>CM023490.1:55874398-56568697 GCA_013339685.2 Hyalomma asiaticum | reverse complement strand
CATGATGGAAAAGTGAGGTTGCCACACGCAGATATGGCTGCAACCAAGCAACGACAAGCAGTATGCTAACTTTTACGCTTTTTCTTCCATGTACATGGTTTCATGATAACGTAAGCCAGCAATAAACAGTGTGTCATAATAAGTGCAGGAGCACTGTGACCCGCTATAAAGGGAACTTGATTTTGTAAAGCTATTTTTATCTAAGTAGAAGTAGAAATACAGCCTCATTGATGACGAAGGGAAGCGCTACGTAGCACATTACTCACCGTGCCTTTTACGAGAGAAAATCGTGGAGTTCTACCGCTTCATCACCGGCGGTTATATCGCTTTGTTCTTGCAAATGCTGTTAGTCTCGTATAACCTCTTAGTCTGGTGCAACAATATCATAATTCCTCCTCAACAGCCAAGCAACAACACTTGGAACCGAAATTGACGCGTCGTACGGAAAGAAAAGCGCTGCATGGTCGCCCAGCGCGGCATGTGCACAGCTCGACTCTCGGTGCATTCTTTGCGGGAATTCTGTGCGGCGGGACACTGCGCGGCGTCGACGTTGTCATTGTTCAAGTCATCGTGAACCGGCGGATGCGCCCGAAAGCTCCCGCTCAACGGACGTTGTGCTAGATGCTCAACGCGCGCTCAGTGGTAACTATTCTTCATGAGGTAAGTTCACTGTCATTCTATATGGGTCACTTGCTTAGCATTGCGAGCTGTGTGCACTATTCCCAAAGGGCATTAAATGTGGCAAAAATGATGCGAGAACATTCAGTTAATAAACATGTTGAAATTTTTTGTTAGCTGTGTTTTCAATGATGAAGTAACGTTGCGGCTAATAGTATGCGCAGCTGAGAGAGAGCGCGCCCGTTACCCTAGATACATATTTCAATTCGTAAAACAGGCAGGACAGTTTGTGCACAATAGAAACCGCGGTGAAGATTTGGCTCACGTGCAGTACAGGTCATAGTGCGGATGCTAACAGAATCACAACCACCTTCCAGCCCGGCACAACACGGCACTAACGTATACAGGAGGGCCACAAGGCCAGAACGAACAACTCCCGCAGACTGGCGGTCCAATGGAACCTACGGCGCAAAACTTAACGGCATGAAAGTAGGTGTAAAACATAACGGCTCGAAAGCAAACTCACGCACAACTCGCAGTGGAGGACGAGCCAACGACTCGCCTTAGCGGGCGCCCCAAACCAGCGTGGCCTCTGCTCTGCAGCACTCACGGAGGAAACCATAGCGCCTAGCGCAACCGTCACTGCATCTCATCGTCCTGCCGCCCACCAAAAAAGCCACCGGGCTCGTCTCACCTCCCTTCTTATCCGCCGGCCACCTTCACGCCCCCTGTGGCCTTTCGACGCTGCCGCTCGTCACGCGCATGGGCAATGCGCGTGTGTCCTCCTCGCCCTGCCTCCAACGTGCGTGCTGCAGATAAGGGCCCATCGGCCCGACAACATGTAAGCATCATGCAGATATCCGACGGCGGGAAATTCTTCGTGCCATCCAGTGCAGTGATACGGAGCGGCGTCACCAGTGCAGCGATGTTTGCGACAGCTGCAGCCAATACTGAAGCTGGATTCAACGGCTCCCTGATGAGAGTGTTGGTGTCGTGGGGAATAAAAGGCGCATACGAACGAAGCTCGCACCAAGGGCACGCCACGACCGTCAATATATCCGCCTAATCCGTTCACCTCCTTTGTGTAGGTCAGAAGACGTTAGGTCAAATGTTTTTGGTCAAATAATGTGTTTTCGGTTGTGCTGCCGGCCCAAGGCTGCTATTTCGGCTGCTGTGTGAATGCGTTGGTGTTTCATATAACGAAATAATAATGTTATTATGTGGTGGCACTTAAACTATCCCCGCTCCCGATATGTTGTCTGTTTCGAAGCAACTCCAGCTTATTGCTGGGGACCTGAAAGAAATCAAGGAAGACCGAATAACCGCAATTAACTCCAAGTTGGTGTCGCTTATGGCATTGGATGGAATAATAGCTGTTTGTATCGATGAAATGCCTACAAGACGCCATGCATACTCTCGAGCTTAATGCGGACGATCTGCAAAATTGTTCCAAAAAGTCTAACCTTATCATATATGGCGTCCCGGAGAATGAACAAAAGGTGAGGGCTCCCTTGCAGACGTTGTTAATTAAGCAATCGTTGAGAACGTCCTGAAGATGGAGCCTGTTATTTGGAAAGAATTCATAGATTTAGGAAACCTGCGCCCAAAAAAGAAGGACTGGTAATCATGAAACTTGCCGACTTTCGAGATCAAACTAAGGTGCTGAAGGACTGCCGGGGGTTGAAAGGGACCAATTTTTCCATAAGTGAAGATTTTTCAGTCCGTGTACGAGACATAAGGAAAAAGCTCTGGAACTATGGGAAAATAAAGAACGAAGCTGGGGACAGCGTTTCTTGAACCTATGACAAACTGAGAAATAACGGCCAACTGTACTACTGGGATGAGAGCTAAGATAGTGTAGTACCATTAAAGAGACAGTCTGGCATTCGTAGCTCACAAAAAAACCCAGCAAGGCGAGAAGAAGTCGCTGCGGCCACGCCGAATCCAGCACCATTCGAAATTACCTTCATAAATATAAATGCACGCAGTATCGTAAATAAAGTGGATTCCTTGGAATCTGTTTTAATCCGTCTAGAACCACATTTATTTGTTGTTACGGAAACCCGGCTAACAAAAGATGTCCAGGATGTTGAAAAGGCCCCACCACATTACTCATTAGTACGGAAAGACAGACATACACGTAGCGGGGGCGTTGGAATATTCAGAAAAAAACTATCCCTTTTTCAAGGCTTCCTGATGTACAAAACGTCGAAGATGTTTTTTCTAAACAGCGCGGTCACAGTGGGATGTGTTTACTGCAGTCCAACATCTAATTGTAGCGTCAGCTCTTCACTATGTGACTATCTACAACGCCATGTGCCAAGTGGCCGACTAATCATGGTCGGTGACTTCAACTTACCCGATATGTATGTATTGGAAGGCGGCGCGCTTTCCATCAGCATCGTCTGAACTAGTTAGCGAAATGATGTTGCATTTTAACCTGAATCACGTAGTTACCCAGATGACGTGCAGACAAGGAAATACATCAAATATTCTTGATCTGACATTTCTCAGTCATCACTTCGCTTTAGAAAAAGTAAGTTTGCAAATTCCGGAAGGCATATCACATCACGAAATAACATATTCCACAATCTGCTCAGAAACACCTACCCCTCTATTTGAGAATTGTAGCAATTTTTATGACTTTCTAATGCTGACGACGTCAGTATTACTGATATTCTCATGTTTAAATATGCTGTATTTGAAAAGAGTTCTACGGGCGCTTCCGTAGATGTAGACCCTTTGTGGGAACACGTGCACAGAGATTAAAGTTTTGAACCTGCGACATTACGGGCCAATGAAGACAATAAGAGGAAGGAAAAGAAATACATGGATAACACGCGAAATAATTCAAGCTAAACGAAAAGTAAAAAAGCTACGTAAAGCGCTCAAGATAAAACCAACACAGGTAAACAGACGTGCGCTTAACGCACCCATCAGAATTATAAAATAAAAAAAGGAAGCTAGGAATTACTTTTCTTCAACTCTTGCTAACTTTTTGAAGACCGCGCCACAGAAATTTTAAAGTTACCTTAACCCTAAAGGCTATAACGGCCCCGCCACTACATCTGATGATAATAGGAACTGCGCAAGTTCTATTCATAGATATTTTACGTCAATATTCACCATCGATGATGAAAAACGTCCGCGCCTAGTCACGTATGACCGAAAGCACATCGAGTCGCTCACAATCATAGTACAAGGCCTATTAAATCTTTTGCTACGAATTGATAGTAAGAAAGCGAGTGGACCTGATAAGATACCTAATGTTTCTTAAAGGATATTCTGAGTGGGATTCTAAATACGTGTGCCATGTCTTCAATAAATCATTAGTAACGTGTTCTGTTCCTGTCGAGTGGACAACCGCTAAGATCATTCCCGAGCACAAATACGGCAGCACAACAGACGTATCCAATTTTAGGCCCGTTTCCTTAACCTCGACAATATGTAAACTTCTCGAACACTCAGTACATAAACACATAAACACGTATCGCGAAGAGGAATCTATCGTCTCTCCGTATCAATGCCGCGGTCTTTCAACAGTCACAGAGCTGCTGGAACCAACACGTGACATATCACAAAATCTAGATTATACAAAACAGACAGACCTAATTTTCTTAGACTACTCCAAGGCCTTCGATGGCGTGTCACAGCAAAAACTAATCAGGATGCTCCACTGTATACTTGGAGAAGGATCTATTGTTAGATGGATAGAGAGATACCTCACTCACTGCACACAATTCGTTCATGTTCACAACGAAGGTTCAGCATTAGCACCTGTTACATCAGGAGTGCCCCAGGGCAGTGTGCTAAGTACTGTTTTATTTCTGATATATATCAATGATTCACCTTCCAACTAAATGTTGGTCGGCGCAGTGTCTTACATTTTTAGCCTTCTCCGTGCATCATCCCGACCAGACGGCCTTCCGTAAAACGTTTCAGCGCCACTATAGCAACGTTGCCCTTCACGCATCGGAATTTCGCGTCCGCAAGCGGAAATATCTGACATTGCGAATCTTTATATGCCTAGTATAGGTGAAGAAGAAGCGCTGTAAGGCAAAAACGACGTAAGGAAGAAGTTGAAAACGTCTTAAGAACACGTTATTAGGTACAATAATGTTGAGAAGGGATACAGTGCTCCGCGCGTTATCATTTGATCAGATAGCCAGATTAGTAGCGCCGATGCCATGTCAAGAAAACGAGTAATAACTTGAGTGTTCACGGTCATATGATCATAATTTTGCCATCCACCTAAATAGGCTCTCGTCTAATGAAGATGACTCTTTCCACTCGCCGTGGAGAAATTTGAAGCATAGGTACGGCTTATTTATCGACCAATTTACAGATTTTTTTAAATATTAACAACTTCATTGTGTGGTTTTTAGACCATAAAACACGATTAATGTTGTTATGCACCGCAGCGGAGGGATCTGCAAATAACGATCAACTGAAGTTCCCTTACCTGCACGGACATCACTCTGCACTCTGCCATCTGGTACGCCGCCTCCATCTAAGTGCAGCCGCCACGGCCGGAATTCACTTTCACCACCTGCGGGTCAGCGGTCCTGTCAAATAGAAGCTAAACCACAACATGAGGTAATATTGACAAGTTAACTGAATGCTCCGATTGTCCGACAGCGTCGAAAGAGGTTCGTGCTCTGACTGTCGTTCGTGCTGAAACCTGGGGGTTCCATGTTTCAGGAATACTGCTCTGGCTTTGTGCCCTATCATGTAGGCTTACGAATCACTATGTTTATTTTTCCTGAAGGTTCGGTATTTTGGAAGCTTTCTAAATATTGAAATGCTTCGATGAAATGACATATTTAAATAATAGGACACATTATGAGGGCTTGTTGAAAGTAATATTCGTTACTTTTGGTGAATCCTTAGATTAAACAAAACCTACTGTGGGAACGTGAAGCTTCCCCTCACGAGTGGAACGCAATGTCCATGCGTGGTCCCATTCTCATCTCAATCATAGGATTCATGTACGCTACAAAGAAATTTTTAATTGAAGCAGTCAGGTACAATTAGGATTGCTGACTGTAGGTTTCCGTTACAAATAGGATTCTTTATTTTAGCCTGCACTTACAATTATGATCCTTGACTGTGGTCTGCTCATACTATTAGGATTCTTGATTGCAGCCTGTTTTTACAATTAGTATACCCCGTGGTCAGCCCATACGCTTAGGATTCTGGAATGTAAAAGAATGTAGAGTTAGGACTAATCAGAGACAGCCATGGGAACAGTCAGGCAAATATGCATCGTTCTTCCAAATGTGCGTTTTGCAAATCAACTATACAGGTCGCGTATGTGTCAGTGCAGTTTAGTTTTGTCAAGATGAACTTGCGGCGACGCGGTCGACAGTGTGCGGGTGTAGTCCGGAGGTCCCATACTGAGCAAAGGCGATGATCAAGAAGGAGGGTGTCGCGATCGTATGCACGCGTACGTATTTGCGTCGTCCTGTTACCGAAGAGCCCAAACGTGATTTTAAAGCATCGTTCTGCAATTTTCGCTACGCATACGTTCGTATATAACATTATCAAGTTGAATGCGAATTTTCTTGCGATGCTTGGTGTGTGCCAAATTCAGGCCACTCCAGCGGCCGATCGCTTGGCCGCGGCAGTAGTCGATCGTGTTCGTGGTTCCCGGCAGCAGATAACTGTTTAAACAGCACACCTAGGCTACACATATTTAAGAGATAAGTCATTTTTTCACACTGTGCGACAGCAGAAGACAGGATCCGAAGACCGAGCAATCGTTTGAGGGACAGGTACACGTACGTAGTCGCTCCCATTGCCGTTCTTCTGCCTGGTGCAGTCAGTAGTAAAGCCTTGCATTTCCACCGGGGGATATCTGCGGCAGTGTGCATAGCAGCATATATAATAACAAAATTATAAACCGCTGTGTACACCAACCATCAGCGTGGACACCCGCACAACAATGAAGAGATCCATGTAGACTACGTAGTATTAACATTATGCTACCTGCGTGGATGTATTCGCTGCAGCGCAATACCGCACCACGTTGGTGCTATTGGGGCTGGTTCGAACTGTGGCGTTATTTCTTTTCTTCAGCTTTCTTTTTTTTCTACCTTAAATTGGCTGCTTGCAAGGAACCGTATGATATTCTTTTCAAAGAGAACCACATTCGCATACTCTCTAGCCACAGCGAAGCACCGAAGGCGCACGGCCGGGCGCAACAATGCTGGCAAAATTGCAGCACTCAAATGCTCCTCGCGAGCATAACGAGGAAGCATCCGTTTGTCGTTACATCTGCACATTTACTTTCGAGTTACCGTAGCTCTGGTGCCTACGTTGGCTGTAGCCCACGCAGTACGTAACACAAACAAATTTCTAGCTGGCTCGAATGTGTCTCTATGCCAGCGTACGAAATTGTCGTGTTGGGGAAAACACTTCCCCTAACCGTACAAACACACATTACTAACCAAGCAAACCGTTCCCATGAAGATCAAAACCTGCCTTGTGCTCTGCGATCTGCACAGTAGGGCAGGGCCCCATAGCCTTTTCAACAATTCTATGGGCCAATTAATTATCCCTTATATGATGCACTAGCTAACAACTGCCGCATACAACACATTTCCTGTTAACTGCAACAGTTCGTCGCGGATAAGCGTGCTGTGTGGCCCGAGCAATGCATCACAAGTCAGTGGATATATTTTGCGTCTGGCATTTGCTGTCAGTGCAGCGACGCGCTCATACTTGTTGATGTAAACAACGCAGATATAGGAACTCTACGGAGAAAATATGTTGAATTGAATTGAAGTGAAATTTATTTGTCTTAAAAATTCTTACAGGAGCGGGAGCAGAGGCTAAAGGCTATGCAGGCTGACAAGAGGCCTCTGCTCTTATATACAGCTTCGGCACGCAGGCGGCTGGGCTTCCTAATATCAAAGAAATATATTCACAGATATTACACAAAGACACAACAATTAGTATAGTCTTGTTACACAATGTGAAATAAACAAAAGAAAATCACAACAAACTTGCAATTATTTCAGGAGAACTTCACTGTTACATAATAACAAATAAGACATTAGAAAATAACTTTGTCACATAATGGAATTAATGAACCATATGTCATATATCACAGAAAGAAACTTTAGTAAGCATACTGAATATCATGGCGCGTTAGGATGGATTTGATAATGGTGTTAGAAGGCATGAAACTGAAATCTATGAGACCGTGTAAACAATTTAGCTTGTTAGGTATTTGGAATTCAATGTGTTGCTTCCCACATTGTGTCCTCAATGCTGGAATTTTCCTGCGTGGCTGACGTATTTGATAATTAGCATTTTCAGGTGTGCTGCGAAGATATTGGGGCATGTTTTGTTTAATGCATTGCAAAAGTTTGAAGTAACATAGTTGTGTTACCTTTAATATGGTAGATTTTTCAATAGTGAAAGTTATCCTAGATTCACATGAAAATGCACGTGGTGACTGTATCATCACGGCCGTATTTATCAGTACGTGTTATCAACTACATTAAAGCCGCAAAAGTAACAATAGTTTAAGTACCAGAAATGATCCGACTGAGGCCACATTTGCGTGTAGAATTCGGTATCAGGCCGCACAATATTCTTAAGGCCATGATGAAGCCGCCACTAGAAGAATACATACACAAAAAGGTAGAAACACAGCAACAGGACAAGCGGTACTTCAAAGTATATAGGTCTACGTGTACCCAGAAATAAATAGTAAAGACGAACCGCCAGGTAGTGGCGACTTCATCATGTCCTTCAGCAAATACCAACTAGGACACCAAGCACTGTTCTTAAGCAACAATTCTCGTATGATTTCAGACAAATTAAGCCAATATCTACCGATAAACTTTCTCTTATTCATGCTTCGTGGAGGTACCTTATTGTTACTCTTACAGTATCATATGAAAGAGCACCTAAGCGTGCATGTATCACCTAGAGGTAGTGCCAAGCGTCACGCACGTTCTTCTCCGTTAAGTTCTTTACCAGCGCGCTTTGGTACCCTATTGAAAATCCGCCTGCCACCCATCACCATAATCCACCATAACCACCAACTCAATGTTGGTTGTTATGGTGGACATGGTGGGTACATGGTTATTGATGTTATGTGCCTCGCTGAATGCACATTTATTTGGCTGAGTCCATCCAGGCCTCTCATGCACCTCCGTAGTTTTTGTCCTCACTATTGTGTGGACAAAAAAAGCACAGAAAAGCGAGAGTCATGTACAAGGCAAGCGTCTTCTCTGACTAAGAGAAGGAACCTTCAGTGTTCGTTTGCTGTTGCGATTTGATGCTTTATTTGCGTCGCCATAGCTGCGACGTAACTGCGCGCAGGTGTAAAAGAGGATGGGGCGCGTTCAGCCAATTAGGTGTGCATTTAATGAAGCACAAAATATCACCCACCATGTAACCACCATGTAACTACCATGTCCACCGCAAAAACCACCATTCAATGGTGGTTACGATGGATTATGGTGATGGGCGACCAGCGTATTATCAATAGGGCAATTGTGTGAAACACGATAATTCTAGAGGGCGCATGAGAGCAAAGTACGTGCCCAATATTTCAAAACGAATAAGAAGAAAAAGAAAGAAAAAATAGCCAGCCGCTTAGTTCGTGCGCCTGTGCGACGTATTTATTCGCAGTTTTGCGCTGACTGGATGCACTAAGCAGCTCAAACTGGCGCCGCTTTAGAGCCAACGAACGCATAGCAATATCGGTGAGAAAAAGGAAGGCTATTACAAGCAAGAAACTATAGTTGAAACCGTTCAACAATGACAAGCATGATGGCAAAGTGAGGCCGCAACACGCAGATGTGGCTGGAATCTCTGAGGCAATGACAAGCAGTGCGCTAACTTTTACACTTTTTCCCGCGCACATGGTGTCATTCATGATACGTAAGCAAGTAATAAATAGTGTGTCATAATAAACGCAATATCATTGTGACCCGCAAAAGAGGGAAAATAATTTGTAAAATCTATTTGCGGCTACATTGAGCTAGAAATATAGCCGCAGTGATGGCAAACGGAAGCGAGCCCCGCCACGGTGGTCTAGTGGCTATGGTACTCGGCTGCAGATCCGAAGGTCGCGAGATCGAATCCCGGCCGCGGCGGCTGCATTTCGATTGGGGCGAAATGTTGAGGCCCGTGTGCTGTGCGATGTCAGTGCACGTTAAAGAACCCCAGGTGGTCGAAATTTCCGGAGACCTCCACTACGGCGTCTCTCATAATCAGAACTGGTTTTGGGACGTTAAACCCCACAAATCAATCAATCAATCAAAGCAAACGGAAACGCTAGGTGGCCCACCACTCGTCGTTCATTTTACGGGAGAAAGTGGTGGAGTTGTACCGTTTCATTACTGGAGGTTTTCTCGACTTGTTCTTGTAAATTCTGTTAGTGTGGTACAAACATATAATTCGTCCTCACCAGTGGACCAAAAACACTGAACCGAAGTTGACGCGTCGTACGGGAAGAAAAGAAACGCTCTACGGTCGCCTAGCACTGCATGTGCACAGCGCGACTCTTGGTGCTCTTGGTGCCTTCGTTGCGGTGCATTCTGTGCGGCGGGACTCTGCGCGGCGTCGAGTATTCCATTTGTTCACGTTATCGGGCACAGGCGGAGGCGCCCGAGAGCTCTCGCTCGACGGATGTCGTGCTAGGTGTTCAACGCGCACTCGGTGGTAGCTTTTCTTCATGAGGTAAGTTCAAGGTCACTTTACATGTTTTGCTTGCATAGCAATGCGAGCTGTGTGCACTATTCCCAAATGCTAATGGGCATTTACGATGGCAAAAATGATGCGAGAACATTCAGTTGGAGTACGCATTGAAATTTTGTGCTGCAGTGTTTACGACGTTGATGTAAAGTTGCGGGTAAGACTATGCTGAGCTCAGAGCGAGTGCACCCGTTGCCCTATATACATATTTTAATTCGTAAAAACAGTCCGTGTAGTTTGTGCAGAAGAAAAACCAGCGGGGAAAATTTAGCTAACGTGCAGTGTGGGTTATAGTGCGGAAGCTAACAATCAGTGTTTTCGAGTGTGTAGCAGTGCTTGGGACGAGGGAAGACAGAGAAGGAATCGATAAACGTGAGCACAAGGCGACTGGGTGAGCACTAGAGCTGCTGCCTTGTCGTCTTATTTATCACTGCCTTCTCTGTCTTCGCTCAGCTTGAGCGGCGTCGGCGTCGGGGATGCTGATCTGTTTCTGTCGGATCTTTGAACTTCGATGTTCTGTCTTCGCACGCCTTGAGTTCAGCGGCGTTCGGTATGCTGACGGCGCTGATGCTGGCGCCGTGTTTGACCCAGAGGCCTGGTCGTCGGCGAGTATTTTACAGCGGTTGATCACATGTCCGCTGCGGAGTTCCGTCTTGTGCGCTACCCCCCACCTCCCCCAAAAGGAAACGGGCACAGGGACACGTTCCTAATGGGAGTGTACATTACAACGTGGAGATTATCCGGCGTAGCCCCAATAGCGTGACATCAAGATCATCGTCTTCGTCGCTGTTCTTGCACCGTGACAATATTTTAAATCCATGTGGGAGTTTATTTCTTTCGACAACCATGCACTCTTCTGGAAATGCAAAAGGGCATAGTGCTTTGTGAGGTGACAGCAGGTATCATTTTTCGCAAATGCAGATTAATCCACCTGTAAGCACTGCACCGCTTCACGAAATGAAAAGGCCTGCCACCGAGCACTAGCCAACGCAAGCAATGATGATTTGGATGATGAGTATATAGAGATGAAGACGATCGAACCACGCACTCAGCACTCGCGCTATCTCCCCCTTTGTGGAAGCGGTCATGCAGACAGCAAGTTATCAAAGGAAGAAACGATGGATATACAGCTTCAGGTGAGAGACGTCGACAATTTCGATGCGGCAGCAACAGTGGTCAGTAGCCTAGTGTCGATGCGGCAGCAACAGTGGTCAGTAGCCTAGTGCAAAGGAGCAGCTCAATAATTTTTGCAAGATCTGTCAATCAGTCTATGCACCTATGTATCTATGAAGACATTTCTCACTTAGTCCTTGTGCTCAAATGATCTTGCGAAACACTTAAGCACTATTGCTGAGCTTGCATTGGAGCTTCGACCTGACGAAGTTTTACTGCAGTGATGTCTCAAATTTTTTATCCCTCTAATGGAACCACCTGCGAGCAATATTCAAGTGCCATGAGGTCTTGCGCACATTTCATCAAGCCTGGAGGTACCACAGGTCCATCGAACGCTAAGCGTAATGGCTATCACTGTGGATTACAACTGACATTGAGAATTTGGCTAGTTGGAAGTGGTTCATAGTCAAAATGATGGCACCAAATTTCACTAACCACGAACTGTGTCACAAACATGAAAGCTGCTCTTAATCTACCTTCCCCAGCAGCACGTAGAAGACAATCACGCGTTTGTCTTTTTCATAATATATACTATAATGACCCCGCTCTTTGTTCCTTGTTCATACACCCAGCTCCATTTCGCTCACACCGACTTGATCATCATCATAAGGTTGACATACCCTATTTTTCAACTACTGCAGGCTCGCAATCATTTGTTCCCAGGACAGCAGGTAATTGGAATCACTTACCAGCCTTCATAACTGATATAACTGATAAAACTGTATTTAAAAATGTCTTATCCAGCATACTGTAGCGCTTCATGTTTATCTCTCCAACGTATTGTACTTTACTAGATTTGTGTAATTAATTTGTATATTACTTCCATTTTGACTTCTTTGCTGTGATTGTTCATGCTCTTGTTTACTATGCACACCCCCACCCCCTCTGTAATGTATTTATACCCTGAGTGTACTATAAATAAATAAACAAAAAACTCGGGACACAAGCGCAAGTGTCATGCTCAAGTCGATGGTTGTGCTTGTGTCCCGTGTTTGTGGTTCGTCCTAATTTTTAAACAAGCTTTAGCCCTGCCTAAAGAAGGTTGCCCAGCATCATTGCTGGTTTTGTTTACCAGCATTACATTCAGCTGTGCAATATCCTCCTTCACGGCACCTGATTGCTGGATGCATTTTCACTGCCATATCATATTGAAAGAAGATGAACGTATTCTCTACCTCCCGTGTTTCCATGGAGACAACCTGCCACGTTCATTGTCATCACTTGACTACACATTAAGGGGCCGAGCGAGGCCCCCTAAGGTTGAGCCTACACAGAAGGAAGCCTGCACATGAGGACATTGCTACAAGAGCCTAGATATATCGGCATTGCCTATCGTTGCTAACACAGTTAATTGTAAATTGGATAATGCTGTCGTAATAGGGTAGATGTCATGCCCTTTTTCTTCGGCCTTGTTTTCTGCCACTGTTTTCTTTATTGACTGAAATGCACAGCATGCAGGTATCCTAGAGCATAGCCCACACTGTATGTGTCGTGCCTATTTACTACTCTATAAGCCTGTAAAACAAGTTCATGCAAGGGGATTTCTTCCGTGAATGATGTATGCACAAATACGGCTTCAAGTCTTCTGGTTGGAATGTCACTGAACTGACTTGTACTAGTGCACTTCATAGCATTACATGGCAAGAAACTTCAGGGGAATGCCTTCTTGCTATTCTCTTAGCTGCTGCATGTTCCTTTCCATGCAGTATTTCACAGATTATTTCAATACATCGTCTGGTATCATGGATGCCAAATAATTGGTCTTTGCTCACACATTTGGTTCCTGCTTTAGCTGCAACAGTGGCAGAGTGGTTGCAGTGGTGGGCTGCCAAAAAAGAGTTCAGTCCTGGCTATGACACCTACCTTCCGAAGGTCAAATGCAGTGGTTCTTGTACTTTCATTTAGGCGCACGTTAAAGAATCGCCGCCGGCTGAGGTTTCATGAGCCTTGCACTACGGCTTGCCTCATATTGCTGTATTAGTATTGGCACGTAAAACACTAGCAGATATTAGTGGTATCACCTATTTCATAACCACTGTGGTGTCACGGTGCACAAGTCCTCAATGTGTGACATGGGTGCTTTATAAAGGAAAAGGAATTCTCAACATGTAATGGAAGTTAGGAAAATTGACGTTCAAGATCAAAAGTATGCATCACTTTTCCGTACAGCATGGACGGAATTCTTGACCACTAATTATTCGCCACAAAGCATCACCATTTCATAAGATCAGGTTTGTGCTCTCATGTAAGTTAGTGAAACAGCACCCATGTGCAAACTAGCAGTTTAAGTTTTAATTAACTAGGTTTAAGTTTTAGTTAACTAAAGAGCACACGCTTGGCCACGCCGAACGTGAAGCGCGTGACCTACAAAATGCAGACTTCGGATCGAGCGTTGGCAGCTACCAAGAGCGGCACGTCGACACGGGAAAGCAGACGGGCCGAGCTGGTGCGATCAGACCAGCCGGGACGTACTGGGCATGTTCCTGTGGTGAACGGGTGTCCGACCATCTGCCACCTGCCGGGGCCAATCATCTACCACCTACTGAGGGCGCGGCGACGGTGCCGCGCAGCACCCAGTCCTGCACAACCGCCTGCTGGAAGCATGGCCACGGTGCCGCGCCGGTCCCTGTCCGGAACAACCACCTGATGAACGCGTGGCCTGGTTGTCACGCAAGTTCCTGCCCGACTGCTTGCTGAGAGCGTGGCCACGGTGCCGCATTTCTTGGCCTTGGTGACGTTGACGTTGGTGCTGCCTTGGTGGCCTTGGCTAGGTGGCCTTGGTGCTGCGATGGCGCGACGCATTTCGAAGCGCTCCTGAGCGACGCGCCGCTCATCATGCCCTCCGGCTGTCAGCGTGCGTAGTCTCCAGGGAACGCAGCACCGTGAGTGGTGCCCGACTGACTTTAACAGACTTGCTGTAGTCAGCACGCACCGTTTATTCGCGTGACTCTTGTGTTGTATAGTTTGCGTGTGTGTGCTATCACGTGATGTTGATAAATGTGTTTCTTGTCCTTGCCTTGGCTGTGTCTAAGAGCCCAAGAACCACCACTGTGACTTGATTTGCTAGCACTTGTATTATGCTCCTTCTACCTGCAGCATGCCATGTCGAAGGGAGTATTGAATGAAGGTTAAATATGTCATATTTCACCTTGTTTGGCATAGTTTGTGACATGATTTGTTGAACACTCTGCGAATTGCCAGAATAGCTTAACGTTTTTGGTGTCATCATGCTGAGCTTGAAGGACTGCATACGATTCCTGGCCACAGTGCTCATATTTCAATGAGAGCGACGTACACGAATATCCTATGCATAGTTAAGGGCACTTTACAGTGCCCCGGGCGATCAAGGTTCGTTTAGAGTGTTCCGCCACTGTGTGTATCATAATCATATCGTAGTTTTTGAATGCGAAATCCCCAAAACGTTTGCAGTCTGGCCTGAATGTCCCTTGCAATGCGGCATCAGCTGCAGTCAAAAGAACATTGTTAGTTTCAAATAAAACAAACAGTTGCTGTGTCGAAACTGCTACAAAAGGCTTTCTAGTGATATGCGTGTGTGTGAAAGCACTATGTTGTAGCTGTGAATCGTGAGCCGGCTTGGCTGAGCCTGCTGCATTCAGGCCATTACATGCAGACAATTAGACAGTCAGCCATTGCATGCAGCTCCTGCAAGCAGCCATGCAGACCATCACAATCAGGCCATTACATACAGGCCCAAATTACGGGTGCCCTCAGCCCGATAGGCTGTTGGAATTTTCGACTGGGATCATGATAACTATACTGGAACCACTTGTGGCTCATACCATCAGGGCTCGCCCACAATATGTGGGTCTGCGGGCATGCGCCACAGGAACCAAGGACCAAGTAAAATCGACATAGAAAACGCCAAAGCAGCATCACATAAACATATGACACAGCTCGGCAGCGGGAAGAAAACCCGCGATCTTGAGCGGCGCGGATGTGGCACGGGCGTTTTCAGCAGCGCCCAACTCACGCATTTATTTGCTCGTCGCCACTTGTTATGTACAGTCGGAATAACGCACACACGAGGCTCAGCTTCATTTTAATATCTGCGAAAGCGCCGCCTCATAGCCCACAGCGGGATGGTGGACCGATTTCAATAACCTTCATTCGGAAACATTCTAAGCGGCCTTATTGTCGGAATGTTGATGTGGGAGTAATGTTATCGGACGCATTTGAAACGAAGATTGCTTATCGTTTCCTTGATGCAACACTGCCCAACACTGCCCAATACTGCAATACTGCCAAATACTGCCCAACTGCTAATGATGCTACATCGCCGCGCTGTGACGTAGTCAGGTGTTTCTCAAGGCTTCGTCTTGGGCCCATTGCTATTTTGATTTTTATTAACGACTCACCTACTGTTATTAGTTCTATGAAACTATTTGCCGACGATTGTGTTCTATATTGTGAAATAACTAATCAGCATGATAACTTTATTCTTCAGTCAGACCTAGATAACATATCTAAGAGGTGTTCACAATGGCTAACGTTCCTAAACCCATTAAATACAAAATCATGTCTTTTTCACGCCGCTCTAACCCATCAACTACTTTCGGCTATGCTATCAATAACACCAACCTTGATTACATAATTTCCTATAAATATCTCGGAATTAAGCTAACTGGTAACCTTTCTTGGCATGCGCACATCGAATACATCACTAACAATGCGAACAGATCCCTCGGCTACATACGCAGAAATTTTTCTTAAGCCCCGTGCCATTTAAATTTATACTATAGAAAACACTAATTAGACCTTAGCTTGAGTACGCGTCATCTGTTTCGGACCCTGATCAAAAACCATTATAAGCTATCATTGAGTCAGTACAAAATCGGTCAACACGTTTCATTAATTCGAACGTTTCCCGCAAGTTTAGCGTTTCAGTAATGACATCAAACCTTACACTAATTGACTTTTAAATTCGAAGGGAACTTTCTCGTCTATGCCTTTTTCAAATAATCCTTTACCATAATCACTCACTTAAACAGGAACTCATCTCAGAACCTTCATACATATCGTCACGTCTTGATCATCAATATCAAGTTTTTATTCCTTTCTGCTGCACTAGCGTTTTTTCAGACTCCTTTCTGCCCAAGACCAGTGCTGAGTAGAACCGCCTTCCCTCCTCCATCGCCTCCATTGAGGACGTGTCATCTTTCAGGACCGCATTAACCGATCATATGTTAAGCCTCTAATAACTGAGTATTGTTTGAACATGTCTTCTCATTAATTTGTTGTATAATTGTGTTCTTCTTTTACTGCATTTTTGTTATATTACCCACCCCATCTGTAACGCCTTTATGCGCCCTGAGGGTAATGTAAATAAATAAATAAGGTGATGTGTGCCCCTTAATATGTGATGACCTGGCGGGGTGCTTGCATCTCGTATAGAACCTTTCCTTCACGAACTTCTTTGTATCTTCTGTACCGCAGAGGTGGCTGTCGATGCCTGTAATGCACCACTGAATCTTTCCAAATGCATGCCGTAACAAATTTAGGACAAGTGCGTCTAGTGATGAAATATATAAACATCTTACACATGATGTGCTTAACGGGGCAGAGCGTAAGAATACAGCAGGGGCAATCGTGTTTTCTTAGACAGATCGTTCAATGCATGACTAGGCTAACATGTAAAGTTCTTGAAATATAGGATTGGTGCTCGTATTAGCCGAATTTTATATCTTTATTTATTGTGTTCGTTTGCAAATAATGCTATTCGAGTTTTTTTAACATCCGGAAATCTCAGTGTGAATGGCCGATTTTTCGTATTTACGCTACGTACATGATGCGGATGCCTCTATGGATAAGCACGGGCCGAGTGATGATGCTAAATGGCTGCCGACCTTGAGTGAGCTAAAACAAGCAATTTCGCCGCCGCCAAGATGCGCTCCCACATTAAGCGTTCTCCATGTACGTGCTCGGAAATTCTGTTAGCACCTATGCAACTTTTCTAGATCACTGCACACCTCTAATAGGGGACCGATTTTTGCTGCTTTGCCCTTACCAGTGCCTTGTTGTGCTGGAACTCTTCGGCGTCTGTTAAAGTGGCACGACATTGAAAAAGTACTATTTGTTAATGATACTGAGAGTATCTAATATTTGTTTTCAGTCATGATAACCTAATTTCTATCACTTTGCCATTGGATCAGTAACGTTGCTATCTCACAATTTGGTCTACCAAGTGGTAGTAACATGGTAGAAACATATTTTAGCAACACACGCTTTTACTAAGAGAAGTGAAGTATGCGCAATATATTGTCATTATATATAAATGTGTCAGTATATATAAACGAATCTGTTGCATAGACAGCTTCATTTTTGCCCAAGCTGTCTTCTATAATATCAAAGCTGGAAAAAAGTATCCTGTGTTTAGGCACACTTGCGTCTTGATACAGCCGAGTAGGTCAGGAAAAGAGAGGGGTAGCCGACATAATAATTGACGTTAAGAAGAAAAGTTAAAACATGGGCAGTTCATGTGATGTCTACATATCCGAGGTCTAGAGAGACAGTATCACCAAATGACTAACAAGAGCGGGTAGCGTAGCCAGGATTAACAGAGAGTGAGACGGGGTTACGAATTTCAATTCGCAGGCATTAGGTGCAATGAGCCCGCGCGCGACAGAAAAGGATTGAGAGCTTTGGGAAAGGCTTTAGCCCTCCAGTGGACTTAAGATAGGATGATGACGTCGATGACGCTATATTTGAAGCTGAATATTTGTACTCAATTATATCAGAGAATTTATGATATTCGCATACACGTAGTAGTAAAACTTAAATACTATTTACAACACTTTTAGCGAACAAGGGGAAAAGCTTGTAGTACTAGAGGGGCGTCTAGTACCTGAGCCAGTGGTGTAGCCCGGTATACGTACTCGATCATACCCGATCTACCAATATTATAGATTCATGTGTGTGGATTAAAATGTAGTTTAAGAAACCATTTTGTGTTTTTTTTTTCATTCGTTGCGCTTCTCTTCTACTCAATGAGATCACTCACTTCGATCAGCCCTGTTGTGAGACAGAGGTTCAGAATATGTTAGAACTTGGAGGAGATGAAAAGTAATGCGAAAGCCTAGAGGTGACGTTTGAGCCCGTTGACAAGTTGTGGGCATCCTATCGTTTGCTCGTAAGCGTGGCCAGGAAATTAATTTTCCTCAATCATTTTGGTTAAATTATGCCGAACGGTAGGGATCGTTACTCGGTTCCTGCAGAAAGCGCATCATGAGCGCTGTGGTGTTTTCTGCAGAGCTCTTCTCAATCAAACCCCACTGAAACTGCACTTTGTAACCGCAGCAGGAAAGCCTACAATTTATTCTTCGAAAAATGGTGATGATCGATATTAGATTGATCCCGTCGTTGCTATTCTGTTTGAGCGTACCCTGCTTCTTAATTACGAAAAAAGACTGCCTCTTATGTATGAATGGGCATTGAGGAAAATGAACCAACAAAATTCTGCTGTCGATATAAACAAAAACTCCGGCAGTTTATATCGCCATATTCTCACAAATCTGTTTCCCAAAAGTACTTATAGTCCTGTAGCAGGCAGTATGGTTCCGTTTATGCAGAAGTCCATCAGTAATATTAAATAATCAAATGTGCAATGAGTTGAAGTCGAAACCGAATAAAGCAGAAGGTTCATGCATTATATGCAGTGACGCCATTGCCTCCCTGCCAACAGAAGTATGGATTCGATGCCAGAAAAATGAAACCAGCAATGGTATCCGCCGAAGTACCGTGTTGTAGGAGTTATAAATAAGGACGTTAATACAGGGTGGCCTGTACTTTTTAAACTGAAAGAAAAAAAATCAGATTAATTTTAAGTATAGCTAAACAAGTTCTAGTCACTTAGGAATATATTATTTCTGGGCCATGGGGAACATGCCTCCAAATTTCATCCAGATCAGTGACCACTGATAATCCACCAAGTCGCCCTTTAAAATCGCTTGATCAGGCCCGGATATTACAGCGAAGCTCCTACAGCCGCTGTAGAATGCTCTTCACCTCCACAGCATCAAGCTCGAAGTGAAGAAAGTGTGAACTGAAAAGAGGGGCACATAGTAGACAGAGAGCGAGGTAAACAAAGGAATAGTTGAAACACAATCATGGTAGATCCCTCTGTCACTGGAACCCGTAAAACCCGAACGTAAAATGAGTGTTCGGAAAGCTTCGCAAGGTCTAAGCGGCGATTTGGCGAATGGGCCGGTGAGGATGGGTTGCGTAATCTTGGCATGTAAAGCAGCGGCAAGCATACACCAGAGGCACCTTGACACTCCACAGCAATACTTACACATAGTTGTTTTTGTACGACTCACATTTCACCGGAGGCACTGCACTGCATGCGCGAGAGCCCCTCACAAAACCAGCCGTTGTCTAAGATCGTCCGCTAATGTGACAACATTGGAAGCGAAAGCGAACGGGTTCCGAGCAGAGTGGTTTGCGAACACAAAGTCCGCTTTCGCTAAAGGAGAATCATTTGCTTGAACACGGCGGTCTTTGCATTCTTGGAGCAGAGCACGTTATTCACAACCGGCCACGAAAGATAGAGTAGGGGCCGCGGTTGTACTATATTTCAAAGTAAGGCGCCGGCGAGACGTAAGCGTAAACCATGCCACTAAGCTGCGGTCGACACATTGAGACTCCCGAAGCGCCAAATGAGGGCACACATTAGCACGACATTGTACTTCGCTTCAACTTTCCTAGATGGCGGTACCACCGGTGTGAACCAAGAATGCCATGAAATGGAGACGATAAGTCAAAAGCAATCTTGCATGTTAAGCCCATTTTCTTTAAAAGGACATCAGTTAGATGCAAATTGGAAAGCAGTGCAGTGAATAGAAAAGGACCCTCTGTTCCCGAGGACTCCATTGTATCGGTATTGTATTGGTATTGCTTCCAGCACCTATTGTCACACACCTGGTTCTGGAGGGCTGGGATTCTAGAGGGTAGTACTTTTTCACGGACATCCCAAAGGCACAAAGTGCTTAGCTCCTTGAGTAGTAATTGCATGAGCGCAAACATGCGCGGATAGTGTTAGCCTTGCTATCTCAAAGATCAAATGCTTACAGGGCGCAAATTGAACAAACAAAAGAGAGGGACACACAGACACACACAGGCACTTTGTGTGTGTCTGTGTGTCCCTCTCTTTTGTTTGTTCAATTTGCGCCCTGTAAGCATTTGCACTTTATAATGAACCAACTAGCCCAAGAAGCAGTTTTATTAATCTCAAAGATCGCCGTCGCCATTGCAGGCGCTTGAACGCAAGCCCGATTTCTTCCTGTTTTTATGTGAGAACCTGCTTTCGGAACTGACCCTCGCGGAGTCGCTGCGGATGTGCTTCGTAGCCCCTGTAAACGAATGCACGGCCAGAAATTGTCATTTCACGTTTAGACCACGTACGAACAGCCATTCAGTACGACACCGTGGCGCCACAATTCATGTAGGTACTGTTAAAGCAAAACGCGTTTTTTTAATGAGCAGATAACAAAGATGCCAGAGGATGCCCTGGCATCCAGTACACGATTGACTCGCAAGGCTTACAGCGGTGTCTTTTTTAATTGCTTTACCTGCCGAAGTCCGTTATCAAAGTATTTGAAAGTATGCCCTTTAGGCGCGAATTGTGACGGATTGCGTATGAATGCGTGAAATCTTTACAGGTAGCATCCATAGGAGTCGAGAATCTAGGAATAATTTAAATAAGAATGCATCTACCAATATTTTTATGTCGCAATTCGCCTTAATTACAGCGAAATAGTAAATTTATTCTGAAATGAGTCATCATCATTTCATCAAAAAATAGCAGAAGTGAATCTTGAAACGCTGGAACGGTGCGTTATAAGTAGTTTTTATAACAAGCTGAAGAAAAGTATATTTCTGACGTCACTCCCAAAAGGTATCACATTTATCCACTCTTCAAAAACAATAACACCTGCAGGAAATTAATCGTCTGCACGTATACATCGCCCATTTTAGAAAACTGAATGCAGATCGAATACGTCGATTCCTAAGTTGATGCAAATCCGCGTGTTTCTTGCGCTTTCGTAGCAGCATCTCTGCTGAACTGTCGAAAACAAGTTGCCTACATAATTTCGAATGCTACCACTGAAGGGGCCATGTTGGCTGGTTTGAAACTGACATGATGTTTAAAGACTAGCATTCGCTCTCCTTAGGAGTATACCTCCTCGTCGCAGACCAAGGAGGGCGGGTGTGACCCGAATGTGGTCACTATGCGTGACATGAGAGCCCCGCATATCAATTTAACGATGAGAAAATGCATAATCAATGCATATCGTGAATTTCTGTTCTCGTATCAAAATTATCTGTCCCATGCGGGAGTGGAAGCTCAGCAGTGACCCTAGTGGGCGTCCATGTAGCTAAGGAAGTGCTATGTGGTGCTCTTCCTTCGATTCCGGAGACTTGCAACCAAAGGACGACAAGTGGGAAGAGTGGCGCAGGTGTCGTGGCGCAGGTGTTGTTGAATAGAATAATCCAAAAAACTACTGTTTCAATTGTGCGTGTTCGTAGACACGCACAATTATATATACAAAAATAATACAGACAAATAATACATATAAAATATATACAAATAAATTACATTTTACATAAAATTACATAAAAAATTACTGCTAATATATACAATAAAATTACAGCATATCCACGGAGTGAATGATGATGAGTGGGCGACGCTCGGGGGGTTCATCGTAGATCGTGCCGAGTTCCAGATTAATTTAGTTAACGCGCACGCTACGAATCCTTATGGTTCCACTACGCACAAGTGAAATCCCCCACCGGCACTTCATTGCAAGTCAAGATCGAGTGCCTATTTATATATACATATATATATACATATATATACATATACACACACACATATATATATATATATATATATATATATATATATATATATATATATATATATATATATATGGGTGGCCGGTGAACCGTTCTCCAACGCGAGCAGTCGGTATTTCTCAATCAAGAAACTCGCTAGGAGACGCTGCCTGCGCCAACGTTGTCTCTCGCGGGTGAGGGCGCGCTCTCCTTCTTTGCGAGCTGGTAGAGCGTTCACCTAAGAGCGTTTCCATAGTCAACGTCGCCTTTCGCTCTCTCTCTCTCTCTCTCACAAGACAGGAGATGGAAGAGTGAGAGAGAGAGAGGCATGCGCCGAGGGCGAGCGCGTGCCTCCCGGCACGACGGTTACGCCTGACGCCTGACGCAGGACAAGGTTAGACTAAGAGGAGCTTCGCCCCTAAAAATGGGATGTATTTAGAATCTTTTATTAGCGTTCTTGTGGCTAAGTACTCGACTCCTGATCCGAGGGTCGGGGGATCGAATCCCGGCTGCGGCGGCTGCAATGCGATGCAGGCGAAATGTTGAGGCCTGTGTGGTGTGCGATGTGAGTGCACGCTAAAGAACCCCAGATGGTCAAAATTTCGAGAGCCGTCCACTACGGCGTCTCTCATAATCAGCGCTGATTTTGGCACGTAAAACGCGACAAATCAATCAGTGCAGAATATTTTATTAAGTGAAGCCACTCCTACACGTGATGTTCATTTGTAGTGAATGCTTTCGAGAGTGCTTCTGCAATAGTCGTTCATTTCCAACACTCAATCTCTTCCTTTACTTGGCACTCGGCATTTTTGCCGGTTCCACAGTTGCCCATGTTGCATTCTTGTATTGTGCCATTTAGCATTTGTTGCCACTCACCAAAAGTCATGTCCTAATCAAAAAAGGAAAAGGAAACAATAAATAATTGCTTGTTCAATTTTGAACTTGAAGTGGACCAAGGCGGAGTTTCATTGCTAAGTGGGAATTGTATAAACAGCACCACGATTTCCGCAATATTAAAGTTCATTGTACCTTATTCACATAAAATGAAAGAAGTAGTATAACTGTATCCGTTAACATGCTATTACTTCAACGGTCTTTGATATAATCAAGCAACGTAGCTCTTCACTGCGAACATTTCTTTTCCAAGTTAGGAGGTGCACGATAGTGCGGCCGATTATTGCGTATTTACTGCATTTGAATAGATTTACTCCATGAAGATAACTGGGAGCGCAGTCAAGTAGAAGTATTAGAAGAAAAAAATATTGCTTATACAACGGACCGCGAGTTTAGTAAGTGTTATAAAACACCATGAAATAGATGTATTTATCGAGGTAGCTTCGACTAAGGACAGCACAAACCGCAAGAGAACTTTTCGCCATCCACAGGAGGTGCAACCTCTCTACGCGTCTCAGCTCTTTAGAAAAAGGAAAAAGCATTGCGAGAAATGGCAACATTACTTCCAAAAACTACTTAAATTACGTCACTTATTGCTTATGCAGTGCCTTCTTATATGTAATTAGATTGCATTACGCGTCACAGATGGCCGAAGTAAATATGAACACATTAATATTGATTTTTGAAAGTTTTAAAGTTGCTTCAAAATTCCTTTCAAAAAATTACTGATGGGCTAACAGCCATTGGATGTCCAGTACTACATGCAGCTTTTAAGTGGGCCTGTTTTGTTCTGAGAAGCGAGGTGGAGTGACTGGTCTTTGTAGTTTTGCTTTTGCTTTCTGGTGAATTTTTTACGCCATAACCGAAGCAGACAGGATATGCCTTAGTGAAAATTCATTGAAACACTACGGAATGTTCTCCGCTACATTACTCGCTTGAAGCAATTTATTACCTTACAAATTACCGAGCCATCAAATGTTATTAATTTCAAAACTCATTAGAGTGAAAAGTAGTTTTATTACTCTACTTTACTAGAGTACTGCTATTACTGGAATGTCTGATTTCCTTCATAATTATTCCCCGTCGTTATCATATGACACCAAGGAAAACAGGCCTAGGTTGCAAACCCAAATAGCTGCTGACGTTTGTCAAAACACATGGAAGACAAAGAGGCAAGAAACACGAAAATAAAACATATTTTCGCGTGTAGCACACATACCCTCTTATTTGGCGTTGCGCGTGCGAATTATCGCCATGTTCTACGATTCCTATTTGAGCAATAAAATCAGACTTTTGAACGCAAAGCATTTCGGGCTCTCATAATTTGTTCGTTGTAATTCACATAGCAGGAAAACGGGTATGCGTCACACGAAGCGGGTGTGACACGCAGCTCGTATCACAGCACCGCGATGCACAATACAGTGTACAAAGAAAGTACGTGGAAGAGGGAAGTGAGGGTCAGGAGGCGTGGACTTGCTCGAAGAGAAGACAGCCGGAGATAGGCCCATGGCTTGTGTCTCATATTCCAATGCAAGCCCTGATTCGCTCACTGAAGCAGGGTTGCGCGAATAAATGAAGCGAACACCTATGCAGCCGCCATCTGTTCCGGAACAGGCCCCACCTGTTCCAGCCCGCATGCCTCGTAGCCGTAATGATCACATTCTGAAAGCATCCCGGCCACTAGGTGTTCCAACGCGTCAACATCGAATTAACTGAGATGTGCTAAGGAATTACCATAGGAGGGAAGCATCATCAGCATTTGGTCGATTGAGCGAATACGGGGATAACGAAGGGCCGCCACCGACGATACTGAGCTCGTGACTGCGCAGCCGGTGTGATAGCTTTCCAAGTCCAATAAATGACACTTTAATGAGCAGTTTTAGTTGAGTGTACATCGCATGACTCGGCAGAAAAGGGCGCAAGCAAAGAACGCGACGCCTACGTGCGCCGATAACAAAGAGCTGCGTATATAACGCAGAACTTACTGCGCGGCGCTCTCGTGACACCTCAAACTGAAAGCGCATCATGAATGTCATAGCGTCCGACTCCGACAGCAACCTCGGACCCATCGCAATCTCTGCTACTTTAAGGTGGAAGGTGCGTTGCGGTATTCGGACAAAGGCGAGAGAATTCGTTGTCGTCTACGAATATCTCCATGAAACATCCATACGGAACGCGTGAGCCTCATTCTTCACACGAATGAGTGCTGTCGCATTTTGCCGGCTACGAGCCAAAAGTGTCTCAAATATATATTGTGGGCACAAAAATATACCCCGACTCACTATACCGACACTTGTCCATGATGTGGTTCCATCTCTAGTGTTTCACGCCACTGTAGAGTGCACTGCTCTCTACTTCCCCATCCACCCACCAATTCTTCTGTACATCCGCACTTCAGAGAAAGGTGCAGTCATCCTTCCCGACAGTGCCCCTGAGGTCTGCCGGATACTCGTCCGCCGGGCTAGGGCTAAGGGAGGCAAAAAAGTGCTAATCATCATCCTCTTGCAATGGTACAGGTCGACCGACCGTCGAAAAAAAAACAGCTATGATCTGTCACTCCTTCAACTGCATGTAATGTATAGTGCGTTGGACGATGTGCGAGCATTTATTTCTTGCAATTGGCCGTTGCACCGTAAAGGGGCATACAAAGTGAACAAAAATACTCGAAAGCCTGAAGAAAAAGATTTCTTACATGTCGCCTGCAGTAAGGAAGGCTTATCTAGGAAGAGACGGCAAAGAATATTGCGTGTGATCAGTCCATATCACAACGATATGAACAATCCATGCAGCTAACGCGCTATTGAACTATGATGATTATGGCCGTTATTGTGCCTTCCAAGAATCCACAGTGAGCCTATCACGCAGGAAATGCCCTTACTGAAACGCAGTGTACATCTGACGCTCCAAGGAGCTGAAAAGCGTTTCAGAACGCTTACCTCTCGCATGAGTCGTGCGAGAGGTATGCGAACTAGAGCTCCCGATGCGATGATACGATGGCGGAACCTTCGGATCAGCACCCGAGTGATATAGCGACTAGACCACCGTGACAGTTCATGGACAACTTTCTGGAATTGGTTTTGTACAACACCTTAGAGGAGCTAATCAAAGCGCACAACTTCGTGCAGTATTAGCGCCAGACAAAGAGCCACCCTGGCCTACAGAACCTTCACACGCTCGGCATCACCTATCCAATGCAGTATGGCGATAAGGTTTGGTATCCAACATCATCATTGAGCGGTTGTACATGAACATGCAAGCGATGTATCACGTCGGGTGGCCGAACAGGCGCGAACAACCTTGAGAAGAGAGTTCGCAAAAGTAAGTAAACAATATACGTAGACGAGGTCTGTTACCAGCGGCGACGCGGAATCGAGGTCGTGGTAACGAACACAAAGAAACTTGCATCATGAGCGCGGCGATACGGACCCGGGACACGGAGGTGTACGAAAAAGCGACGGCAACCCTCGAGGGAGGCACCACTGACGCCGGAGATATGAGAGATTCGCAGACGTCTATATACAATTACGCCAGCCGCCGGATTTCCCTCATTCTACAATTTCACGATGGCAAAATATGCCGCAAGAACGAGATTTTCTCTGTGTGAACCTCCTGCCACATGGACCGCCCACTCGTGGGCAATGACGCGGCCGATGCCGGGGCCTAAGCACTTACACGCCATAAGCAACATCCGCCGGAAGGCTACGTCTTACCCAGTCTACGGGTGCTGCAAAAGTACACGAGGTGGGATCAAACAACCACTTTCAGAGGCATAACAGACAGCAAAGATTGAACAGATGCGAGTAACCACCAACGCACGCGAAACTGAACGAGAAATAGACGATTGCCTTGAGACACCTACAGACACACATGTATCTCAGCCTGGTAATCCTCGGCCTAGGTTTCCCGGCATTTATTCAACTAACAGGTGCATGTTCGGAGTCAACGTGATGCTGCAGCACATGCTGTGGACATGCACATATAGTACACTGCAGGAGTCCCGTACAAATGAGGCAGACATGGCCGAGATACAGCTATGTAGACGATCGCCGAGATTAATTATTGTGTGCCACCCAGAAAGTCTGTAGCGTGGTAATTGCTTAACACAGCTCATTAAGAATCATTTTTGGTATGATCTTTAAATGCTGCCTCTCTATTGCTTTCGATGCGCCTTCACTGTGGGAACTGTTCGCAATACTTTCCAATCCTACCTGTAAAGTTTTCAATAAAGAGCCTCACACGTCTTCTGAGGGGTCTTCCTAGAGCGGGCTTATACGCTCAGGTGTTGCAATGCGTCACTCAGCGAACGCTAACTTTCCCGAAAGCATGTCATTTTGTAACACTGTTATTATTAGGAGCAGCGAGTCGTTGTTCTTTACCCTTGCGATGATGGTTTCAGTTAACAACCCTGGAAGAATTAAGGTTTGCATGTTAGGGAAGGCGGATCAATCGTGTTGTTGCCCAGTTCATAGATATCGCTTTACTTCGAATTGTCGCCGATTAGACAAAAGGGCGACCGTTTATACAAAGTCGTTTAGAAAAAGGGTAACCTCCACGACTTACAAACGCCCTGAATTGAGAGTGTAGTTACAATATTAACTCCACTGCTACATGCGAAAGCACACGCAAATAACTGCTTGGCTGTCGCAGCTGGCTGTCGCAAATAATTGTTTGGAATTTCTATTTTGTTAGGGGCAGGTTATCACAGCTATGATAGTTGACTGATTAGTGACCTCTAATTGCGTCTTGGGTATGAATGGCCAAAGAATGCGAGTTAAGTTAACATGATCGAGAGCGACATCGAAAATTTGAAAGCCCTATGTGAGATTCGGTCATATAGGCTCCTGAAAACATACGATGATACCATGCAACATGGGCAAAAGATCCCAAAAAAGGAGCCTCAATTTATGCATTGCATAAAAAGCTAGAGAAGGGGAAATGATGATAATGATGCATCCTACAAAATTATGATGGTGGCAAGTGGGGTGGTTTATGCTCTTAAAGGTGGATATAAATATGGCCCATAGGCCGACTAAAGCCGTCTCTAGAATATTGTTGGGATGCAAGAGCCTTTGTTTGAAATTACTAAGGCAGCAGCAACCACTGTGCAGAGTCCGGATGTAGCATCAAACATGAAAGCTGTGAACATTGAAACAAAATCTATGATTCGTAGTTAAATAGAGGCATACAGCCTATAAACATCGAAGGATGCAATGCGAAATCTCGGTTTGGAAATGTTGCCCTCGATGGAATTTCAGGGGAATTTGGCGCATGTCGCTTAGTTCACCATATTCGTAATATATGGGGGAAAGACTTTAGAAAGTATGCATTTGTGCTCTGTGTCCATTATCTAATGTTTAGACATTGTTCCGCAAAACGTGGATTTGATATCGGCTGTGCCTTCTTGAGAACGGGCCAGATAGCATGCGGTTTGCTTTTGGCGTCCCTGTTGCATGATCGCGGCCAGTAATGCCGAAGACTTATTTTAGGTAGGGCGTCACGTACATTACACTGACACCCACGCATAGGCTACCATAATTTATCTTTGACAGAGGTAGCGGTCGGTGCTATGCTTATGAGAGACACATGTTAGCCACTTCACGGTGAAGTAGCCGTCCATTAGATGTTCGACAGACTCAGTTACAACTATATCTCTAAGAATAGAAAGATTTTGAGTGCAGAGCTAAGTCAATCAACAATGAGTGCAGAAGGAATCGAGTACTTTTAATAATGCTGGAAGATTTCAAATATACTGCGTTAAATTACAAAGAAATATACTGCTAAACATAGCCAAAAGTTTATTGGACCACAAGTGCGCTCCCACAGAGTCGATCCTAGAAAAAGGACAGTAATATCCTAAAGAACATTCCAAAATGAAACGTGCACAGGCATCAGTTTGTTTCCCTGCTATTCGCAAATATTAGCTTCGCCGCACTGCGCGAGTGTTATCTACGCCGCAGTACGTCTCTGTTAGCTTCGTCACTGTGTTAACTTTTAGCTTCACCACAGCTGCAAGTGGTAGCTTCGCGGCAGTGCGCGTGTGTTAGCTTCGCCGCAGTGCGGGACGTCTACATTCGGTGCCATACACGAGTGCTAGCTTCGCCTGAGTCTATTGGTGCTAGTTTTGCCACAGAATTCAGGTGTCAGCTTCGCTTCAGTACGCAGATTTTACCTTCGCCACAGTGCACCAGTGTTACGCGTTGAAGCGAAAACAAATTTGAACGGACCATTTGTCATCACCCAGCACAACGCTTGGTGTGCGCAGCTAACGTATTACTTTTCTTGCTGTGCTTTGCTTTGCTTTCTTGCTTTATTTCTTTTTAATATCTTCCTCAATTTCTCTCCATTCACTCGCTAAAAAAATTGAAGGCATTGATATGGTCCAGGGGTGTTGGCATTTTGCAATTGCCTGCGCGTAGTTTCATAGTTAAGGTACTTGAGTCGGACCGCTGAAACGCGCTTGAATACATCAGATTTGGTAAGAAATTTGCTTTCCTCACTAATGCTCCCTCAACATGCGGGCGCCTGTGGTTCCAATTCTCTAGAACCAACTGGTATTACCACGATAGGCTCTATGGCGACGCCGAAAGAGGCCGGACAATACGAGCCTCGCCTAAAAATGTAGATACTCACCACACACGTGACCTTTGTAACACGCGTCCCCTCTTCTTTTCCATCAGGGCATATGAACCCGCACCCTACCCTAACCTGTCCAAGAGAAGAGGAAAAATGGCGCATGGGAAAAAAGCGAAAACAAAGGAAGCAAATATTTCATCTATATCTGCGTGCGATGTTCAAATCAAGTGTAGCAATGCTTATAAATTAATTTCGCACTACAACTGCTCAACTGGTGAAGAAATTAGCTTGAGGTTTACCAGTTTTGACATAGCACAAAATATGCAGATTACATAATTAGCACTAGAAAATCCTGCACTATTGATAACCCTTTAAAACAATAACGATAATTTAGACTTAATGCACAAGAAAATTGCATTATACTTGTAGCAGACATGGGAGTAACATTCCTAATTACATCTTCAGTGATCTCAACTAAATTGATTACATACCAGCATCATTTTCTAGACATGTCCGAAAGACAGCCCGAGAGAAACTCTTTTCGCTATTAAAAAGCGTTGAGAAGTAACATACGCTGTGAACCCTAGTTCCGCTGACCGGGTGACTGCAATTCAACACAAGAAAATGCCTCGGAAGCTTCGTAACACAGGCCGCTTGCTTCCGTCAGAGATCTATCTATCTATCTATCTATCTATCTATCTATCTATCTATCTATCTATCTATCTATCTATCTATCTGTATTTGGTTGGCAGTTAGGTTGCTGGCGTGTTAGGCTCAAGTTCGCGGGATCAAATCCAGGACAGGGAGGACGACTTTCGGTGAAAGCTACATAAAAAATGTTTTCGGAGATTTAGAGTGTGTTAAATAACCTCCAATGCTCAAACTGCACCAAAGCCTTCCACCGTGGCACCCATCTAACAACGATATTTGGCACCTAAACACGTTCAATTATTATCGGTTTATTGAGTGATCTTTGTAGGTACAGGTGCTCTCCAGGCAGTCTTGCTTACTCGGTCAATTCTAAAATTGCGAGGCCACAGTATGAATGTATGAAAAAGACTTCTGCTATGACAATAGTTTACCATGTTTTACTGGTCATGTACGCTGAGATTAACACCATGTGATGAGATGGGGCTGATATCCTCACTCTTCGAGCCGCGCTTTGTTTGCCCTATATTGCGAATGTCTTATAAGGCTGTCGAAATTTCGACTAACTGGTATTTTGAGGTTCGCCAAAAACATATAACACCGTCTCTAAGCATTCTCGCTCCTACGATAAGTGCGCGCGCCGTGGCCACAATCAAGCTCGCGTCTTCCCTGTCAGCAGCCGAGCACTTTCAATGAACATAGACTATAAAAGTTTGATGACAATGCACTTTCCCAGGGTTAAAAAACAGAAAAGTGAATTGTTTATTGCATGTACATTGCGACTGAGGTGCATGCATAAAAAGAGATGCAGGTAAGTGTGCTGTGATGATGTAATCAAAAGCAACAGTTCACGCACTAGGGTAGTATCAATCACACCCGGGCCCGCGACATACCTTCGAAGGAGACATCAGTGGAGGGCTCCGGAAATTTTTACCAGAGGAGGTTTTTCTAATACTCACTCATAGCGAGCAGCACTCGTGCCTCAACATCTCGCCTCCATCGAAAGGCAGCTGCCGCGGCTGTGATTCGGTTCCGTACCCTTCGGATAAGGAGCCGAAGGCCATCTCCACTAGAGTACACTGGCAGCAGCATAGTCACAGTCGTGAAGAAGGTTAACTGTGCATCTGCCTACACTCTATAGGCTGAATATGGCACTGTTGCAAAAGAACAACCATACGTCTTTACTACAAGATGCGACAAACCTTGCAAGGACGCGATTTTTTCCAACTGTGGGCGCCGCGTCAGGGCTTTAGGCAAATTAATTCATATGAATCAAGGTCATGGGTTTGTTGAATGAGTGTACCGTGCAGACACCACCATACGGATATATTTCCGGCAGCAGTGAACTGAAGTGTCTCCAAATTTCACGAAAGTAATCGAGATGTTCTCCACTGGAGTGCGACTAAGCAAGAGCAGGATCATGGTATGCAGCTGCTTCTACCATTCCTGCCATGAACAGAATCTTCGACTAAACCTGGGGAAATGCTTCTTCGTAAAGTCAGAGGCATGCTCACCACCGAAGCCGTGCGTATGGATCCCGAACATGTACGAGACAGCTTGTATTTGTCGAAAGCAAAAACTAAAAAATTTCAAGTTTTTCGGGGTACAATGAATTTCGCACAACGCGTTACATCAAATGTGTCTGAAGTCATAGAAGCACTGCGAACTTTGGCACTGAAAGAGACTGCATGAACTTGGACCGCCGCCACCACAACCGAGTTCGGATCATCCCGGTCAGCAGCCGAGCACCTAGCAAGGAACACACACATTATATAAGAATGCGTATGCAACGCGAATGCCTGGGCGGAAAGAATTCGTTCATATTGCGTGATTCTCACTTCCAAGCCTACATCTTGCGTTACTTTGACTCGGCGAAACGAGCGACATTATCCGTGGATGGAAGATAGCTGTAGCAAGTGCTGCCCTTATGCAGGATGAGTTGGCCGTTGCACTTATTGTCGCGCACACTTACGGAGCCACAGACCATGTACGCTAGTTTGGAGAAACATTCGTCATTGGATATCAATGCACCAAAACTTCATGTCGACATGTTCGAGCAGCATGTAGTAACTGTCAAGCCTGGCCACCGCCCATTAGTAGCGCTATTCAGTAAGTCGCTGTATCAGTCCCCACTACATTCACAGCGCATGCGCCTAACTCTGCAGTGTTGTCCTATCACTGTGACGTACAAGCGTGGCTAAATGCCCTTCCCTTCTGGCGCTTACTCACGTTTTCCTAGTAAAGCTTGCCAGGAAGAAGACGAGTGGCATCAAGTTAATGTTCTTGAATGTTTCAGCCTCTGAATGCGCCCGGCCAGATCACCGCATGGAACTTATGAGAGCACAACCCAGATGATGCTCCGGGAATACGAGATTTGAACAAGACCGCTTCACCAGGAAGATATACCCTAGAAACTTCCGATGTACTGGGAGTACCCAAACGGGATACATGCACAGGATAGCCCGGTATTTCGGAGTAACGATGTAGTTATCAGGCAATCAAATATACGAGAATTGTGGAGCATTTTTCTTGTGGAACATGTAGGATTTGATAACATGAAGAGGATGGCGAGGAATGCGATGATTTTGTCGAACATGTCGAGCAAGATTGAATAGTCCTGTATAGGTTTCAAACTATGGCAAAAGTATAAAACCTGAAACTCTTAAGGTGTCATTCTTCAGTCATGACGTACCCGTACTGCCCCTGGAGGCTGTTGGCATCCATCTGTTCTCTTTAGAAGTCCATTAGAATTTCATTTCAGGGTACTTCTACTCGTTCTATTTGAAGCCCCAGCGTTTTGAATGACTGCAAGGGTGCTTAAATCGTGGTGTGCCGAATGTTTCTCAGTGCAGGGCTTACCCATAATAATGTGCATTTATGATGGCTCGCTTTTTTGGCAGTCACGCTTTCAAGGTTCAAGGAATTGAGGCGCTATCACGCGCAGCACAATTTCATGGCGGAGAGAACGTTCGGGGAAATAAAAACTGTGATAAGGAAGCTCGACGAGGTTGTGGACGACGAGGTCGGACTGGCAGACACGATGGCGTCTAGGCTTAACCAGCCCGAGCAGCGAAATCACCTTTTGCTCGCGCCCCACTATAGCATTGGCGATCCGGCTGCGGAGCTGTAGTGCATGCGCTTCTTCACTACATCTTTCCCCCTCCCTGGAGACGGAGCCACTCCAGTGGGCTAGGGCGCCGTGAGAACAAGCGGTTCGTGATACTGTTTTAGGCGATCTACGTGCACAGTCTCGCGGCCGCGACGGCGCATGTCCGAGGTTGGTGTGACGGGCTCGACGACGTAGTTGACGGGAGAAGTTTGCTGGAGGACACGATAAGGGCCATGATACTTCGAGGGAAACTTCGGGGTGATACCTGGCGTAGAAGGAGAGGGCACCCACAGCCAGACGAGTGAGCCGGGTGGAAAGTGGCGGTTTGGCAGGCCATCGTCACGGCGAAATTTCTGCAGTGCTTGTTGTTGGGTGGTGTGGGAGCGAGCTAGTCGGCGACATTCTTCAGCATATCGAGCAGCTTCGGAAACCGGTGTGGCCTCGGATGAGTCGGGACGGTAGGGCAGGATAGTGTCGATCGGGGAAGAGGATTCTCGACCATAAAGATGTATTCATTGAAAAGGACCGTTTTGCAAGTGGTTTTGCTCGAATGCTCGAACTTGATGTTGGTTTTCTCGAACTTGATGACAGGAGCTGGATGGTCTACCGATACACCACGGCAACATCTCTTATACAGGGAATAGATTGGTGTTATATCTTCACTACAGCCCTTTTTAGAAGCTGCATTTAATTGTCGTCCGGTTAATGGAAGGTGTTTAGTACAGTGAACAATCTCATTTAACAATCAAAATTACTGTTAAATTAACATGGCCTCCCTTATACTGCACTCTTGGTTCGCTTACGTTCGCTGCGGTGGTACCGCCACTACGAACGATAGATAGAGCGTATAGATTGTCGTACTGATTCGTGCCGGCAGTCAGCGGTACGGTAGTGTTCCCTCCTTCGCCCCTCGACCACCGAGAAAGTAAGGGCCATGGTGTCATCGTGACGGCGCGTTCCAGGAGCAAAGTACTGACGCGCCGATACGGCTGCTACAAAATTTGTCTTGCGTGACCAGGTGTGTTGACTGCTCCTGGATCGAAAAAACGACCGTAGACAAGCAAATTATTGGCCTTTCGTTGCATTGGGCTGTATTTTCACCAAACCATCCGCTGACAACCCATTCGGTTTCTCTTTCAAGGCTTCGCCATCTGCGAAAGATCCTCGTTTACGGCAGGCTTGCGCATGGCTCTGGCACGTGCAATTGGGTTTTTCCACAGCAATGTCAGTTGCTCGAAAGCTTTCTCTCGTGCATAACTGTCGAGAATCGCTGTGCCGTGTCGAGGTGCCGCTGATGTCTAGATTTAAAGTGTTTACATGTTCCCAATACCCAAGCCATCTCCCGCCCCTCGATTCGCCAGGTTGCTGCTTATGCATTCCAAATCTTCGCTAAGACAAGTGTCACTTTCGTTTTATACAGATTGGTATGGCGTAAGGATCAACCACATTTTTTTCATACACCGAGGCGCAATGTTACGCGTTTTTTTATCGGAAGCAAGCAAAGGAAGCTAAGAATCCGAGGAGTAGCTTATGGCGACATTTCCTTGTTCACGGGTTGTATATCTTCGGTTCTTTTATCAACTGCATATAACGTAACAAGTAATGAGTCTCACTGTAATTTGAATTCCACGACAGCACCTATAAACTACTTAGACATTACCAAACGTGCCCAGAATACACTAAATTTACTTGGGCAGAAAAAGTTCTACTAGTTGTTATGGTGGTTTAAATGATGACATACCAAACCTTGCGTCGTATTAACGTACACGGTAGGACAAGTAATCGTTTTTCCTGCAAAGAGAAATTTAACGGTTATTTCCTTATTTTGTTAGCGCGAGAAATGTTTAACGTGCATAAGTGCATAATATTTAATTTCCAAAATAACACCGTGGGGTGATATAATATAAAGCGACACGTAGCCTAATCTGAGCACCTTTCCCACAAATATATCCCAATGCATTCCAAACAACGGTTGCCCTACATGAGGTGACGTAGCCACGCTAGCGCACATGTTCTGGGAGTGCAGGCCAATGTACAATAAGTGCAGTAATGCCTGAACCAGAAGGCAGGACCCGACGGTCCCGACGTGGGAGGCTCCCACTGCGCGCTCACGCGTGCCCTGCAGTACCTTAACGTTTGTCCATCCTCAACGTTTAGCCCTCGCCAAAGAAACGCAAAGGCAGACGCCAATGCGATTAGTTGTGACACTCAGAACCAATCCCCTCGAAGCCAAACATTTTGCCCTGTCGAACATAGCATGAATGTATTTAGGGAAGGCTGCAAATGTAAACATTGAATACGACCTGCATGCTGGCGTGTTCTTCTGAAGTATGCGGTTGTGTGCGACAAATGGTTACAGTACCGTTAATCGTGATATAAGGCAGGCATATCGAAATATTCATCTCAAGCCCCCTATTGGCCGTGTTAGTCTTGCATTAAGAACCCTTATGTATATATATATATATATATATATATATATATATATATATGTAACAGGTCCCGTTCTTTCTATGCTATCTACCCGTTATTCCGCAAGTCTTGTTAAGTCGGCCTTTTTCTGCCCTTCCGAGCTGTGCTACATCCCCACAAGTCCGTTTTGTCTTTTTCCTATTGAAATGGCAAACACGTTAGGTGCATGGAGTGTTTTCCTTTTGATATGGAGAACACACAAATTCAAACAGCACCCTATTGCAACCGTTTGCTGCAGGCTCGGGGGTCATAATATTAGCATCATTCATGGATTGGACGATTTTGACAACAGCTTTGTTCAATTAAGGTCATTATTACTTTGACGTCCGGATTCTCAAACCTGAGAACTCACTTGAGCAAAATACGAAGGTGCGAAACACGTGCCTTTAGCATAACATCATCTATACGTACCGACTGTTATTACAACCTTGTTGGACTGTGGCGGCGAACACACTAGAATGGGATACAGAAAGAATTCAAATGAAAATTTTAATTAAAAAACACACAGGTGGTTACGCTCATGCTATCGCCTTGGATAATAATTTCTGTTGTCGCATGTGCCATAATCACGTCACGATCATGAGGCCTGCTGTAGTGGAGGGCCCCTGAGGTGAGAAGCTGGGGTTCATTGAAGTGCAATGACATCACAGAGTACACGAGAGTCATTCACTTCTCATGCATGAAAATGTCATAGCTGAATCTGGCCCCGAATCTTTGTGTTTCAAGTCGGCAGCTAGCTACCTACACACTGTGCCCCGCGGTGTACAGTCACTGAAAACTTAATTTTTGCCTCCATCGAAAATGCCAGAGGCTCGTGTACTGTGCCTTGTCAATGCACGTTAAAGAACCCCACGTGGTCAAAATTTCCGGAGCCCTCTACTACGGCTTTTCTTTCCCCTCTATCGCTTTCACTCCCTTTCCCGTACACCCCCCACGGACACTTACACGTGCTCCCTACATGGGCTGCAGAAATTACCGACCTTCCTTGACCGAACCATCATCATCATCATCATCGGTGCCAGCGTCCGTCGCACTCGTCTTCGAATCAATCTTCCACTGCCGCGTCACACAGAGGAAGCCGAACAAGAGAGCGCATTGCAACCGATGTTTGATGAGCAGAGCGCGTCCCAGCCATGCATTATTCAACGATCGCGTATCCGAAGCTCGACGGCTCATCTCTTGTCCATGGGCAGGAGGCGCTGTCACGGGCAACGGAACTCTGCAGGGAAGTCCCTCAGGAATGCAGCCTGGTTCGAAGTTGGAGGGCCCCTGCCTGGCACCCACGGATCACGGGAGGACTGGCGGCTCTGTTCTGGAACCAGACGACCATTGATGCACCCTCACACGTGGCCGACTTTGTCCATAATCATCTGTTGGTCTACCCCCGTCTAGTGCGCTACGGTTCTTTCTTAAAGCGGAGCTGTACACCTCTACCATCCGAATGTACTTTCGTCGCGTGGACAGCGTCAACAGAAAATGCCAGACTAAAAAAGGAAAGGCAAGCCAGCATAACGCGGTGGAGAGGAGAGCCCACGGCGAGAGGAGTGCGGCACATGCTCAGAAGACATTCGGCGCGGCGGATATCCCCAGGTGCTGTTACGCAATGCCTAACCACTACCGATAAATAAAGCATCGCGCAGTACAGTGGAAGGGAGGTGGGAAAGAGGAGTTAAGGAGGCGATAGTCGGATGCATACAGCTGCTCCCGATGGCGACCGCGTTTCCCCGCGCACACGCCGAATGCACCCGGTGTCCGTGACTCTAGCGGCGACTTGGCCGGTTGCTAGAGCAGAGACGGGTCTAGCAGTTCAATCTGTACATTCCAAGCTACCCTGCGTAGACCACGGAAGGTAAGAGAGAGAGAAAGAACTTTATTGACCAAGGGATCTTCGGGTCCCCGCACGACCCCACTGCACTACACGTTCATGACTTCGTGAAGCTCCATGACGTGAGAGCCTCAGCGCCTCAAAGCCAAACCCAAACGACAGGAGAAATGCGCAAGCACAGGCATTGGAGCCATGCATTGGGCCACATCTTAGGACGCTGCCCTGGACGAGCCCGCGTGGCGTGTGGAAAATGAAGTAATAAAAAAAGAATGAGACATATTTGCCTAGGCAGACGAAGGAAGACTTCGGAGCAGAGAAGATGCACTGGCCCTGTCGGGCATCAACGCTCGGAAGGCCAACATTTGTCAGCCGCCAATGCTCGAGGGACCTCGAGAACGACACGTTTCCTGCTCCGGACCCCCAGCAGACTCCTGGGAGTCTTCGACGGCCATTCGTCCACCACCTGCCTCGCCATTTTGAAGAGCCTTGAACGGACGTTGATCTCAGACCGTCGACACGCCGGGACTCGTGAGCCTTCTCAGTGTTTGAAGTCTTTAGAACTGTTGTTGTACAGACGCTATACATATGCGTATACATTACTGTCTGCCTTGCGTGTGCTCCTCTTTAACTGCGTTTTTGTGGCGTGTTTGGGGCGTTTTCATGGCGTGTACGTGTTTTGTGGCGAAATATATGTCTGTGTGCTGTGCCAGTTAGCGCCTGCTTCTCTTCCTTGCTGCCCTCGGAAAGGTATCTGACTCACCTCTTTTAGCCTGCTCCCCGAACCTTTATATGGTAGCAATGGCGTCCGCGACAGAGACCTTCTCATTTCTACACTAAGAGGGTCGGAGCAGTGCAGTCAGAGATCACAGCTAAGGGCCGCATTGAAGATGGACGTATTGATGTTCATCGAAGCAGGCGAAAATCTTGGTCTGAAAGGCTCGGAACTTCGGGCATGGGCCGAACAGCAAGTCGAATATTGACGTGAGGAGAGAGCACAAGCACGAGTGTTCGCAAGCCGCAGAATTGAATCAGAGCGCCACAAACTTGAGTTAGAGCGGGAATGTTTAGATCAGAAGTTGCGGCTTGACGTGCTTCGGACGGAGAGACCTGTTGTAGATACAGCTGAACGAGCTGAAGTGTGTGCGGAAGTGCTGAACAAGAATCTGGCTAACCCTCGTGAGCTCATCCCCATAATCAATGAGGTAAAGCTACCCCCGCCAGTGACCGAGAACTACTTGAGGAAATGCACGCCAATACGGTAGCCAATACTGAAATCAATTATCAGGTGTCACTGCGTGACGTTGAGTGCAACTCACACGTAGAGAACACGCAAGCCGTGTCGTCTACCCTGAAACCCATCATTTGGGGAGCGTCAAGGACTTTTCGCGACGAGAAACGCTCATCAATGAGCACAATATACTTAAATAGTACATTTCTTTTATAGTAAGACCGTACAGACCGCCAATCCCAGGATCCAGGAAATTGCAACGACTTTTTGCGTCCGAATGTTCTCAACAATAAGCAAAGTAGACCTTCAAGTAGCTTTCTTTACCAGAAAGCACTACCAACATTTCAGTAACGAAGGGATGTGACACTTCAAATGTGCTTGGAAAGTGCAGCCTGTCACAGGCACAACAGATCTTATCGGTTTGACTAGGTGTCCCTGTTTGCGTCCGTTTGGTGCTAGCAGATGCTTACTGCGTCAGAGTTGTATCTCGCGGGCGAGGGCGCGTTCTCGTTTCTTGCGAACTGGTAATGTTTTTATGGAAGAAAGAGCCATTCGCTATACTTTCCATAGTCAACGCGTGCCGGTTCGGAGAGGAGAGGAAGAATTCCGAGAGGAGAGGAGATGAGGCAAGGAAGGAAGGAACGAACGAAGGGGAGGAGGATGCGCATGCGCTGAGCGGCTGTGGACACCACATGGCGGAGGGAGGGACGGACAAAGCCCTCGCCATAAGCTGCTTTGCATCTAAAAGGAATGAGCCACATTTGCCAAGGTAGATGAAGGATGACATCGGAGCAGAGAAAACGCGCTCGCCTGGTCGGGCGTCAACGCTCGGGAGGCCAACATTTGTCGGTGGAACCCAGTAGAGTGCGAACGCCCAAGGGACCTCGAGAGCGACACGTCTCCCGCACCGCACGCCCGGCAGATATCTGGGCGTCTTCGACGGCCCTTCGTGCACCACCTACCTCGCCTTTCTGAAGAGCCTTGGACGGAAGTTCACCTGACGACGTCGACGTGCCGGAACGCGTGAGCCTTCTCAGCATTTGAACTTTTCTTGAACTCCTGATGTACAGACGCTCTACATACCGCCTATATATTATTGTCTGCTTTGTGTGTGCTCCTCTTTAACTGTGTTTTCGCATGTCCGTGTTTTTGTGCGGAAATATATGTCTGTGTGGTGTGCCTGTTAGCGCCTTCGTCTCTTTCTTGCTGCCTTCGGAGGCGTCTGTGACTCGCCTCTTTTAGCCTGCTCCCCGAACCTTTATTTCGTAACAGACGGGTGTGAAACACGTCCGAGCCTCCGACATTTGAAACATCGTCTCGGGCCTGGCATTTACTTAGAAGTAGGCATTTCGCTCGTTCCGAACGTGATTACGACATGCTTCTCATGAAGTTACTGATGGATTAGGCGGATCACCATTCTTGCCAATTTGATCGTGTCTTGTTTGCGAAAACCTTTGAGGAGTTCCTCATCAGTCAGGTTTAGAAATTCTCTCTTCGATATAATACATCTGCTCGTATTGAGTGAATGATGTACAGGAGTTGTCACTGTGCTGTCGCCGATGGTCGTGAGCTCAGAGAGATTCTGTACTCATTATTTCAATGACAGTACAAGAAGGTCTCCCCATTATATCTACAGCGAAATGTACGCTGGTTGAATTTTGTTTTCTTTAAGGCACCTGGGAACTTAAAGTTAATAGCTTTCCCTATCGCAGGGACCCATCACAGGGACGCGGAAAAACTTGAATTCAAGTCTGCACGACGCCAGCCATAAGCCATAACTCTAACCTGATATAGTGCACGCAAGGTTGGGTAAACACGCACGGTTAACCCTTGCCGTGTAGAAATATACGGAAGGGACGATGAAGACTGAAAGAAAGAGGAAGGCGAATACGTGCAGAAGGACAGGAAAAGGCAAATACAAATTTCCTCCGGACAGTTATGCCCGGGGTGTGGGGGGGGGGATGCCTGCTGGAAACACAGGCCAATGGAGGGGGGGGGGTACCCCTAGAATCCCCTCTTGCGTAAACATGGCTACGTGTGGGAAGGGTGCACGCACTCACCCCCTGCCCCGTTGGGACAGGTCTTGTCACACATCAAATTCCTGCTGACGGGGATATCTGGAAGCCTCCACCACCACATCAGCTAATTATGTCCTTCGTGCAATTCATGATGCCAGAAAAATTTAGGACCTGCTCATATACTCATATTACTGTGTTCTAGAGCAGAGTGCTTCTGGACATTGTGTTCCGTGCAAATGAAAATGGCCTAGACCTATCGTGCAAAACGGGAATAATAGGGAGTACAGGCATTGAGCTACATGGCTCTTTGCACTGTGTGGTCAAAAACGTTAAGTTGATGCGCGTCAGCAAGAGTTAATTTGCAAAGTCCGCGTAAAACGTAAGAACTCATTAGCAGGTGGTAGTGCAGTATGGTAAGATCAGATTGATGTAAGCGTTACCACTATGGATGACTGTTTCAATGAAAGAAAATGCATTTCTTCTTCAAAGGTTGAATTCTCTGAGTATCAGGCAAGTTGGGACAAGAGAAGGTGTTATTACCACCTATGCTTGTTTTATTGAAGCCAGGCAGCAGACATGTAAAACAAATTGCTGACAATAATGTTTATGAATCCGCCAAATTTAATCACTTGCATAGCTAAAGAAACGAAGATATTAAAGTAAGAACACGGCTAATGTGCATCCTACAAATGTTTGAAAATATGGCGCGAGAACTCAGCCCAGAACGTGGTAGCGTCCGGTAATCTTGAAGGTAACGAAATCAGCTGCACCACGCGCAAGCACACAAGACACACTCGTGTGTCCGCGCGCATGAGTGGGCTTTACTTTCCCAAAGCGAATGTGGCTAGCGCGGTCGAGGACACTTGCACTGGGCCACGCCTAGCGCGCATGCCCATCGCTTGACCACCACGCCCGAGCGCTCCGTGGTACGGCGCTGTTAACTGGATATTACGTAAGGATATGCTAAAGTGCAGGCAAGTCTTCTTAGTTTTCGATAATATTTCCTGCTTCTAGGTAATGCGCTCACCTGTGGTGGGATATTAGAAACTGTACGAATTTACTTTAGGTATATGAACCTTAGGTAATTTTGTTGCGTATTTATTTGCTATGCTGCTTCTGCTAGCGACTTGATGAGATTGTTCGCGAAGATTCAGAAGCAGGCGCAGCTCTCTAGTTGCTAAGTTCTTGCTCAGCCCGCTGAAGGAACATTGCGTTAAGAGTGTTTAGAAAACTGAACTCTAGACGCTGTAAAACGTAAGTACATTTGATGTTAATTTTGTTTCGTTCGGATCAAGTGCTCTAAATCGTAAGCTGATCATCACTAGGTGTTTCACTGCGAAATTGCCGTATATTAAATGACGCATAAAAGACCGTAATGTTATCTCCAAGTTTTCTTAGAAGAATGGAAGAAGACTAAAGAGGAACTTACATGACTGCATAAAAAGCATGCTGGAAGCTGCAAAAAGAAGGATAGTAGTTTATAGCTGAAAGCAGGCGTTATGCAGAGCAATTAAAATTTAATACTGGACATGCCACTGATGTTGGAAACAGGTGAAAAATGGTTAACAATAAACCGTGGTTTTCAGAGAAAAGAAGAATTGGTGTTGAAAAGGTTGCGAAAGCCGGCACGTTTCATCTGAAGACAGCTTCTTTGGTTCTTTATATATCTGCGCTGTATATGTGGTTCGCTGATGGGAGTACGTTTTTGGCCATTTCTAATGAAACATCCCGGCTGCAATGTTCCTCCATCAAAGTGTTAAGGCACGTGAAAACTCTGCTGCTATAGTGACGGGGTTTAGAAAAACAATATTGCCGCTCATTTACAGTTACACCATGTGAAGCAGCACATAATCCTAGCGTAATGAAGGAACTTGCAGTCACAGCTACCTGTGCGACTATTCAAGATGTGCATGGCTGTAGGAGTTCTACAGTGAGACTAGAAGGGCCATCTGACACATTAGAAAAACCATACGTCTTCAAGCACATGTTTCTTGAAAACACGTGGACATTCGAGACAAACAGATGTGTCGCAGCCGTTTACAGTAATGAGCATTCACGCGTTTTTGTGTTTATTTCGCTTTGGATGAATGCCGAGTGTTAGAACACCGACCTGGAAGCGCAGGTTACAAATGTTAGTAGGACGGTTACGTTTTTACTCAATTTAACTTTTCGCCGAGGAAGTAATGGCGTCTTCACCTGACACCACTGGTGACGCGCTTTGAGTGCGTTCGTGCCGTGACCTATGTTCGCCTGGGAACAACGAGTGCGACCCCACACGTTCGGCTGGGCCTTCCAAGACACGAATGCACGCCACCGAGATATCGCGGGGGTAGTCGGTGAATCGCGGTGCAATCCCGGACTGCAGTGCGCGTAATAATGGGACATTGTTGTAGCAGATGGCGTAGCAAGAGAGCGGCGCAGTAAGACGCCGTTATTTCGCATGTGCGATCATGATGGATCCCGCCTCTCGCACAATGCCGCTTTTCGTCGCGTTCATCTGGCAGAAAGCAGAGTTGCACCTTGGGCGGTGTTTGACATAACTTCTCCTCCATAAAAGCTGTGCCGGTGGCGGTCAGCCGAAGATGCCATAAGCGTGGTTAAAAAGCAGTTATTTTCGAAATCTGGGTTTAATAACGCGACTTCCATAATACCATGGGAAGAGTAAGCAGTCCATTGCGTCCTCTCGTTTTCCCACCAAGTATGGAATACTGTTGCGGTGACCACGTTTGTAGGGAACACCTCATTACCTCTGTCTAGATGGGGTTCATTCACGCCCCGAAACGTCTATACGCGCGGGTATTACCTGCTTATAGCAACAACTGAAAAGCGGTCGTCACAGTCAGACATCTAACCGGCTTCCTGGATGGCAGCAACAGAACAACTAGGTCATTTTGTTATACTGTGGCTGAGAAACAAAGAGCGTATTTTAGGTATGCCGTCTTCGCTCAGGTTGATCATTATGTTGGTGAGAAAGACAAGAAAACAAAACAATTCTCCCATAAAAGTGGCCTATTATATTTTTCTTACCCACAACTTACCAGAAAGAAATATTAGCAGTGGAATATACCCTTCCTGAAACATGATGTAATTTTCTCGCTTTTGTCCGAAATGTCGGGAAGCTACGGTCTCACGCTTCTCAGCTCCGCGAGAGGAAGCAGTGATAGAATGAGCGATATTCGCCTGCTTAAGTACGCCATGAAACAGATGTAACGTCTGATTGGGCCACGTGGTGCACAGCTGCCACTTCTTCAATTTCGAAATACACTAACAGAGATGTCGGGACGTGGAAGTCTAAAAGCGGGGCTCGCTTATGAATGCACGGAAGCGCATGTGTTCGGGTTGCAAAGTTCAAAGTTTGCACAGAAAGCCGATACACTTGGTGTAGCTGAAAAGAAGGCTCCTCGCTGTATCGATATGTTTACTCTCATATACGCTATAATTCCTTGGCCTCTACACTTCGTTCTTTGATAGGATTCAGTGTTATTTGCAGAGACAAATGCATAATGTTGTAATTCCTTGTCATGTCAGCACGTTACTGTTACTTCAGCAGCCCCACTGTGATCCGTTTCGACCCAATTCATATGTTGGTTGCGCCCCCCATAGATATTCCTCAAAAGTGCCATGCAAAATACGCCTGCATGGGGGTGATTTTGCGATTCTTCACGGCATTAGTTGAACATGGAACATTAAATTGCAATTCTATTTCAGCTATATAGTGTGTGTAATATTCTCATTCTCTTTAAGTGTGATTAAGTTCCCTTTAGTGGCAAACCAACCCTTGTGAATTTCGGTATCGGCTTCTGCATCGATGTGCGCGAGTATTGACGGCGTTTGCAGGTGCAGCTTTGTTCTTGAAAAGCCTCGGCTTGAGGTGTTTTCAATTTGAACTGGACGTCGTTATTCGTAAGTTACATCAGTGCTGCAACGAAGCCACTCGATTTGGGAAATGTTCCTGACTAAGCGTCTGCAATAAGGGCAGATCGCATATCTGCGTACGGCCTCCTTGTCGGTGGGTGGAGGGAAGCTGGTGAACGCCGCTGTTCTCAGGGGATCAGGGCGCACTGCGCACTTGGTTATGACGTGGTCCGAAAAGAAGAGCTGCTAGTATTCAGAACGGCGCTTTTCCGGTGTTGCCGCGGAAGTCTTGATTCCCTGAAGGGAATGTTCAAGAAGCCGCAGGTGTTTGTTCAAGCTTTGCACAAATGCAAAGATGTCCTAGAAAACATCGCAAGTCTACCACTTCAAGCCTGCCAGTACAGTACCCATAAGCTTTCGGTTATCGCAGAAGCCGAGAAAAGACTAAAGGGAATAAAAATAAGCTCGAATAGCCCGTTGGTTGCTATGAAGGCTGTTTTGTCTCTGTGTGACTCGCCCACTTCAATTTGCAAGTAGCCGATCTTGAGGTCAATCGACGAAAATTACTCAGTATTGTAGGGTCTATCCATGGGAGAGGATGCACTTCTTTCTTTGTGATTCTGTTCAGGCAAGAACAAAGGACGCAGAAGCATGGAGTTCATTCTGTTTTCTCACAAACGCTATGGAAGACGCCCACGGACCCTCAGACGGCTAGATGGTGTCATCACTCAGCATTTGGTGGGCTTGGTTCTTCATGGCTACGCGCTTCCATACCAAAATGCCGTAGGGGCTCTAAAGTTGAGAATGGACATATTCTTCGGTTACGATGCGGGGTTTGACGACAAGGATCTGACGGAGCACGACTAAGAAAAAAACAGTCCTTCTATTGTTGGAGCAAGAACTTGAGCTTTTCTTGTTGTTGCCTGGAAATAGCTTGGTTTACGTCGAAAGCGCGTTTGGATACTACGTCGTCGCGGGTGTCTAGTATCTGTCAGGCCGAAGGAATTGCTTACTTCCACAAGCACATCTATGTGCGGGACTGTCGTACCCCTTTTCTGGTGCTGACATTTCTGGTGCTGACATTTTCTGGTGCTGATATTCGTTGCTGACATTTGTCACCCATACTTTGGCTTTGCCATTATGTAGCTTGGCCATGCCTCTTGCGATGCATATCCGACACTTTATGAGCAAATTCTGGCCCTCGAAGACACCTCGGAAGGCGGTAGGTGCTTTCGTTCCAACGGAAATGATGACACTGGGCAGCGGCGGAACAGCTAACTGCTCTTCCTTCGCACTGAAAGCATGGTAACGACGTTGCTACCTGGCGGCGTCTGGTCGTCAGTGGAAAATGTTATGGATCTCGGTCTGAAGTCATTGACTGCACAGTGTTCGCCCCGAAAATCCACGCCGAGGATGACGTCCTTTGAGCACGGCTTTAAAACCGCAAAACTCACCGAAAAATTCTGGCCGGCAATCGTGACTGACCGTGCAGATTCCAGCCATTGTTGCAATGTGGCCCCCTGCTGTTAGGATTTGTGGTCATTTCCAAGCTTTCCATACCTTCCTCAACTTGGGGCGAAAATACAACTGATAACAGAGTAGTCTTCTCCAGTGTGAACCCAGGCAGTGAAACATGGGCTGTCGATAATTACGCCAATCTCTGTGGCCCGCTGTCTGCCATTGCCATTCTGCAGTGGCGTCAGTTCATGGCTACGTCGGCTTCGCTGCTGCAATTTCGCGTCGGGAAAGCGTTCGGTGTTGGACTTATTGCGAATTTCCTCGCTAAGCGGCATCCTTAGACAGACAGTCGCTGTCTTCGTCGTCGGCGGCGACGGGGGATCTTCAAAAGTGGGACATGGAGCAATCGCATCGACCTTCTGGTTGTTCCGGCACACTGCCACTGTGGCGGAGATACATGTAACGGGCTTTTCGCACTGAATGGGATAGCCGTCGTTCTGCCACTGCAGTGTGCTCCGGCGATGTAGTCGCAGGCCTCGCAACGTCGTTCACCTGTCTGTGGATGCCGCGCGTTCACGGCGAAGCCACATAGTGGGACCTCACGTTCTTGGCCATAGCGGTAGGTATAGGGGCATAGCCTGCGTCTCTGCACTGGTGTCAGAGGGGGCAGTGGTAAGGGGCACTGCACATATCGGTTTTGCTGGGACGGTAGCACTGGTCGACAGATGGGCAAGACAACGTCGGCGGCGGCGCAGGTGGATAGCGACGAAAGTGCGAAGGCGAGGAGCGGCGGTAGCTCGATGCGCTGCAGCGGCATACGTTATTGCCTCTTCTTGGGATTTCGGGGCTCGGGAAGCCCCCGTTAAGTTTTACGCTGAATAATACACTGCACGCACTACGGAATTCGAAATTTCGCTTCATGTACTGTTGGAAACTGCTCGCTTATATTTCGATACCTGACGTGCCCCGCCACGCTGGTCTAGTACCATGGCAAGCGGTTGTTCATCCGAATGTTGTGCAATGGAATCCAGGGCACGGCAGCAGCATTTCGATGGCATCGAAACGTTGAGGAGGAGGAAATAACTTTATTAAGTCCGGAGGAACCCCTCCCCACCCACTTTTGGTTTAGTGGTGGGTAGGAGTCGCGGGCCGCACCCACGTTGGGACGGGAAGCCCGTGAGCCTCCGCCCTTTCGTGAGCCCTCTGGACGGCCCGGAGTTGTGTCTGGTGGTCGCCGCTTCGCAGTGCGTCTTCCCAGTCTTGTTCTGTGCTCAACTCGGTGCTGCTTAACGCGGAGCATTGCCAAAGCATGTGCGATAGCGAGCAGTACGATTCACCGCAATCCAGACAGTGTTGAGGGATGGTATGATTTCAGTGCGCAATAAAGAAGCCCTTGTGGTGGAAATTTCCAGACCAATCCACTAGGGTGTCTCCCACAGTTCTGGTGTGGTTCTGGGAAGTAACGCCCAGAAATCATTCAATCAAGAATGACGTCACAACCAGCACCGCACATATCGCAATTGGGAACAGCTGTTACTCGTGGTACCTTGACGGCGGTGACATCCTCAGTACTGCCGTAATTGTTGGTTTTCAATGTGCTAAATCAAGAGAATGCAGGAGAAATTTTCTAGAGTGTCAAAAGCTAGTCAGGCGGCTTAGTCAGTGCTACCTGTGACTGCACTTCCTTAAAAGGATGGCAGGCTATTTCGAGGGGTATTTTGAATTGAAATTGCAGTGATGCGCGAAGTGCCGTGATAGTTGGCTGGCGTGTTCATGGGAGCCTGCGTGACTGAGTAGGAAGGTTTCTGTGGTTTTTTTGCAATGCAGTTGCATTTTCTGATGAATGTACAGCGTGGTGCTACAGGCCTAGTCAGGTGACTGATAACATCGCCTTTCGTTCCCTTCACCATGACTAATCACATATTGTCAAAGGAATAAATCAATGCAAAAAAGTGCTTCACGACCTATTTAAAGCGTGAAAATACAGCTAAGGAAGAATGATAGTTATAATATTAATTATTTAATGGGGATTTGGGGGTCAAAACAAGCCACTGTTATAAGGTACGTGGCATAGTGGAAGGGTCCCGAGTAATTTTGACCACAGGCACTTCTTTATAGTGGACATAAGGATAAGCAGAAAGCAATTTTTTACATTTTGCTGCAATGGAAATGCGGACGCTGTGGCCATCATTCGGCGCTTCGACCTCGGCGTTTTGGAGCCAACACACAGAGGCGCAAGGCACTCGCGGCGGTTTCGTGCATAAAGATAGTCGAACATGCGAGGGACGGTTTATAGCCTCCAAAGGAGATAGCAGTGCCCTGAAGGACACTGACCCGCCGCATTCCAAGCCCATACGCGTGTGTATTCCCTACGTTCAGGGTACCAGCGAAGCGCTCGCACGTGTGCTGTCTGAGCAGGGAATAAGAGTAGCACACAAGCCAATTTCCACGCTTGGCCGTTTCTTTCCGCGCCCGAAAGACAGGCTTGCCGAGGGAGAGAGCGCAAGGTGTGATTTACTCCATTCCTTGTTCAGATTGCGGCGCGTCGTACGTGGGAGAGACCAAGAACTTCCCAGAGAGGCTACGAGAGCACAGGAACGATGTCCGCAAGTTCGACAGACAAAGGAGTGCATTAGCTGAACACAGCGAGGTGCACGACCACCGCATCGATTTTGACAACCCCGCGTCCTCGACTTGGAAACCAGTTTTCACAAGCGGCTCTTTGTGGAATCATGGCACATTCAGGCGACACCTGGAAACGTGAACCGGTCTGCAGGTGCAATGCCAAGTGTCTATTTTAGCGGACTCCGGCACCTGAGTCAACATTAGCATGACCCCTCGGCTTGAAGAACCGGAAAAAAAAGAGAGAAAGTGAGAAAGGAAGGAAGAGAGAAGAAAGAAGGCCTTATAAGCACTGCTGCTGTCTGGTGCCCTCCAGTCACTCCTGAAGAAGGGTCCGAGTGGGACCCGAAACGTCGGGTTTCTTCATGTTTAGAAGTGAATTTTACTTTTAAATGTTTATAATTTGGCTGGTGTCCCCCTGTTTTCACCATTAGCAGAAGGTGCGGAAGATTATGACCAGCTCTTTAGCTGGGCGATTTCATGTGTCCTCAGATAGCTGGCGTAGAACCTTGTAAGGCCTGGAGCTGCGAACGAGAAGCTTCGACAACAGCCCGACATGGCGGGAAGGTGTTGATAGAAGAAACGAGGAGCCAGGCGAGTATTGAAGGACTTAGTGGTGGCTATCATAGCGGGTCTTCTGGGACAGGTGTGAGGCACAAAGGCAATTGCATGCAATCTGTTGAGCCCTTTGAGCCCGATTGCTTGCATCGCGGGTGTATTCTGTAAGGGGTTGCAAATCGGATGGTAGAAGATTGTCGAAGGGTAACGTGCGATGCCCGACAAACAAGAGATAAAAAGCGGAGAAACCAGCGTTGCCATCGCGAGACGAGATTTAGGCGAAAATTGCGTACATAAATCGGATCAACAACTTTGCGGTCAATAAGTCTGTTTGCAGGATGGTAGGCGGTGGTCAGCTCATGGCGTTTAGAAAACGAGAGAGGGATGTCGTTGATTACTATAGAGAGGATGAAATGAGCGACTGCACTAAGTGACCAGATGTCGGGGAGCGTTGTGGGCAGAAATTCGGCAATGTCAGTGACCCAGCTTGTGGGGAGAGCCCGAGTGATAGCGTATCGTGTTGCAAAATCAGGGGCTGCAGTAATCCACTCATTACCAGTCAACCACGTAGGGAATGGTCCAACGAGGTGAAGGCCAACGTGGTAGAAGGGACCATTTAAAAGCCAATAGGCTGAAATAAAGGGTGCTTGCGGCGTTGGCATGACTCACAGGCAGCAACGTATTGGCTCACAGAACTGTGAAGGCCTGGCCAGGATAATGGGTGCCGGATGCGATCGTATGAGCGAGTGGATACAAGATGCCCAGTGGTTGGGGCGTCATGAAGCGCTTCAAGGACTGAAGAACGGAGTGTTTTACGCGCAACGAGAAGCTCATGGCCCTCGGTTCTTCTGTTACGTCGATAGAGAATGCCATCGCGGAGGACGAACAAGCGGTGCGATGCATCAGATCGGTGAGAATGCAGGCAGTGGATAATTGGCCGCAAAAGTCCATCATCGAGCTGGTCGTCCCAGTATTGGTAAAGTAGGATGTGGCGAAGACCCATGTGCCGGAATCTTCCGCCCACACGACGAAAGGATCCACAGGATGACGGGACAGGCAATCAGCGTCTTCGTGCAGTCGGCCAGACTTACAGAGCACAATTGTGTATTCTTTAATATCACGGCCCCGCATCCAAGCCGCGCAGTCGGATCTTTAAGGGAAATCAATGAATGCAGTGCATTGTGTTGTGTGATGATCGATAAGGTGCGCCTATGCAGGCGTGGTCTGAAGGTTGCCGCCACCGAAACGAAAGTGAGGCACTCGCACTCACTGATGGAAATTCGCGCTCCGAAGGGCCAAATAGGTGCCTGGCATAACCAATGACCGATCTGTCCATGCTGCCACTGGGCGATTACAGCGCCGGTGCTACTCCCACTGGGGCTGACGGTGGAGTTGGCAGGTTGCGCTGAGAGTGAAGTGTCAAGATAAGCCAAGGGTACAGATGACATACGAAGCATAGTCAAGGTTCCAATGAGTCGGCTTGTTAAGGACCCCAACAAAATGACATGTTATTGTTCAGGAGCTACCTTATTGGACGCGCAATATCGCAAGATTCCTCACGAAACGACGAAAATAGGAGGAGAGGCTGACAAAGCTTTGTACATCTATTGCGGATGTTGACATGGGGAGATCTCTGGCAGCAGGAAATTTTTCTGGATCAGGTTTCATGGCTTGAGCACTTAGAGGGTGGCCAGGAATAGTGATTTCTCGGTGACCGAAACGGCTTTAATCGGACTTGAGCTGGAGGCCTGTGTGTCTAATGACTTCAACAACCACCGACAGGTGGGTAAGGTGGTTTTCGAATGTAGGGGAGAGTACTGTCACATCGTGCAGTGAGCAGAGGTATGATTAACCATTTGTATGTGAGAAGGTGTAGCCCATCATCTTTTAAAATGGGGCTAGCGCGTTACACAAGCCAAGCTACGTTACTTTAAACTGGAAATATCCATCGGGTGTAACAAACGCGGACTTTTCAGAGTCGAGACCATCGACCGACATCTGCCAATAACCCGTCCTCAGATCGATGGAGTAGAAGTAGGCATAGCCATTTAGACCATCGAGAGGGTCGTGAATTCGCGGCAGAGGATAGACGTTCTTGCATGCTACTTCGTTTAAACGGCGCTAGTCCACACAGAAGTGCCAGCTGCCATCTTTTTCTTAACGAGCACGACTGGTCATACCCATGGACTACACGAGGGCTCAATTATATCTTCGGTAAGCATTTTTGTTGACTTCCCGTTGAATCACTTCTGGCTTGGCATGGGACACGTGATGAGAACGCCTTCGGATTTAGCTGTCATCTAGAGTTTTGATCTTCTGAGTAGCGAACGGATATCTGACCCAATGGAAGGTCATCAAGATGTAGCATTGAATGTAGACATACGCGGCACATCGTCTGTCTCCGTTACAAGGAGGTCGAGCGCCATAATTTTGTTCGATAGCACCATCGGCTCTACTGGGTGTAGCAGAGGAGGAGGACAGATGAAGAAGCATCAGCGACGAAGGCGGAAATGGCATTCTCCTCGACAGGAGAAATTTTGGCCGAGCCATGCTGTCTGGAATAAGCTGCGTGCACCAGATGAAGTTTAAAATCGGTAGAGAAGCTCGATTATCCACAGCGCAAAGAAGGGTGTGAGAGATAGTGACACTTCGGGCCAATAAAACGGCAGCAATAGGTGTCAAGATGCAGTTGTCATCAAGCATGGGAAAGAAAGGCCGGAAGTTCACATACGTGACGGGCTGAGGGGCTTGACGAATGTAATACTCGCAGCACTAACGCGGTTGTCGTACGGTTGGGACGTTAACGTAGCACAGAGCTTTCAGTCGGACAAAGCCAGTTCCACAGCAAATACGAACAGAATGAGCGGATAGAACGTACATGCCCAGGATGAGTTCATAGGAGCGTTTGTCGAGAACGGCAAGCAGCACGCGTTTAGACCGGTCTGCAAAATTTGTGATAGCGAAGCACATTCCAAGTACGGGAAACGTCTGACCATAAGCGACGCGAATTAGTGGCACCATGGGCGCCGTTCAGAGGCTTCTTAAGGCGGCGAGCAAGTCCCGAATTCATCACTGATATCTCGGCCCCTGTCTAAGTGAGGTTAACATGTGTACGCCGTCTAGTTTAACATCAAGTTGCGTCTGGCCAGTGGATTTGGCGGGCGAATCGTCGATACCGCAACACATCCGGAAGCTGCATCATCTAGTTTTCCCGCGAGAGGCAGTCAACAGGCGATTTAGGGTGTCGAAATTGGGATGATTGAGACGATGTGCAACGAGACAATGGCGAACAGGACCGGTTGTCACGCGGCGATTTTTGAAGGGTGATATGGCACAGACGAGGCGCCGTCACTGGAGGTCGACGAAGTTGTGATGGGATATAATTCACCTCAGGGCGACGGTTGTATCCATACGATGCCTCATGCGAAACACACTGGTTTTTGCAAGGGCAAGCTACGTGGCCTATGCGACGGCATTTGAAGCATATAGAATGGTCATCAGCAGTTCTCCGCTTGGCTGGATTACGAGAACGCAGAGGACCCTGGCCTTATGCGTATGAAAGTGAGGGACGGCGGTCGACCGGTCGGTGAGGAGCTGTTGTGACCCATAGTCAAGACCAGCATTGTAGGGCTCCTGACGCACAATTATTTGATTGATTTGTGGGGTTTAACGTTCCAAAACCAGCTCTGATTAGGAGAGACGGCGTAGTGGAGGTCTCCGGAAATTTCGACAACCTGGGGTTTTTTAATGTGCACTGATATCGCAAGCACACGGACCTTAAGATTTCGCCTCCATGGAAATGCAGCCTCCGCGGCCGGGATTCGATCCTGCGACCTTAGGATCTACAGCTGAGTGCCATAAACACCATACCACTTGACGCACACAAAACGCTGGAGTCATCCGGTAGTTTGGGCCACAGGCACGGATACAAGCGGAATGTGGAGACGCAGCTTCAAGTTCACGACGAACTATCTTCGCCACGTGTTCAGCAGTGACTGGACCTTGTTGTGCAGGCACGTCTTTTCACGATCACGTTGCTGCTGTGTTCGGAAGCTAAGCGAACTGGTGAACAATACATTGACTCTTAGCCACCTGAGAACGCTTCCACTCCTGGATGACAGCCTAAACCGTGTCAAATCTCTACAAACTCGCAATTTAGATGCGTTATTTACTACGCCTTTTAACACGTGCCCGACTCGGGTTCAGTCATGCTGCCCGCTTAGCGGTAAAGGGCAAGCACATTCTGTATATAAGTCAGGTATGATTTTCGTGGGTTTCTGTGCACGAGATGCCACCTCCTTCATGGCTGTTGATTTCCTACTAGCAGGCTTGACGAACAAGTCACGCATCTTTTTCTTCCACATATCACAGCTTGTGATTTCTTTTTCGTGGTTCTAAAACCAGTCGTTTGCTGTTCCTCTCAGATCGAATTCGCCAACGTAATGGTCTCATCCCAGTGGTTATTCTTGCTTGCACGTTCTTACATCACTACGAGTCTTCAACGCCGACACATTCGGTGCTGCAAAACGGACCTGGATCTTTCAGCTGAGGAAGGACAACGGTTGTTGCGATTGCTTCGTGGGGTGCAGACCGTTCTTCTACTATCGTCGAGAATGCTAAAGCTTTGGTCGCTGCGGAGCTCCGTTGTATCATGTCATGTTGTTACCAAGCGCCTCCCATCGAAATTCCATGGGGATGTGGCAGACAACGGAAAAGAAAGGTATATTTAAACCATGTAGACAAAGTGAAGCAGCCGCTGCCAAGGGGGTGCAACAAAACGCGCGCCGGTGCGCGCTGATGGCGTAACAACACGCACGCAGCTGAGAGTGTCTTTGTCGTTGCCTGATCGACGCACTCTTCCATGTCCGCGACTGCACGTTATAGATGCGGGGATATATCTTGTAACAATATATACAAAACTTTCCATTGCTGTACGTAAAGGTAGCAGAAGATTTCTACTCGGAACTGTACAGCTCTCAGACAGACCATACAACCTTAAAAGAAATAGAATCAGAGGAAGATACTGAAATTCCATGTATAACCACTGACGAAGTCAAAAAAGCTGCTAAAGGCATGGCCCGCGGTAAAGCAGCCGGTGAAGATGGTATAACAGCCGACTTGATCAAAGACGGAGGAGATGTTGTACTTGACAAACTTGCATCGCTCTTCACGAAATGTGTCAAGACATGTGGTATACCGCGCAGTTGGAAAAATGCTAATATAATCCTTACCCACAAGAAAGGTGACATAAAGAATTTAAAGAATTACAGACCAATTAGCCTACTCCCAGTTATATACAAGCTATTTACAAAAGTAATTTCTACAAGGATAAGAGAAACCCTCGACTTTAACCAACCGAGAGAACAAACTGGTTTTAGGAAAGGTTACTCGACAATGGACCACAGCCACGCTATCAACCTAGTAATTGAGAAGTACGCCAAATATAACAAACCTCTTTATATGGCGTTTATCGACTACGAAAAAGCATTTGACTCCATAGAAATACAAGCAGTTATAGAAGCTCTACGACGACAAGGGGTACCTGGTGTATACAAAGATTGCACAACATATACAAAGATTGCACAGCCACACTACTCCTACATGAGAAAAGCAGAGAAATCCCGATCGAGAGAGGTGTGAGACAGGGAGATACGATATCCCCAATGCTATTCACTGCATGTTTAGAGGAAATCTTTAAACGTCTAGACTGGGAAGAAAAGGGCATTCGAATAGATGGAGAATATCTCAGCAATTTAAGATTTGCAGACGACATTGTACTCTTTAGCAATGATGGAGACGAACTACAAAACATGAATAATGACCTAAACAGGGAAAGTATTAAAATTGGGTTAAAAATGAATAGGGAAAAGACCAAAGTTATGCTCAATAGCCTAGCTAAGGAACAGGAATTTACAATCGACAATGAACCCTTACAATGTGTAAACGAATATGTATACCTGGGACAGTTAATAACAGGAACTCCCAACCACGAAAAAGAAATTCTCCGTAGAATAAGGATGGGCTGGAGCGCATTCGGAAGGAATTACGAAATCATGACTGGAAACTTACCGCTCTCACTAAAGCGCAAAATATTCAATCACTGTATCCTCCCAGTACTAACGTACGGTGCAGAAACGTGGAGGATAACCAAAAGACTAGAGATGAAACTAAGGAGCGCGCAACGTGCAATGGAAAGAAAAATGATAGGGGTAACGCAAGAGATAAAAAACGAGCGGAATGGATCAGAGAACAGACAGGAGTAGCCGATATTATTATATCAATTAAAAGAAAGAAGTGGACCTGGGCAGGACATGTCATGAGGAGAACAGATAACAGATGGACAGTAAGAGCGACGGAATGGATACCAAGAGAGGGAAAACGCAACAGAGGCAGGCAAAGGGTTAGATGGAGCGATGAAATTAAAAAGTTTGCGGGCGTACAGTGGAATCAACTCGCTCAGGAGAGGGTGGAGTGGAAATCGATGGGAGAGGCCTTCGTCCTGCAGTGGACCTAAATGGCTGATGATAATGATGATGATGATAATTCACCTCAGGGCGACGGTTGTATCCATACGATGCCTCATGCGAAACACACTGGTTTTTGCAAGGGCAAGCTACGTGGCCTATGCGACGGCATTTAAAGCATATAGAACGGTCATCAGCAGTTCTCCGCTTGGCTGGATTACGAGAACGCAGAGGACCCTGGCCTTATGCGTATGAAAGTGAGGGACGGCGGTCGACCGGTCGGTGAGGAGCTGTTGTGACCCATAGTCAAGACCAGCATTGTAGGGCTCCTGACGCACAATTGTTTGATTGATTTGTGGGGTTTAACGTTCCAAAACCAGCTCTGATTAAGAGAGACGGCGTAGTGGAGGTCTCCGGAAATTTCGACAACCTGGGGTTTTTTAATGTGCACTGATATCGCAAGCACATGGACCTTAAGATTTCGCCTCCATGGAAATGCAGCCTCCGCGGCCGGGACTCGATCCTGCGACCTTAGGATCTACAGCTGAGTGCCATAAACACCATACCACCTGACGCACACAAAACACTGGAGTCATCCGGTAGTTTGGGCCACAGGCACGGATAAAAGCGGAATGTGGAGACGCAGCTTCAAGTTCACGACGAACTATCTTCGCCACGTGTTCAGCAGTGACTGGACCTTGTTGTGCAGGCACGTCTTTTCACGATCACGTTGCTGCTGTGTTCGGAAGCTAAGCGAACTGGTGAACAATACATTGACTCTTAGCCACCTGAGAACGCTTGCACTCCTGGATGACAGCCTAAACCGTGTCAAATCTCTACAAACTCGCAATTTAGATGCGTTATTTACTACACCTTTTAACACGTGCCCGACTCGGGTTCAGTCATGCTGCCCGCTTAGCGGTAAAGGGCAAGCACATTCTGTATATAAGTCAGGTATGATTTTCGTGGGTTTCTGTGCACGAGATGCCACCTCCTTCATGGCTGTTGATTTCCTACAAGCAGGCTTGACGAACAAGTCACGCATCTTTTTCTTCCACATATCACAGCTTGTGATTTCTTTTTCGTGGTTCTAAAACCAGTCGTTTGCTGTTCCTCTCAGATAGAATTCGCCAACGTAATGGTCTCATCCCAGTGGTTATTCTTGCTTGCATGTTCTTACATCACTACGAGTCTTCAACGCCGACACATTCGGTGCTGCAGAACGGACCTGGATCTTTCAGCTGAGGAAGGACAACGGTTGTTGCGATTGCTTCGAGGGGTGCAGATCGTTCTTCTACTATCGTCGAGAATGCTAAAGCTTTGGTCGCTGCGGAGCTCCGTTGTATCATGTCATGTTGTTACCAAGCGCCTCCCATCAAAATTCCATGGGGATGTGGCAGACAACGGAAAAAGAAAGGTATATTTAAACCATGTAGACAAAGTGAAGCAGCCGCTGCGAAGGGGGTGGAACAAAACGCGCGCCGCTGCGCGCTGATGGCGTAAGAACACGCACGCAGCTGAGAGTGTCATTGTCGTTGCCTGATCGACGCACTCTTCCATGTCCGCGACTGCACGTTATAGATGCGGGGATATATCTTGTAACAATATATACAAAACTTTCCATTGCTGTACGTGAAGGCGAGAGAGAGGTGATCCGGAAGTAGACTTTCGCCGACTTGAGGAAGCGTTAAGTGGACAAGAATAACCAAATGACAAGTGGGCTTCCGAAGCGTCTTGTTGGACGAAGCCTTCAAAAAGATTTCATCGCTTTCGGCTGAGCATGTGGCATGTTGCAAAAAAGAGCAAGAGGCTTGTTATTACAGCGGTTTCGCTTTTGTGTGGACTGATACAGCACAAAAGTGTTGAGGGCGTGGGTGAGCAATATGAAACAGATTAACATTCTTTGATTACTCGCAAGATTAATTTCAATGGTCGTTCAAATGTCGTTCAAATGCCGAAGCGTCCTGTTGGACGAAGCCTCCAAAAAGATTTCATCGCTTTCGGCAGAGCATGCGGCATGTTGCAAAAAAGAGCAAGAGGCTTGTTATTACAGCGGTTTCGCTTTTGTGTGGACTGATACAGCACAAAAGTGTTGAGGGCGCGGGTGAGGAATATGAAACAGATTAACATTCTTTGATTACTCGCAAGATTAATTTCAATGGTCGTTCAACTGTAGCACATCGCTAAAACACGACAATTGATGCCAGACATTTAGTGCGGGATTGGCTTCAGGAGAGCAGTTCAATCAATGTCGCTGTATTCATGGAACAATGAAGGCGGAAGAACGTCAAGTTAGTGCCTATATGTTATAGACAGTAGACGATATCTCGAAACCTGCCATAGATCGACAAACGTCACACAGATCAATTTCGAAATCGTCTCACAGAAAATGTTTCATGCGTCACAAAATGCTGGCTTCATACTTCATACTTCATACCAAGCAAAAAGCTGACCGTCTTTCTCGCCCGTTTCTCAAATATCAAACGACCATATGAGCAACAGCTGTAAGGAGAATAGAAAATGCTAAGCTACGCGCACGAACTGTTGGCTGGTACCCCTTAAAAAAATAAATATATAGAATCATTTTGTGGGAGAGGTTCTATATGTCTTCACAGGCATTGAAAATAATGTATTTTGCACTGTGCAGATCGAGCCTATGCGAACGCCCTTCGGGTGAATTTTTGGGAATAGCAACAGTGCTATCAAGCTTTCAGTGGCAGTGCTACAAGACAAGAGCTGCAACAAGGAAATTGTGCAGCCACACTCTGACGTTCCTTAGACAAAAGCGTGAAGCCCAACAGGCCCGGCGAACGTGACGTTCATAGAGCTAGCAGTATCATAGAAAAGCATATTCCGGCCTTATTTTCCGAGATGCCTCATAGTAAAGTAAAGTTAACGCCGCGCATGCGAAGCATATGGAGTGAACGGACGAGTTTTACTAGCACTGCATGGTCCCGTGATAATAGTGCGGACAAGCGCGGATTTTGAGAGATTGGCCAAGAAAAGACCCAGAAGCTGTGACACCGGAGCGCCGTAAGAGATGTACTCTCCAAAAAACAAAAAGATAATGTGTGACCATTTGTACGCTGGAAGTGCGACGGAGTAAGGCGATGAGTGTTAGGGCCACGAGAGCACGTGCGATTGAATTGATGCAGTCCGCGTTTCGTAAGCATGTGAGCGCTTTTCTTTTAAAAAATGCGAGCCGATATTCCCAAGTCCAAACTTCCCATTTTGAAGGCGGTTAACCGTCTGTCCTTCTGGCATAACTACTGTGGGCGAAGGAGTGCCAGGGTACTTTAAGAATATATATGATCAAGAAGTACTCAGGTAAAAAAGGCTAGCTTTCGATGCAGCACACAATGAACAAAGTTACTAATGCATCCTGTGGAAAGATGACCTCGTCTCATTAACGCCCCGCCCCAATGCACTGGCACACACTTGAACGGAAATCCAAAAGCACACTTCAGTGCGCACGTGAAAAGGAATCTGGATTACAGGACAGCTATAGCATTGATGTTGTTTGTGTATAGGAATGCTCCAGAAGGAGAGTTTCTCTGTGCCGAATACAGGTGTAGTAAAAGAACTCTAGGTGAAAATTGGCGTAAGCACTAACTTAACGAATTCGCAACAACATATTCTTAACTACAATAACGGTGGGAGGGCGTGTAGCATATGGCACATGATTATTTGAGAGTATCGGGAGAATAGTAGTGCCAATGCCATGAGAAAAACCTCAAATTTACTTAAAGTTTGACAGTCATATCATCTTAATTATGCCAAGGTAAGAAAATTAAAGCATAATTTCAGTTTAATTTGGCAACCAATTTTGACTTTTTTCGTACTAACACGTTCATATCAGCGTTTTTTGTTTGCCAAACACGATATGTGCTGATAGATAGTGCAGTGAAGTTATCTGGAAATCTCGACCAACTGAGGATCTTTGACGTGCACCGATATCATCTTGAGCACGGTCCTCTGGCAGTTCGGTATATGCGACATCTATATGCGACAGGCGCGGTCGGAATGCGATCTCGACGCCATTAGGTCAGCAGTCTAGTGGAATAGCCACCAAACCACCCTGACTGGCAACACTGACAATTTAAGTGCATGCTCCGTGTGAGCGATGGTGTCAAATAAGATGCGTGCTCCGTACCATGCAATACGACGGAGTATCGGCAGGTGCCTAGTAATCTGTTCTGCTGGCAATGTGTAAAATACATGCTTTAGAAGCACACTCCATTTGCTGCAGGGCATGGGTCAGTGTAGCGAGTTTTTAGCGATGCGCATATAGACCTACAATACGCTGGAAGATACTCTGCATAAAAGCCTGCAGTGTTTTATGCTGGTCATATAAGAGTCGAGCGCACAAAAGCTTTTGTACAATGCCTGGTCCCGTTAACTTAGTCCTCGAACCGAAACTAGGCATCCCACAACAATAAGCTATGGGGCGAAGACCACCCATGAAGTGGACATATTGTGCAAGTGGCATTCACTGTGTTGAAGCTTGCAGTTGATTGTCAAGTCTATCGTGAGGGCATAGCTGGCTGTGGGAGTATACACAATGCGAAATACTTAAAGGGGTCCTGAACCACCGCTCGGGCTTGGTTTTGAAAACGGCTGGGTGTGTATTGAATGCCTCTCAGAAATTCACAGCCGAAAGAATTTTTAAAAACGGTTTGTTAGGAGCGAAGATATTGCGACCGGAAAACTTCCCTTTCCAGTCCTGTTTCAACTCTGCGGAATAGAGGGTACAGAGCTCCTTAGGGCGGTGTCGAAGGAGGTGCCCCGCCCACCGCTTTACGTCATCAGACTTCAGCGACGTGTCAGTGGCTGACGAAAAGCGTGCGACTACCGGGGGCTGTTTAGGGGCTGTTTCTTCGCAGCGCGCTTGTGGCCGCCTGCTCGCTTCGCGCCTGGGCTCGGTCGCCTGCCCTCGCGATCACCGCATTCTTTTTTTTTCGATCCTCCGAAGCTTTGTTTTCGTTCATCACATACGTTTAGGCTCGCAGGTGTGAGCGTTTACTTTGTCAGTGCGCTGCGTGTCGTCGATGTTGCGCATAACGCGGCGTCAGGACAAACAGCGCAACTGCCAACGCTGCTCCACCTTGTCCTGCATAACCCCAAGTTAGTTAATTGTTTATTAGTGATTGTAGACGGGATAATCATGCTGCCGGGCTCGAACGTGACTACTATGACTCGGAAGGAAGACCTTCACAACTCGGACCCTTGCCGACAGGTTAATGTGGAATAAGGTGCGTTGACATGCGGTAAGATGGATGGATTAATTTAATGTGTGAATACACTAGTTCAATTTTAACAGTGAAGCTGTTTAAGCTATTGGTGAAACTGGCAAATCTGCCGAAAACTCCGCTAATTTATGTAATGCTAGCATAACACTACCACGCTGTACTAAAGACAAAGCTCCGTAGGACGAGTTAGGTAAGGCTAAGTCTCATTCAATGGAGCCTAATTAAGATTCCTAGGACTAGTTAGGTAAGGCTAAGTCTTATTCAAGAGAGCCTAATTAGGAATAATTAATTGAGGCCTAGTTCAGACAGGACTAATCCAACTAAGTCAAACCAAGCCAAACTGAAATAATTCAACCTGAATTGAGCTATGTCAAGTAAGTCACACCTGATTAAGCGGATACTAGTGATTTATAATTAAGCCACGATACTAATAAATCATGTCTAATTAAGGTAAATATAATTATGCGAAGCCTAATTTAGCTGGTATGAACAAATCTAGTGTAAGCAAGCTTCTAATTAGACCTTGTTTATTTAATTAGTACTAATTAAATAACGCATAGCTAGGTTATGACTAGTTAAGTCAAACCTAAGCTAGCACTTATTAATCAAAGGTAAAATATGCTAAGACTTCAAGGTCAAGCCTCATTAAGTTGAGACTAAACATTTCAGGACTAATTAGGCTAACACTGATTAAATCAGGCCTATTTCAGGTAGTATTCATCAAGCGATATCTAATTAAGATAATATTTCAAAGAACAGCGTAACTAGGCCTGTACTAATTAGGCCATGTATAATTAAGATATGACTAATTACCGCATGCATAATTATATCATGAGTAATGAATACCAGCATATTAAACAATGTATCATTAGATATATGTTAATTAGAATGAGTTTAATTAGTGTAACACTAATTAGGCCCTGGCTAATTAAGTTAAGACTAAGTCAAGTCTCAATAAGCTCAGATTATTAAGTTACGCCAAATTAAGCCAAACATTACAGATGTAATGATTTCATTCGAAACTAATTTACCTTAGTCAACCCTAACCTGCTGTAATCCTTAATTCACCCTAATTAAGTCTAGCGTAATCCGCTCTATAATATGCCATAGTCCACCTTAATGCACCTCTGTCTGTCTTAATCCACCCTAATGCACCTTAATGAGCTCTAATCCACTCAAGCACACCGTAATCAGACCTCGTCCTTTAATCTACCTTGTAGAAGAAATATTTTGGGTTCGACTCCAGCCATGTTAATGAGTACGAGTACTAGAAGGTGGCGCATTGTAGTTTCCATAGGGAATAAACCCATCTACAATCACTGATGAATTAAAGTTTGGGATTAATTTGTGATGTATTACGGGCTGCAAGCATGCATTTGTTGGCTTCTTGGAAAACTATATTTATGGTGGCTTTTGCACCGCACCGTTCGCGTCCACGCCGAGGTAGTTTACGGACGCCTTCCAGTGGCATCTATGAGGCTTGCGCATTAACAAATATATTATTACATATTTCCAGCAACTATTTTGCCTATAGAGGTGTTCACAACGCAAGGAAAAGCGAGCGCACGGCACGCACGGCACGCACGCGCTTACGGTTTTAAAAAAGGCGGGCTGCGAAGGGCCCGCACACAGCCGAGGCGGGCGTGTCTGCCATCGGCCAATAGCAGCGACGCTCCTTGTAAATGCTCTATGACGAAATAGAGCATATTCAAAGAGCGTGAGGAGAAGCCGCTTTTTGAGTTGAGGGCTCCTGAAGAAGTGGAAGCTTTGTGCTCCTCTTGTGAACGCTACGCTTCGCGGATGACTACAGCATTTGGCTGAGATGTTCATTGCAGCGTAGGCAAGCCGTAGAATATGTTTTTTCACCAAGCCCGGAGGGTGGTTCAGGACCCCTTTAAGCTTAGCACTGCCTTGAAAATGAGTTCTGTGGAAACCCGTAAGGTGGAGTAACGTTTTAAGAATGGGAAAATTAGCATCCACCTGTATTGTAGCACAAGGCTACAAGGAAATCCGTAAGCATTTCTGCATGAAGGAAATCTGTATCTGCTAAAAGGAAATCTGTATGGATGTCCATGTACCCTTGTGGTACAAAACGGTTGGATGCGGATGTTACTATTCACATAACACTGCATTTCAAATTGAATTCCAACTTACGACGAAGAGATCACTTGACCTGCCATTGTGAATATTTGTTGCTGGTAAACCTTCCAAAATTATAAGACAAAGAAGCGGGACTTCTGCGGAGGATACTTCGCCTGGCTGAAACGAATTTTCGGAGTCTTATTATTCATCTCCCTACAGTGTGACTCATGCAGTCAACACTGTAAAGGCTGTCTTTTGAATTGATATTGAACTCGGATATTCAAATGTTTTGAAATGTCAGTCACCAAAGCAAGTGTGATGGCCTGGAACTTATGACTCCTCTGCGTTCATACGAGGCAACGTGTGCTATCACGTAGCTGCACACATCGTCGGGCGCGGTCCGTGTGGATTAAGATGAGAATCATATGATTTTCTTCCATAGACATTCATAATAGATGGGAAACCTTACTGTGAAAACGTATTTTTGTTCATTTCGACAATACATTTCTGAACTCTATTACGAGTGTAGTGACTATATAGGCATGGAGTGCTGATGCGATTGTGCGCATTTACGGGACACGCTTTTGTAATAGCACAGATCCTGTCGTCGTATAACAAGTAGTATAACAAGTAAAGTTTATTGATATATGTCAGCAAACCACATCGATTGTGGACGGAACAAATTGTGATAGATGGAAACCTTCAAGTCCATCGACGCCTCAGAAAATCCCATGAGGCCGTTCGTGATGTGATATGTTGCATCGGCCGCGCAAACGCTGACACGTATTACTGTAAAAATAGATTATCGTTGTCTCCGATTATTATAACTAACACGAATTGTTCCTTAGTCGATTGGAATAAGCGGATAGCTTTGATCGTTCACTCGGTTAGACACGCGGTCGGGCGTTATTCCTTGAGCAGTACAACGTAACTAAATCACAATGTACAGCTTAAATAAAAAGCGGCCCCTCGTGCATTCAGGCTCAGTTTAATGATGATAATATTTAGGAGTTCGTGCTTATCGTGTTGTAATGAGCAGTTTAATTTCAAATTTCGATAGTTGCCTGAATCCGAAACTGAAACTATGTTTTGCAATGCAATACCATGACGCGACTTGAGTCTACGCAGGGTGCACGATGGACTTTTGTAACAGAAATCAGCTATTCGTGCTTAATGTACCCCTATCAATGAAGATCTTGAAGACAGATCTCTAATGCCCGGCGGCCATGCATTGGGTATAAGGCGTTAGTTGATGGATATCTGCGACCTCACGTTGAAAACTATTTTGCGGCAACAACAATTCATGGCGCTGTCAGTGGTTGTGAATGGGCCTGTTTATGTCGGAGTTCATGATGATGATAGTGACGATGAATGCGACGACAGAGATGATGACACAATAGCTGTCGACGGATTGAACGGTGTAGAGCTGGTGGTAGTTTCTTTAATATATGTCATAGTGTTTGCAGAACTGCTGATGTCGATTATCATCTAAGGATTTTCGTAGTACAAATAGCAATCAAACTTTTCTTGTCCCGCTCATGGTGGGGAGAGCACAGGGCATGTCCTATCGTTCGATACAGCTCTGTCGAAAGAGTTTGGTGGTGACTCGAGTTTACAGCTATGCCAAAAAATTAACACCATCTTCCCAAAGGGAACCCTGATGGGATGCGAAGCAGCAGCGTTGCGCACGGATGGCGTCACGGGTTGAACGGCGCTAACGCGGGTGCTTCGCATCCCATCAGCGTTCCCTTTGGGAAGATGGTGTTAATTTTTCGCGCGTGAAACGACGAGTCGGCGGTGTAGCGAGCGGCGGTCGCGGTAGCGGAGCGAGCGGCGGTAGCGGCGGGTGTTGCGGGCGAACGGACGAGGCGCCAGCTGCGGGCGCTGCGCCGAGCGCGCGGCAGGAGAGGGAGACAGTGACGTCAGCGCGCACTGCGAGGGGAGCGTGACGTCAACGCGCAGCTGCGGCGTGACCTACTTGGCACCGTTCCAACACCTACTGCGAGGGGAGCGCGTTGCGGCGCGTTCGTACGGAGGCACGGAGGGACAGCGTTTACACAGGCTAGTCAAAGAGCTGCTTCGCATCTAAAAAAAGTCAGTTTCGCCACAAGGGCGAACCAATGAATGCGATAGCAAGAAACTGTAATGCTATACGAAGTGAGGCTCACAGCTTCAGGAGCAATATTAATTGTAGCAAATATGCACTTGCTAAGTGAGCGCCTCCCGTGGGCAGCGCGTGCTGTACGAAGGGCTTTATACGTTGTGTGTCACAAAGCTACACCTACAAAGCTAGGGGAGGCCACTAAATGAACAAACAGAAGATGAGCGCGAACTATCAAGTAAAGCACGCACGAAACGGATGGACAGATATACACGGAACGAGTGCGAATAAGCTGTCACAATGGATACTCTCAGTTTGAACAGCGCTCCTTTTGCAAAGGCGGCCGAAGCAGCGAAGGAAACTAGCGTGCTTCAAGTGTCGAGCTGTGGCAATTGATAGTTCGCGCTCATCTTCTATTTGTTCGTTTAGCGGCGTCCTTTGAGCTCGAGTGACTTTGGTACGCTCCCCTAACATCAGCGCGGACATCACGGTGAAAGCTCGAAACATCCCTCTTCCTCTCACCACGAGGAAACCGCGCGAGCAGACAGCGGAAGGGCAAGGTTCTCGCTGCGCAAATATTAGAAGCGAGCGAGCTTGCCGACGACTTTTAAATGCGCCCGCTGCGCTCCTCACGCCATCTCGCTGGTAATGAAGAAACGCTTATAAGCGCCTGCCGTCTCTGAGTCCTGCCAGCGGTAAAGGGTGTGTATATAAGGCTCGCCGTTAGCTCCCCCAAGGATATGCTCTTCGTGGCGTAGTGGTTAGCGCCACGCACTGCGGAGCAAGAGGTTCCTGGTTCAATTCCGCGCTTCGGAAGCATTTATCTGACTTGTTTTTCTTTGGGACTTTTATACATATATATATTTTTATACATATACGGTTCATGACGGCGGCGACGTGGACGGCAAAAACCAGCTGATACTGTCCATATAATTGCTATCGCAATAATAGGTTTTTGCTGAATATATGCGCATATCACCAGTCATCAATTCACGCCCATATAAAGTGATATACAGGCGGCTGCGGATAATATTTGAAGGTGCTTTTGGCAATATCTCCATAGTATTCAAGGTGAGCGTCGACAGTTGGGCCAGTTAGTGCACAACTTTTGAAGAAAAAACCAGCTCAATGCACACGGACACAGAAGAAGGCACACAGAACGAAGGTGCTTCGTCCTGTGCGCTTTTTTCTTTTGAGTCCGTGTGCTTTGTGCTGGTTTTTTCCAAAGTATTCAAAGTTGTCCTAACACTTTTTGAACGTGGTCAAGAACTAAGTGCAGATGCTACGAATTGTGGGAATTAGTGCCTTCTGAAGCAGCCAGCAAGGAAATTCCCTATGGCGATTTGTTTGGAATTCATCCAAGGTAAAGCAGTGAGGCAAAGGTGTTTGTGCCAGGTGCATGAGCACCTGCTCATGAGTGTGTTGAACGCGGTTTGACAGCACCGTGGCGAATGAACATAGCTCATGATACAACTAACTTGGACACTGTTTAGTGCAACGTGCAGACGTCTGTTTGTGAAAGAAAGAAAAATGGGGTGCAGCTTGCACTAATGGTGCAAGGCTAGACGCCACGGAGATCATCAGCACCTAGCTGTTGTGGCTTTACGGAGATTTTTGCTAAGTATTTCGCAGTTGAATGCTGTGAGAGTTTGCCAGGGTACACCAAAACATTCGCTGCAGTTACATGCGGCGCATTTCACGTACAGCAAGCCCGTACTCTGGACCCGGGACTTCAACCACACCCGTATGACGTCATGGTCGTAGGCTTAGGGAAATGCCTCGCGAAGCACTGCGAGGTCCAGTGAACGATTTTCAACCGTTCGCATCTACCTCAGCGTATATAGGTGTGCAACAAGAGACAGCCATAGGTGATGCACGTGTGGCCAATCTCGAGAGAGAGAGAGAGAGGGACCCACATTTTGCCTGCTCTTAGGTCTTCGGAAAACGACTTGCAGTGCACTCTGAGTACCACGGACCCTTTCCAAGGTAGGGCAGTAAGGTAGGCATAGAAGGTTCGGGTTAAGCAAGACAAGGTCACATACGCGGCGTGGCCGCAATCAGCCGTGCACAGGCTCTCCGAAATAACGGAGGACGAGCCAGTGTCGTGACGTCACTGGCTGTCACCAGGAATTTTACGATATTCGGAGAAGAGGGGAGGAGGTGGCGGGCAAGCTGTGGCATGGTTAGTCGCTCCGAAAGGCGAGGTGAGGTCGTATAAAAGTGCACAAGGACTAATTACCTGATGATAGATTTATGAGACTGGGCAGAACTTAGCCAAGCATTCATAAAGAGTGCACCATACAGTGCGTCTAAATACTATCATAAGCGCCATTCATTGAAGTATTTGTACGGGATAGAGCAAAACTGAACAAAACCACACCGAATCGAACCAGAACATATGTATTGCTGTCATAGTTGTCCCAACAAATCAGAGTTGCAGTTCAGGGTACTCGAGCTACTCATTGAAGCTGCTTGTGAAATAGGCTTCTGCACTGTATGTAACATGGGGGAGGAGCCGGCATGAGCTAGTGGCAGCGTGCTTGCTTGGCGCCTCAAGGGCCTGAGTTTGATACCTGCTCCGCCGATTGGTAAGCTGCATGCGTGCCTGTGCGCTTGTTATGTGTACATCTTAGTCACAAGCGAGGGCAAACGGTCCTTCTTCCTTGTTTTAAGGATGAAGCCTGCGATACGGTGAGTGAGCCGATCTGGGATGCCATGGAACATGTGAGATGCAGAAAAGTACACGTGGACGGAGAAACATTTTTGATGACGTGCATGCACGATGAGTGTGTGATGCTACCGCTGTTGAGATCTGTTATTCATGTTCATAATAGGTTTATACCCTACTGTCGTGGTTCGTGGGCATAGGATTCAGGATACAGAAAGCAAAGTTGCGGACAGGAAAAACGCTTATGACCGGACAGTGGAAGACAGACACATACAGTGGGTTACAGGAATATGGACAGCTCTGACAGCTGTATGACAGTTAACATCGCGAGCGTTACCAACAAACTCACGGTAACCTTGCAGTTAGATGTCGCAGCATTGCATCATCGTGTGCACGACCCAGTCGCCAAGTAGGTCAGGCCGCGAGGAGACCATGTACTGCTCGCACAGGAGCGTGACAGCTTAGCGCTGTCAGCAGGCACAGCACCGAGACCACGCCATCAGCCAGGCGTTTGTGTCGGACCCGTCCCTTGGCTCGCCCAGACACCTCACGCCCGAGGAGGAAAGGCACGCTCACAGCAGCAACGGCACAGACCCGCTCCGGCTGATCTCCAGAGTGTATTGGCCTCGGCGCGCTAATGCCTGCAAGAACACGCCAGCCTAGTCCTGGCTAGGCTTTAGTACCGGCTCGGGACCTTGTGTTCCCTTAGATACGCGTGAGTTAGCTTGGCAGCACTACCTCAACCCGTCTCGCTTTCCGAACAGCACGAGCATCACGTTCTGCTCGCACAGGCGCGCACACTTCATCTTTCCGGCTCGTTTTTGCTACTAAGCAGCCTGCTCCCACCACCTCCTCATCTTTCACGACGTTCTACACATGAAACACGGTCAGAACATGACGCAGGAGTTCGAGACACGATAACATTACGTATATCGTCAACGGCGCACAATAGCTGTTCCTTCGACGTGTACGCGATGGGTTGCTGCCAAGGTCTGCCCAAAATGTGGGGAATATACATGGATACAGGACGTGTCTTGACAACAAAATGAGAAATTCATCTCCTTGCGGTGGATTCAGGTTCGTACTCTTTGAGCTACAAAGGGTAGAGGCAGGCGCACACACTGCAGCTGGGCGGGTTTCACCGCATCAGACGTCACGGTAATCATACAAACAGCCTGTGTCCGCAGCAGAAACCACTTTCAGGAAGCAGAATTGGTTCATTTGCAACGTTGAGTATGGCTAGAAGGGCCGTGCCTTTGCTGAATTGAAGACTGGAGACTATTGCAATTCCTTTGGATAGGCTACACGCTCAGAGAGATTACGTCAGAAGCAACAATCAGTACCTGCTCGTGGCCAGGTGGCACTATACACTCAGTTACCCTTCGACGAATGGGGCGGAACTGAACTTCTTTGAGGACATCATGAGTCTTCCGCATGTGTACAAGACGTTGCCGGCAAGTGATGAAGGCGGCAGCGTCAGAAACAAATTCACATCCTGGGTGAGCATATAGGCCCAGGAAGGTAGCATGCCAAACTGAATGTGGTGGTGGATCCCATCAACCAAACCTGGGACGGTGCGCTCTACCGAAATGCGCATTGAAACATTGTTTCCACTATGTAAATGATCTCCACTATAAGGTGTAGCAACCTTGCGTAGACCAGAACACAAGCACAGCAAATAAGAAAAACAGCAGCACCCCTGTCCACGAAAGCTGGTACAGGCACACCTTCAGCATACTCAAATGAAGAATTGGCCGGGCACTCTGGAAGTATTGTGTACTGCCCGGGCAATGCAGTTTTCTCTCCATAAACTGCAGCAGCTAGTTTACCGAGCGGTAGTCAGAAACGTGGGTGACCGGTTGCAGCGGCGATGTTGAGCGTCGAAGGGCGGAAGGAGAGGAGAGCACCCTGGATGGAGGCTTCGAGGTGCGTCAGGTTGCAGAAGGTGGGGAACAGGAACGCGTGCAAGGGCGGTTATGGTATTGGTTTGGAGAGGACGCCTCGCCCATTTCGTAGACGTCGTAGCCGTGGCGTGTGTACTTTTTGCGTTTACGATAAAACCTGGTGATGTGGGCTCGATTGCCACAGTAGTAACATACTGTTACGGAGAGTTGTGAAGGTAATGCCACCGGGACATGCGCGGCGGGCGCGAGCCAGCATGGACACAAAGAAAGAAAAGGAAGAAGTTGCTTTTGGCCCAGCGCGCGCCCCAGTCGGAGCCATCTTGCTCAGCTAGCAGTTCTTGCCTACCTGACGGTGCGGTCTCTGTTATCACAGTCTCTTGTGTGTCACGTGACAAACTGGTGGAGGTGCGGGGTCGTAACGTTGGCTAGCCTGCCGAACTTCGGTGCAATACGCCTCGTCTTAAGCTGCTCGAACGTGCGGCAGTGCTGAATAACGTCGCTGACGGAGGCTAGATTGTCCTTTGCGATCAGGAAACTATAAACATCCTCGGCGATCCCCTTTAGAATGTGCCCGACTTTGTCGTCTTCGGACATTCTAGAGTCCGCCATCCTGCAGAGTTTTAGCACTTCCTCAATGTAGGTCATGCATGTTTCGCCTGGCACCTGCGCACGTTGTGACAGCGTCTGTTCTGCCCGTTTCTTCTTCATCATGCTGTCCCCGAAGCGCTCCTTGATTTGAGAAACAAATCTTTCCCATGTAGTCAAAGTCTCCTCGTTGTTGTCGAACCACACCAGCGCAGTACCCGTAAGAAAGAACACGACGTTGGCAAGTTGAGAAGCGCTATTCCACTTGTTATAGGCGCTCACCCGTTTATAATGGATGAGCCACTCGTCGACGTCTTCGCCCGGTTTTCCGGCGAAGGGACGTGCATCTCGTAGTTGTTGACTGGCAGGACCTGGGATGGGCTCTTCCGCGTCGCGGGCCATCTCCAACTCCGGTGGGTTCGGTGGAAGGCCAGCAAGGCGACGGCTTCGACGAAGAGCTTCCGGTCCGACCTCCGTCTTCGGGTGTCGATTACCCAGCACCTCCACCACAGCTGTTACGGAGAGTTGTGAAGGAATGGCTTTATTTACAGCAGATGGATGATGGTGATCTCGCTGCCCGGACTCTGAGCACTTCGTCCTCCTCTTCTCTCATTCCTCTAACCTGCTTCTTCTAACACCGTTACAATACTTGACTGGAGGACGGGCGCCAGGGTGCGTCCTTCCCACAGCAAGGTGGACGGTCTTCCGTACTTACAACAGGTTCTTAATGTGCTGAAAATCCTCTTTCCCTTCGCCTATTAAGCATTCTCAACTGCTGTTCGTAGTTCTTTACCAGCCAATGACATGGGAAGACCTTCTTGCCACAGTTGACAAGGCAGTCAACAGCACTGCCTTTTCAGAGACTGGGTACAATGGTCCTACGAAGTCAATGCGGGCCCTCTGGAATGGTGCGTCGACGATAGGCAGAGAGCCCAATGGAGGGCATGCCACGAGACGGCGAGGAACTGTGCATTGGTACCTTGTTTGTTTCCATGGAAAGAACCTGCCACCTGGTCGTGTTCGGTTAAGTACACACTCGGCCCCCGAACGTGTAGCCTAAACATGAGCACATTGCTACAAGTGCCTAGGTGTATCGACGTTGCCTATTGTTGCTAACAGTTCACTGTAAATTGGATAATATGTCTCATAAACGGGTAGATGCCATGCTCTTTTTTTTAGGCCTTCTTTTGCGCCTTGTTTTCTTTTCTGAGTGAAACTCACAGTATGTAGGTATCATACAGCATGGTACACACTGTATGTGACGGATCTTTTCACTAAATACTCTCTAAGCCTGTAAGACAAGTTCCTGCAAGAGCCTTTACTCTGTGAATGATGTATGAAGACATACCACTGCAAGCCTTCTGATAGCGGAGTCGCTAAACTGACTTGGACTACAGTACTTCAGAGCATTACGGCCAAAAGCTTCAGGGGAACACCTTACTACTCTGTTAGATCCTGCATGTTCGTTTCCATGCAGTAGTTCATATATTATTTCAATACATCGTTTCGTATCTACAATGCCAAATAATTTGGCTTTCTTTAATCAAACATTTGTAGCGCACATTAGCGGCTGCAGTGAGATAGTGGTTACAGTGGCCGTAGCGAAAAAGACAGTTGAGCCCCGCCATGACGCTCACGTTCTGAATGTGAAATGCTAGACGCCCAGATACATTGATTTAGGTGCATGTTAAACAATTGGAGCTGATTGAGGTTTCATGAGCTTCCACGGTGGCTTGCCTCATATTGCTCTTTAGTATTGGCACCTAAAACCCTCGCAGTTATTATTCGTAGTACATATTTCATAACCACTGAGGTTTGGCAGTGTACAAGTCTTCAGAGTGCCATGGGTGTTTTAAAAAAAGGAATTCTGAACATGAAATGGAAGTTACAAAAATTGACAAAGATCAAAAGTATGTTTGATTTTCTGTACATGTTACTTAATGCACGGAATTCTTGACCACTAATTCTTGGGCATGAAGCATTACCATGTCACAAAATAAGGTTTGTGCCTTTATGTAACCTGGTAAAACAGCACCTATGTGCAATAGAGCAGTTAAATTTTTCTTGATGTAGAGTGGCCAAATGCTAATTATGGACAAGCACAGTACCATTTGCATTCCTGATGCTTTCTTCTTGCTTGAAATGCTGGCAGCTTTTTTGTTTTTTCTTTGTCGTAACTATGTGTTTTGTGTCGACATCTTACTCTCTACCCCCCCCCCCTCCCCACATGGATCCCACATCAAACGTATTTAATCAATGCATTAGAACCGGTAAAAAACCTTGGTGCTAGATTCATTCACTCATCTTACTCATATGAAATCAGTATATCATCTTTGAAAGCGAAATCTGAACTGCCATCCCCTTCCTTGCGTCGACGCACTGCAACTCTCGTGCTCTTCACAAAATCTTTCATTCTTCGCTAAATCAGCCACTTTACATAACAGCCGCAGCTCGCATATCTCCTCGAACCAGTCATCCATTTCAGGTTTCCTGCCCAGTTTTGCGGACCACTAGCTTTTCTGCCTCGTTCTTTTTTCGAGCAGCTACTGACTGGAACGGCCTCCCCCAGGATATCGTCACCATCACCTCATCATCTGCCTTCCAGGACCATGTTATCAATCATCTTCAAAACTAAAGCAATTTTCTGAGCTTATTGTTATCCCTAAATAAAACCCCACCCCTTATGTAATGCCCCTCCATGAAAGAGGGGCCTTTAAGGTAATAAACTTAACTGAACTGAACCCTATGTGTGCCCATTCTTTTCGCAGCTGTGTTCCATGCGTACGTCGGAGAGGCAACGCCAGGATTGGTGCTGAGAAACAAACGAAGAGTGTCTGCTAGTCTACAAGCACGTGGCGCAGAGTCTGGGAGTCACGCGCTGATTTATAGAAGATGGTTAAAGAGGGAACACCAAGATGACTGTCACTTGTTGTGTATAAGGTGGTAATTTTAAATGAGCCTGCAATAAATGAAGCTTGACATATACATCATTGCAATAATGCTTCCTGACTTGTAAAACTGGAACTCAAACTTGGAGTACAGCTATGATCACCACGAAAATTAATTGTGTGTGTTGCGTCGGCGGCGTCGGCTTTGCGTCGCAGCGCAACGCCGACGCCGCCGGCGGGGAGGCCAGCACGCTGCGAACATGATGGAGCGCAGAGCGTCGAAGAAGAACGTCCGACCTCTGCGAAGTCTCGTTGAACTCTCTCTATTGTACACGTATATACAATAGACCTCTTGAGCACCCCTAGCGGCACATACTAACATCGCTGCCGCGCGAGGTGCCACACAGCAACTTGATAGGAAATCAAAACTGAAACACTCTCATTGCGACAAAACAGTTTGTTTAACCAGATCAGGCGATGCCATGAATGAGTACATTTCTCCCCATTTTTCACCTGTTGCATTTCAACTTCAAGCACGGGCGCTGGTTGTTATTGCTTGTGCTGTGTTATGCTGGTTCTACATGCAGCATGGCACGTCGATGCCAGCATTTGATGAAGATTTAGATTATTTCATGTTTCACATTGTTTCGCATAGTTTGTGACATGATTTATTGACCACTCTGCATACTGCCAAAGTAGCTTAACTGCTAAGTTGTCGTCATACTAAGCTTGAGAGCGTGGTATGATTCCTGGCCACAGTGGCCATATTTCGACAAGAGCTAAATGCATGAACATCCATCTACATAGCTTTAAGGGCACTTTAAAGTACCCCGGGCGGTCAAAGTTAATCTAAATTGTTCCACCACTGTGTGTCATAATCACATCATGGTTTTGGCACTTAAAATCCCAAAATTTTTGCAGTCCGGCCTGAAAGTTTTTTACTTTGCGGCACAGCTGCAGATAAAAATTCTTGCAAATAAAACAGATGCTGTGTCCAAACTGCTATCAAAGGTTTTATAGTGATATGCGTCGATATGAAAATGCTAGGTTGTAGCTGTGAATTAAGGGCAGGCTTGGCCGAGCTCCTGCATGCAGCCCGATAATGCAGGCAATTAGACAGTCAGGAATTGTATGCAGCAATCAGACAGTCAGCCATTACATGCAGGCCATTACATGCAGACCATCACCATAAGACCCTTACATGCTAGCAAATATTACGGGTGCCCTTAGCCGGTTAGGCTGATGGAATTTTTGACTGGGTACCGATTTATAAGGGGTCATAGCCAGCAACAACAACTTGCTCTTAACCGGTCAGATGTGCGTCGCTAGAGGCATAGCTAATCTTCATAAAGGCGAATTTAAGGTGACGGTAAGAAAATTCAGCATCGAATACAGGCTCTGAATAGGGCTACGATGGCAGCGCTGGTATAGGAATTTGAAGAAGCTAGCAATGGCTTCAGCATGAGCGATTCTCCTGGACCCACAACGCGATTGCAGCATGCGAACTGAATGTCGACGTAAACGGAAGTCTTCCCAGGCACACACAAGAAGAGCTCAAGGCCTTGCTACCGGAATACAAGGATTGTTTGTCGTCATTATGCAAGCGTGATCGCACCCCTCTCGCCAAACAGCAGATCATCACCGAAGAACATGCGCGCCCTCTTCGTCAAAGTGTATACCGTGTTTAAGCACGGGAAGGCTAAGCCATCAGGCAACAAGGCGACAAAATGCTGCGGGACGATATCATGCAGCAATCCAAGAATACGTAAGCGTGTCACGTAGTACTACTGAGGAGCAAGAATGCAACTCTAGGTTTCTGTATCCATTATCGCTGCATGAACAAAAAAACCAAGAGAGACGTGTATCCTCTGCCACAGAGACGTCGCCTTGAGTCGAATCTACAATGCCATTTTTCGTCGATGGGTCTCAAGAACAGGTACTGGCAAATCGAAGCCGACGACCGAGACCGCGAGAAGACTACCTTCGTAATGCCAGATGGCTTGTTCGGGTTTAAGGTCACGTCCTCTCGACTTTGCTCCATGCCTGCAATGTTTGAATGTGTTATGGACAAAGTACTGGCAGGCTTGAAGTGGCAGACTTCTCTGGTCTTCTTCCATGATGTCGTAGTATTTGACTCAAGTTTCAACGAACACCTCCGGTGCCTTGAAGCTGTTCTTCAGGCATACACGACCTCCGGACTCGCCTTAAACCAAAAAAGTGCCACTTTGCTTAAGAGGAGCTCGTGGTTGTGGGCCATGTTATTAGCAAATGTATAGTGCGCCCGGCCCTAAGAAAACAGCTGCTATCACCGACTTTCCTCCGCCCACAGAAAAGGGCCGTGCGTAAATTTTTTGTACTGTCAACATATTATAGGTGCCTCATGTTGGATTTATCAGGGATCGCAGAATATCTGATACATCTAACGAACGCAGACATCGAAATCAAGTGAAATATTCTGTAAGTCAAAACAATGAAACAATTCAAGCTTCGCCTGTAAAACCGCTAATACTTGCCCCTTCGACAAGCACGCCCGTACTGAAATACACGCCGACGCAAGCAACCTGAGACTCGGCGCCGTGCTTGAGCAGAAGAAGACTGCCGGAATTGAAATGCAATCAGTTACACTAGCCGGCCACTCTCGAAGACTGGAACAAATTGTGCCAACAAAAAGGAATGCCTTCACATCATCAGTACTACAGCAATATTCCACCCCTACCGTATAGCAGGCACTTCAAAATTGTTAGTGAGAACCACGCCTTATGTTGGCTAGTTAACTTGAAATATCCCTCTGGGCAGCTCACGCGATGGAGTCTCAGGCTTTATCAATTCGACGTCACCGTCATTACCGGAGTGGAAGAAAGCACTCCGACGCCGACTTCTTTTTTTTTTGCGCTCCCGTCGATACTCGGTAACAACTTCACCAAGACGATGACTCCCTCTCGAGAGGCATAAATCCGGACGACTTCGTGGAAACACAACGAGCTGACCAAGAGCTAAAGATTGTTATAGAATATCTGGAAGGGAAGACTGTGATTTTTTTCATTTGAACGTACTGCAGGCCCTTCTCGGCCCATGCAGGAGTGGGGAATAAAGTACAAAAATATACATATATTGCCGACAACTCATTATTCAAAATCAACACGCTATATGAGATTCATATATGATTCAATGATGTTACGACACACAATATTATTAGGTAATCTATTCCAGTGGTAAATAGCTAACGGAACAGGGGAATGTTTATGACCCTTAACACGACTTAATGGTTGGTGGATTGCTTTAGAATGTATCAGTCACAATAAATGCTAGGTGGGTCTTGCAAGTAATGCGAATGTGATATATGGAACTGACCATGATATAATTGTTAAAGAAATTTTGTCGCGAGATTTATTCTACATTTCGCAACAGGTTTTAAGTTTGCCCTTGCTAGGAAGTCTGTAGAGCTGGACTGCCTCGCGATATCTGAATATATGGACCTTACTTCCAATTTTTGTATTCGTTCTATTTTAGTAATAAGATGTTGTTGATTGGGACTGCAAATGAGATTGGCTTATTCTAAGCATGGTCTAATTAGGGTTTTGTATTCATTTATTTATTATTTATTTATGTGTAGATACTGCAATCCCACATGAGGGATTATAGCAGGGTGGGAAGTACAAACATAAATAAAATTTAATTTGTGATCGCGTCGCGCACAATTTTCTCCTCAGAAAAGACAATTTTTTTCCGCTTTCTGACACATGCCCAAGATATGTGGTTCCCAGTAGAGGTTTGGCGATAGTGTAAAGCCTAGGTGCTTTTGTTGGTTGCTTTTGTTGATAATTGAGCTTCTTGTTGTGTATGTAGTGTTAAGCGGGTTGTCTTATTTGTGAATGTAATCAAGTGGGTTTTTGATGTTTATTTTTATGCCCGTAGTGTTAAACCAGGAATAAATTTTCTGCAGTGAATTGTGCAAAGGTAACCATGTGAGGCCTGGCTTTGTTTTTTCTTTGAAACGACGCTCTCCTGAAAAACTTCTCGCCATTCCATGCCGGCAACCTCCTCCTAGTGCATTCACTGATACGTCCGGAGGTTCTGGATGTTTTAGCCGATGAACCGACTGCTGGAAATGCTGGCTGCCTCCGACAACACGCGAGGGTACTAAAAAAGTATTACTGCGTTGCCTTACTGCCCAAGGTGCCCATTTAAGTAAGGACATTGTGGCGACACACTCTGTGCATGAATGCCGCGCAGCCTCCGCATCCCTATCTTCCGGCCCCGCGTGCTTCGGCTATACGCGGCATGGCCTGTGATAAGCCACAGCGCCACCACAGCGATCCCAACTACATCACCGGCGGTGGCCACAAAAGCCGAGCTGCCAGTTTGAAGCAGCGCTAACCTTTCGCTACTCGGACAAGCGTAGCCACGGTGTGCTCCTCTGCAACTGCTAACCGAATAAACCAGTTATGTTGTTATGTGGGATCCGCCCTTTCGTAGATTCGACATTGCACAACATGCGGAGATGGTCAACAGCGCAAGACGACGCCGACTAGACCGGTCGGACTTCTAAAGCTAACCGAAGCACTTCAACGACCATTCTAGCCGATCGGTATGGAATCACTGGGGCGGTTCCCGCTGTCTTTTTCGGGCAACCAATAGATCGTCGTAGCGAGTACGTCACCCCCTACGCCAAGACAAGGGCCCTGCCCAAGCTTGGACTGAGGTTTCCAAGTTTTTGACTGAGAACATCGTCCTGCGTCACGGAGCCTAGACGTCTTTTTACGGGAGAGAGGTATGACCCTTATGGCTGACAGCTCAGGCGATCTTGAGGTACTGCCAGACAATTATCCTCCATACCACCGCCTACCACCCAGAGACTGATGGCCTCACCGAGAATTTAAATGATACGATCGTCGACATGCACGCCATGTACGTCGACATCGAACCCAAGACGTGAGGCGTTATACTCCCCGTATGTTTCCTTCGCGCACAACAGGGCGGTGCAAGAAACCACGTAGGTGGCGCCAAACATACTGTCTACGGAGAGAAGCCGGGAAAGATCCTTCACGCCTTGCGATAGGTCGTCACCAACGAAGAAGATCCCGTCATTGCTGGGGACTTGAAACGCGCTCAGAAAGCTCGACAGCTCACCGGCCTGCCTATGAAGAGCCAGCAGAATGTCAGCAGCTGTCATCACAGTCTCCGACAATGTCACAGAGAATACCAACCCGGGGGCCATTTTTGGGCATGGACGGCGCATCGACGGTTCACACCGAATAAAAGCTTTTGCGGCGCTACACTGGACCCTACAATGTACGCCTACGTTTTCGTGCACGGGACAATGAGGCCGTGCCTGATCACAGCACTGCCGCGCCCTACCCAATATTGTACACGTGATGGGCCTTAAACCCTCGTATGGGCCTTGATGAACCGTGACTCCTCGTTACAATATTTCATTTATATAATGTATTTTCACTTTCCTGTTCTGCATTTAGCATCACAACGATTATTTTCCAGAAGGGCACATGGACAGCCGCCTTTGCTATGGTTTGTTGACAGGGATCGCGTTATCAATATCCTGCGACGCGACGCACAGGCCGTGATTGTCTTCGATTCTGCTTCTAGAATAACATCAGCCCTTATAGAAGCTTTGCAGCCAGACCGACGCATTTGAGTGCCTTCCAGAATCTGAATGATAAAGCGAGAATGCCCTCTGACGAGTTAATTAAAACGTGCGCAATTTACGGCGGCCAATTTTCACCTTCGACCAACGATTGTCAACACCGTTTTCGTTTTGAAGTAAGATTCGCCCAATAAACAATGCATCTGGTAACGCCTTGAGTTCTGCTGTATCCTTCATCGTTACGACCACGCGGCAACATATAGGTATGCACGTGTAAAAATTCACAGGCACGTAGACAAAAAGGCTCAGACCCCCCCTCGAAATGAAATTCTGGCTACGCCGCCCATAAAAGGGCATCATTTCTCCCGTCACAACACCTGGTGGTGCTCTCCGGCCATTTTTTTTTGCTCTTGCACCAGAAAGCCCTAGAGGTGTTATCCTGCAGCTGTGTCTCACCTGTCGCTGAGAGGGTTCTTTTGCATCCTTATTAATTTTAACTAATCTTATAAGCGCAGATTTATGGTGTATGTTTTTGCATCGTTATTATTTTGGAAACAAAAGTCATGTTCAGCCACACATTCAGTGAGCTCCAATGGGCTTGCACTTATATCTGTGTAATCGATCGACTACTAAGAAGAACACCTCAAATATAATGATGGTTAATAGATGCTGCATTCGTCAATATTTGAATTGATATCGGAATACAGGTAAAAGCGCAGGGTAGAGCACTGAAGTGTTCGGCGCAACAAAGGAAGGTGTAAGTCACTTTCCTTGTGGAAAGAATGTTGCATGTAGTTTAACGTTTAGTTATATACAAGCACGATGTTTAATGCCATGCCAAAGGATGTGTCGTCAACCGTATTTACTCATTCACTAGAGCGCAGACTTAATTTGCTGCATGTGCAGTCATGCAAATTCAGTCCCGATAAAAAGACTGCTATCGAATAGCACTGTTTACTGCCTGCTCCCGGTGGAAGAGACAGCAATACGTACTCATTCATACAGTGCATGCGTATACAGCCCTACCACACTACACGGCTAAGGCGCCTTCAAACACCGCTAGAAAATAATTAGCCAGGCAACATTTTTAATTACGAACAAGGGACGTATTATGGTCGGCAGATTTAGAAGCGATCTACGATTCGGCAATAAAATAATTCGCACTTATACAAGGGGCAGCTCACTAGGTCAAATTGTGCAAGCTGCATGATACAGGGAGTGCGATTGCATACTTGGTACACACACTACGTACAGTGTGCGTGGTTATACGTATCAAGTGGCAATATAAGAGTACTTTAACAACATAGCACCTAGTGAAAGCATAGCAAGGTGAGACCTCACAATTACGCACTGCAATATAGCAGATGCGGGGACGTGTGCACGCCGGCTACGCCAGCAGACCTACTGCAACATGTTATGCACCACGCCAATCACCAACGCAGCAGTCCGCGAATTTCATATGTAGACTGTGTGCACCTACGTGAAGCAAGTCCCGCCGGCAGGTTTACAATCCGTCCAGCGAACCGCCACCAATTTCCAGCGCGCAGTGGCAACGGGTGAGCAAAAACGCAACCGCACGGACATGGGGTGGGCCGTTGATTCGAATGTACACGTACAAACCTGAAATAACAATGCATTCAAAAGCATTCGCACTTGCCTCCAATTCACTGACAAGCTCCACCTTGTCCACTGCGCTGTATGCCTGGATTTGGTATACCACAGTCCCCGTAAGTAGAAAGCACAACAAAGCAAACGTGTTGGTGGAAGCCAACACCCTGAAGGGTTTGTGAGCGTGGCCGCGGCGGGATCGCAGCACAAGTAGTTCCAAACTGAGAAATAATGCACTTCCAGAAAAGAAAAACGACCGTAGGGGACTGTTTTCAATATCAGAAGATGACCGCACTCACTTTCATGGCCAATACCATTGACGGTTGACGACAGAGGTGCTGCAGTTGTTAGGTGCGCTCGCCACCGTTAAATTTCTTCTGTGCGGTATGCAGAGAGGTACGATATTCTTACAGGGCCAATCCCGTCGCTTGATCGTATAATTTTACGCTTTATTGGGATCACTATTATATTGATAGTCTCAACAGGTTCTTGCGCGTGCCATCACAGTCACGTCCCGTATGACGTCAAAATGATCACAACCCCTCACACACCGTACCTAATACCAGCGGGTAAAAGCACGCGAGCAAGGGACGAATGCGCCTGAAGCAGACATTCAACGAGCCCGGCCGATCTTCGTCTTCGAAGCGCACATGAGATAACATCGCATAGCTCGGGAGGCCTCCGTCGAAGCGCAGGGGAAACGCCTCTCCCGTCTTAAACATCACAAGACGCCATAGGGGAGAGGAGGGGAGCTGTCAGTTCTGGAATTGGCGCGGTCGCCAACGCTGGCGCGCGCGGTATCTCGGCAGGCATCGGACGTACAGCGTACTGCGCAGCAATGCCTTGATGGCATTCTCCGTTCTAGGCACGCCATATACACTAGTCGCAACTAAGATAATGCGGTCGCCGCGCAGCCCTCACATGAATGCCTCTCCGAGTGCCGGAAGGGACGTGCTTGCTTGATGCCGCTGTGCTGGTGCCACCGTGCGGTGTGATGCGCGGGCCAGAGCACATCACAACATCAGACATCACAGCAGCTTTTATGTATGAGGGATTAGGTTGGACAAGTATGCTAGACAAGCTCGCAGCTCTGCTGGACATTTGCCTCTGCCGCTCAACCGGCACATGGTACTTTACGTAATTGCATGCTTGCTAAATAAGCACAAGTTCACTACAATTCAGATTGTGCCCAAAGATGCTACTCTTAATTCGTATATATGAAGCATAGCTATCGCATTCATTCCTTCGCCCGTCTTCGAAACTGCGATAGTTTTCTTTGCTGACCTATTCATTATTGTTAGGCGTTACGCTTATGTTCTCTGACACCGAAATTCCGCGCGCAGTGCTTTCATTTATTTGTGAGGGATTTGATTTATTTAAAATGGAATAGGCTGGACAAGTCTTCTATATTCAAATACGTTCGCATGTCCACTGGCTGCAGTTTCAGTGCTTTGGATGTTTTTCTTTTCTTTTTAAGTTCATAGCAGCTCCTTTTAGGCGTGTTCGGACTGTGATTATCTGCAAACTTCGCTCAGCGTGGCGTGGGAGCACAGTAGAAGGCCATCATTCCTATAAAAGCCCCGGACATGATGTCGTGTGGTGAAGGGTATTTGGAAATTGCACAACGCCTAGCATCCACGGGACGGACCTGCGCATCGTCGATAAAAAAACACGCAGATCTGCTTTTAAAGACATTCTGAAGAACAATGGCAGCATTTTTGAAGTAGTGCCGAATTTAGATGTATTGAACAACCGTTTGACAACATGCTACCGCAACACGACATGTGATTATATACACGTGCGCGAGCCACTCTTCCGACAGAGCGCACGGCTGTTCGTGGAGAATATGTCCGTAGTACAAAAGATACTGGCGGCAGCTCTAAATAGCCCGTGGGCCTTGTATCAACAGTGAGCAAGATATCATTTAACACATTTATGAATACAATACCTTACAACTTGCCTGGCGCACTCTAGTTTATTATGTTGATGCGATCTTCGGATGACACGTATCATTTTCCGCTTTCTGCCAAGGTCGTCGCGTTCAACTTCCGCTGTATGTTTGTCGAATAGTTGGCTGGCTAAGGCGGCGTATTGCAAATGCTTTGCTAGTGACAACGCGTGCCTGAGAGGTTATTTACGATGCACGATCTGATCCTCAAGGGGCTGGCGCCTGAAGACGGCTCCCGTCTTTATTTCCCCTCGATAGCTGGAGTGTATTCTCTTGGACTGACGTTACGGTACCGACACTATAAAAGCCAAGCAGGATGCACAAGCAAAGGTAGCTGACCCACAGAAAATATTTACGACGTCAAGTGTGCTCTTTATAGAGCCTTATCACTGAGTGCAGTAATGTGGGGGGCACTCCGAGTGAATCGAGAGAGCAACCTTTCAGGTCTCCTTGTTGCCGTGAACGTGTTCGATCAAACGTTCTCGCGGCGAACTTGGAAACATTATCAACCATCGGTCAATTTAGGGGTGAAAGAGGTTCTTTTTCGTTCGCTTTCATTCGCCTTAAAACTGCGGGAACTTTTTCACCTCTCCCTGAACGCTTCCTTTGATGAGTTCAATTTGCCGATCAATAAATGTACTTGTAACAGAAGACACATTGCCGCGTCTTTCAGGACAATCACGTTTCCGCTGTTGTCCGTGGCATAGATAGCCGCAGACACTGTCTGTCCGTCGCCATGTTTCCGGGAGTTCCCAAGTTAAAAGCGTGACAGCGCGTAAATCTTCGAATAATGGTAAATAAAGAAAGACAAAAGATTGATCTTCAGCCCGGCTATGTAGTAATCGGTAAAAGGCTCCAACGCATGCTGCAGTGTTGTCCTAATCAAAATGACAAGGTGAATAGGAAAGGATCTTGATACGCCGACGTAATAACTCCTCAGGCCTTCACGGTGAAAAATTGGTCGTTGTGCTTGGCTGTCCAAGTAAAGAATCGGGCTCAAACTCATGAATGGTGGTCGCATTCGCGATGCAGGCTCAAGTCGTCGAGACCTGCCTGCTGTGCCTTATCTGGCCATGTGAAATCATCTGAAATCAGAATTTCTGGAGCTCAGCAGTGTGGCGTTTCTTATTGTCAGATTTATTTGTCACTTATAACGCCAGAAATTATCACTACGCATAGCATCTTGCATTATCGTACGCAAGCATACATGGCTACTAGGTTGCAGTTCAGTCGACGCGACTGCTACACGCAGTTATCGGCTCCCTACAAAACCAAATTTTGGCAGCGACATTTGGTGTCGCCTTCGCTACAGCTGTGGCGAATACTAAGGGATGACGCGCGTTTCTTCCCACAGCGACGGGGCCGAGGAAGTCTCTAATGCTAATTTAGGAAGGAGTATCAAGGTAAAGGACGTCAGCAACGTCCTGATAAGCATGACATTGCTTAATACATAATGTGTCCACTTGGCCTTTGGCTAGTCGTGCTGCGTTGATAGGCGTCATTATTTCCGCTCCATCATTGCCATTCTATATTGTAGTTTTCCTGCTGCAGCGTCGCACCACACTTTGGGAGCTGTGACAAGGCCGATTCGTAAGGAAGTTGTCGCGCAAGGAATTGCGCCTGCTGCAAGATAACTGTCAGCTGCTCTGACTCCCACGATAAAGAACTCTTTTGGGAGGGACACTCCTGAAGGCAGTTGCTTACAAAGGGCAAAATTTCCTTAAATTGTGTTTGGCGGTCTTGCTTGCACTGGATATATCGAACCTGGATGCGTTGCTGGCCACTGCTAATTGGAGTTAATCTGTTGTCGAAACAAATGGAAATAAGTGATGGCCGAAAGTAAGAAAGTTTTGGAGGAAAGAAAACACCAATTCTGTTCTATGTGAGGAGGTGCACCAAGGAGATGGCGTTATATTGAGGCAAATAGTATACAGTGATAGATCATTGATAAGGTGCACTCAAGGTTCCCGGGAAACATGTCGCTTCGAAGGAAAGATACCAAAGCTCCGAGGAGTTGAACTGGATTATTTGATTATTTAAGACAACCAAAGTTTGTTTCAACAGCTTTAGGTGAAAATGGTGAAGGTGTCTTTAAGAAGTGATTATATTTTATCGTTTTTAGTGACAGGACATTCTGTCATGTTCCTTCCTAGTTTTGGAGAAACCCCTTCACTTTCGTGCGTGCAGTGAACTCGTCCTATATTTCTAGTTTTTTATCAAACGTTATATGCACCTTTACCTTCGTAAGAGTTGTGTACGCTGTACGCTCCATGGAGCACCCATGGTTCATGAGGCGCATGTGGCTGGGTTGTGTCATGAATAGGGAAGAACTGACGCTAGCGACCCAAACCATCCCTAGTAACATAGGCTTCTCTTGTGCACCATGTTAGCATGGCATGTTAACCTGTTAACACGGCATGTTAGCATGTGTTAGCATGTTAGCACAGGAAAACCAATCAAACCATTTTGGAATATCTATTTTGGAACCATTTTGGAATAAATAGGCCTGAGGTTTCCTCTGCGCCGTATAATATTGACGTGTATTACACCTATTACCCCGTGTTAGCAGTGCTAGTTGTCCGATTCGTTTTGACCGCTCGGTTCAGTCGGTTCTGGCCGGGCAGTTGAATAGAGTGAGAGAGAGACACTTTTTCCGTTAAGGTAGCCCAAGAGATACTATCGTCTTTAAAAAGGCCTGGGCGACGATTTCGAAGCAGGTGCTCAAATAAGAGCACGCTTGACCTTCAGATGCTTCCTTGCTCTAGATTGATTTATCTCGAACCAACATATTCCTTTGCTTACGTATGAGGACTTCCAACATCACCAAGCACACCGAGTGCATAGTTCATCCTGGCATGTGTGTGTGTAAACCAACTCGTGCGTTTTGACGGACAATATGCTCGTAATGGCTTATCAGTTGCTAATTTAGGAATACAAACAAGTCCCGTGTTTGGATGCTACACGGGAAAGGTTTCGTGGAAGAGTTGATTTTGGTTTTATTAGAACAAATTCCGCTACACCTGAGAGAACACAAAAATTTGGAAAAAGGAAGTAATGTATGCATTTCATGAACGTCTTAAACAGTTAACAAGAAAACCGCTCCTCACTATTTTCACGCGGCTGTGGCGGTGACTGAAGCAGAAGCATTCAGCACGGTAAAAAAAAGCAACCGGCTTGCGCTGTGCCACCAACAACGTGACATGCACTCAGGATATTTTATTAGCCCAAACCGATGCTTTATACGATGCTCGCTGACAGGACACATACCCTGGAGGCAGCTCCTGGTATACTGGCTCATTTCCAACAATGCTCGTATTCTCCGTTTGGCTTGCAGTATGGGTGGTCGCCGCCCGTGCAAGCACCGAGGACGCACGAGTACGTTGTGCCGTTCTTCATTTGCTGCCACTCTTCCATTGTCATGTTCTGAATAAACACCAGAATCCGAAATATCAATGATTTCTGCTTCACTTTGTCATGAGGAGACGTTGCCGGCTTTGATAACTATAAGGGCTTACCAAGTGAAGAAGTCGCCATTCTAATTTCTGGAGCATTTCGTCGCATAAATAATTCTATATTATCTTCAGGAATATTTCGTGACAAAATGAAAATTGCTACAAATACTTTTTTACGTAAGGGGGCTCTATTAATAATATTAATAATTATGGACCAATATCAATCCTTCCATGTTTTCAAAAATTTTCGAAAAAGTGATTAACTCTAGACTAGTGAATTCCTTCCATAAGTACAACTTACTAACGCAACATCAATATTGGTTTTAGAAAGACAAGTCTACAGAAAGCGCATTACTTAACATTAGAGAAAAATTAATAGCTAATATGGAAAACCAGATGTACACTGTCGGTATTTTTTTAGAGTTTAACAAAGCATCTGACTCGACTAAACATGAAATTTTCTTCGCTAAGTAACAAGGCTATGGAATAAGAGGCGTAACATTGAACCGTGATACAGAACTAGTAATGTAGCCGAAGATAGCTTGCTTTAATCAACAATGTCAAATCCAACTTACAAACCATCATGCACTGCTTGCCACAAGGATCAATTTTAGGGCCTATCCTGTTCCTTGTATATATTAATCATATTGTTTTCATTCTGCACACCCCGAAATAGTCCTCTATGCAAATGACAAGAGTGTTTTCTTCCTCTCGCCTCATGTTGGGTTAATAAGTGTGCTGCTTGAATGAGCAGTGCCACTTTTTCGCACATTTATGTAGTTTAGAAGTTTTTTTTTTGATGACGTAGTCGTACCCATGAGATATGGGTGCTTGACTGACGAATGAATTACAAATATCGGGCGACATAGCCATATTCTATGACAACTTCGTGCTTGACCCCGGAAATGCAGGTAACTAAGGATACTTCCTGCATTTATTACAACTGGGCTAATTTCTTAACGAAAGCGGGCTATTGAAAATATAGCCAAGTATAAGCGAAAGAAAAAGAGTGCTGTTACAGCAGAGCAGGCAAGTTCCCGTGCGTTAGCATATAGCATGGAACGAATGGAATTAATGGATGGACATACTTCTGAGTAACGGCAAATGAAGTCATAGGAAGCATTTGTTTTATTTCTGTTCACCCACCAAAGCGGATGAAATGTCCCTACTGTTCCCCGCCATTTTAAAAGAAAAAAAGTTCAATGTTTCCATATGAGATACTGTCACTCTCACGTGGCGTCAAGAAAGAGGGCACGGCAAGCATAGAAGAGTCGTTTACTTTCACAAAAGTACAGATAAGATAAGAAGAGGGAAACATGAAAAGAATGCACGTTTTTACGAATAGGACGCGGAGCCACGTATCCACATTCTGCGCGTGCACCACTCTAAGCGGAACGTGAATGTGTGTTTACACTACACATAGGCTATTATTAGGGAAGGTGCAATAACATTTGCTGTTATTAACATTGTTATTTAGCACTAGCTTAGCTTACGGTAGCAGTGAGAGCAACATTTACCAGTGGGGCCGTATCAGTAGGAGTAAGAACTGTTGCATACAGTAACTACCTCAAAGTGCATCAATTTTAGCTGAATGGAAGATATCGTTTCGCTACGGTTTGTTAGATGGAGGGCTGAAAGCTATGGAGATCAATGCCCGAGATGTATAAAAATTAGAGCATGAAAGCCTAGGTACGGAATTACTAATAGCTGCAATAAAACGCAGCAAACCTGCTGTGGGAACAGGGTAAGCGTATATGTCGACACCAAAGCATTTCGTGCTTGAAGAACCATTAAAACAGACTAAGATGCGCAAAGGGAATGAAAGTGTGTTTAGGTCGACTTGGGCAGATTATATTGCATTAAGATACATTAGGGTCGATTAAAGTATATTAACATTGATTAAGCCCGATTCAGCACTGCTCAAGACAAAAGAAGACAGAGAAGTAAGGGGATAAACAAGAGGAGATGGCAACAGCGTCCCCTTGTTGCTCCCTTCCTTCTCTGTCTTCGTCCTGAACAGTGCTGCACGCTCACTGGTCATGACATAGCAACTGACCAAAACTGCAACGCTTTGCAAGGTGGATTAGCAAGGCTTAAGACAGAATAAATTCAATTAAGGCATATTAGGGCTATATAAGGATGATTTCTGGCTTACTTTATTGTATTAGGATTGAATCAGTCAGATTAAAACGAATTAAGACGACTTAAATCAAATAGAGGTTTAATAAAATGGATTGTGGAAAGTTATGATGGAATAATAATGGTTAAGACGGATGGCCTCATATTTAAGTATGGGAAGCCATAGGATGGATTATAGTGACTAAGGTTATTTAATACTAACTGCGGTGCATTATCGTGGAATGAAATAGGGTGCGTTGATTTGCGGTAAGGCGCATACCACTGGATTAGTTCGCATTAAAGCGCGAATAAACCACAAGATGGATTTGTTGAATTGAATATTTCCTAATCCATATTAAGTTATACTTACACATGCATCATAATCCGCTCTTACCTGCTGCAATCCACCTTAATACGGCTCAGTACACGTTAAAATGCGCAAACATAGGTGATGTTGGCTAACAGACTTCAATTCGTCTGTCTGCACAGTAATCCGCCCTAATATATATCCAGCACGCCGTATTTTTTTAGTCGAAAGTAATAGCACTTCATCAAGGAGTCCGCATTATTATTCTTCCTTAGTCCACCTTAATGAGCCTTAATCCATCACCAAGCTGCCTGTGTCTGCCATTCTCCCCATTGGTATGTCTTAATCTCACTTAGTTCGGTGTAATCCTCACTGATCCGACTTAAACTTACCTAAACCACCTAATAATCCTTAATCTAGCCTAGTTCCAATATCCCACCGTACCAACCCAACAATATTCTACCGTAATCCTCCTTAATCCATTCTAATCTTCTTTAATCTGGCAGAATATGTCTAATCCGTCTTAATCTACACTAATCCACCATAATCATTCTTAATCTCGCAGTCGCGGAATACACCGTATGTAAGAAAGATTTTCTTTTCAATACCTGTAATGTTACTGAGGTCGAGTCCTTGCAATGACTGATATATCATTAATTAACCAGTAATCATTTTTCATATGCGGCGGGCGGTGCGCGCATAGTTTTTGATTGCTTGGGAAGCGACAGTTACTGTGAATTTTGCAGTGTACCGCTCGTGTCGACGCGGACGATGGTGAACAACAGCATACAAAGATATTTATAGCTCTTGAGGTTTGGGGAATGCATTATCACATATCTACAGGTGCTATTTTGCCGAGGCTCTCACAACTCAACGAAATGCGAGCGTTCTGAGTAAAACAAATCCGCCTTGTGTAAGGCCGGCGCGCGAGCGCGGTGGGTGCAATCGCATGGGTTAAATTATGACGGCGATCAGCCAATAGTAGTGGAATGCTGTTACGACGCGTTAAAGCATTTACAATGAGACTAAAGGCAATCCTCTGTGATTAAGTGGAAACTTTGCGCTCTACTTGTGAACGCTACTTGTCATGGAGGGCTACAGAATTTGATTAACGTGTTTAATACAGCGTTAGCCTAACGCATATGAGTTTTTTTTTTTTTGGCAAGCCGACGAGAGGTGGGGACTCCTTTACAACTACCACGAACGAAGAATGTCACCCGTGCCAAAGTTTTCAGTGTGGACATGCTTTCGTTGGGGCAGCAACTGCCTTCTCTGCGGATACTTTCTATTCGCCTTGAACCCTTTCTGCCACACTCAGTGAAGAGGAAGACAACAGAGGTATTGACGAAAAAGGAAAGAATAAAATGAGGGTTTTTGTTAGGTAATTTTGATCGGTAGTGTGGCTAATACGTCTTCACAGGCATATTCTAGAAAAGGAAAATAAAGGACGCGATGCCACATTGTAATTTCCGCCGGACTTGATGATTAGCAAAAACCTGCATTGACATTTTCGTCAAAAAGCATGGTTTGTTTGCTCCGGCCTCATGCACTTCCTCAAAAATATCTGCGGGGAGAGTATACCGATCCTGAGTCGTTCGATGACTTTCGATCGTGTGCGGCTTATGGAGAAACCCTGTGCAACTCCAGGATGCCAAGAAGCTCACCCGGAACGTCCTTATATTTACAACAGATTCAATCCATCTCATGCCTTTCAATTCTAATGTCGAGAACATCACATAGGCATAATATAGGTGATTAACTTTCAATCACTGCTGTGGAAAAACGTTTCAGTAACGCATTATGATAGAGGGATCGACTACAATTTTTCTGTTCCTCCCCTGCCTCTCTTCTCCTTTTGTACCCTTTCATGCGCCCTTGTTGGAACGTTGGCTCTAGCGACAATCAGTGTTTCTAAACGCTCTTGAATTTCCATTTGTCAATGTCAGGCAGTCGACAATTGATGAGGTGTTTTCGACTATGGGAGTGCAGACAGCATTAAACATATTTCCAACAGATTCAGTTACAACACATCTGTTTTCTAACCTCGTCTCACTCATTCATTGTCTTAAGTTTTCTTTAAAAAACTGATGTAACACAAGGCGTTGTTTCTTCATATGTTGACGTTGTCCATTACTTCAGGTCACGCATTACAATATATGAATAACGTGACCTATCAAAGAACCTGGGGGACAATGAAGATTGATGTGTGCGTGCCTGCTATGCGGCTTTGTATTTATTTTGTACTTTGTATTTATTTTTTATTTTATGCTAATAATGAATGAGTAGTGGGCAAAGGGTAACCCAGTTTCCTAGGTTCAAGAAGACGACGAGACTGTCTGAGGACCTTGTTGCGGCGTGACTTAACTGTGCCACATCTCGCTATCTTCGAGGAGCGTATTCAACCTGAACACTCCTCTACAATTTATTTATTTATTGCCTGCTTTATAGCTTTGCAAATGTGGGGTAAAAGATGTAAAGAAGTCGTACGGCTTAGGTATGTTCAAATCTTCCAAGCGTGGGTACGTAGCCTAACACTCCTTTCAGAGGCTGTGGCCAAGGGCACATATATAACGTCCGGCAACACTTTTTTTACTCTTCAAGCACATCTCTATCAAGCGGGCACCAGAGGCTCCACATTTATGGGAGCAACTAGCTTTGGTATTCGACTTACAGATCGTCAAAATATTGAGTGCTGTTCTCCGTTCTATCGGGTTACATCTATGCTGCCATAGAGTATACAACACAGGCTTCAAAAAACATGTATACTCACAACGCATTCTGCTCTCCACTGGAATTCGAACTGGACCCTCCTTTCCATTCGGGCACAAAAATCCGCAGCCTACCCTTACCTTTACAAAAGAAGGTTCCATTAGCACGTGTACATTATATTGCAACGAAAATAAAACAGATTTATTTCATGAATGCCTTATGATAACGCTAAACAAAAGTGTAGCAACGATTGGAAATTAATTTCCAACTACAGGTGTTCTACTGCTGTACAACTAACTCGCATATTTCTGTGGCTGAGCCATTTCAGAGCGCAGTACATTAAGGGAACATGCATTTCTTATACAAGTTCGTGTACTACGCAGGTAATTTTTGTAGAACATAAAAGATAACTCGTTAAAACTAACTAACGCAGGTTTATGTTCTAACAAGGAAAAATTGTGCGGTACGTGTACTAGACAAGATGGTATGAATGCTACACATCATAACTCCAATAAATCTGCAATTTGCAATATGTAATATCAGTCTGTCATAAATATGGCTACTGGCCATATTTATTGCACATTCGTAATATAATAGAAATCTGCTGCATTCGTAAAATAACTGAATGACAGCCCGTGACAGAAACATAGCTCGTGGCAGAAGGGGGCATACAGTGCACTCAGAAAAAAACGTCTGCCACACCCCATGACACCCTTCCCACTTTCACAACCAACGCAGGAACTTCTAGAGTATATCCAATGACATTCAACATTTCCTCCTCCTTTCACTGAATTCAATTTCTCGACACTTGCTTCCTCCTTATGCAATACAGTACAAAACTATGCCATTAATTACCCCCTCCGTACCTGCCATCCCTCCTCCTGACCTTCATATTGTTCCTCCTCAATCTCACTTATCTTTCCCACCCACTGTTATACTATACCACGGTGCAAGAATATATAGAGATAAGTGCTGACACTCTCCCCCGAACTCACTTTTACCGTTGTTGATCACAATTGCGCGGACTGCAAGCGTTTGGGAGAGAAGGAGAAGGTATTGCATATGCTGTTCTGTGTATTAGCTTCCTACAAGGAGTTGTGAACATGTGCAAGCACGAACGGGATTCAGCACGCCGCGGTGTGAACAAAGTGCTGCGACGTTTACGCAGCCTTCCGGAGTCCGAATGACACTCGCAGGAATTAGACGGGACATGTGCTTCAGCCCCCGAGGATTTGGTGGTGTGCCCGAACAAGATCAAGTTGCTGTACCATGCAGAGAAGAGGCGAAGTCTTGAATGTTGGCAGTGGGTATTGGTCAGGGACGGTCTTGGTGGCGATGAGCCCGTGCTCGCCGCGTGGTCTCGAATCGCCTGATATTTTAGGGAAAAGATGGAGAGGTGAAGCCCCCTCCATCTTGTCTGAATACGGTCTAAATATGCCTAGTTCCACTATGGGCTCGAACTCTGCACGGGCTACGCAGAGCTTGTCGGTGGCGAGGTGCTGTCCACGACAGAAGTCAGGTGGTCCTGTTGTTATTACACGGTGCTGAATGCGTAACGGGATGTATCCAATCTGATAGCGATGTCAGGGATGGAAGATTTTTTGTAAGCCAGCGAGCGATTTTGAGGCCACTGTAGCGCAGAAAGACGCGACATCGACATTTGCACTGGCAAGAATGACTTGAACACCGAAACTACTTGTAGTATCGAGAACACTTTTCGGACTGAGGTCGGCGAGGAGACCATGCTTGGCAAAAAAATGGGCATCTGTGATTGCGGACCGACGTCAGCGACAATAGACACAAAACGGCAGAGCCCCAGGTTCAGTGCGCCAGAACGTTGTGGATACACAGGAATTGTTGTTGTTTTGTAGGGTTTAACACCCCAAAACCAGTTCTGATTATGAGAGACGCCGTAGTGGAGGGCTCCGGAAATTTAGACCACCTGGGGTTCTTTAACGTGCGGTGACATCGCATAGCACATGGGCCTCAACATTTCGCCTCCATCGAAATGCAGCCGCCGCGGCCGGGATTCGATCCCGCGACCCTCGTTTCAGCAGCCGAGTACCATAGCCACTAGACCACCGTGGCGGGGCACACAGGAATTCGAGTGCCATTTACGAAATGTAGGTGAAGTATAGCAAGCGGAGTAAGTTCTGATCTTGTGGCTGGGGCGCGCTGATCTGGGTTCCACTGTGAAAGGGAAATTTCTGTCCGGTATTGCGGTCGCTGACATAAATGCGGCCTCATTCTTCGGGGCTATGGCAACTCGTTGCCACTGGTGATCGGATGGTAGGTTTCCCGTCCACGCGCATAACAAGAGGCATTAGCGACTCTCGACACAGAAACGGTGATAGTAGCAGAACAAGCACTTACCAGCAGGCTCACTCCGATCTCTCGCTCTTTGCCTATGCGGATCTGAGGAGCACCCATGCCGTCGCGAACGACGTGGAGAATGGTCTCGTCGCGTAGCTACCACGAGTATCGCTTCAGACCTATCCCATAGGTATTCAATGTGGCCAGGAGAGGTAGTGGCACAGCATTGTGGGGGAGCTGCTCTAGCTCTCTCTAGCTTCCGAGCCAGGTACAGCACATGCCGATCGAGATCGTATGGAAGGATTGTTGGTGGGGACTTACATGCACTGCATTGACACTTCCATGACTTCGTCAGCTTGTGTGGCGAGGGAAGACAACTCCACTGTGGAAGAGCTGGCAGAACCATTTCTGGTGCACATCTGATGGTGGTCGTTGGAAAAACACCTCGATTTACATTGTAACTGCTAATTCTCGCGCTTTCTTGCGATATAGAAACTAATCCTGGCCACATCCGTTCCCATTTGCCGCACGCTCCCAGTGATATCATGGCAGTGCTACATGAAATAAATTTGAGTAAGCCGTCTCTTCGAAATGAAATGGATTTCATTGGAACCAAAGTTTCGCAAAACGATAGGGCATTTGACAAGATGACAAAGCGCCTGACCTAAATTGAACACAATGTTTCCTCTGTGACTGTCCTAAAAACAAAATCAATGATGTCGTTACTGTCGTGGTCAGTTGCATCGGCTGCTGCATCATAGACATGCTGCCCACTGCACAAGCGTGAAGTTTCTTTGCTCGGTCTCTCTCTCTTCCTTTTCTTTCACCTCAATCTTATATTAAGCCCAGCAGCAGATAATAAAACGGATTCTTGCCTACCTTCTCAAAACATCTGTACATGCCTTCTTCGTGCCGAGGCCAGTAGATCGCGGTGAGTCTATAGTGGCGACGAGTCACATCGACACCCAGGAAGTCAAGGCCGACCCGGACACTCGGACCTTGCAGACACCGGTGCCAGGAACATCCTTGGCTTTCCAGATGCTTCCGAGTTTTGACGAGAACACAGATAAGTGGAACCCGTGCTTGATCAAAGCAGAATCTGACCTTGAAGCGAACGGCATTGATGAGTCAAGCAGGAAGAAAGCTCTGCTCCTGGCTGTGCTGAGCACGCAGATCATTCAAATTCTCGCCGGAGGGGTAGCTCCCGAAAGCCAAACTCCTTAACTTATGACGAAGTTACGAAAATCTTGAATGAGTACTATGACCCTAAGCGCAATGAAATTGCTGAGAGCTACATCTTCAGCCGCTCCCAAATGGAGGGCAAATCAGTTCGCGTGTTTTTCACCGAGATCCGCCGCATTGCAGAGAACTGCAACTTTGGCAGTTTCTTTGACAGAGTGATCCGGGATAGGATTGTTTCCGGTGTACGCTCAAATGCAGTAAGGGAACAACTGCTAGCGAAGAAGGAGCTGACGCTAGAGTAAGCTGAAGCGATAATAATATCTGGCGAAACCGCGAAAGAGGATGTGCAAAGAATTTCGTCGGATGCAAGACCGCTATTGTTAATTCAAGTGCGTTGCCGGCCAGCTCTCGGAGATCGCGCTGAAGACGCAGGTTGGAGGAATTGCGCAAGATGTGGAAGCTTTAAACACAGTACTAACAGCTACAGCTGGATCACAGTGTATTGTTATCACTTTGGTCAACGTGGGCACATCGCAAGAATGTGTCCCATACGCCGAGACAGGGAGAGAATGTGTCCCACATGCCTCCGCGCCGGCGCTGCGCGGAAAAGAATTAGCAGTGCCAGAAAGAATGTCGGAAGATGGACATGAGAATGCTGGTCTATGGACTTTCCTGTCAGCTCAAAAGAACGTGCTCGAGCCGCTATTTCTTCGCACATTCAATTGGGCGGGTCTGCAGCTGACAATGGAAGTAGACACAGGATCCCCGGCGTGTGTCATAGAATGAAAGCTTTTCGACAAACATGGGGAGCACTGCCCCAAGTTGAAACCTTCGCAGGTTAGCCTTTCGTGCCACGCGCGCAGACTACCAGTACTACGTGACCTTCCACTTTTGGTTTCCCACCAAGAAGTGTCGGTGGAGTATAACCTCGTAGTAGTAGACTGCACTGGATCAAGCCTGTGCGGATGAGAGCTCATAAACATGCTGGACACGGCTGAAGTTTACGTACTGCAAATTGAAAAATTGGCCAAACCAGGCACAGTACAAGCCATCAGTCACCTCAACACCACCCGTGCTCAATGCGCGGATGTCTTCTCGGAGGAATTCGGACTGATGAAGGGGCCCCTAGCCAGCTTGTATCTGAAGTATTGGGCGGTGCCCAAATTTTGCAAAACGATGCCACTTCAGTATGCTGCCCGTGACAAAGTGGCTAAAGAGTTCGAACGGATCGCATCCCTAGATATTATATGTCCCGTAAAGCATTCTGACTGCGTGGCCCCCATAGTACCTGTGCTTAAAAAGGATGGCACAGTGCGTATTTACGTGGATTTTATGGCAAAGTTGAATCACTCTTGTGCACCTGAGCAATATCCCCTTCCAGTGATCGCGGACATCTTTGCGTCATTAGGCGGTGGGGAAGCGTTCAGTACGCTGGACCTAAAAGATGCCAACAACCGGGTGCCATTGGACGAAGGCACACGCACACTGTGCAATATTAACACGCACCTGACACTTTTCAGCTACAGCAGGCTGCCGTTCAGCATTTCCTCAGCTCTTGCTTTATTCCAGAGGAAAATGGACACCATGATAGCGGGTCTTGCTGGAGTGCAAGCGTACTTAGACGATGCGCTTGTGTCTGAAAAAGCGGCAGACAACGGAGCTCGCCTGAAAGCAGTTTTGCAGCAATTTCGCGAACACGGGAGAAAGCTGAGGTATGACAAATGCCGTTTCAGCCTAGCATCCGTAACTATCTGCCTCGGTCTGCACCACACCAAATAGAACATGGAAGCTATTGTGAATTCACCGAGTCGTTGCGACGTGAGGGAGGTGCGTTCATTTGTTGGAATGTTGACATTTCATGCCAAATTTTTACCGAATATCTCAGCATCCTTATCGCCATTATATCATTTGCTAGAAAAGAACACACAGCGAAAGTGGAATCTCCCGCAGGAAACAGCATTCAAAGCCAAACAGTGCCTGAAGGACGCAAGAGCATGAGCTAAAACTGGAATGCGAACGCATCTCCACAGGGCGTTGGGGCAGTGCCGTTCCTCACAGAAGGCAGCACTAATCGACCAATCCGATTCCGTTCAAGGACTCTCACTAAAGCCGAACGAGATTACTCCCAACTAGAGCGTGAGGCGTTGGCACTAGTTTTCGGCGTTACGAAGTTCCGGGACTACGTCTTCGGCCGCAAACTCACACTGGTTACAGATCACTAAATGCTGCTGGCATTGCTCAGGCCCGACCGGCCCGCGCCCTCCATGGCAGCAGCCCGCATTCAACGCTGGGCACTATATTTCTTTGGTTATCGCCATAAGCTTCAGTATGCTTCCGGAAGGCAACTGTTAAACTCTGACGCCCTCAGTGGGTATCCACTGCCGTTTTCCAGTCCTGCTATTGAGCCACAATAATACGTCTTTTGCTTGGAAAGCCTGCACGAAGGCACAATAACTACGCGCGAACTGCAGCACCTGACAGACCACGACTCGACACTTGCACACGTCAGGTATTACGTACTGTAAGGTTGGCCTTGGAGTTCGAAAGTCCTGGAGCCGGACATAATGGCATTCTTTCACCGTCAACTAGAATTCTCTCACAGCACACGAGCAGGTTTCTTCGGGCCATCGAGTGGTTATACTCACCAGTGCGCCGGGACGATTACTGGAAGCTCCTGCATGAAAATCACCAAGAGTCTTGGCGATGAAGTCTGTAGTGCGAACATTTTTGGTGGTCGGTCCCAGACCGACCACCGAAAGCCTGTCGGCCACATGCAACAACTGCATCACCAATTTAACCATGCCGCCGATCACACCACCTGCAAATTGGCGACAAGCACTAGAAAGTGCTCATGCATTCGCGTGAATTTTTCCGGACCAGTAGAAGGCCTTATGGCTCTGGTCATAACCGATTCTCATGCAAAGTAGAATGACGCCATCCCTCTCAAGAAAGCCACCACGACTGTTACAATCAAGTGTTTGTGCGACATATTCAGACGATTTGGTCTGCTCATAACGCTTGTTTCCGATAACGGGACAGAATTCGCTAGCAGTGAATTTTCAACGTTCGTTGAGCAAAACTACATATCACAAGTCAGGACAGCCCCTTTCCATCCACAATCTAATGGGACTGCCGAACGACCCATGCGAATGGTGAGGGATGGGCTTCGGAAGATGAACGAACAAAAATTGGAACACAAACTGATGCAGCTGTTATTAGGCTACAGCAGGACGCCCCCGAGAAGCGGGAAGTCTCCATGGGAAATACATCTAGGCTTCCAGACCTGTTTTCCAAAGTTCGGTGCAGGAGCACCGTGTGAAGGCCAGGAACGTGTGCCCCTTGCAGACGCGCACGTGCACGCGGCTAACTACAGGCCAGGAAGTAAGTGGTTACCAGGACAGGCGGTATCTACATCTGGGACCAAAATGGCCACAGTGGAAACGCCTGGAGCAATTGTACGACGGCCTGTCGACGAGGTCCGTCTCCAGCCTCCGGAAGCGCGACCGCACGTCTCGGCGGAACTTGTCTGCGAGGGCGAGCCATCGGTCGGCCCAGAAGAATCTGCGACGCAGAATGATTCAATGCAGAGAACAGAGCCTGTTTCATCAACTCTCGTTGCAGGTCTGTTGCTCCCGACTCATTCCCCGCATTTCAGTCCTCCGAAGCAAAAATTCTGCGTGCACCAGCTCAGGTACTACGACGCCCCACGAGAACCCGGAAGCCAGTTGATCGCTTTCAATTTTAGGAGGAAGAAGTGTTGTATCATCTGCAGCATCATAGACTTGCTGCCCCCTGCGCAAGCGTGAAGTTTCTTTGCTCTCTCTCTCTCTCTCTCTCCTTGTTCCCTCACCATAATCTCATATTAACTACCCGCAGCAGATAATAAAAGGGATTCTTGACTATTTTCTCAAACCGTGCGTGCGTGGCTTCTTCCGTACCGTGGCTAGTAAGTAGGCCGCCGCAAGTCTACATGGACAAAAAATACGAAAGTCATAGCCGACTTGTCATCGAGACTTAATGACTCGGAAGATAGGCATGGCAGCTCTAACCTCGTATTTTATGGTATTTCAGACTATGAGACAAATTCACTGAAGTTTGCACTACCAAGGTGAACGTCAGTATAGGCTCCACATATATTGAGTGGGCTCACAGAATCGGCAGGTACAATGTTTCAAGAAATAGACCAATTGTATTTAAACTATGTGATTTAAGATGAAGCAGCAGACTCTTTCAAATACTAAGCAACTCAAAGGCTCAAATGTAAGCGCGCATCAGAGCATTACTCACTTAACACCCGGTTAGCGTGCCAACAGTTAATCGCGCTCGGAAATCCCCGCAAGAGCAATTTTAACTGGGAAATGACAGGCTTAACTTAGACAATAAGATTTTACAAGTACGATAATAATACACGCCGTGTTACATCGACTTCATAGCTACCTGATATCGCGTCAAACCCACCCTACGCTTTTTATCATGTCTCTGCATTAATATAAAAAGCGTGTTGTCAAAGCAGGACGAGCCTCATAAACTAATTGCGAGTACCGACTGCAAACTTGTGTTGTGCTAACTGAAACATGGCTCAATTCACCCGTTATAGACACAGAACTCAGTTATATCTTTCCAGATTTCTATAGCCTTCCATCAAAGTCGGTGCTGCAAAATCATTAACATCACTCAACTCCTCGGAACTTCGTGTTGTGTACAAACCCGTGCCCTCAAACCCTTACAGGTTTATGCTCTCGGCCACCTGATGCAGATGCTTCTTTCCCTGTTCATTTTCACTATGCTTTACAAACAATCACATCACTCTGTCATGCGCCTGTTGCCTCTCTTTGGGCCATCGACATCCCTGACATAACTTGATGCGAGCCCGCCCAGACGCTAGCCAAGAGCAACCCGGAAAGTACATTCCTTAACACGTGCCTTACTTTCGGATTAAATAAACTTCTATAGAATCCAACGCGAATAAATGGGCAATGTTCGAACACATTCGACCTTATTTCATCGTCCCATCCTGATAGTGTGTCGCACATAACACATTTCGCAGGATTGAGTGATCATTCTCTCGCTGAGCTTACTTGTCACGTACCCTTAAACAAAAAGTTCAAAAAGAAAAGGACGCTTTACGATAAACGGAATTATGTTACAGAACGTGATTATGAGGAATTCCCGAAGCGCATCGTAGAATTAAAGCGGACGCTCTTTAAGAACAAACCCCCCTACGGCAACTTGCGGTGACATTCATCCCAACCATTACTAGGACGTCCTTCATCATTACAGGACGTCCTTCATCCCCATGGTTGAACAGCACACTGAAACGTGTGAACAACAAAAAAGAGCCAGGCCGGCGCGGAACCGCAGGACAGTGGCAGCGTAAGCTGGAGGACCGATGTTCTTAGACGCCATTTTAAACGCTTGAGGAAACTATTGCAACTAGAGGTGGTAGGTATCCCCTGCACCATAACTCTCATCATTTCGCAAAGTAGAGAATTGGCTACAAGCGCGAAACGCTCGTTTTATTCAGAGATGCTGCCTACCATGCTGCGAAATAACCCGAAGCAAGTTTGGAAAAATATTAACCCAACCCCACATGAATCATTGTCAATTTCATTGTCATAAATCATTAGCCAATTACTATAAGGAGCCTATACCCGACCAAAACGTAGGTCATGTACTCAGCACTGTTTTTCTCTAGCTTATTCATTTCTGAGCCCTGCACTGATCTTCCTGAATGTCTTCACCTAGAATATCCACCAATGACCGACACAACGTGTGAAGCAGATGGTATTACTAAGTGATTGAGACGCTTAAGTCAACGCCTCCAGCTCGCATCGACGGGATCAACTCTTCACTGCTAAAGAATACGAAACAGCTCGCCAGTATATTCTTATGTTAGATCTCTCCACAATCTCTGTCATCTGGAGTGGTGCTTCAAGATTGCAAGGTAAGCAAGATATTTCCCGTACCGAAAAAAGCTCATCATCTTAATGTAATAACTATCGTGCCATTACCGTCACCACTGCCTGTTCTATACTTATGGACCATATAATCTATTCTCAAGTGGGTAAGTTTGTAGCATCTTGTCATTTCTTCAATCCTAAACAGCACGGTTTTCAAAAGGGCATATCTTGCGAACTCAACTCGCTCTTTAAAATCCATGACATATCCTGTCATCTTGATAGAAATACGCCCGTTGATTCCATCTTCCTAGACTTCCAAAACGCATTTCACAAGGTTCTTCATAAACGGCTCTTTATAAAATTCGCATCGTGAAATCTCAACACTCCTGTTTACAATTGATCTGTGACCTTTTGTCTAACCGTGAGAAATTTGTTTACGCTAACCAAAGCGTCTCTCGTTTATCGTCTGTTGTCTCCGGCATATGACAGCCGCTGTCCTGGAGCCATTGCTTTTTTTTAATATAGATTAACGACTTACCCAACTGTTGCACTTCTAAAATCGTTTGTTCGTTAATGACTGTGTAATTTATTGTCCTATACTCAACAATGCTGACATCCTCACCCTACAGTCTGGCCTTTATCTCATAGCATATTGGTGTAGCAAATTGCTAACATCAATAAACGTAAGTGAAACATCACATTTAACTCTTCGTCGTCGTCATTCATTCGTTTCCACTAAATACTCGATATGTGGCGCGGAAATATGCGCAGTTTCGTCATACAAATACCTTGGTGTTAACTTACGCAATAATCTTACTTCGTCCGTTAACATTTCTAAAATCACGAACATAACTAATCGCGCTCTTAGCTATCTTCTTCGAAGCCTGCGCCATGTTCCTCCCCCAGTAGCACTACTGCCATATAACACTTGTTCGACCAAAATTTGGGTACGCATGCTCAGTTTTGGACCCACATCAAGCTAACCTCTTATCCGCACTGGAATCCATACAAAATCGTCCCGCTAGGTTTGTTCATTTGCCCCGCCACTGTGGTCTGGTGGCTATAGTACTCGGCTGCTGATCCGAGGGTACGCCGGTCTAAGTTTCCGGAGCCCTCCACTACGCCGTCTCTCATGATAAAGCTGGTTTTGGGAAGTTAAACCCCACATAACATCAAGGTTTGTTCGTTCGGACTATTCTTATCGCACTAGTGTCACCGAACTTAAGTCATGCCTTCATCTTCAAACTTCTGAGCAGCGCCACAAAACTGCAAGAGCAGGTACGTTTCATAAGTTCTGTTGCCTTCTACGTCATCAGGCTACTATCGAACCCATGAAACCTAAAGGCACCGGCGCAACCACACGACACAGAAGGAGAGACAAGGACACACGAGCGCGGTCGTGTGTCCTTGTCTCTCCTTCTGTGTCGTGTGGTTGCGCCGGTGCCTTTAGGTTTCAAGAATGTACCAACTCGCCCAACAAGAGGTTTTGATATCGAACCCATGCATCGTTCTTCATCCCGTCTTGACACCCAAAAATAGTTTATCCCCCGGGAGCCCGCACTACCGCCCAGATAAAATCATTCTTCGTTCAAACCGCAAAGGACTGGAATCGTCTTCCTGCTGACGTAGTGCACCACTCCAGCCGTACATCTTTCAAGTCATCCATCGACTCCACCAAACACTAGTCATGCCCACCCCTCATGTCATACGTCTCACGGGGCATTTGAGGTAATAATAAAAAAATAACTACATATTCTGGAAAGCGTGTGCGCGCCAGCCGAGGAGCTCGTAAGAGTTGCATGGGCTCCGGTCCCCAAGCTTCGCAGTCGAGAGCACCTGTTGGATGTACGTCCGTTTCGACGCGGCCGTTTCGACGCGGCCGTTTCGACTCGAAGCAGCCCATCGGGGGTTGATGGTTAAAGAAACGAAAACTTCGGAGAACTGTTCTGCGGCGTTGGGTAGCAGTTCACTGACAACGTGATGCTAGTTTTGGAGCTTACATGCTACTTTGGAGACATGGAACTGCGAGTCGATCTATAGGCACCAAACTGCACAGTTGTGATCCCGGTGCTGCAGCAGGTGGAGCGATACCGCAGCGACTGCATCACTGGTCGTGTTTGCAGCTTGAGAATTCTCACCGATGTTAAGCGAGCTGGGCTGACCTTTTGGTGAGATGGCTCCTTGCGACGGTTATGCTTGTGGTTCTACGAGGCAAATGGCTCTAAGTCAACTTAGCTGCGGGTAACATCACGTCCGGGTGAGCAATATGTAGAACACGTGCACAGAGGACCGAGAACGACGCTGTCTGGTAAGGAACTGAATTTTATTCTACACTCTGTGGCGTTTCCGAGAGGGCTCCACAACGGCACTATAGACAGAGAAAATAAAAACATGCCCGGGCAAGGCTAAATGATGGCGCGCGGGGAAAGCCACCGCGGCAGCCAGCTCGCGGAGGCGCAGGAAAACATAACTGGCAGGATTTCGTGTTCTGTTACACAATAGGTGATTACCGGTTTTGTGAGAATGCGACTTGCATACCGGACAACGTACACGTCACAGCCGTTTTTACGTTGTGCAAGAATGGAACGAAGACCTACGCCGCTGGCATCTGTGTGAATTTCAGTAGATTCCCTCGGATCAAAGTGGCGCAGTACTGGGAGCGCGTGAGAAGCCATTAGAGTGTCGTGAATGCTCGGACGCAATCATAATTCCATGGCGACATGTTGGCCATACCAGAAAGAGTCGATGATCACGGTGAAGTAAAGGAGTAAACGGCGAAACTACGAACACAACCCTATGAAGCTCTGGACCTCCTTTAGTGTAGTGGGCTTCGGGGCTCGGCCATGGGGCATAGTTTCGCTGATTTTCGTTGAATTCCCTCTATCGAGACGACGTGGCCTAGAACTGTGAGCTTTCGTGCACCAAAGCGGCACTTTTTCAAGTTTAATTGCAAGCCGGCGGCTCTGGGACTCTCAAGTACTTGCTCAAACCGAGCGAGATGAGCCTCAAAGTTAAAGGAAGACACCACGAAGTCATCTAAGTAGCAGAGGCACGTATGGCACTCAAGCCCTTGAGAATAGTGTCAGGCATCCGCTCAAAAGGCGCAGGCCCATTATAAAGGCGAAACAGAATTACGTTAAAGTCATATAACTCGTCAGGGGTCTCAAAAGCGGCTTTAGCGCGGTTCCCTTCAGCCAACAGTATTTGCCAGTACCCGGAGCGCAAATCAAGCGAAGTGAAATAGTCGCCACCTTGATTGCAATCGAGACAATCATCAGTTGGGGGCAGGGGACAAACACATTTGAGTGTGATCTTGTTGAGCCGGCTATAATCTACAGACAACCTGCTGGAACCGTCCTTCATTCACGTCAGCACGAGTGGAGATGTCCAAGGACTGTGGAACGGCACGCCCCGTTGTAGCATGTCGTCGACTTGTTCACTGATGATGTTGCGCTCTGCTTGTGATGCCCTGTACGACGCTGGCGCAGTGGTGCATGGTGAGCGGTGTCAATACGGCGAACAACCGTAGACTGTGTGACCCAAGAGGCACGAAAGAGGCACGAAAGCGGACAAGTAGTTCAACAACCTTGTGGCGCTCAGCTTGCGTGAGCGCGCTATCGATGTTGCGCAGCAAGATGTCTTGGTAAGATGAAACGGATACGACGGCAAATTTCACGGTGCCGAGAGGCAACGGCAGTCGTAACAGACTTTGCGTCAAACGGAAAAATGGCGTCGAAAGTTTCGAGACGTCTAACGCATTCGCCACGTAACAGAGTTGAAGGGCAATGGAACGGGTTGCACGCGTATACCGCACGCAAGTGTGACGACGCGAATGGAACCACAAGCTTGCGGCGATGCGCGCATTCCACGGATGGCGCAAAAAGCGCGGTTGAATCGGTCACAGAATTGCAGCACACTGAAACTAAGGCAGCAGCGAAAGGCGAAATGACGTTAGAAGTGACAACCACGTTACGAGAACTGCACGGGAGATCTGTCGTCGATGGTAACAGCGGCAAGGCGAGTCGGGCACAACGCAGTCGACAATCGCGTGATGTGCTGAAAGGAAACCCCAGCCCTGGATAACATCATGCGACGCACGCGAAAGGGCGACAAATTCGACGACGTAGAGCCAGTCTTGAATTAAAACACGAGTGGTATACGTGGCAGAAGGCTTGAACGTGCTGCGAGCTAGCGGTACGGGCGAAAGATCAAGAAGAGGAAATAAGTTTCCGGCACAGCACGTCACTTATAACACAAAGGGCAGCTACTGTGTCCACAAGAGCGTTAGTCACGACACCATCCCCAAACACTACATTCTCATTAGAGGGCCAAAGGGGGTTCCTTGAAAATTTCGACGACGGCGCAGTTCTTGCCTCACGAACCGCGACTCTTAGTTTTCCTCCTGGGCTTGTGTAGGACGGCGACAAAAAGGGGAAAGGCGATGGCGACGGGGTGAGGGAGATCGACGTGAGCGGAAGTCGGGTCTACGCGAGTAGGAACCCCTCGGGTCATGGGCTCCACAATTGGCAGGGTCGGGAGGGTCGTAGGCGAGATTTGGGGCGTCGCCGCGAAATAAGCCCGGCGGCGGCAAAGTCGAGTAACATGGCCTGGAATACCGCAGGCAAACAGATGGGCTTATTATCCGCAGTACGCCAGGGGTTCAAGGGTGGTCTGGGAAACGAGAAGGGTACGTAAGCCGCGCGTACCGGACGTGGCGGTGTAGTAGTTGACAGCGGCGGTGGGTAGAGCCGGCGCTGGTTGCGCAGTTTCATGGCGGCGTAGTTGAGTGGGATAGAGGTCGCGTAGTTTTCCTCTGCACGTTTTAATCTCCACACTTCCAAGCTGGCCACTAAGTTTGTCAATAAGGACTTTTTGTCTTACAACGAGGAGCAATGTTGCACCTTTTTCACCGGAAGCAAACAAAGAAGGTTAAAAAGCCGATAGCTTAAGGCAAGATTTACTCCTTCTCAGGTAGTATATCTTTAGTTCTTTATTGAAATATGTATAACGTAACGAATAGTGAGTTTTCCTGGAATTGGAACTCCGATACAGTAGCTATGAACAGCCTTGACTTTACCAAACGCGCACAGTCCACGCTAATTTCACTTGGGCAAGAAGACTTCCCTTTGTTTTTATGCAAACTAGAAGAGAAGCTCAGCGGAAGACGAAGGCTTGAATCGATTAGCAGATCGCTAAAAACGATGTAGAACAGGAATGTTACAGTCGCCGTCCTGACGAAGACAAGTCCACTTGTCGAAACGCTGGCTCCCGCGACATTCCCTTTACGTTTTTAGCGATCTCTTACTCGATTAGTTGGTATGGTGATAAAAAAAGGCAACATACCAAACCTCTCGTCGTGTTAACGAACACGGCCTCACACGTTTCCTGTTCGCCTGCAAACAGAAACTTAACGGTTAGTCTGTTATTTTGGCTGCGGAAAAATGTTTAAAGTGCATGATAAGTGCATGATAAGTGCATGATAATTAAAGTGCTAAATATTCCCGTGGAGCATTTACACTATAAACGGAGAGGCACCATAATGTGAGGACCCTACCACGATGTATCTAGATGTAGTTCCTAACAACGCTGGCGCCAATTGCAAGGGCGTAGCCACTGTAACGCACGTGTTCTGGGAGTTCAGGCCAACGTACAGTATTTGCCATTCTACCTCGACCGCATGGCAGGACTTGACGGGCCCGATGTGAGAGGCTCCCACTGCACGCTCACGCGTTCTCTACAGGACTTTAACAATGTTTGTCCCTCCCTCCACACATCTATTCATCAATTAGCCATCATCCAAGAAACGTAAAGGCAGAAACCAATACCACTGGTTGTGACGCTTAAAACCTGTGGGCTCGAAGCCGCGAGTTTTGGCAGTCGGACAGAGTTTCAATGTATTGAGGGAAGGCTGAAAATGGTAATGTTGAATCCCATGTGGCGCATGCTAGTATATTCTTCTGAAGAATGCGGGTGCCTGCCTGAAGAATGCGGGTTCTTATATTACCGTTAATCGTTATATAAGAGATGGGTATATCCAAGCAGAGACCTCATGCCCTATTGAAAATGTTAGTCTTACATTCAGGCTCTTACGCGTGCCATTTGATATATACCAGGTCCCGTTCTGTCTATGCCATCAATTAGTTCGGAAGGCCTGTTCAGTCCTCTATTTTCGCTTGTTCCGAGCTGTGCTACATCCTCTCAGGTTTCTTTTAGCCTGTCCCTTTTAAAATGGAAGACACGTTAGATTTATGCAGTGTATTCCTTTCGAAATGGAGGGCAAACAGGCTCAAACAGCAACTTATTGCGTCTGTTTGCCGCAGTTTTGGAAATCATAATAGTTGCCTTATTCTGAGATTGGACGATTTGGTCACGAGCGTTCTTGATTTCAGGTCATCGATACTCTGACGCCGAGGTACCCCGACCTGAAAAATCACTTGTGCAAAATTCGAAGACGCCGTTGCCCGTGCGTGTAATATAAAATCGTGTATACGTACCGACTTTTATTTCAACCGTGTCGGACTCGGATGAAGAACACGCTAGAATGGGATAAACAAATAATTTAAATGAGAGATTAAACAAACAGAAAGGTCGTTAGTTTGCGAATTGCCTCGGATAATAATTTCGGTAGTCGCATGTGCCGAAACCACGTAGTGATAATGCGGCAGACTGTAGTGGAGAACCCTGGGGATGAGAACCGGGGTTTCACTGAAGTGCACTGTCACGACTGAGTACACTGTAGTCATTCACTTCTACTGCATCAAAATCTCACAGCAAAGAACCTTTGTGTTTGAAGTCGGCACCCGCGCTCCGTAAACGCTGTGCTGCCGCGGTGGACAGTCACTCAAAATGAACTACTACTGCATCAAAATTTCACAGCAAAGATGCTTTTTTTGAAGTCGGCAGCCGCGCTCCGTAAACACTGTACTGCCGCGGTGGACAGTCACTCAAAATGAACTACGCACTAAAAACTGAAGCCGCTTTTGCAGGAGTGAAACGACCGAACTACTTTTCAGAGCATCGCTCTACTCCAGCAAAACGTCGGATGGAGTGAAATGTCCGTATGTCTTGCGGCGTAAAAGAGAAAAAAGCAATTTCCCTCCTACTCCACACATGTGATGCTCGCATTTGCAGCCACAAACATGGCGGCTAGAGTGGGAGTGGACGATCGAAGAAGACAACAGCCGTTTTGTGAAGTGTTTTTCGATGCTACTAGCAGCAACCTTACTACGACTTCCATGTGCAAGCCTACAAGCTTTCGCGTATAAACGCGTGCAGTGTACGTTCAATGAACGGTGCCTTCCTCGGCCACGAGCCTCTAACGACGGGAGCCATAGTCAGGTGCGTCTCCTGTGGTTTTCGCCGATCGAACGGCCGTACCCGTGCTAGTGAAACACGCCAGCCAACAGGCCTCGGATTCTTCGCTTACGCGTGCGAAACGAAGAGGAATACACTTTCAGAGTTAGCGTAAGCTGTTGCGATCGTCGAAGGCTCGTTTCCGAAGTCTCACTGCATATAAATTATACATGTAAAGAAAAAGGCTTCGCTACGCGTTCGGCATCGAGCCGTATGACGGCCACTAGCGCGTCGGCGGTGAAAGTACCATGACTGCGATGAGTCCCGCTCACAAGTCTGGTAAGTGCATCATTGTACCCTAGTCACTACCGATAGGAGAGACTATATTTCATCGGTGTGCCGAATAACGACGAACGAGGAGTACATATTTTGTGATCGCCAGCGGTTGTTCGCTATGGAGACGTGCTCGCGTACTTGAAAGGGGACGCTGTCGGAATGAAGCGGCTCGTAGCGGAGCACCCAGGTGCCGCTTCGCTGATGTTGATTAAATTGTGTAAAACTGTATCTCGAGTGCGCTGTGGGCTTTGTGCTTTGCGGTGGTTGTGTGATTAGCACTGTATGTACGTTTGTGTCATGTCATCTTTTATGTTCTAGGTTCAGTCCGATGTAATTAAATGACAGCTAATTGCAGCGTGCCAAAAAACTGAGTGATTGCTTTCTGTTGTCTCTGCTACTGCATCTGGTAAGCACTAGCACCCCACTTGTTAGGGTGGTAGAGCTATCTTCAAAAGAGTGTTCGAATCCCCTTCGGAGGCGTCCAGCTACTCTGTTTTGGTGAAAGTATCGTACCCTGTCAGGACGAGTGCTAAGCTCATTCTTCAAGCTGTTACTGCACTCTGCATAAAATCGGGTTCATCTACTCCGAAAAATATAGCTAAATTTGGGAGAGGAAAGTACTCTATCAAAGTGAGTGCTCAGCATTCTTTGTTTTAGATGCGAAGCAGCTCTTTGACTAGCCTGTGTAACGCTGTAACTCCGAGCCACAATCATCATCATCATCATCATCATCCTCCGCACAAGCGCGAGGCAACGCGCTTCCCTCGGCGCAGGTGTTGGAGCGGTGCCAAGTAGGTCACGCCGCAGCTGGGCGTTGACGTCACGCTCCCCTCGCATGCTTCCCTCGCAGGTGCGCGCGTACGTCACTCTCTCCCTCACCCGCCGGAGCGCCCGCAGCTGCCGGCTCCAACGCCCGCTCGCCTCCCGTGTCTGCGTTTCAAAGAAACGTTTACACCAGTAAACGCTACACCGAGTTTCACTTCAAACTTCTTCCATCCCCCGCGTTAGCGCCGTTCAACCCGTGACCCCACCCGTGCGCAACGCTGCTGCTTCGCATCCCATCAGGGTTCCCTTCGGGGAGATGGTCCAAGTTTAGAATGTATCGCACTGACTTTTAAATGTGACAGAGAAACATTTTTTACAAATTCGGTCAAGCTGATTGTGCGAAAATGACACCGTGTTCCAGATGTGCTCGAACCGCCACGGTGGTCCAGTGGCTATGGTTCACGGCTGCATACCCAGGGGTCGCAGGATCGAATCGCAGCCGCAGCGGCTGCATTGTGATGGTGGCGAAATGTTGAGGCCCGTGTACTGTGCAATGTCAGTGCACGTGAAACAACCCCAGGTGGTCACAATTTCCGGAACCCTCCACTACGGCGTCTCGCTGGGTTTTGAGACGTAAAACACAGAAATCAATCAATCACCGCAGCTCCTCACGTTACACCTACAACCCTTTTTCAGCATAGCGAGAAAACGGCGCTGATCTGTGGCGAGTGTTCGTGCAAACAAATGAGGCAAATATTGCACTGCACTAAACACGGATCTCGTAATTTCACTGCAAACACAGCCGGTAAGCGCCCGCTCCTCTTTCAACAAATGACGTCACTAGACGCGCCCACCTGGCCATTGCTATTTAAGAGAGAATTCAAAGCCAAGAAATTATTTCCAGAGATGACGAAATCGGCCAATTCTTTTTTTTATAAAACGTTTGAATCGATGGCTACGGTGACGTTCGTTGAAATAGCGGAAGGTTTCCGTCGCGCTTCAAAACAAACTGCGAATTACATGTTGAGTGCAGGGCAATATGATTTTTTTGCAATTGCACATCAGCCTCCTGGTATGATCCTTTTCTGACTTTGTTCAAAAAGGTTGGGAGAGCCTCACATTCGTATTCATAAACCTAATGTTCAAAATGGGTGGCTGGGCCTCACATGCATATTCATAAACCTAAACTTGCCTATGCTCCCTGTGCGGGCATAGGCAAGTTTCGCTCTATTGATTGGGCAGGTGCGAAGCTTCTAGGGTTCTATGCGTGTAGAAGTTAAATCTTCTCACGTACCCTTCCACATGCAGCTGTACATCACATCTAGTGAAGTGCAATGTTTTCACAGTTTAACTGTGAGTGTGGGAGTAACGTGTGTAAGTGAAAGAGCAAACGAATTGAAGTGTTTCATACACTTTTTCGAACTGTGGACGCATAATGAGGATGCGTACCAGTGTTAGTAGTCTGTGACCTTTTTTGCATATTACCTGTGCTCATTTGTGAGTAAATAACTGTGTCTCTATGAAGTACGATATCGAACACAGGTTCTTTATTTCCCTTGAGTGGTTGAGATGCGGCCTCAGAGCACCCAAGGAAGGAAGAAGGAAACCGTTTGCCGAACCATTGGCAGAACACAACATTTTACTCCACAGGAAACACTGGCACACACACAAAACCTAACAAACAACACATTCAAGGACAGACAAGGTCCAACACAAGACGCAGGTGCGAAGGAGGAAAGTGACCTAACGTCCCCACAAGTCTTTAAGGAGGGGCGAAGCATAGAGTTTGTTACATTACACATTAAAATACAATCTCAGGCTACTGTCTGTGGCAACTCGTTCAGCGGCGCTTCAACCGCCATGGGAATTATGGGAAGTAGAGCATCTGCTTCGGATCTGCTTCGGATGGATTTCGTTCTTGACTCTAGCGACGAATGTTTTCCGAGGTTTAAACAAAATCGAACGGAAATATTCGCAATTAATATTTTTTTTCTTCCGCATGCAGCAAATGGTACATGAAGTTTGCGTAACTGCGAAGTTGAAGCAAAGCAAAGACAAAGTTTGCCACCAGGTTATGCATGGTTCGATGAATGTGCCCTAGATGCGGTGTCACGAAAAATTGTTTTTTTGCATCAATTTAAGCAAACATGTACGCTTCCCTCTGAAAAATTCGCGACATGTATCCATAGAAATAGAAAGGGAATCTATTGGGTGAGAAGCGTTGAGCTTTGAAGACAAACACTAAATGTATCGCCTGCTTCGGTGTCTGCTCAGTCCGAGCTCGGGAACCAGGAGCGTCTCCCGTAGACGCTATCGAGGACTGCACGCGTTTGGTCTTTTACCGCGGTGTCGGCAGATTACCGATACAGGTGACATCTTCAGCGGTTCAGGCGGCAATTGGATGTCTGTGGCCTCCCGATAGGTGTTTTTAGTTACCGATTACTTAGTCACTGAAACGCACGTGCCGCTTCTCGTGATTCGCGCGTATCTATCTGCTTTGCAAGAGCAGGCTGTAGCGTGGATGATGATGATGATGATGATGATGTTTGCGCTTAGGTTAGGAAAGGACGCTAATTTCTGCAACCCATGTAGGGAGCACGGCTAAGCGTCCTTGGGGGATGGGGAAAAGGGAGTGAAAGAGATAGAGAGGAGAGAAAGGCCGTAGTGGAGGGCTCCGGAAATTTTGACCACCTGGGGTTCTTTAACGTGCACTGACAACGCACAGTACACGGGCCTCTGGCATTTTCACCTCCATCGAAAATGCGACCGCCGCAGCCGGGATCGAAGCCGCGTATTTTGGCCTTTTCTATGGCAAGTAAGTGTGTGTTGAGATTGGAAACGGATTCTTTTCCACAGCGGGTGGATCAAATTTGTAGACGCAAGCCTCTCTGCGGTATTACCGCCGTTTTCAGTACATCAACGCGCCACCGCAAGTACGCAAACGCAGCTTGAATGCCCAGGTCAGAAAGCTCGCTTTTCGCGCAGGTTGTGGTGAGTGCACGACACCACTGACGAGAAAACAGTAAGCGCGGAGCATACCAAAACAGGCGGGCGCGATAATGTCATGTGGCAATGCGACGCTGCTATTTCGGCATTGATTGTTGCACTAGCTTTGTGTTTAGTCGAGGCTGGTTATCTCTAACTTTTTTTTCTCCCGAGAACGTTGCACCCCGAACAACATCGCGGCAAGTTACGCGAGAAGCAAAACGAAATCTGCATAAGTTAATGGCCTGTAGACCGCGCGCAAGCCAACGCGAACCTATCCGAAGCGTGCACTTCCCATGATTTCTATAGTGGTTAAATGATTGCTGCGCCAGATGGCTCTCTAGCAATTATACATAATATGAAATTACATGAGGTGACGCGATGGAGATATGGCCGACGGCGGAATAGACAGACGATGGGAGTGCTTTTCTGAACGCTGATAATCTAAGGTAAATGTACCTTCGATAATAATTTTGTGTTATATACGTGTTATGCTGTTTCTGGTAGTGATTTGATGAGAATGTTCGCGAAGACTCACAAGCAGGCACAGCTCTCCACTTGTTAAGCGCTTGCTCAACTCGCACAAGGAACGCGGCATTCAGAGTATTTACAAAACTGAGCTCAAGTCGCTTTAAGACTTAGTGCATTGGGTGGTTCTTTGGGATGAACTACTTTAAATCGTGAGCTGATTACCAGTAGCCGTTTCATGAGAAGTCTCCATATATCAAAGTACTAATAAAAGACCGAAATGTTATCTCAAAGCTTTCTTAGAAGAATGGAAGACTGAAGAGGAACTTACATGTCTGCATGAAAAGCATGGTGGAAGCTGAAAAAATAAGCACAGTAGTTTATTAGCTGAAAGTAGGCTTTGTGCAGAACCATTAAGGTTCAATACTACACATGTCATTGGCGTTGCAAACAGGTGAAAAATTTTCACAATGAACATGGCTTTCTGAGAAAAGAATAAGTGCTGTTCAAAGAAGGTTGCCAATGTCAGCACATTTAATCCAGAGGCAGCTTCTTTAAGGTCATTTGGTCTTTTATATATCTCCGCTATATATGTGGTTGGCTGATCGGATTGCGAGTGGACATTATTTGGCCATTTTGAATGAAACATCCGGGCGCAAGTTCAGCCGTTCAAGGAGTATTGGCACGAATTTTTAAAATTTTTTTTGTTGCTGTAAATAAAAGCACCGGCATGCAGAACCCCTAAAAGTATCGTGGTGCCCCGCATCGCAACGAATATATTGTTTATACGGCTCCCTTAAAAGCCCACTTTCGGTTTCGATTTTGAGCGGGCGCTTTCTTTGTGACGTGTCAACACAGTAGGACGTACGTCTATGTCACGCAGGGGCAGTAATTCGTGATAGCGTCGCTGCAACATGTTAGATGTGGTCAATTACACGTGGGGCACAAAAACAGCGCCGATTTCACGGTCTCCCAGCGATTAGGACAGCGATTTCGGATATTTTTAATAGATTGTGTTCATAACGTCATCGTAGTGTCCATTGCGCTGAGGCTGGCTTGCCAATGCTGGGTGACGAAAAGTTTAAAATCAAACTAAAGTATTTTGTACGGGTTTCCGGCTTCGGTGTGTAGAGAGTGTTAACAATACATAGCTAGAAAATGAAAAAGGTGCATATTGTGCGCCGCCGCAAAAATGAGTCGGTATTCCTTTAAGGCAGGCGTAAAGGAGCTACTGTTGTGACGGGCTTTAGAAAAAAACGAAATTTCCGTTCGTTTTCAGTTACGCTGCTTGACGCACAACCTAATTATACCGCCCTCTCCACTAACGTGACTCGCATGTGACGAAGGAAGATGTAGTCACAGCTACTTATTCGGCTATTAAAGATGTGCATGGCGGTAAGAATACCCAATTTAAAGAAGTGAGCAGTACATAAATGTCTTCAAGCATATGCTTCTGCAATACAAGAAAAATTTCGAGACACATATATGCGTCGCAGCGGCTTAACGCAAAGAACAATTACGCGTTTGTGTATTTTTGATTTCGTGTTTTATCGACGCTGAATGTTAGAATGCTGGCGCGAAAGCAGAGGTTACAAATGTAATTAGTAAGACGACTTCATTCTTACGCAATCTAACTTTTCTCCGACGGAGTAATGGCGTCTTCGACTGATGTCGCTGGTGATACCTTCTGTGTACTCATGCCATGACCTACGGTCGCCTGGGCACCACGGGTGCGCTGCCGCACGGTCGCACAGGCCCTCGACGACACGAGTGCACGCCACCGCGCCATAGTGGGGGTGGGCGATGGAGCGATGTGCATTCCCGTCCTCCAGTGCGCGTAAGCATGGGACTCTACTGTAGGAGACAGCGCACGAGAGAGCGGGGCAGTAAGGCGCCCTTATTTCGCATGCACAGTCACGATAGATCCCGCATTACGCTCAGTGATGGCTTTTGTCCCATTCGCCTTGAACGAAGCATAATCGCACATCGGACGGTGTTTGACGTAACTTCCGGTCAACTACCCCTGTGCCGGTGCCGCTGTGCCCAAGTTGCCATAAGTGTGCCTAAAGGGTAGGTTTATTTCCAATGTGGGTTCAAAAGCGCGACTTCGATAATATCTCAGGATGAGGGAGCACTCGATATCATCCTGTCGCTTTCCCACGAAGTATGGAATACTGTTACGGCGGAAACCTTTGAAGGGGACTCTGCATTACACCTGGCCAGCTGGGGTTCATTCATGCGCCTGTTGCCTCTATACACCGGTACGCCAGGTATGTGTATGCATACCAGGTATTATCTGCTTGCAGCCACACGAGACACCCGTTGGTCACAGTCGGAAATCGAGCCCGTGTCCTCGATCGCAGCAGCGGAACACCTGGGTTCTGCACTTACTGCTGTGGCTGAGAAACGAACAGAGCGGAGTATTACAGGTACGCCTTCTTTCCGCATGGTTAGCGTTATGCTTGCTAGAAACACCAAACAAACATAATTCGCCGATAAAAGTCGCTTACACCTTTCTTAGCCGCAACTTACCAGCAAGAAATATGAGGAGTGGGATGTACCCTGCCTGGAACATGACGTAGCCTTTCGCTTTTTCCCCTGAACGGCTGTGAATCGTCGGTCTCACCCTTCTCAGCTATGTCCGCTGAAGGGAGGAGTGACAGTGTGATCAATTTTCACCTGGTTAAGTACGCTATGAAACAGCTGCAGTGTGGGAGTGGGCCGCATGGTGCGCAGCTGGCATTTGTGCGGTCTCCAAATTCCAGTATTCCAACTGTCGGGATATGAAAGTCTAAAGGCCGAGCTCCCTTATGCACCCGGGAAAGCGCACACGCTCCTGTTGAAAAGTTCAAAGTTTGCACAGGAAGCCGATTGACTCGGTGTAGCTGAAAAGAAGCATCTCACTGTGTTTAAATTTATGCTGTTATATACGCTGTACGCGATGTGCAGCGCCAATAGGTGGCGGCCAATAGCGGCGGCCAATAGCGGCGGCCGTAGGAACCACCGATGGGCCGCGTTCCGGAGACGCCCGCTTTCACTGCACGCATGGCCGTCGTGTGTTCGTGCGATTCGCAGCTTGTGTGAACCTCATGCATCTTTGCCTTTTCTGGTGACAGTGTACGCGAAGGAATCTCCCTGAGTATTACGGGTAATATTAGCGCGTAAGGTGCGTCTGGTGTCAGGGCTGTCTCGGGTGACAGTCTGTCCTTTATTTGTACCAAATGTTTGCCACTGAGGAGTATCAGCTACCTTAGCCAGAAAGTGTAGCTTGTTGTAATTATGACGAGCTATAATAACGCATCAGACGCTATGTCTTCATTTGATAATTTGTGAACACCTGCTTCGTCGACATACCGCGTACTTTTACGGTCGGCTGAGGAGCGCGCCCGTCGCTCCCGAGAATGGTTCGTATACAGCTACGACCACGTAAAAGGCCAGCAAGAGTAGACCTTGTAAACTGGCAGGAAGAACTCGAGGGAAATAGCGTATAATAAGCGTTCTTTTTTAAGCATGCGTCCTGCTACTGTCTGCACAGCATGAATTTTCCTTTTCCATCGTTACCCGAGCAGAGCGTTTCAATGGTTTCTCGAGAGCACGCGAATGGGATACCACAAGACGCAGTATTAACAGTGCGAAAGCAAATCGAAAGCCTGGTATAAAATATTGTGCACATGAGGCACTTCATTGAGCCATTTTGAAAGCAGAGACATAATTACAATTGAGCAACATCTCAGCGTATTTACGCTCTACGCAAATGTATAAAACGAATGCGATCTCCCGCTACGGCACCACAAGTGGAAATAAATCATAACATGAAGGTTCAAAAACCAGCCACAACACATGACACAGCTTTAGGTTAAAGTGAACGTGTGTGGTTTTCACACACCAAGGCTTTGGAGACCAGGCAGTTGCCATTGTCGGGAAATAAAGTGCAGATATATTCAAAGCGACGTTCAACTCCTTGTCAAACGACTGTGTTGCCAGGTTGCAACATTGAAGCTGTTGCTGTACAACCGTTAATGTGCCGTGTTTAGCGGCCAACACGCTGGTAACTGGGGCGACCGGGCACAAATATCGTGCTCTGCAGGAAGAACTTCAGTGCGAACGATGCGTAGGGCCACAAGTTATTACGAGAAAAGCACGGGTGGTGCAGCGACGCTTTTCTGGAGATGCTGTAAACTGTTCTATTTCTAGGGGCGAAGCTCCTTAGTGCTTAGCCAAGTCATCGTCCGCGTCCGTCACGCTGCACAAAGCCAAAACCGAAAGTTAACACCCCCACAACGAAAAACGAAATCACTTGCGTCAAAAACAGGTGTTATGTGTATATCAGTCAAGTATAGGACAGCACAATACAGGATACAAAGAATACGCTAGGGGGGAACTGCACTAGAACTGCACAAATCCAGATCCTCAACCGAAACACAATCTTCATCATCATCATCTGTACCAGCACGCAAGGAACAAGAACGCGCCCTCGTCCGCGAAAGACAACGCCGATGCAGGCAGCATCTGCTAGCGAGTTTCTTGATTGAAAAAAAGCTGATTCTTCGCGCTGCACAACCGTTCACCGGCCACCCCATACATATAAGCACTGGATCTTGACCTGCATTGCAGGGTGGGTGGGACATTTCTCGTGTACGTAGTTGAAAAAGAGATGCGCAGCGTGCTCGTTAACTAAAAATAATCCAGAATCATCACGCGCAGGAACCTCATAAGGACCACAAGCATCAATGACGTTGTTGCAGGTGTCCGAGTGTCTGTCAGGGCGAAGCGCGAAGGCATTGCTGACTTCCACAAACTCATCTATGTGCGCGACAATCGTACACCTTTTCAGGTGCCTGTCTTCGTAGCTGACATTTGCAACCATTACCTTAGCTTGTCTGTTACGCAGCTTGTCTATGACTCTGTCGACGCGCACCCTGCGCTTTAAGAGCAAGTGCTGGCTACCTTCGATGACGCTGGTAAGGCGGTAGGTGGTTTCCTGCCGAAGCAAATGGTGACACTAGACAGCGCAGGAACGGTTACGTGCTCTTCCGTCACATTCAAGGCATGGTAACCGACGTTGCTAACTGGTGTCGCCACGTCGTCCGTGGATAGCAATGTGCACCTGGAACTTAAGTGGTCGATCGGACAGTGTTGGTCCAGAACATCCATGTCTAGCATGACATCCTTCGAGCGATGTAATAAACCACAAAACTCAGCGAAGTCTGGCCGTAAATCATGACTTTTGCCGGTGTTTAATGTAACCCCCTGCTGTTCGGATTTCCGGTTGGTTTTCAACTTGGGGCGAAAAGATCACTGTGGTAACAATGTAGGCCGCTCCAGTCCCGACTAAGGCAGTGACGCTGTGGCTGTCGAGAATTACATCAAACTCAGTGGTTCGTCGTCCGGGATTGCGGTTGGACAGTGGTGACAGATCACGGCTACGTCGGCTTGCTTCGCTGCTGGCAAATCTTCCGGTGGCAAATTGGTACCGTCGAGCTGGGAAATCTTTCGGTGGTAAAGTCGTATCGTGAGGGACCTTGCTAGGCGGCGTCCACAGACAACGGCGGGAAGTCATTGTCGTCGTCGTCGTCGGCGACGGGGGATCTTCGAAAGTGCTTTGAGGAGTAATCACACCTGCATCGTTTGCTGCCTTTCAGCTCGCGACACAGTGATTGGGCCATCGACCACCGGTATGGGCCGGCGTACTGCCACTGCTGCGGCGAGGTATAGCGGCTCGGTGACTGTGAACAGGCCTGTCGTCGTCCTACCACTCTGCTCCGGCGATGTAGTTGCCGGTGTTGCGCCGCCCTTCATCTGCCGTGGACGCAGCGCGTTTCACGGCGAAGCCACCTAGTCACATCTCACGGTATTGGCCATAGCGGTAGGTATAGAAGGATGGCCAGCGTACTATCTGCAGTGATAGCGGAGCGGACAGTGTTAGGGGGCGCCGCATACGTCGGGTTTCCTTGGACAGGTGGGCGAGACAGTGTCGGCGGGGCGCTAGTGGCTAGCGGCGAAAGTGCGGGGGCGTGGGCTTCTGGTGAGTGTGAGTAGCAATGGTAGCTCGACGCGCAGCAGAGGCGTAGGTCATCGCCTCCTGTTGGGATTGTGGCGGTCCGGGACACGCCATCTGAAAATGTACGCCAAACATTGCACTGCATGCACTACGGAATTCGCAATTTTGTTTCAAGTACTCTTGGAAACAGGTTGTTCCTGTTTCGATACATGATATGCCCCGCTATAGTGGTCTAGTAACCATGGCACTCCGCTGCTGATCCGAAAGTAGCGGTATCAACCGCGGCTGCCGTGGCTGCATTTCAATGGACGCGAAATGTAGAGGCCAGTGAACGGAATGTCAGTGGGAATTAAATTTAGAAGCCCAAGCGGCGGAAATTTCCGGAGCCATCCCCTACGGCGTCGCCCAGAAATATCATGTGGTTTTGGGAAGTAAACCCCAGAATTTATTCAATGGAGAACGACACGCACAATGACCACCGAACAGAACGCATTGACTGCCGTGACGTCCTCAGCAGTGCCGGAGTTGTTCGTTTTCAATTATCTAAATAAAGAGAACACAAGAGCAAGTTTTTACAGCGCAAGAAAAAGTCACGTGACGTAGTCGGTGGTAATTGTGATGTCCACTGCTTGAAATGAGGGTAGGCAATTTCGAAGGATAATTTGAATCCAAACTACATGATTCGTGAAGTTCGATAATAGCTAGCTGACGTATTCATAGGGCCCTGCGTGACTGAGTAGCACAGTTTCTATGTTGAGAACATGCTTCATGATCCCATTAAAGCGTGGTAATTCAAGTCATCAGGAATAATAATAATAATAATAATAATAATAATAATAATAATAATAATAATAATAATAATAAGGCTTAATGGGTGTTTGCTGGCCGCAACTAGCCACGGTTACGAGGTACTTGCCCTAGTGAAAAGTTCCGCAGTAATTTTGATGTCCTGCGGTTCTCAAATATAGTGGGAGCTAAATCTAAGCAGAAAGCTTCCTTGATATTTCGCTCCAACCAAAATGCGGAGGGGGTGACCAAGATTCCACGCTTCAACCTCGACCTTTTTGAGCCAACACACAGCCGCAAGGCAATCGTGGCGGTTTCGTGAAGAACTATAGCTGAAACTTAGAGGATGGTTAATTGCCCCCAAGGAGATACGAGTGCTCTTATGTCTGAAGAAGTTTACAATATCAGTACTACCGATCGAGGTGGTCCGGGGTGGTCAGTACTGTAACCGGGATAGTGTGGTAGACAATGGAAAGGGAAAGTTATACTTAAACATATGCACAAAGTGAAGCAGCGGCTGCCAAAATGTAGTAACCAACAAAACACGCGCAGGTGAAATCCTCTTCGCGTAATTGACGCACTCTCCCGTGTCCGTTATAGCATGTTATTAGGTGCGTAAATATGACTTGTAACATATAACCCCCACCGTTCGAGACCGCCGTCTCTGATCTTAAGAAACAGTGGAGACATGTCCATCAACGTAGGGCTTAAGACGGGAGACGTGCGCTATTTTAGTAGAGGGTGTGGACGATGATCAGCTGGTGAACAGGGCGACCTAATATGTGTCCTCAGAGAGCTGGCGTAAACATTGAGAGTTCCGGAGTTGCGAACGAGGAGCTTGGATGACAGGCCAACTTGGCGGGAAGGCGCCCACAGAGGAACCAAGGAGCCAGGCCAGTAGTGAAGGACTCTGTGGAGGCTATCATACCGAGTCTTTTGGGACATTTGTGAGGCAGAAAGGCAGTCGTGTGAATGTCTGGTGAGCCTTTTGAGCACGATTGGTAGCATCGCGGGCGTAGTCGGTAAGGGGTTGCAAAATCTGATGGTAGAAGGATAATTCAGGATGGCGGCCAAACAGCAGAAAAGGGGGAGAGGCCAGACGTGTCGTGGCGGGACGAGCTTTAGACGAAAATTACGTAACGTAATGTGCTGTCCCAATCACGCTGATCTGGGGAAAGACATCGATAACATTGTGGTCAGCGCGCGACTGATGCCCTCAGTAAGTCTATTTGTTTGCAGGTGGTAGGCAGTGGTCAGCTTATGGCGTATAGAACACGACCGAATGATGTCGTCGACTGCCTTAGAGAGGAATGAGCGACCGTGGTCAGTCAGCAGCTGCCGCGGAGCGCCTTGGTGCAGAATGCCGTTGTAAAGCAGAAATTTGGCGACGTCAGTGGCCCCGCTTGTGGGGAGAGCCTGCATGATAACGTATTGTGTTGTGTGATCAGTAGCTACAGTAATCCACTTGTTACCAGTCAACAACGTAGAGAATGGTCCAATGAGGTGACGGCCAATGCGGTAGAAGGGGACCATTGGAATGTCTGTAGGCTGAAGTGGACCGGCAGGTGACAAAGAAGGAAACTTGTGGCGTTGGCAGGACTCAGAGGTAGCAACGTATCGGCGCATAGAACCTTACAGCATAGACGACGGATGCGATCGTACGTGCGAGTGTCTCCAAGATGCTAAGAGATTGGGCGTCATGAACATGTCCAAGAACTGAAGAACGGAGTGTTGTAGGCACTGCGAGGAGAACCTTGGGCCCTCAGTGCTTGTGTTACGTCCACAGAGAATGCCATCACGCAAGACGAACGCGATGCATCAGACCGGTGAGAATGCAGGCGGTGGACAATTGGCCGCAAGCGTGCGTCTTGGAGCTCTTCGGTACTTATATTGGGGAAGTCGGATATGGCGAAGACGCAGGTGTCGGAATCTTGCGCTCACATGCCGGAAGTCTCCACAGGAGAACGGAATATGCATTCCGCATCTTGGTGCAGTCGACCAGACCAAGTGAACTGCCTATTCTTGAAGTTTCAAGGCTCATCTTCCAAGGCGTCCAGTCGGATCCCTAAGGCAAGACAACCAACACAGTGCATTGTTGTATGTGATGATCGAGAAGGTGCTGCCATAGAAATATCGTCGAAACGTTGCCACTGCCTAAACCAAAGCGATGGACTGGCACTCAGTGATGGAAAATTTGTGCTGGGAGGTAGGCGACTGGCATAGGCAATAACGCGATCTTGTCCACGTTATGTGAGCGACGCGCATTCCAAGCACGGGTAACGTCCCGCCATCAGCAACGCAAATGAGTGGTGGCACCGTGAGTGCTGTTAAGACTTGCTGATGCGGCGGCGAAGTTCTGACTCCATCACTTGTATCTCAGCCCCTGTGTCAACGAGAGTAACAACATGTACAGCATCCAATTTAACATCCATCAGGTTGCGTCTGGTCCTAGGAGTGGGCAGAGGATATGGCGGGCGAACCGTCGATGGAGCGTCACATCCGGGAACAGCATCGTCTAGTTTTCCCGCGGGAGGCCGTGAGCCGGCGATGAAGGCTCACGAAATTGCCGGCGATGACACGATGCACGACGAGACAACGGCGAACAGGACAGGCACCTACATGGAGAGATGAATGGCTATAAGGCGCAACGAGGCGTCGTCACAGGAGGCCTGACGAGGTTATGATCGTCTATAATCAATTTCGGCGCGAAGGTTGTACCCGTAGTATGTCTGATGCTAAAACCACCGGTTGTTGCAATGGCGGACGGCGTAGCCTATGCGACGGCACTCGAAGCACATAGACCGGTCAGCAGCAGTGCTGAACTCGGCTGAATCGCGAGAACGTAGCGGAGGCCTCTGACCTTGAGCATGTGAACGTGAGGGACGGCTGTCGATCGGTGGGTAAGAAGGTGGGGCGCACACATAGTTCAAGGACAGCTTTGTAAAGCTTCAGCGGCACAATAGCATGAATCAGTGGTGGCAACTGGTTGGCTGGGTCACAGACACGGATACACGTGGAAGCAGGAGATGCAGCTTAAAGTTCACATATTCGGTAAGCACTGGCCCCTGCGGTTCAGGTACATCTTCGCACGACCACGTTGGTGCCGTGTTCGGAAGCGGAGTGAACTGGTCAATAATACGTCGACTTTCGGCCGCCTGAAAACGCTTGCACTCCAGGATTATGCCGTCAACGATGCCACAGCCTCTGCAAACTAGCAAGTATATGCGTCATCCGCTATGATTTTAACACGTGCCCAATTCCTCGGATTCAGTCATGCTGTCGTCGCGCTTGCCGACTAAGGTCAAGCACATCGTGGATATAAGTCAGGGACGATTCCGTGGGTGTCTGCGCACGAGATGCCAGCTCGTTCTTGGCTGTTGTTTTCCTACCAGCAGACTTGTCGAACAGAACACGCATCTTTTCCTTGCATATATCACAGCTTGCGATTTCTCCTTCGTGGTTCTCGAACCAAGGCGTTTGCGGTCCCTTTTAGATGGAATAGGATGTTCGCCAACATAACGGTCTCATCGAAGTGGTTATTCTTGCTTGCACGTTCGTACATCGCTACCAATCTTCAACGTCGACACTGTCGGCCCCACAGAACGTACCTGGAATTTTCAGCTGTGCAGGGACTGTGGTTGTCGTCGCGACCACCTCGGGCGGTGCCGATCGTTTTTCTACCATCTCGGAGAATGCCAAGCGGCGGCCGCTGCGGAGCTCCCTTGTATCGGGTTTTTATAAGCACCTGTCACCAAAATATCGTGGGAATAGTGGTAGACAAGGGAAAGTGAAAGGCCTATTTACAACATTTGTACCTGATGAAGCAGCCCATGCCATTGATGGCGTAATAACACGCGCGCAGCTTGGATTGTCTTCGTCGTCGCCTGATTGGCGCCAGAATCCCAGTCCGCTATAGCGCGTTATTAGGTGCGTGGACATACCTTGTAACACTACATACAAAACCTTCCAATGCTGGACGTCATGGTGAGTGGTGATCTGGAGGTAGACATTCGCCGATATAAGGTTATGGTAAGCCGGCAAAAACAACCAAAGGGCAAGTGGGCTTCGGAAGTCTCCTGTTTGGTCAAGCATTAAAGAGATTTCATTGCTTTCTGCAGAGGATTCCTCATGTTACGAAAAAAAGTAAAGGGTGCGTTATTACAGCGCTTTCGCTTTTCGGTGGACTGATAAAACACAAAAGGTGCTGAGGACCGGGGTGAGGAATATGAAGCAGATTTACATTGTGCGATTACTCGCAAGGCCGCTAAAACACGACAGACGATGCGACACATTTCGCGCGAGCTCGGCTACAGAAGAGAAGTTTAATCAAAGTCGAAATATTTCTCAAACAGGGAAGCGGCAAGAACGTGAAAGCAGTGCCTATGTGCTATGGACAACACACAGAAAGCATCTATCGACCTGCCGTACCAAGACAAACCTCACACAGGTAAATTTCGAAATCTTTCCACGCAAAATGGTTCATGCGCGACAAAATGCTGGCTTGATGCTTGTTCATACCAAGTAAAAGGCTAACCATCTTTCTTGTCCTTTTCTCAAATGTCAAACCATCATATGAGCAACAGCTGTAAGAATCGAAAATGCCAAGCCACGCGCGTAGTAAAACAGACTGATGGCGGTGAACTCCTTAAGAAACGAAAAAAAAAGAATATCGGGTCAATGTGCGGGAGAAGTTCTGAATGTGTTCAAAGGATTTGAAGAGAAGGTATTTGCTAATGGGCTTATAGGCTCCATGCGAAAGCCGTCCGGGTGAATTTCTGAGAAGGAAAGCGTCAGTGCCATCAAGTTATCAGGAGCCGTCCTAGGTGACAAGAGATGAAACATCGGAATTCTGCATGCGAAACTTCCTGACGTTGCTTAGGTAATAAGGGTGCAGCCTCACGGGCCCGGCGAACATGAACGTTCATAGAGATAGAAGAATCACGGAAAAGCACATTGCGGCCATATATAACAAGACCTATAATAGTAAATTATCAGCAACGCCATGCATGTGAGGCATATGGAATGAACGGATGAGCTTTACTAGCACTATATACCCCGTGATGATAGAGCTGACAACGGATCAGAGATTGGTAAAGAAGATTTTGGAGAGATTGGTAAAGAAGAGACCCAGAAGCTGCGAGACCGGAACACCATGAGATCTGTACCATCCACGCAGAAAAAAAGGTGTAACCACCTGTACGCTGAAAGCGCGAGACACTAGGGCGATGAGAGTTTAGGCCACGAGTGCCTGTTTGGTCGAATTGATACAGTCCGCGTTTCGAAAGCGTATGAGCTCTTTTCTTTTACGTAATAGGAGCAGATATTCTCACGTCGAAGCTTCCCTTTGTGAAGGAGGTTAAGCGTCCGTCCTTCTGGCATAACTACTGTGAGGTAATGATCCCTAGGTAGTTTCAAGAATATATATGCGCAAAAAGTACTCAGGTAAAAATTGCTAGCGTTTGACGTTGCACATAACACAGGAAGTTACCAATGCATTCTGTGGAATGATGATGACCCCGCCCCATCAACACCTCGCCGCAATGTACTCGCTAACGCTTCAACGGAATCCCAAAAGCATGCTTCAGCGAGCGTGTGGTAAGAAATCTCGATTACAGGACCACCATACCATGGATGACGTTTACGTATTGGAATGCTCCGGAGCTAAACGTAAATACCTTGCTCTGTAAGCTTCTGTTTGCTCAGTAGAGATGTAGTCAAAGAGCTGGAGTCAGAAATGGCGCAACATAGCGCTACAATAAAGGCGACAAGGTTCGCAGCGCTTGGCGCATGGATTATTTGACAGCATCAGGAGGGTAGCAGCACCTATGCGATGAGAAAAAAGATTACCTAAAGATTGGCAATCATATATTCTTAATTTGGTCTCCCACCCAAAATCCGCTAGTTATCAGTAACAATATTTAAGTATATTTTCGGCATAATTTGGTGACCAATTTATATATTTGTTTCACACAAAGACGGTCATTGCAGGGTTTCTACTTTGTGAATCACGATGTGTATTAATAGTCGCCGTAGTGGAGGCATCTCGGAAAATTCGATCAACTGAGGTCCTTTGACATGCACGGACATCACCCTGTCCACGAGCGTCTGGCAGTTCGCCACCACCTAAATGTGGCTGGAGCGACCGCGATTTATTCTTGCCACCATTCGGTCTAGTGGAATAGCCCATAAACCACCTAGACGGGTAGCATTACAAATGAATGCGTCGAGTGTCCGACGGTGTCGAAAGAGATGACGGTTCTCTACCACGCAGTACGGCGGTGTATCGGCACCCGCCTAGGAAAACGTTTTGCTGGCAATATGTAGAATACGTGCTTTACAAGCGCGCTCAAGTTACTGCAGTGCGCGGTCCAATGTCCCGAGCGAGATTTGCGCAATCCCAACATTGACATACAATGTACTTGTACGCCCGAGCGCGGCCAGCCGTTTTGATGCAGAGTAAGTACGCCTCGTGTGCGGAAATATTTTTTAGCAAGCCTTGTAGTACCGGTGTCACACGGGCGCTTCGAAGGCCGTCGAACCGACGGTCCGTCGAATCAAAACTCATGTTGCGGGCCGTTTCGATGGCCTTCGAGTCGATAGTCTATCGTGCTCGATAAACTATGGATTCGACGGCCATTGAAACCGCCCGTGTAGCAGCTCGAACATGACTTTTGAGTGGATGGACCGTTGGTTCGAAGCCCTTCGAAGCGCATGTGTGACACCAGTATTAGACAAGCTACTCCGCGAACCGAAACTGCAAACTAGGCACGCTCCTATAGTACGCAAACAGAACATATATATTGCAAACAGCCTTCACGCTGTCTAGACTTGCAGTTCATTGGCCCTGGATCCTATTTTTGTAAGAAATCATGTCACAAGAAGGGATGTCGCAATACAGATTACAAAAGCCGGATTTCGCTATGAGACACGGGGAAATTGAGGGCTCCGGGAATTTCAACCAACTGGGGCTCTTCCAACGGATACTGAAGTGAAACAGCAAATATGGTTGTACTTACAGACATTTGTTTAGTTCCACTGTCGTTCATTTCGTCGTCATGAGTTCGGTTTTAAGGGATAAAATTAACGTCAAAGTTCCATTTTTTTTTTTCAATTTCGCTCTGACACCTCTGCACGCCAAAGCAAGCATGATGTAACGGATTTCAAAATCTTCCCTTGTGCTTTGTGTCCACTGGCTCTATGGAAATGTTCAAAATCTTCTAGGTTAAAGGGGCACTGACACCAAAATTTTCGTCTGCTGTTTTTTCGCTGCAATACGCAGCTGGGGACGTGTTAGCCATAACACGGCACATCATTTGCTCCAGCGCGTGTCAGATAATTATTTACGGCCAGTTTATTACCCGCTAGTTTCAGTTTTGGTTTGGGAGAGCTCAAAAAACGACAAGGCGCCCCGTGCAACTGGCGCCATCTAGCGCGCGCAATGGAGTAGACGAGTTCGACCACGTGAGCACACATAACAGTGACGCACTTCCGCACGACAACCGCCGCGTGCTCGTTTTCTTTCGCCTGTCGCACGTCCTGCGCGTTGTTGTCGCTGTTGCTGTCATCGTTGCTGGGTGACAACTATTTTCTTAAGGCTTGGCGTCGCCGGCAGTCTACTAACGCAGCCGCAGCGAATAAGCAATGGCGGCTATGACGTCATCATTGCTAGCCGCACTGTCGAAGCTCGGCTGCCGTGGTGACGTCGCGGAAGTTGGGGGTCCCCTTCAGGTCACCTTTGCTGTTGTCGATGTCGCGATGTACGGCGTCTAGCGCTCGATTGCGCACGCGAACTTCAATATTCATTTAAATTACCTTCGGAGCTGTGTTCGCCATTGAGATTTGATAGATGACATCTGTACGTCCACGAAAATCGATCTCGCAGGCTATCTTAGCAGCGAAATTTTGGTGTCAGTGCCCCTTTAACTATACTGCTGGCTTTGTACGACCACAATAATATCCAAACTTATGAGCGAATAACTATGCACGCCGTAGCAGGCGCTTTCAATATGTCTGATGTCACAGGCTGTTGGAGCGGGATCCTCAAAGTGACGCCACCACCTGTAGTTTCTTCTTGAGCGTGTTCACGATTAACAAACACCTTCTTACAGCAATAGCGGTACTTTTGGTACAGTGAAAAGATCATTTGCTGTTTGTAGCGAAATTCTTTTGCCCTTTAGTCTCCCTTTAACATACACTGACATCAAACAGTAAAGGTTCTCCAAATTTTAGCCCCAAAGAAGTACAGCCGCCGCGATAGAGCCTGGATCCAACGACCCTCGCATCAGCAGCCCAGTATCACAGCCTCTCGACTACCGTTGCGGGCAACTATACTGCAGAATAGTAGCGATGTCTGCTCACGGATGATAATGGAAGGTGCTCCACGTCATTTCGAGGGTTTTAATTCCGAAAACAACGTGAATATAAAGAACACCACACTGAAAAGCTTTTGATATTTGGACGACTTCAGATACTTTAACGTGGCCAAGTAAGGTACATCAGGCCGGCCTCTACTGGTTCCACCTGCATCCGAAATGCGATTGCCGCTCCTGGAGTTCAACCAGCGTGTTTACTTGGGCAGCCAAGGACCTCGAACAACATGCCACTGAAAAGCTCCAGGACTCCCAGTTAGGCACATCCAAATTTTCAGCTATCAACCATGCCATTTTCGTGTAGCACAACACTGCGGCATATGTGGGCGACTTTTACGGACAACTGCGCTGTCGCCAGGAAGATTATTTCATTCTCTTGCTTTTATTTGGTCTTATTCGGAGATTCACGCATTGTAACGCTGTTTAGTTAGGAGTGCTCAGTACTCTCAGTAACGCTGCAAAGGACACTTCGTATCTGTTGGCTATCGATGCTACCTAATACAACGGTAGCATAACGGTTTTGGAAAACACTGTAGTGGTTTTTATGTTGCAGTTATCTTTAATAATCAGTATTTGTTAAGCAGCCAATTGATCTCATCCGAGGAAGCGTTCATGGAAAGGTGAAGCATTCACCGCACTTATAATGCGAAAGCAAACAATGCCCATTCACGCCTAAATCCCGAAACCTCATGATCTTTGCCTCTTTGCGCACCCAACCTTCTGAAGAACACGCTTTCTAGAGCAAGGAGGGCTGGATGGTTCGTCTGTCGATTCATTTGGAGTGTCACACCGATCGTTACACTCAGTACCAGTGTCCTAAAAGGAATGCACTTGACGTCGTCAACAATTTTATGTGAGCGAGCTACCTTCGTGCGTTCAAAATAACACCGTGCTTGACCTTTCTAGGGACGGTTTGCATGACGTCAATGAAAGAACATCCATACCAGCTGCTACTCCACCATGGAGGGGCATCAAAGATGGACGCCGGGCTGAGATATCGGGATTAGTTATTTGTCGGGCTAAGATATCGAGGCTTAGTTACGGCGAATGACCTTTATACAGCCTTTGAAAGGTTTTTAGCGAGCTCGGTCTTTTACACGTTTCTTTTTGATGGTGAGAAGTTCAAAAGCTCACAGATATATAACGAGGAGGATTGACGAAGCATGCAGCTGCACTAGTGTGAAACCTGGGGAGCTGCGAAGCATGCAGTGATGCATTGCTAATGGAGAATTCGCAGTCCGTCCGCAAACGTTGATACCTTACAAGCAAAACCGAAAGGTCTGTTGGCGGAACGTTTTGTGAAGAGGTGGCTGCAGCGAAAGACCCATCACTTGCTTGTCGACGGCTGCCTTTCCATTTTTTTGGTAGTGCACGACGCAATACAAATGGCCACGCAAGAGATTTTGTAGGGATTGTAGGGTTTCAGCTTTTGAGGACGGGTTGCCAATTGCGCAATTGTGATGCATCACGACATGCTTCGCATCTTCCCAGGTTTCACGTTAGGGGAACTACATGCTTCGCAGCCCTTCCTAGCCACATAATGCTGCGAGGATTTTGCTCTCTCCATTACAATAAAAAAGTGGAAAAGACTGAGCGCGATGAATACCTTAGAAAAGCTGTAGAAAAGTCTTCGGCTTGACAAAGCTTCGATATCTCGGCCAGACAGTAGCTTGTGCTCATAAATACGCAGCTTATAGAACAATATTAACAAGAAAAGTGTGGAAACACACTAACCGCATTGTGCACGACGTTGTTTGCGAAGTTCCACAAGAACAATTCCCACTTTGTACCTTTTTGGTAGAGACAGATCACATAAGAGGACTAAAATAGTCGCCAATGCGGCCAAATTATCGGACAGGGGACGCCGCGATTCCTAGCACACGTACAACACGGTCGGCCAATGAGCTGTCACTCGTCATTCACTGCAGGTTCCCATGAGTTCATCGAGACAGTCCGCACTCTCCATTCAGGTTTCGCTTGTACGGCGCAACTTCTTAACCAGTACGCTCAGTAACGACAGCACGACAGCGCAAAAAAAAAAAGACAAGGACGACACAAAGAATGACCAGGTCAAGGCTTCTCCTGGTCATTGTTTATCATTTTTTGCACTGTCCTTCGTGGTTACCATGTACCAACACGCCCAACTAGCCACATTAGTTTGCTCAGGCCACAAGCGCCCTTGCGCAGAAGTGTCTGCGGCGAGACTTCCAGTTTCGAGTCATTCGACAACTTTCACTTGCGTACTGCTTATATAGAAACCCTGTCCAAATCTCAGATGTCCAGATGTTTACCTGGAACGCCATTTCATGCTCAGTGTATCCAACCCATCTGGTGCTTCGCAATTCCAAAGCCGAGAGCCTTATATGTGTACATTATATGGCATTAACATTCAACGAATTCTGCGAAAACTCGTTTCTGTAAAGCATTATGCAGTTACTATGTATGATAGACGCACCGACAAAATTTTTCTTTCGCCACTGCGTCGCTACCACCCTGCCTCTTTAGAAACACAGGGACGAAGGTGAAAGATGTTTAGAACGAACGCTTGCGAAGGAAGTTGGTGCCCTGACAAACACATGTACACATGTTTAAAACGTTCGCTCTAGCGCGTCAGGTTCTTTCAGTGCTCTTAAATTCAGTTCAACAATGCCAGCCAGCCGGCACTCGATTCGGTGTCTCCGATCATGGGAGCGCAGACAGCGTCGTTTGAATACAGAATCCCTTACAAGGCATCTGTTTTTGAACTGCGACTCACTGCTTCATTCTGTCAAATTTTCATTAAAATGAAACTAATGTTGTAGCACGAGGCATCGTTTCCTCATATGCTAACCTTCTCTGTGACTTCGTGTCCCGCCTTATAAAATATCAACAGCGGAACCCCTATAGAAACCTTGAGTATTTCTTTCTTTCTTCCTCTATTTATTTATTTATTTATACAATGTCTTTATTATCACAAACCATTATCACAAATGAATATTTATCACAAGACCACCCCACTGAAACGGGCCTTATACCTTGACTACGCCATTTTACAATTTGCGTCTAATTGATGTCGCAGCGCTAGTGGGGCCAAATATCAACGACAAATGAAACAAGGTTGTCTTGCTACTTGCGCCGGAAGTTAAAGCGTTAAAGCATCGTGTCCCTTCCACTGCGCTTTTCGTTTGCAGCGGTGGTACCGCCATCAAGGAGAGACACAGTGAACCAGATTGTAGTTCTGATGCGCGCGTCGTGGGCAGCAGATCCTAGGGGAATAGCATTTATGCACTGGGGACGTCGAAGTCTAGTGCCGCCCCCCACGGCTGGCCCGATTGTGGAAGCAGGTGCGGGTCAGTGTGTGTGCATGTGCGTGCCTATCCAAGAGGCAGTACGTTTACAAACTGTATGTATAGTGTTGTCAAGTCAAAATCGATTTCAACGAATTTCGCTTCATAATCCCGGGCTTTCGGCGTCTAACATCGTCGTCGTTGCGGAAACGGTAAAGTGATTTTTGTGTGTGTAAAGCAGTCTTGCAAAGGTCGCAAAACTCCAATTATGAGTTGAGTGAGGAACTATGTTTCCCAAACACTGTCGATCTGGCACTTTGTGTTCATTTACTTGCGTGCAGGCCAGCTTCGTCAGTTCGGTCTCCACCGTGATGATGTTGTTCTTCTTCAACCTCTGTGCACTTGAACTAGCCTCCATAACTAGTGAACATGAAATAACTTGTACAAATAACACCTCCAATAATTTCTTGCATTCATTAACCATTCGCTTCACGTAGTTTGGTGAAAAACCAAGGGACGAAAGCTTTAATATCTTACGTTATTTGTGCTCGTATCTAAAAATTCGCGAATTTCATTCTTTTTCTTTCAGAATTTGGGGGCTTTTCACAAATCACTTTCATATATTTGTGAAAATAATTTCTGACTTTTGCTTTACCAGTATAAACCTGCTTAGTAATCAATAGTATTAACCTAATAAGGAGTCTATCGCGTTGTTTCATTCCAGTGACTAGTGGTGACTAGCTAGTTGCTCCGCACCTAACTAGCAGAAATATTTTAAACAATGTTTTATATTATGAAATGAAAACATTTATACAAGTTGCACAACTCGTTCTCCTGAAAGTTGTACTCCATCTTCGCGGGCAAAGGAATGACTCTGTAAGAAGTTATGAACGTGGAGCGTTGTTTCGGCATGTGCGGAGCAATATAGTTTTTCAGGAGTGTGGTTCGCCGGTCATTCATCACCCGTGAAAGACCGTGGGCACTCTATGTTTTTCTGTCAGCTTTGCCAGTGTCGTGTGATGCACTGTTTCCGAGGCTACGGTTACCATCAGCAGTTAGTAAGCCAATCGTGTTTCTTCATTTTTCACGAAGACAGATGGAAAAGTGTAGAATCGTTTACCTCACATGTTTCGACAAACGCTTCCCCAGAACGTATTCATGCAAACGCTAAACTCGCATGAAAATACACGCGAATCGCCTCACAATAAACGGCAGCAGGAGCTCGGAGAAGATAACATGGTGAGACTGGTACAAGCGTTCGTAATGTGCTATTTCACGGAATCACACAGTGTCATCTTGTTTCCAGCTCGTACGGTGCATATCTAGGGTGTTCCGCCTAACCTCGACCAGTCGGATCATTCGACAGTTTTAGGGAGCATTGACCGCATAGCTACTAGGTAGGCTGACGTTGACGGGTCGGACATTCGGGACTCTCCTTATTAGTGAAACGAACTCACTAAGCGCTTTTACTTGGCTTACAGGATCGGCCCCCTCCCACACTGTGAACTCAATAGATCGCCGGATTTAACACTAAAACTGTACTGACTCAGACCTCCCACTGCTTCATAGAATTTACCCCGAAAGTGCAACCCGAATGCGGGCGTACCATACAATCACTTAGCGAACTTACAACACACTCTCTGCAAGTGTCCCGCGTTACACGGTGATGATTGTAACACTTCTTCACACTGGGATGCTGGTATATACAGTCCCTATATCGATGAAGAGCTATGGGCTCGCGATGCGGCGGAGAGGCTGACCTTTCTGTCCCGAGGTGGGAGTGGCACGCTGCGTGCTATCGGCCCCCCAACAGACCACAATAATTTTTCAGACGATAGTCTTGGTTAGTGCACCGAAATGCGGGACACTCGGCTCGTCTTTCTCACTGTAACACGCTTCAACCGCCCCGCCAATTCAAACGGGCAGTGGGAAGCAACCACAAACCTAGCGCTGGTGGACGGCGTCGTATACAGCAGCGCAAAAGGAAAGCCCAGGCCTCGTTGAAGAAACGGTTATGTACATAACCGTGATACACAGCATTCATTTAATTAGGAATGCCCATCGTACTGGTTTTTAGATGTGCAAAAGAAAATGAACCCGTTACAAATATTGTCCAAAGGAAGCTACTGCTTGTCGAGCGAGCCGAAAATGCGGCAAAAACCACTTTCCCGTTAATCTCTCCTGCCCTTTCTCGGCCGACAGCCTTCGTGCGTGCTCTCTTCGGGGAGAGACATTTATCCTGCATTCATCACCCTAACTTTCTATCTTTAAAAATTATCTCCGTGTTCAGAAAGAATGGGCAGTGCCCGTTTGTCACGGCCGCTGGGCAGGATACTACAAGACACGAATTACTGCGCTGCACACCTGTGTGCCACCGCCTAGTTTTGCTTAAGCCAACACTGCCGAACAGATGGTGGGAGAGCAGAGCGAATGTGGAATAATTGGAAATGAATCCAGGACAACTTGCACTGCATCCTTTAGAGGAGTAGTGAGTGGAAAGGAAAAGCGTGAGGAGCGGAATGTACGATAAGGGTGTTACGCATTAGGGGCGGCGAATACTATCGTCTGTCCATGTCATTTGCTGCGAAGCAAGGAGATATGCGGCAATTTTGTAATGCACCCGTTCATCTTGATATGTTTCTGAAGAAAAGAAGAAATCAATTGGCTCTCCAAAGCGACATATTGCGAAACAATATTCATAACTTGGTGAAAAACACTCTGCACATTAAATGCAATTGGCATGGAAAATGTGTTATGGAACAAAAACGCTAGTAAGACTGTCGGCCAGGTCTTCATATGTCGTAAGTAATTTAGTGTATAGACACTCCTGCCAGTTTTATTTATTTCATTCTAAAATACACCTAGACATACATTGTCGACGTCAGCAAAAAAATGTCGTTGGAAAGAAAAAGCTATTAAGACTGTCGACGAGGTCTTCGTGTGTCGGACGAAGCTCAATGAATAGACGGATCGGCCAATTCATTTATTTCATTCTAAAATACACTCGGAGATCCACTGCCGACGTGAGCACAAAAGCAAAGTTTGGATATTAATGCTGTGCTGAGGGAAACTTCAATGCACGGACCATTATCATGTGTTAAGCAGCGGTTAGGGAAGCTAAACCACGAAACAAGCGCAAGCATTACATAAATTGCTAATGAAAATCATCACATATAATTCATAAGATGTAGATCTTGCAAGAATGTTTCTAAAATTCTAACCGGCGCTGTCACTGTAGGATGCCTTTCGCGCTTCGTACGTGTTATCTGTTTGCAATACACAAACGGAAAAGAATATTGAATGTGTTGTACATTAGCTGCTCGAGAAGAGCACGATGTATGAACCAGCTGGCGTGGGTTATCGACGTCGTCTTTACTTGAGCAGCTGCCTCTCATATAAATACCTATAAAAACTCTTAACATATCAGCCGAAGGCCCGTCGAAGATCCCTATGATATTATAGCCAGCGAAAAGGAACCGCGACGTCTTGTCTTCATTATATGCCAGGTTCTTTTGCTTTTCTTTTGTGCGCTTGTGACCTAGGCTGTATTCTTGACTATCGTGCGTTCCTCAAGGAGTACGTATGGGCCGCGAATTCAAAATAGAGAGTTTTAGTTTGTCCGTAAACTTCTTTACGTTTGCGGTATACCGGTTTGCCGTGCGTGTTTACGGTGGAAGTAGAACTGCTAGCGCCATCTATTCGCGGTTTGCTTAACTACAAAACATTCGATTTTCTTTTTAGTAGCGTGAGCGTTTTCTTCGAAAAGGGTAATGAAAGTACTCAGAGTCAATTATTATCTCACGTCCAATACTTTACACTAGGAGTCAAGCAAAACGGGCACGCAACAATAATATTGACCAAAAATGAAACGGAACAGAATAAACGGTGGAATTTACAGCGTTTGTATTTCAGACCAACCAAGCTGGGAGTCACACCACGCTCACCCAAGATACATCATCGTCTTCTTTCTTGGGTGTCTCTCACATCCCTGTAACCGTACACCCCACTGCAGGTCAGCGTCATTAATCGCCACGTAACAATATTAGTTTTATGTGTGCCTGGTTAGGTTCCGCATCATCAGGTGTCGACACTAGCGCTGCTGGTCACGTAAACCTTCCCGTTGAACCGGTATCCGTAAACGTGAAGAAGTTTACGGACAAACTAAAACTCTCTAATATTAAGAGCGAAACGATGGCGTGGGCTACATAGTCCTCTCAAACGTGGAAGTCTTTCTAGCAGCAATCCGGTTTGTTATCCGTGCATTTGCCTTAGTTTTGTGGTGATATGCAATAGCACTACTCTAAAGTGCTTCTTTTGCTTTCGGCTAGGGTACTGTCACGTGGTCGTGTCGATGAAGCAGCAGAACTCAAGACGATGTCAGGGAACTGCTCCGCCACTGTGGCCTAGTGGTTATGGCACTCGGCTATGGATCCGAAGGTCGCGGGATTGAACCCCGACCGCGGCGGCAGCATTTCGATGGAGGCGAAATGTTGAGACCAGTGTGCTGTCCGATGTCAGTGCACGTTAAGGAACCCCAGGTGGTCGAAATTTCCGGAGACCTCCCCTGCGGTGTCTCTCATAATCATGTCTGGTTTTGGGATGTTAAACTCCAGAAATCAATCAATATCAGGGAACTGTTTATTGGGTGAACCTATTCCCAAGAAAACAAAGCAATCACACTGCAAAGCAACAGCGGAGTGAACAGTCATCATTCGACGGAAAAACTGAGAAGCGGTGAAATGCGCCGGCTTTTATACGCACTTCATAACGCGTTCCCGCATTATCTCTGAAATAAAGAAGACACTCAAATGTGCGCGTCAGACATGGAATGTAACAGAATGCGCTGTGCGCGTCAGGCATGGAACGTAACAGAGGGAGTCGGACAGGCCAAGCACGAAAAGGACCAGCAGGCTTGAAAGTTCTATAGCACAAAACCTTGTCTCCCTTTACTTCGTTCTCTTTTCTGTCAACCCAGCACATACAGTGCGGCCTGCAGTACTCTCGCGAAATGCAGAATAAAGTTGACTGTGGTGCTACCCCCTCCTATCAAGCTTCGTCCTGATGCTACGCGACACGAACAACGAACGGGAAAAGGTCAAATGTCTTCATGGCGCATCAGGTAGGCAAGCTTGAAATGGTCCCAATAGTGGGCTGGACAAAGCATCAGAGTGGGTGGTATGTTTCATCCTCGAAACGTTGGCCACTTCACAGTGCTGCCTGCGATAGGATGGTCCAGCGGTGTCTTCGAGAAAAAGTTCGTAGATGACATCGCTGAGACGACGGAATAATCTACAGGGAGCGAAGTAGCGATGAAGTAGCTTTCTGCTAACGAAACCGTTGGCAAGCCGGAATACACAGCCATACTTCTTATTTATGCCGCATAATCTGCACCGCCGACACTATTGTGATAACGGTAGCAGCATAAACACAGTTGAGCACGTATTACTTGGAATGCCCCGCGTACCGTGACGAGAGACAATGTTTTGAGCGACAGATGCCCGCGATACTCAAAGATCAATTGACGCTACGCACCGTATTTGTTCCCTTTACCGGAGCTTGAACACAGTGAAGGTTTTTGTATTTATTGTTTCAATACATATAAGAAATTGGCCTCTACGGAAAACGTTATAAACGGACCCTTTCATATATAGAAGCCAATCCTTAACCACCAATCTCACCTGTAAATATTCGCATCAGGCTTTTCTGTCCTATTAATTTTTAATTTCCTTTTTATATTTTTTCTTTCGATTCTCCTATAGAGTTTTTCTTTAATCCCCTTCCTCGCCGCAAAACAGAGTAGCATGCCAGCCGTTATATACACGCCGGCTAAAATAATTTTTTCCCAAAGAAGAGCCTCTCTCTCTCACATAGCCATACTTGGTAGCCTGCTTCGGTAAATATCCTCGAGATGTCGAGCGTTGTATAGCTGCGAAGTCTACGCACTGTTCATGCCGAATTTGATCGATGGCAAGCTTGGGAGCGATGCCCGCATGCCGAATGTATTTTCCTCTGCCGACGGGGATGTCAGAGTGTTCGGGTAAAATGATGGTATGCAGAATGATGTTGGCTTTCCGGCCGTGAAGCAAGCCGAAGGGAATGGATTCTGCTGCCTCCTGGCTGCATTGTTGTATGGCATTGATGTATGGCAGGATCTCGCATGGAAAATATGTCGATGATTATCCCATTTATTCCCTCAGTAAGACCATTGGGTTGTGCATGGCATGATGTAGTTTCGCGATGAGCGGTTCCAATAAGCCTCTTAATGCCTTGCGTGATTTGCACTGTAAAGGCTGTTCCGCGGTCGGTTTTAATACCAGTGGCGCTCCATGGCGGAGGACGACCTTGTTAATGAAAAACTGGCCAATGATATTGACAGTCCCTCGCTGTAGAGCCTTCTTTCTTAGTACTTTGCCAGATAATCTTTAGGAGTACGATAGCAGCAGATGCTGTCATGACACATCGACAAGCGGCGGAGCAAGTCGATACGCATTTATTGGAAACAGTGCAATCTTTGGGCAAAAGGATAGACAAAAGGGGCACGCAGCCAAATGGCTGGTTGCAGCCATCTCTGGGTGCAGCAGGCTGGGCACCACAGAGGTGGCTGCACCCAGCCAGAAGTCATACCACGTTTTAACATAATGCCTGACATCCTGTGTGAGCTTAGGGCACTAATATTGCTCATTTATCTAAGCCAAGGTACGTGCGAATCCTCAGTGAACGGACCCTGGCTAGTCATGGCAGGCATACAGTATAGCGCTACGTAGGATTGATTGAACCACGAGTAGGTATTCATTCGCATGTGGAGTGCAGTTCTTATACAGAAGTTGCTGCGGGTACACAACGAGTATGCCGAACGTGTGAAAGTCTGCGGATGCTGCGGACTGCGGTGTTTAAGGTATTAAATCAGCTGTCCTATCTCCGAGTCATTCTTCGGCTGTTGTAGCAAGTCACATGCACCATAGCGCAAAGGAAATTGCCGTCAGCGCTTGTGCTGGTCTTTCTTTGTGTCCTCCTTGCCTTTTATTTGCGCTGTCGTTTGTCGTTAGTAGGCGCCAACACGCCCAACTAGCCACACTAGTGATGTCATGATTAGTTTGTAAATTAACAAGGGGAGCACGGGAAAGCCAGTCGGCCTCAGTGTGTCTGTGTCCAGACTTGTACGTAACTGTCACGTCAAATTCCTTAAGGCGTAAGCTCCATCTGGAGAGACGTCCTGATGGATAACTGAAGCTGGGCATTGAACAAAAAGCGTAATGATCTGTCAACTCTGTGCGGGCGGCCGTACAGATACGGCCAAAACATCGCTATCCCCAACACAACAGCTGAATATTCGGTATCGTTGGGGCTCTTGTTTGTTTCTACAGATGATGAACTGCGGTTTGCACAAGGATGACACGTTCCACACGTTTCGGCCATTGTACGAGGGCGGTGCTAAGCACGAGATTGCCTACGTCGGTCTCAGTTCTGCGTCAACACCTTCGTCAAAGTGTCCAAGGAAGGGCTGAGTCTGAAAGCGCTACTGAAACTCGGGGAAAGCGTGTTCAGGGTCTCACATGAAGAAACGTCCGTTTTCGTTAACCGCGTTACAGGCTCCGTAATCATGGAAAAAATTTTCCGCGAAGGGTCTCTAGCATGCGCAGAGGCCCGAAAATTGGCGGACATCGCGCTTGCTGCCTGGTGGGGCCGTGGGACGACAGTTCTTTGTAACCAAAATGACATTTTTTCCGGTATCAGTGACAGTCCAACCGAACGGATTGCTCCGAAGACGCACTGAAGTCGATGCAGGTTTAGCTGAAATGTGAACAAAAAAAAAAGCGACGCTGTCGTCTAAGTAGACCATGCACGTTTCCCACTTAAGTCCAGGCAGCACAGTGCCCATCATCCTTTGGAATGGCGCGGAAGTGAAGCGCCGTCCAAGGGCAGCACTTCCAATTCGTACAGGCGATCAGGTGTTACAAATTCAGTTTTCTCGAGATTTTCTCCGATCCCCCATTAACCACTTCGTAAATGCGTTGACGAGAAGTATCTCGCATGTCGAAGGTGGTCCAGTGAGTCATCGATTTTGAGAAGTGGGTACTTCTCATTCTTCGTCGCTTTGTTCAGTTCACCGTAACGCACGCAAAATCGAAAAGTGCGTTCCTTTACGAGGACCACGGGGGATGCTCAAGGACTGGTCGAGGGTTGAATCACATCGTCGTCAAACATCTGCTTTACCTCGCCACGTATGGCATCTAATTACTTCCGGGAGGCTCTGTAGGCGTGCTGTCGTTGTAGTCCTTCTCTGGGACCAGTTATAATGCGGTGTATTACGAAAGGGGTCTCTGCTGGTTACCTTGGTGCCAGCTTTGGCGACTGCAGGCGTGCGCGCTATCGTGGGGAGTAACTGAGTCATCAACAGCTTCGAAGGGAGCGATCGCTGTTCACTTCGCCATGTGTTGGTATTCGCCGCTGAAATTCGTTACTAAAAGCTCAGTAATCATGGAAAAAACTACGCGGGAGACGGCGATATGGCAAGGAAAAAGTACAGAAGGCTCGCTTAAGCTATACCAACACTGCTAGAATCGCAGGTGGTCACTACAGCTACATACTGGTTCACAGGAGCAATGTGATGGTATCATGGCCTACGCGGAGGGCTGACTTGTGCGGATGTTTCGAGCAAGAAGAGTGCTTGGCAGAAAACGTTATAATCAGGTCCAGTAAATTAATTGCACCGTGCTCCTACAGGAGATCCACGCCAATTATAACTGTTAAGCAACAGTCGCGTAAGACAAGGAGGACAGAGTGTACGTTGACTGACCGATTTGTAGCCTTGCAGTTCATCGGTCGATTGACACCAGAAGATAACCCCCTGCTGCCTGAAAGCTTTATCCGTGCGCCCAAGGCGTCGTAACTTTTCTCCATTTGTGAATGATTTCAGCATTAACGACAGAACGATCGGTGCCAGTATCCACGAGAAAGCACTCACCGTATAACTGTCGACAAGAACGGCTGCGTCAGCAGAGATATGTTTCGCTTACAGGACACGGGATTGCTTCGGCAATTCGACGGTGACTCACAGGCAGTACAGGGACGGTACTGCCTGTGAATCACCCTTAGTTTCTTCGTTGTGGAGTGGGCGACCTAGCGTACCATCCCGAACCTACATTCGTGAACATCGATTGTTGGTCAGGGGACGCAGAACATTGCGGTGACGAAGAGCGGGACTGGCGTGGAGCCTAACGTGTCTGTATATTCGAAGACTGGTGGCTTGCCAAGCACTCTGCAATAGTTCGGATTCGCTCACCATCACGGCGCAGGCGCGCGTAGGGAATAAAACCCAGGAATGCCCATTGGCTGATACATACACTCCCGGAGCAGCTGGCCTCTCTCACCACGATGGTAACAAAGTGGCCAACTGCTGAAAGTGCTCCACGCATCGAAAATCCGCACAAGGGGTTGCTGGTTTCTGCAATGCGGCATACGTGCAATGCGGCATACGGCATAAGAAATACGTGTATCCTCTCCTACGGATAGACAGTGCTTTGGATCGACTCTACAACAGAAAGTATTTTTCGTCGATGGACCTCAAAACCGGCTACTGGCAAATGGAAGTAGATGACAGAGACCGAGAGAAGACTGCCTTCATAACACCAGACGGCCTGTTTGAGTTTAAGGTCATGCCCTTTGGTATTTGCTCGGCGCCTGCGACGTTCCAACGGGTTATGGACATAGTACTGGCAGGCTTCAAGTGGCACACTTGCCTCGTCTACTTGGACGACGTAGTCGTATTCGCTTCCAGCTTCGACGAACACCTCCGGCGCTTTGAAGCTGTTCTCCGGATAATCAAACACTCCGGAGTTACCCTGAAGCCACAAAAGTGCCGCTTCGCCTAGGAGGAGCCATTGGTCCTTGGCCACATTTTGAGCAAGTCGGGAGTACGCCCTGATCCGCAGAAAACAGCTGCGATCGTCGACTTTCCTCCGCCCACCGACAAGAAAGCAGTCCGCCGACTTCTTGGCCTTTGCACTTATTACAGGCGCTTAGCCAAGACCTTTTCGCGGATCGCCAATCCGCTGACTTGCCTCACGAAGGCCGACGTCGGCCGACTTCAAATGGGAAACGCCACAAGTCGAGATATTTCAAGAACTAAAGCGACGCCTGCAAATGTCGCCAATACTCGCACACTTCGACGAAAAAGCTGACACCGAAATTCACAAGGACGCAAGCACCACAGGGCCCCGCGCCGTGCTCCTGCAGAGGACCGACGGACTTGACAGGGTCATCAGTTACGCTAGGCGGTCACTTTCGAACGCAGAAGCGAATTATTCCACTACAGAAAAGGACTGCCTTGCCATCATCTGGGCTACACCAAAGTTCTACCCCTACCTGTAAGACAGGTCTTTCAAAGTCGTGAGTGACCACCACGCCTTGTGTTGGCTAGCTAACTTGAAAGATCCATCAGGACGCCTCGCATGGTGGAGTCTTAGACTGCAAGAATTTGACATCTCCGTCATCTACAAGAGCGGGCGAAAGCACTCCGACGCCGACTGCTTCTCTCGCGCCCCCGTCGATCCGCCGCGCCAGGGTGACCAGGACGATGACTCTTTCTTGGGACCCATAAGTACCGACGATTTCGCGGAACGCTAACGAGCTGACCCATAGCTCAAGAGCCTCATGGACTACCTGGAAGGCAAGACCGCCGCCGTGCCGAAAGTATTCCGCCGAGGACTGGCTGCGTTTTCCCTGTGGGACAACGTTCTCCTGAAGAACTTCTCTCTGCTCCGCGCCGACCACCTCCTCCTGGTGCCTTCAGCTTTACGTCCAGGGGTTCTGGAAGTTTTACACGACGACCCTACAGCCGGACACCTTGCTTTTTCCCGCACACTATCAAGAATTCAAGATAAGCACTATTGGCCTTGCCTAAGTGCCGAAGTCGCCCATTACGTAAAGACATACAGAGACTGTCAGCGATGCAAGATGCCGACAACTAGGCCGGCCGTACTTCTGTAAACGATCGAACCACCTCTACGGCCGTTCCAGCAAATCGGCATGGACTTAGTGGGACCGTTCCCGATGGCGACTTCCGGCCATAAATGGATCGTCGTAGCGACTGACTACCTCTCCCGCTATGCCGAAACAAGGGCCTTGCCCAAGAGCACTACCGACGAGGTCGCCAAGTTCTTCATTGAGAACATCGTCCTGCGTCAGGGAGCCCCGGGGGTCCTCATCTCCGACAGAGGTACAGGCTTTACGGCTGGCCTGTCTCAGGCGATCTTGAGGTACAGTCATACGAACCACCGGCGAACCACCGCCTACCACCCGCAAACGAATGGCCTTACCGAGCGTCTAAATAAGACCATCGCCGACATGCAGGCCATGTACGTCGACTTCGAACACAAGACGTGGGACGCCATACTTCCGTATGTGACCTTCGCGTACAACACGGCCGTGCAAGAAACGACACAGCTTGCTCCATACAAGCTTGTCTACAGACGGAGGCTAACAACGACGCTTGACGCCATGCTGCCTGTCGGCACTGACGAAGGAGACCTCGACGCTGCTAGCTACCTGAAGCGCGCCGAAGAAGCTCGACAGCTAGCCCGCCTGCGTATGAAGAGCCAGCAGACGGTCGACAGGCGCCACTGCAACCTTCGACGATACCCCATTGAATACGAACAGGGCGATCTTGTCTGTGTATAGACGCCGAAACGATGACGGGGATTGTGTGAGAAGCTCCTGGGGCGCTGCTTTGGACCCTACAAGGTAGTCCGACGTCGTGGTAAACAGGACTATGAGGTCGTGCCCGATGGCTTAACACCATCCCAGCAGCGAGGCGCCCGACCTGAAGTTGTACACGTGGTGCGATTTAAACCTTATTACACGCACTGATTAAATGTGACGCATTGTTAGCGTAATTCATTGCGTGTACTCTCACTTTCATGTTCTGTTTTCAGCATCGGGACGATGCTTTTTCAGAGGGGTGTAGTGTTTCAGAGGAGAGTAGTAGTTCCCAGTGACATGCGCGCTCGTTTTGATGGTTTGCGGGGAGTGCTGTAATCACTTTATGTTACGCGCAACGCAGGTCGCGCTTATCTTGCATGCCACTTCTCATCGACGATTTCTGTATTTTCGCTTTGCAGCCATAACGCCGGGGCGTACTTCGTACAGCCTAGCACATCTGCCTGCATTTTCTCCACCCTTTTCAGGATGGCTTCTGGAACTCCAGAGATAATGCGAGAACGCGTTATGACGCGTGTATAAAAGCCGACAGATTACGCCGCTTGTCATTCTTTCCGTCGACTGGCGACTCTTGACGTCGCTATTGCTGTGCATTCTCATTGGCTTTGTTTTGCTGGGCACAAGTTCGCCCAATGAACAGTTCGCCTGACTTTGCTTGAGTCCTGCGTGCTTCGCCTTGAGTGCTGCGTGCGTCACTACCACGTGACAATAGTTAAAAAAAACCTCCAGAAGAGCTACTGCGCATGCTCACCACATCATCGTGTTTTCATTGGATTACGTAGGAATATGCCTGCCCTTACTGAACGCGAATAGCGAGGTGTGAGCGCGAAGGGGCCGCTGCCGCTTTCCTCGAGCCAACGACCTTAATGCCATCGCCTCGGGCTGACAAGTATTCAATGAAATGCCGTCTGGTAATGCCTGCAAAGGTTGTCAACAAGCCGCTCTTTGACCAGGTTCTAAATTACCGTATTGGGAATAGTGGTCCCGCAGTGATCAGAAATGTGATTGACTAGTCATTACGTTTCGCGCGATATTTTCTGGTAGAATAATTAGGTTCGCATTGATGATACAATGGGTGCATTTTATTTCTGCAAGAAAATTGTCCATGCGTTGCTTTGACGAAATTCCGCGTTATTTAGTCTTGTTGCAGCAGTTTGGCCACATGTTTTGTATTCCCCCATACTCGGCCCAATCGGGCGGCGGGCACCTGCAAATCAAATTATTTTCAGTAATGGCAATCTACTTTTGTAAAATAATGCATAGTTATGTAACACAGTATCCGTGACGTAAGCATGTTTTGTAATATTTATTTTAACGCTCGTACAAAGGTAACCAGTTAAAGTTATTTAACGACCAATAGTGCCATTATGGCAGCCTACGTTATGAACTGCTGAACGGTACGCACTTGGGCTGGTTTGGGCCATCTGTTTAAGATACAATATTCTTGTCAATATAACATAATTAAAGCGCTCGTCTGATTTCTGAAGCGCAATATATCTTTAACAGCAGCGAGGCATTCCGCAGCCTCCCCTTGATTGCCCTCCTTCCGAAGGAGTTTAAATTTTGTCAAAATAAGCGTTACATTGCTCATGCGCACGTTGTTCATTTCCTTACTTTTCTTTCTATTCTGCTTTTTAGATATTGTAGTGGAGAATATATATATGTGCACTGGAAGAATAAAGAACGTTGGGTTGTTAGTCAGCGCCATTGATGGTGTCCTGTCTTCGTCCGGTCTTTTAGCACTGTTTTTCACAGAAAGGTACGTTACATACCTTACTTTGTCAAGCACATTTTTTTTATTCTTAGCGTGGAAAAAATTTCAGAATACGAGGATGTGTATGAGGAATTTCCCTGACATAGAGAGTAGGCTGGAATTCTTTGTCGGGTGCCAATGAAGAACAACAGACATGCGAGCCGAAAAATCAACAGCAACGTGAGGCCGATGGAACTAGAGGAGCGATAGAAGTAAATGAACACTTTTATATTTCTGGCTTTGTGCTACCGCTTAACCGGAGGGCATTATAGTGCCCACTATATGGGAAACTTAAGGTTAGTTGCTGGAATGCTGATTATTTCAGGGGTTTAATGTCCCTAAACCTGCTCTGATTATGAGGGACACCGTAGTGGAGAGCTCCGGAAATTTCGACCACCTGGTGTTCTTTAACGCGCGTACATCGCACAGCACACGGGCCTCAACATTTCACCTCCATTGAAATTCATCTACCGCGGCCGGGATTCGGTCCCGCGACCTTCGTATCAGCCGCCGAGTGCCTAACCACTAGACTACCGTGGCGGGGCGTAATTTGGTGGAAGGCGCTGAACTTCTCTCGTAGGCACATTACTTAGACGAGAATGTAAAGAGTGACGGCACGGGCAGTGACGAAGGTATAGATAATGCGTTGCACAAAAAACACTCGTCTGAGGCAGAACCTAACCCTGCCCTGGGGGTAGGTGTAGGCCCGATCGCTTTGAACCCTCCATGACCAAATAAAGATTTCTCACGAACTACCTCACGAGGAGTGTGACGTAGATCTAACACTACGGCAGTGCCGAAAACGAATAATTGGTTAGCTTTCGCCCATAGAGAAGCGCCATAGGAGTCATAGCAGCGTCCTTCATTTAATAATGCTGGTATCTTGTCAGCACATTCGTACGCGCACACACTCACAGGCACGCATGTGTCCTTGTGCGTGTTTTCACAACATGTCACATGCTCGTTGCTGTTTATTTGCTTCTCAATGACAAGCTCTGAAACGCATTTTTTGATAGGCTAGATGAATAGATGCAGGGACGACTGGTTTATTTACGCATACCTTGTAGGCCTCAACAGAGGCATTGTGTAAGGGGGGCGAAATACAGAAGTAAGAGAAACAAAAAAAATAATAATTATACACTAGGAAACGAATTAGCTTCACCTGTGCGCATAATCCAGTGCAATCATCCAGTAAGCGTGCTTTCTGACACACAGTCTTATGAACTTCGGGCACTTTTTGAGTGAAAGCGTCCACGCGTTGATCTGAACGCACATAGCTTTTCTTTTCTACTTAGTAGTCTCCTTGATCACTTTACCGCACTGAAAAAGGGGATTGCCTCTGTCGCCTCCAGGAAAGCGGACTCAGCCCTGCAAACCATGTTATACTGATGTAATTGAAAGTGCTATGTCAGCATCAGTATCTCTTCTCGTTATCTTCATAGCGATTAGGACAGCAGTATGTTAGAAATGACCCAGGCTTGTGTGAATACGTCCGATGTGATGATGCCATGGTGACTCGACGCTTGCACATGCCGACTTCTACTTATAAGTCTTTTGCGCTGAATATTGCTTTCTAGGTGCATATTGTATTGTAGGACAATATCGTATTCGTCGCTTTAAGCCAGTGCTTGTTATTTCAGTGTCTTGTCTATTTCTTGCCGTCCCAACGGCACGGCAATGAAATCTTTTGCTTGTTCTTGGCAAGATATTTATTACTGGATGCGCTCACGTGCACGGCACTTGTAAGTGCCATCGCCGCCCCTACCTTGTTTACCTGACAAATACAAGCATGGTAATCATTCTATCTGTAAAAACATGCACGTTTTATGAACGAGTATAATCGCAAATTAGCACTGATTATATGCGAACGAACAAACACTCATAACCAATATCCACTGCCATATTCAACTGGTGCTGCGCCACGACAGAAACCAATTACGGTAAGCACCAGGCGACTCATATAGTTCGTATGTAAGGAGGTGTGTTACTAACCCCACAAAAGTCATTGTTTTTTCTTCTGGTTCGCAAAAATATGCTGAACAATCGCTTGTTAACATTGTAGTCTCCGCACTTAATTTTACGTTTTTGTAGTTACAGTGATCTGAAAAAAATGCAGAATTTGAACTTGAGCAAATAGAAGAGAGGGTCATTAGAAAACATCTTGCGGACCACTTTCTCACTGTGCTTGACGAAATGCTAATGTCTTCTTCATGTTTCTTTAAATTATTATTGGAGTGTCTTATATTTAAACAGATACGCAGTAATTTCTAATCATTTTTTCATAGACTAACTTCATATAAATACACATTGGACGAATGGATTCACCGGTGTCAGGGGCATCCTCTTGAAACCGAAGTTGCGGCTTGAGCCACCAAGCTCCTTGTTTGTCGCCGCTGTGCCCCGATATTTTTTATTAACAAATTATCAATTCTGACGCGAAGTTTTACAGTCTAGGCCTCTAATCCTGCTACTTTCCTTTCTTAGTCTGTAGAACACATATGTTCCCGTCCCCGTAAAGCACCTGGAAACCACATGGAAAATGCACTGTGCCATTAACAAGTACCATTACAACGACCAGGGCTATCGTGGTAGCTCAGGCGCACAATCCAGCTGTTTTACTGCAGCGCATGAACGACGCAACTGCAATTACGAATTTTCAAGGAGCATTATGCGAACTTGCACCGTTCTTTTAAGAATGAAGCTGTTCATGCCGGACACATTGGTGTCCGCAGAGAGTAGCCTCGAAGCACCTCGAGCCGCGTAGCAAAGCGAGTGCCACAGGTGACAATTAGTGTTAGATTAAACGGGCACAGCGCGGACACCGCGAATACCCTGCCGAAGGCAGTGGCGCAGCATTTTAATATGACAGGTCATAATTTCGACGAACTGAAACTCTACATACTTCAGGGAAACTTCCGTTCGCAGAGGGACAGAAAGTGCAAGGAATCGTGTCTCATATGCAGTTTCAGTACTCTCCAGCCTGCAGGCATGGACCTTTCGTCTTTGGTCCATTAGATACGGTGTGGTGTTAACAGGGACGACAAAGGGTTAGGTATGCATAAGCTAACGATGTTTCTCCCAGAGGGTCTATTTTCAGGTGCGGAGCCCCCATCCAGTTCGACGAGAACAACGGCGTTAAACAGTGTAGTTACATTTTTAGCCAGAAGCTTTCAGTGAAATGCATTGTTGGTGCGGCGCAAGTGGTGTGTGGTGGAGGGGGGGGGACACATGCCATAGGAGCAACTTCTGCTCCGAGCGTGTGTTCCTTTTTCATCCTGCTTTCTAGCACTGCGCACACAATGCATTTGCAGGATATGTACAAGGAGCGAATTCTTTGGAAGCTTTCGCTCTTGCCATTTATATTAGTCACGCTAACACCTGTCACCCAACTACCCCTGCACCCAACCCCCACTCCCCCTTTTTTATTTTTCGCACGTGCTGCTCTTCTTCTCCTCTCTTTCTGAGGACGCGGGAGAGTGTGCAAAGGCGTACATAAACGAACGCTGGAGAAGGCAGTTGCCGCCCTGACGAAGACAAGTCCGCTTGTCGAAACGTTGGCTCCTGCAACATTCCCTGTTCCAAATCGTATTTTGAGATTTCTTCATCGATGGCAGGGAACAAATATCATTTTAGCGCCTTCACCGATGTTACAACCGTATTGAAAATTAGAACTGGCAATGCTTTCAGTAGGCATTCATGCGCTTGGGATTAAACATGCATGCTACATTCCGACAAAAAAGAAATGTGCACTCTAGCGTTTGCAGCTTCCGATCAGTAAACGCTGGGACGCTCTTGTGGAGCTCAACGTGTGTGTGCTGCGCAATCGATCGAGAGTGCGGTAAGTGGGACCATGTTGCGCACATCGATAATCTGATACCTTGCTAAACAACCGACTAACAGGACTATTAGCTTTGCGCCATTTTGACCGAGTTGCATTTTTTCTTAAGTTCAACATGCTGCGGCCCTCACGGGAATTTCTGCACTACCATGAATGGCTAACTTCTTAGGTGGCTTCCTAGAACACTTCAAAATTAGCGTATAGTGCTAAATGATATCCTGTGCCCTTTCAAATTTAAGCAGGCGAATGGGTTTCCTTTTTGCGTCCAACGTAGGCAGCCCAGGTGGAACGTGCGAACTCAAGCGCACCCTTTGGGCAAAGTATGCGTGGTCGTCGTAGAAGCAACTGAGTCACTGAATTTCACTCTTTGAAAATGTTACTGGCACATGGCTGACCAGCGTAGTAGATTAGCTCTCCAATAGAATTATGTTATTTCTACGTTTTCGCAGAAACGATGCAGAAAGTAAAGGCCGGTCGCCTCACAAAGGTTACCGATACCACAAGTGAGCCAGCAGGTCATATGCAGTGAACAATTCATACAAACGATGCAATATAATGAAATACGTTCCAATGTATAGGAAATTGCACTGCCCTAAAAATCCCTATCGATAAAAACATATCTACAAAACATAAATAACTAGAAAAGCCACTGCATGCGCACATAGGTTGAAACAGAAGCCATACTCTGCGTAAAAAGCAAGCAATTGCGGATGCATCTAACATGTCAAATAGAAGAAACTGAACGTTATGTGCAGTGAGAAGAAATGTATACGATTTAGTCGGAGGTCAATAATGCGTACACAATTTGTCAACGAAGGTTCGTGTTAGCTGAGAAGCCGCTTTCCTTAAATATTTGTGACTGCTCTTACTCTCACGTTGTGTTGCCGGACTATGGTAATGTTGCTGGATGCGTTAACAATACTGCAATGTTGTCCGTTAGCTTTTTACAGAGCACCTTGTTTTATACGCCTGTTTCAGTAATACACCTTGTCTTTTTTTTAAACATCGAAGCCGTTGAGCAGAGCGTAAGGACTGTTGTCCGTCCGCAAAAACTCGCCTTGCCATTGCGTAGCCATCGCCGACAACAAAGCCACGCCCCGCCTGGACTCACTTCGCTTTGCTGTCGCGACAGCTAGTGTGACGTCATGCAACGTTGCGCATACAGCCCAAGCACAAGCAACTAAGAAGCCACCACCAGGCCCCTTTCCCGGGCACGATTTCTGCTTCTTTCAGACTACGGTTGACGTTTCAGGAGCAGCTTTTCATGACGAATTTAATGAGTTTTTCAACGGGTTTAGTAATCCCGAAGAACGGCACTATTGTAGTCGCCTCTAAACATTATATTAGACGAGCTTTTTGAAAACGTTTCGAAGATATTAACGACACGTCTGCTGTATGCGAGACACGGCGGGGATTACAAGAGATATATGGCGTACCCTAGACTAAACCGTCTCGTGCGCGCAGTCTCTGCGACGTCTTTAACGTCTCAGACAATCGATCTCAAAGAAGTCAAATAATTTGCGTGCTAGCTTAGTCGTTACGCTGCTTTTGACGTATAGAAGAGGTACAGGAGTGAAATTTTTTGACGAAAGGTGAGAATGTAAGTACCTACAAATGTGAGTAAAGGACACCATTAGATTAGTAACCACACATGATTGTCAGCAGTGGTGAATGAGAACGTGAGCGACCACTAGTGAGCGTGGGTAATAATAAGTATAAACGTCAGTGACTACATGTGAGTGTGAGCAGACATCTGTGTGAACGTGAGTGTGTACTTGTGATTGTAAGTAGACAATAGTTTGAGCCTGAGTCAGTCTCCATCAGTATGAAGGGGTGCAAACGTGAGAATGGGCGACTTCCTGTGGGTGTGACCAGACGGAAGCGGTTGCACGTGGTATCGGATACCTGAAAACTAGCCCTACATTTGTATGAGTGAATAGACGTTGTATTGCGTAATTGCGTCTGTTTCTATGTTCTATGTTCAGGCTGATTTCTTTCAATAAAATTCCACTTGCACTTTACCTAGTTCGTACTATCTTCATTCTCTGTTATTGGCACCCTACCTATTGATCCCAATGACTGTGTATTCACCTCGATACCTCGTGCCTCGGTACGGCACTGTAGGGTGCAAGCTAAATAGGATGTTCCATTTGGTTCTGCATGAATGGCCACCTGCACAAGCTTGGATCGACAGCGTCGTCGTCTTAGAGTACAAGTATATTTTGACTTTGCAGATGGCATAAACTTCAACAAGAACAGGTTTTTCTTTCGCTCGGCAGCGCTAGACGAGCGTGCGCTCAGTTCACTCAGCCTCCAAGGTAAACGAACGCACTGAAATTTACAAGACGACTGCATTTCTTTTGCCCACTAATCACTTGCCTAATCATTTCTGCTTCAACCCACTGAAATTGCAATCTGGTGCCTCATATAATATATGCGTGCAATCTTAAAACGCCCAGTAGCAGAGACGCCATAATTTATTAAATATATTAACACATTTCCTTACGAAACAGTCAACGTTTATATCCTCCTTCGAAAGGTAAAGCATTGAGTGCTTGTCCTTCGTGACGCTGAAGAGAGACAGTTTTCGCTTGAATTTAACACCTGAATAGCCGGTGCGACAGCCTGGTGCATAGCAGTGCCGATGGCGGTACTTCGGCATATTATACTGAGAGGGCCAGGGGAGGTCGTGGACAGGGCACAGTGAGCATCAAAAAGAAGCCAAAACCAACGAGCGGCGAGGCGTTCCACGCTGTCGTTACCACTTCTGACAGCGCACGACTCGGCGTGTCCTAAACCACCTCGACCGCAGCGCCCCCACATAAATTTTCCGTGTTTGGAGCGTCGCTTGAAAGCATGGGCGCCAGCGGGGGAACGCGGCACTCAACCTTTCTAGTACACTCTAGCTATGCAGCGAAGTCTCATAATGTTCTCGTGTCGGTGAGTTTCGTTTGCATCAGGGCGCGCTTTAGTCGAGAGCATGCAAATCACAAAGGGCTCCTCGTGAACTTGACAAAGGAAGTACGTATCGTACGGAGCGACATCAAGCTCCTTTCTAAATTTGCTAGTTAAAAAAAGGTGACCGTTTATATTTTGCTACGCTGCAAAGTAAGTCTAAACACGAGTCTTTTGCCGCCACCCATATGTAACACTCTCTCTACCACCCTTCGACAACTCGCACTCTTCCCTTCCCCTCTCACTCACTCTCATTATGGACGCAATGGAACTTTTGCTGAATTCAATTCAAGCTTCCCGCATTCGTTCTTCTCTCGCGCCATGTGTTAAATTTTATTACTGCTGGCTTAAAGCCAGCTACATAGCTGCGGCTTCTGTCGGCTTCTTTTTAACGCGTAGCGTCTTTTCGAGATCACTTATAAAGCGTTCATTTTTCAATTAATAATGTAAAAAACCAGCGCAATATGTATTCAAAAATAACTAAATGCAGCGGATCATGGCTATGTATATATATTTGTGCCTCAAATTGGCCTGATGTGCGCAGTGTAATATCAGCGTGTATAAACCCGTGCCTACAATGCTAGTAGATGGTGGCTTGGTTTTTGTCGGTAGGTTGAATCAGCTTTGGGCGAGCTGTTGAATTGAACGACAAAACTTTTCGCGTTTAGTTGGCCCAAGGAGAACTGTCGTATTTGAAAGTCTGCATAGCGTTGGGGGCAGCCACAATGGTACAGTGGTTACTGCGCCGGCGCGGCTCACGATCCCTGCTGCTGCGTCATATTTTTAACCGATACGAAATAATAGACGCTCCTGTAGTGTATGAGGTGAGTGTTCGTTAGACAAACAACACCGAGCTAATATTTTCGTCGCCCTTCATTGCGACGACTGACGCTACCCTCAAGCAGCTCTTCATTGCGACGTGTCATTGAAGTTTGGTGACCAGAAAGTGTGTTAGGACGGGGTCCGCCAAGAAATCTGTGACGTGCTTCCGTAACGGAAGTAGATGTGGGAAACATAAACGCCTATTTAAGATAGAAAAATTACCACTTTGCCGGGATTCGAACTCATAATGAGTCCACCCCAGGTGGTCAAAATTTCCGGAGCCCTCCACTACGGCGTCTCTCATAATCAGACATGGTTTTGAGACGTTAAACCCCACATAACAACAACAATAATGAGTCCAGAAGCGACGGCTAGAGCTGGAAGCGTTACCACCCCATCACCGACACTCGCAAAACGTAGAAAAATAAAAGGTCTTATGTCCTTACTACAGCAGTTTAAAATTTATTTTATTTGATATGCGGCTAAATCAAAGGAAGGCTATCTTAAATTAAGAGAGCCTTCCTTTCACTGCATTCTTGGTTCTCAGCAGCGGTACTGCCACCAAGGAACGATGGAGCAAGGTCGTAAAGTGTGGTGTTAATATGCGCGCCAGCAGTTAGCTCTTCAGTAGTTTCGATGCCTCTATCGCCGCGCAGGTTCCGCCGTCCTGCTGCCAGCGCGTTGCTTCAACCACGGCCGCTACGTAACTTGTCTTGTGTGACGTATATGATATCCAGATGTGTCGCGACGCGCTCTATATCCCAGCAACGCAAAGGCGCCCACCTACAAGCAAATAATGCGCCTTTCGCAAATCGAAATGTGCCTTGACGAAACAATACGCTGACAAACAGTTCCGTTTCGCTTGTAAGGTTCGATCATTGGGGAAAGGAGCTCTCTGTAAGGCTTCACTATTTGTGGGCGCTCCTGGTTTACGGAAGGTTTGCGGAGGGCGCTGGTGCGTTCAGGGCATCTTCTCCGCAAAAATGTGAGTCATTCGAAAGCTTTCGCTTGTGTGCGACTGTCGAGGATTCCTGTGAAGCGCAGAGGCGCTGCTGGTGTGGACATGCAAGGGGTTTACATTTGCAGAGCAACCAACCCCTTTCCCGCATCTCAATTCGCCAGATTGCTTCGTATGTGCGAAGACAGGTTTCACTTTCGGGTTATATCCAATCCATTGACAGAGGCAGACAGATCAACCACATTTTTTTCCTGCCAAACTGTTCTGAGCAATAATCCAGGCTGGTTTTAATAAGATTACGAAATATTTTACATTTTCGATTATAGTTCGGCTCAAGGAACTCATTCGATGGAAATGATCGATGGGAAAGAAAAACTTGAAATACCATGTTTCATGACCTTTGAGCAGCTATGCACAAATTCGATAGAGTATTAAAACTCCGACAGAATGGATTAACGTCTCATTATTTCTGTCTCGTAACGGCTTTGGGGGAACTGACTGTAGAGCGTCAGCCTTCCCTTTCCACATGCGTTCTGTAGTGCTTTCGCATAATCAAGCATTTAATGATAAGCCCACGTTTGCATGCGTGTGTGCACGTCACGCAGGAAAGTGCGCAAGCATTCTCTCATATTGGAACTCCTTGCGCAAAGCATACTGTAGGATAAAAATGCCATTGTTGGTAACAGAAAATATCAAATACGTTTTAAAGCATCTCAAGATCAACTTACCGCCGTCGAACGTCAGCTCATGTTCTCCGCCCATAGCGGTTCTCACAGTGGCAGCCACTATTGCTAAGGCCACTATCACTTGCAGGATAAACTTCATCGTTCGTCAGATTCTGCATATTTTTGAAAGAAAAAAGCTGAATACACACGCGTTTAAGCCACCAGAACAACGCAGAAATATGCTGCGGGTGCTTTCTCACATATTCTTCCATACATTGGACTAAGAACAAATGAATTCGGGGCGTGAGAAAAATGAGCTTCAAAAGTGGGTGAAGTCTGTAATGTCGGCATTACCCAAGAATACTGAAGGTAGGACGAAGACGCGAGAACATTTACAGATTTATAATCACATAGCAGTAGGACTGTAAGTGACAGTGGCAGAGGCTTTTTAATAACATAAAAATTTCGCAAGTCATTGAATACAGTCATAATTTTTTCATGAACAGTGTGACAAGTTGTTCTGGTGAAACTTGCTATATGGTTCATCCGGCAGAGCGAAATTATCATTAATGTAACGCCAGCAGTTGTTTCATTTCTACGCAGTCATCTAGGTGTTCTGTAAGATAAACTTGTGAAGATGAAGAAAAACGGTCTATGTCGCTGACAACGTTGCAGTTCAAAAAAAGGCGGAACCTCATAATCACATCCTGCGTTAGACAGGTAAAACCCTCCGAGGGTCGCGGGATCGAATCCCGGCCGCGGCGGCTGCATTTCGATGGAGGCGAAATGTTGAGGCCCGTGTGCTGTGCGATGTCAGTGCACGTTAAAGAACCCCAGGTGGTCGAAATTTCCGGAGCCCTCCACTACGGGGTCTCTCATAATCAGAACTGGTTTTGGGACGTAAAAACCCCAGAAAGCAACAAAAAACAGGTAAAACCCCAGCAAAGAAATAAAGCTTTGATCACTGGTAGAGCCTCAAACAATGAATATGTTTCATATTAGCGTATGCCACTAAATTACTGTGGCAGCCAGCCGGAGAATGATTTAAGGTGACCTTGTACTAAAATGACAAACGAACTTCAAGGACAGGCAGAAGTAAGTAGTAATGAACAACTCTAAGCATTCCACTTTCCAAGGTGGAATACCAGTGAAGCAGTGTGCGACATAGAGGGGAGTTGGTGTTGGTTAGTTTAGTATCGATGCCCAGGTTTTGTGAACGCGCCCATTAACGTAAAGCCATTGTACTATGAAAATAGTCCAGCGAGACTAGGGCACACCATCCACTGAGAGGGCCATTGCCGAAATGACAGCTATATCGACTGCCGTCTGCAGCCGCTAGTGTTGCACTAAATAGAGCTACACACACCAGCTATAGGCCTGCCCGCTTTTTCACTACCCATTTGCTTATTCTGTTGCTCAAAAAGCACTTTCCCATTTGTTTGTTGTTGTCCCTAGTAAAGCATGTGGACGTTTTTCGGGACCGTGGCGGCGAAGCTAAGGCATTTATTCACTGTTTCCGATCGAGTCCGCATAGCGCACCTTTAGCACATCTAGTGCTCGAAAGCGACTTCCGGTGAACCTGTACCTGTACCTTAGTAGAACTTGTCTTTGGGCGAGTTGGTTCATGCTTCAAAAGGAAAAAACCGAGCGTTAAAGAAAACGACACACAAAGAAGGAAGCTATACACAGGACTGGCGCTCATCCCGAGCGCCAGTCCTGTGTATAGGCTCCTTCTTTGTGTGTCGTTTTTTTAGCGCTCCGTTTTTTCCTTTCATTCTGTACCTGTAGCTTCACTTAGTATGATCCGGTGGCTTGGTATTCGCAGAATGAGGGCTTACCCTCGTTTGGTGTTCCACGCTTCCTCTTACATTCATTCGCTAAAAAACTACCAAAATTGTACTGTGGCAAATCCTCCCGCGCCATTTATTGGAGCTAACGGGACACCATTGCAACATGTGGTCCAGGAAGACTCCAAGCTGGGTAAGTTTCATGTCCAATATTTCCCCAGTTATCTGTGCCTTTCCCAACTCACGCGCTGTTTTCTACATCATCCTATATGGCGATTTCCGCCCCATATCTACAGTGATGATACAAGTAGGAAGCGCGCCTTAATTCTATTGTTATTTGCTAACCGCATTCAATATGCGCTCTGATTGTGGTATTGCATATGGTAAGCCCAGACTTTTTCTTTGTGCGTGTGTTCTTGCTGCTAGGTTCCACAGATGCTGTTTTACTCACTGTATCAGCAAAGGTTCCATACGACCCAAGAAAGCGCATTCGTACCATTGTTTTCTACGAAGAAAACGAATTCCAGTGATGTGCTCAATGTCTCTCTAAGAGCACTCTTAGAAGTACTTTTCAAACTTTGCTAAACGAGCCAAAGGCCGTTATTTCTTCCTGCTGACAATGCTAACACAAATTGACTTTCCGACACTTTCAGTTCCTTTCGCCCGCGAATTCAGAATCTTATACTTGTCCACCACAGGGCTGGGCGCACGCGCGCTATCTCGGCAGCCATCACAGGGCGGAGCGTAGACCCTCCTACGTGATGCGCTCTCAATGTGAAGACACAGAAAAGTTTTCGTGGCACAGGCGTATTCTCTTACAGCCGCGATTTTTAGAGTTACGTGAGATGATAGCCTAAAGCGTTTTTCATCACGCATTCGATCGCAATTTTTTGCTTAGCCCTTCTGATGAAATGGTGATTTTAATCCTGTCCCATATTTTTAAAGGTGCTGAATTCATCAGCGGGATACCACATCTCCACTCGCACAAGGCAGTGGCCATGTATGTCATCAGTGTAGGAGAAACATCGCGGCTGGTCCATTTTTTTTACCCTCGTTCTTCAGACTCACAAACGGTGCGCGCAAAGATTCACCGGTGAGGTGACTTACAGGTAGTCTACCATTGAACAGGTAAAGTGGCCTCTTCCAACACGTTCGCAGCGCTCGAAGATCAGGCCAAAGTGCGGTAGGATTGACTGCAGTCTCTTAAGGACCCCACACAAGATGTCAGGGCGCACACTCCGTGAAAAGGTCGAACCTCCTGTTGGAGCTCTGTTTGTCCGAGAAGAGATACTTGGATGATTTCGTACGAATGCGTTTTACAAGGACAACTATGCCTATGTCTTGTCCGTCTAGCTTCTTCGCACTTTAGCGCTGCCGTTCTTTTAAATGAATTGCTGAGTCTTAATCTCGTGGGCGTTTACGCGCATTTTCAAAAGCATCGAACATTTACCACCAGAACAGAAGGGACTGACGTTCCAGGCTGTTGTTTTTTGTTTAATTCATTCCTTGCCATGGCGACCGCAGGTTTGTAACGATGGTTCCAAGCAATTTAAGTTTTCTTTTCCTTGTGTGGTTCATAAATAGCAGCTGGTGCATCTTATGCTTAGCAGCTGTGGTACCTTGGTATCTAGTAGATATTAAGCTGAGAAAACGTGAAGCGAACACTGACTTTACATGAAGGACAACGCAAAAGCCACGAAAGAAGCGGCGAAGTATAGCGCTGCTGTGAGCCAGAGGACCCACCCGTGAAGGTAACATAAGGTTCGCTTTAAAGGAATTCCTCTTGGTTCTGTAACGTAGCTGTCAGCGGCCACCGATATCTCACCATAGCATTGCAGAAAGCACGCTGTCATTTTCACCTCACGAATGGTAATACTTTATAGCATTCATATTGAAAAGCTCGGTAAGTCATTATTGAAGTTATATGCTGACTAACAAAGACAAATACGCAATTTAAAAGCACGACGAGGTTGTCTTCGGGGCCACTGGGAGGCGCTTGCGGACTTCTTAATTGTATAGGACTATATTAGCTGGTCAGTGTTCAGATTTCACCGGCACACATGCGTCAGTGGGTCAGTAACATTTGTCTGGAACCGGCTTGCATAACATTTCTGGACAAACTGCATTCGAGCCTCCTTACTCTTTGCTCTTTTTGCATAACCTGCACCGCATGTCGTTCAATCTACTGCTTCGAAAACAAGCATGGGAAGTGCTCTTTACCGACAGGCATGATAAAGGAACGCGATTAATTATGCATCCTAAATATAGCAACAACGTTTTTCAGCATCCCCTTTTCCCCTTTCACGGCTCTTAGTGTATCTTGCTCGGGGCTCCAGACAACAATAGTGCAATTGCAAAGTTGGTATGGAACTTTTCACTCTATCTAGGTAGTACAAAGCGAAATATGGAAGAAACACACACAGAGACACGTGTATTAACTTCCAGAGTGCAAGAGAGGCATATTAATAAAAAAGCCTAGTCCTTCTAGCACAATGAAACGTATGCTTAAATGCACGAAGATTGGCTACAAAAATTGCAGCGGCTTAGCTCGGCTATGTCAGCAATACGTAGCGTTAGCTAAGGTTCAGGTGATTATTCTTAGCTTTCCTGGTTGTCTAGGATTAGCCTGGTAGTCATCCTGACAGCTGCTTCAATGACACACACATACGGTATACGCATTATGTGACATGTATATTTAGTTTTGCTCAACGTCAGGTTGATTCTCTATTTCCGCAAAGGCGGCTCTCTCCTTCTCCATTGCTTTCCACACTGGCAAACGCCAGCCAGCCGGTCTGACAACTGGCTAACCTCCCTGTCCTTCTGTTTTCTTTTCCTCCTCCTCCTCTCCGCTGTATGTATAGCCCCACTGATACGTCTCCGCATGTGCGCAAATTGAAAGGCGCTATCAAGCGGCTCCGGCGCAGTGTCAGACGGCTACTGCACAACGGAGGCGCACAGCTGCGCGCGCGCCGGCGTCAGTGCATCTACCGCGGCTATGACGTCACTCATCTTGAATGCGCAGAACGGAGAGGCGCGCGCGGGGGCGGCGGCTCCGGTGCGCCCGTTGTGTGATATGACTGCTCCTCGCGTATGCGCATCACGGCTCTCGGACGCGCACGCGAAACTTCTCCAGCTCGGCCAGTGTAGCTAACGCTACATAAATATTTTAGTTATGAGCACCAGTACGACCTCTAGAACTCCACTACATAACAAGCAGGAAGCGCCGCGCATGGCGTGCATACACGCGCCTAAGTTCACACTGTCTGCTAGAGAAATTGCAGGATTTTCTTACCTTCAAAAACCCAAAAACAAACGCACGTGCGATTGTAGAACTTCTACACTCCACAACTCCGCGATGGACCTTCCTTTTAAGCTGCATCTCCCACGTCATAGCGTCACGCAGAACGTCACGGTATGACACAGGAGGTAGAATGATATTTGGTCTTTCCCTCTGTTGAGGCAAGCGGAAACAGCGTAGAGACAATAGTAACAGATAAAATTAGAAGGTTCGCTTGTAGGTGCCCTCTGCAGCCGGACCGCGTGATGATTGACGTTCAACCTTTTGCTTCAAATATCAGTAATTCGGTAGGACATTCTAGAGATTCTGAGTCTATATCATATCCATCATAATAATGGTGCGAGCACTGTCACTGGACGTCTTGTGCTTTTGCTTCCTTATTTTTCAAAAGTGTTCCAAAGGGCATGTAACTGACTGGACTTCGCGATGTGTTTGAAATGAATCATGTACTGTTGCCCTTCCTGCAAATGCATCCTATTAGACTCCCTTATACATCAGTGAACTAGTGATACCACACAAAAGGGATGGTTTCGAAAACCCCTCAGCAAGATAAATCGCTCGATGTGCCGCCTACAGCTACTACTAAATAGGACTCTCACAAATAGTCCGCCAGACGTCTCGCGTGGGTACTCGTTGTTTTCTGTGGATACATAATCAGACGACTGGCATCTCCTAAATATTGCACATCCGTGTAAATGTGTATAGAGTCACTGGGCCAACACCGACGGTTCACAAAGGACACTGCCCGCGCTTCTGACATCAGGGCCTTTGCCCATCCGTGTTCCGATACAAATCTGGCAACACTGACCTGCCGGGTTTTTGGGAAATTTTGTCTGTTACCGGCCATCCCGCTGCTTGTACCGTGAGCCCGCACGTCGTCTGGAGAAAGCGGACGAACGAGTGCAACGCCGCCTCCAGAAGGATCTGAATAGGGCGGTCACCATGCTCTTCAGGAAATCAATGGCATCTGCTTGACCTGCGAGATTCCTGCCGATACCTATTGACTGATGATGATCATGATGATAATTGATGATTGTGGTTCGGCTGAAGATAGGACGCTAATTACTGCAGTTCATGCAGGGAGCACGGATAAGTGCTCGTTCACACAGCCGTCAAACGGCCCGTCACGTCACCGTCACGGCGCCGGTTTTCGTCAGGGGAGAGAGTTTCCGAGACGTAACGGGTTGACGGAGACGTAGAGCAATGCTCTACGTCGCCGTCAACCCGTTTTTGAGGAGAAAACGTCTCGGAAACCCTCTCCCCTGATGATAACGGGCGCCGTGACGGTGACGTGACGGGCCGTTTGACGGCTGTGTGAACGAGCACTAAGTGTCCAGGGGGTTGGCGGTACAAGACACTGCGACGGGATAGGTGCGGACCTAACCCGTCGCACTCTCGTGTCCCGCCAATGCACTTTCTATGTCACCCCCCTACTTGCGGTAATATAGTGTGCACGTGGGCGCCCTGGCCCATCTCACAATATGTTGCCCCCCTTCCCCTTGTCGACTAGGGAGGCATTGCAGGAGTACCTTGGTCGGTTGTTCAATCTTGGACAAGCAAATATGCTGCTTGGTGGCGCGCGCTGTGGCCGGGGCGAGGTTTATTGACGTCCCGGAACACGGTCTGGCAAATCTCAACCATGCATTAGCACTATGCAGTGAAACTTCGGCGGATGCTGTCACAGTACTGAATGCGGGACATGTGGGGCAAGTCCCGCTGGTTCCGTGGCGTTTTTGCCTCGCGCGCTTTGCCGATTTCTGGCATTTGCAATTCTCTATAATTGATCTTTGCTGTATTTGAAATCATTATGGCATGGAAGAAATATTTTTCCAGATGCACTTTTTTCCACAGAATTTTTGCTTGTATGATTTTCCATTTCCGTCTTTGGCCCACTTTCTGGTGCGGTAAGCATGTATCGACAATTTTAAGCGTTCCGAAAGTTTATAGGATCACTTTCACATTTGAAGGAGGAAGTTATCTGGTAAGGATTACATAATTCCTCACCTTTGTTTTTTAACAATTTTGTACTTTCAGTTTCTCCTCGTATTGATATGCATTAACAATAGTTCATCACAAGCCCAAGGGCTGCAATTCGATTGTGTAATATTTATTTGAGTTGGTAATTAAAAGGGTCTGTCCAATTAAAGCCACCTGCCTCTCTCTCCTGTGCGGTCATCACACAGTCCTTAAGAATTGCAAAAGTTCTCTGAAGACAACCAAAAGGTGCACTCTTCTTATCGCTTGTCGATCGTTCGGGTTTAGAGTTCTAGCACACTCTCTTTCTGTGTACTCCCACTCGCCACACGAATATTATCTGGGCTACGGTTAATGCATGCAACCAATATATGTTGGAAATACCGTAGCAGTGCTCTCAGAGTGGTGCACATAGCGTGTACTTATAATTATCGGTCGTTAATATATTGATTCATCGTGACCAATGCTGTATGTGTCAGGCATTTTCGTGCGCTTTCAAGGAGATTTCGGTTTCCTTTCCCACCGTGTTGGTTTCGAAAATAACACGGTGAGAAAGACGGTGAGCACCGTCCTTACGGAGCAAGGACGGTGCTGTCCTTGTTCCGTAAGGAGGCACAGACAGCAATCCGTCCTCAAGCATCAACAATTCCGCGTTGTTGGGTCTCACATGAAGATCTCCTAAGTTCGCGAGTTCTTTCGCTATGCTTGTAATCGTTTATTTAAAATGAGGGTTTCCTCCATTATTAAATATGACTGCGTCCTATGGCTTCAGCAACAGTAGGGATTATTCCTTTGAATGCATCTTCTTGAAGTTCACCCCAGTCATTTTGCGACTTTAGGGACTACTTCATTATCCGTAAACTCTACCCAACCTGACACGGAGGCGGTGTAGAACGCTATCATTCTCAGAAAACGTTGTAGACTTAACGACTTGCGGGGAAAGGTATTTCGCTATTGAACGAAATTCCGCGTCGCTGGAACGAAGCTGCCCATCATCCACGAGAAAATCAATTAAGTCAATCTTCGAAATTGCTATCTGGAATTTTCAGGAATTACGGTACGAGAACCTTTGTGCGTTTTCTCAAGAACAATGCCAAGGTGTTTGCAGGGCTTTTCCTGATTGCGGGAACATTTCATTTCAGCCAAATTCGGAACTGTGACGTTGTGTTGAATTTCGTCAAGAATAATGTTCACTAGATGTCAAAAAGAACCGATTACTCAGGCAGGAAGACGGACGAGGTTATTCCAGGGTCTCTTTATAGCAAGTGAGGTCAACCTTATCGTGGACGCTTGAGGCCATCTGTCGTTGTAAAAAACCTCGAGAAGATATCAGTGTCCAACACACTTGCACTACCAAGACATGACAGGCTTCACTCTGTCAAGATAGCTTGATTGAGTCAAATTGCGCGGATAGTAGCTACCATCTCGCACAAGAGTAGCGGAAGTCCTAGGGCGCTGGGACGACGTCAACGGACCGGTGTCGATCATCTTTTGTAGCACAATATCCAGAACTGTCCGCGCAGGGTCTGCGAGGGTCACACACAATAATCTGACAGGTCATAGAGCGTAAGGCCACTGGTTGTGTGCCACTATGAACGACCGAATTCAAGTCTGCGCGAGACATGTCCCTAAATCGGCCTAAAACCATCGCTTTAACAGGCGTAGAATAGAATGGTGTTTCCTTATAAATTTCCAGTAGCACTATATGTTTGAAGTTTGAAGTTTATTTCTGTCTTATGCAGAGAAAGGAGTACGGAGCTAAAGGCAATTTGCCTGAAGGAGGCTCTTACTCCTATGCTCATTCGGCGTTCATGTAACCGAAAAACCACATAAATAACTTATATATGCACATACGTAGTTTTCGCTGCAAGTAAAGAAAATATGTCAAACAGACACTTCACGAAAACAAAGCATATCATACAAGCATACCCAGGCAGCGCGCAACGTAGGGCCGATATTGGTTTTATGGCGGCAAATTTCGGCCCATCCATGGCCTAACATTGCCGACAGCAAGCCTGTATCGGCTAAGCTGCCGTCAATGACTGGCAACGTCGGGCTACTATAGCCGCTGCCCCGCCGATATCGGCAGGCCGTGGACTGTAATCGGCAACATGGGGCCGCATATGCCGCGTTACTGCCGACATCGGCTGAGGCGATGGCTTTCAACGGCAACTATGGCGCCGATTTTGCCTTTCTACAGACAATATAGGCTGGCCGACGCCATTTGTCGGCAACACTGTGCCAATTATGCCACCTTAGAGCCTCCGTCGGCTGAGCCGATAACTTTCTCCGGCAAATATGGCGCCGATTTTGCCGCTCATCAGCATCGCCTGAGGAATGGCGAATTTGGCGCGATATTTGCCTAGAAAGATTATTTCACAGGAAACATTGAGTCATTTCTGCCATCCTGGAGGCAACGTCGACTACGCCGCAGCCTTTCATGGTTGATATCGGCCGGGCCTCTTTGGAAGCCTGCAGTATATAACAATTGAGATCCAATCGAGACAAGAATGACCGAAATTCACTTGAGAGATTCGACGTAAGAATCAGACGTTGAGCTTCATATATTCATGTATACGCGTTTCAGTGCCGGAACATAGCGCACGCGTGCTTTGAGCAGCATATATGACATTCTGTTCGCGCGCCTTGTTTTTCATAAACAGGGTACACAAAAACATGCATATAAACTATTGATATATACATCTATAGGCTGTTTTGCGGGAACTTTGCGAAACAGGCTGGCGCAACAGTTAACATTAGCAAGAAGGATCGACAAGCATGATGGAAAATTATCTGACAGCGCATGTCAGAAAATTTAAATTCATAGAAATTGAACTAGTGCGTGCATACGTCGATGGGCATAACCAGCACTCATATGTTGAAACAAAGATAAACAGTTACAAGTGGCACTATACTACTGACATTTAGCAACCTATGGAAGGAAAAGGCATATGGAGGTAACAGTGCAATAGCGAGTGGACAAAAAAAGGTCTAGCGCAGACTTTATGGTGCGCTGAAGCGGAGATAAACTCGCCACCGGCGATATACTACTGACGTTTAGCAACCTATGCAAAAGAACGGTATACGGAGCTAACAGCGCGACAGCAAGGAGACAATACTGATCTAGTGCTAACTCTATATTGAGAGGACCATGAAATATATAGATCCCTTTGTATTGCAAATTGAAATGAAGTGCTCTTGTGAAGACCACGACATTTGCGAAAAAAGCAAAAACGAAAAATACCAAGCAGTCATATGGCAAGCATTTTTCATCTCAAAGGTGGCAAACAAATGCACACACCTATAATTGATATAGAGAGAGCTTTTCTGGTGAGTTCTACTAGAGTGTATGTGATCACAGAGTGTTCTTGTGCAGGCGATCTGCGTATCTTATGTTATATAAAAACAGCACGCATGCACTGAAAAAAAATCAGTTGAAAATCAAAGCTCTCTTCTGTTCCCTAGTTCCTTCATACGTTTGAGCAGGGTCACAGTATAAACCAACCGTCCTAATTCAAGCTGTTGTTGACCACGTGCCCCTCCCCTACATTTCATCAGTGCGTTCGCGAAACTAGTGCATTAATTTCAAAAACAGCTCCAGTACAGCGCAACGCATGTGTCGCAGCTCGCATAAGCTCAGCAACAGAAAATAATTGTCTAATGGTCGGGTAAACTTATACCTCCCTTTTGCACCTCCATGCTCTCTACTACCACGCAGATACAATAGGCTAATAATTCCTTAATATGTCCACGACATTGCGTGTAATTCCTGCTTTCTTTTTTCTTTTTAGTGTAACGTCCCTTTGTGCATTCTTTCCATACATATCGAATTCGTTTGCTCATCGGCCATCGGTTACGTTGTACTTGTTAGATGAGCAGAAGATATCGATCTTGGGCGCATGCTCTGTGCAGCGAGTGTAGGATTTATCACTGACGTTCGTATGAGACTATGGCGTTGATATAAGCACACATGTGCGTATTCTGATATTTAACAACTAATTTATTTATAACCAATAAGGGCAAGAGAAGGGCGCGTAGAGACGGAGTCATCGCAGTATTTCTTGTCGTGCGGAAAGGCAGCACGTGCATATCTTTCGTGCGCTGCAGAAAATGGCAAAAATGCAAGCAGAATGGCGGCGCCGTGCGTCCTCGCTACGTTTGTTGCGTGCAGTGCAGCATTTCGCTCGCGTTTTTAGCTAGAGTGGGTGGTTCAGCCTCTAAGAAATCCTGTGTTACAAGTAGCTGGCAAGAGAACACATGCGTACCAGCATACGCTACAGGCTGCACTGAATTGCACTTAACAAATGCAGTGCCGGCGGGTGTCCCCGCCATTGTGCAAAAATGTTTGCCCAGCAGAAATGCTGTCTTCCACGTTTTGAGACAACTACAAAAAAAAGAAAGCAAGAAAAACGAGCGTGCTCTGCCGAGAAGCAACCGAGCACGTGCTAAGCCAGCAGCAACCAAACATGAAAAAAAGTGTGTGGGGAGGGGGGCGCGCCTCCCCATCCGAACTGACCACCATTGTCATGGCCCCCTCCGTGAACATCCATTGTGCTCATCTGCAGTTTGCAAAGAATGTGGTTCTGAACCTGCTTTTGCTGGCGTTCGCTACCTTCGGAGGGGGAAACCACGAGGAACTCTCTCCGCGCTCTCTCGTTGCGGCTGCGTTGCTACCAACGTTCAAGGTGTCAGAACGAGTTTCAGCGGCTGCACGCAGTCTGTCTACGCATTTATCGTTTATCATGTACCGCATTTATCAATCATTCAAGTTGACTGCGCGATTCCTTGGCGAGTGTACCTCCTAAGACAATGCCCATCCCAACTGTGACATCGGTTGTATATGAACACAAGCCTGTGCCTTTTGGTGAGACTACGGTGTCGTCGCCGAATTTGTATTGCGGACTCACAGCTGTAGAGTGCAGAGCGGATGCCAAAATTCGGTAAGTTGCTGGCCAGTTTTCAAAATGGGACGTGCCACATATTGTTGAGATGTTAAAGCACCGGTTCCGCTTTATATATTATTTGTGTCGTGAGGTGCGTAGGCTCTTTATTTTCGAATAAAGAGCCTAAGTACATTGTCCCAAAGCAGTTTTACTTCATGTAGTTAATCCTGTGCTTGTATCAAACACCCTTTGTGTGGTGACTTGCAGTTCTCGTAACATTATCTTTTCTTGCCCGTATTTTTAAAGGTAACGTGATACCGAACACGCGCTCCTTGGTGCAGGACACGTGCCGCAGTTCGGCACGCGATGGAATTTTTAAAGTAACCTTGAAAAGATGTTCCTTTTCTAATATCTGCTTATAATGCGCCTTGCACCTATCATTTAAGGACATTTTTGCCTAAAGACCCCATCCTTGGTGTGTGTCGTATTAGCTCACGTCTACATGTTTTCCTTTCCGATGTATGCCAAAAATATGAAATTTATTATAATGCAAATTCACCTATTTCTACTAATGTGCCGCTTTTAAAATTGCCTTACAACAGAACCTTTACTCGTGTTTCTATTCTTTTTCCCTTGGTTATCTAAAGTGACACAAAGCCAAGATCTGGGGGTTGAATATTGAACAGATTGATATTATAGTAAAAGGACAACTTTCTTTTGTTATTTTCGAAAGTAGTGCCCGATTATGAGATGTTTCCGACATTTCTTGAATTTCCGCGTTTGTTCATGAGTCGCACATAAAGTGCATACAATTATAGTATAGTGCTGATGTGCTCCGCAACTGTGCTAACTTTTCACGCCTTTTCTCGCAGGTTCCACCCTTGCCGAAGCTTTTCCACTACGACGGCGCAACACGAGTATAGCATATTTTCAATGCAGAGTTCAGAAAATAAATGAAATAGTGCTTTTCCCTATAAACCTCTCATGTTGTGTTATTTGTTTTGTTTAGAACGCATTAATAGAAAGTACAGAGGATCCACTTAGCCCCACTTATTACTGTGTTAATAAAGCTTTCGCGTATGCATGAGAGGCACATTTACACAAACTACTGTTGGTCCTCCGAAAATGCCTTCATAGCTCTTAGAAAATGTGAAAACAAAAAAAAATTATCGCAATCCAAACGGCACGACACACGTGGGGTAAACTACAAACACCATAGTGGCTGTGAACGGTCGCGCAAGGGGTTTCCCGATGTCGGCGGGGCCGACAACACGCCAAAAAAGCCTGAATGCCCGCAACATTGGCCAATTCTACCTAGCCAAATCCGACCTATTCTGGCTGGCCAAATTTGACCCATTCTGGCTGGCCAAATTTCGCCCACTCTGGCTGGCCAAGTTCGACCCATGGTGGCTTCGCCACTGTGGCGCCATTCTGGCTGGTCATCATCGGGAGGATGTGGGTGAAAGTAGCGCTAGCGCGATTTGCCGCCTTAGGCCCGATATCGCTGCCGACTTTGGCCGACTTCACGCCTACATAAGTCCTGTGTTGGCGTGCTGCTTGGGATACATATGTGCATATATACAAACATGCACAGATATATGAGTATGTTAGATGGGTGTATGTTATAGCATATAATAAGCACACATGAACATATATTCACACCATGTGTATGGGTTTATATATATGTATATATATATATATATAGAGAGAGAGAGAGAGATCAACAAGATTTTCTTCTGGCTACCGTGAAAGAATTATAAGAACTTTGAAGTAAACTGCAATGTTAACAGATAAAAATTTTCTTTATTCCTAACGTTTCGGCTGGAGGACCAGCCTTCTTCGGAGGTTTAAGTCGAATGAGCACAACGGCCATCCGAATACAAGTGCAAAGGCAGAGTTACAAGTGAAGGGAGGAGGCAAACCAACAAACAAATATATAAATAAACAAACACATAAGCTAAGAACGACCAACGTGGGTGGCTCAAAGGGAAGGAGACAGACGACATGAGGAGAGGGCAGAAACGATCTAGATAAGGAAGACACCGGAGGTGCAACGGCTGGTTCTTTAATCGTTGCCACGTGTGAACTATCGAGTCACGTGAGCGGGAAAAGGGCTTGAGTGGCAAGGCAGGAATGAGGAACAAGCTGGGTGCAGGCTTTGTGTGAGGAATGCGAAGGAGCGACAAAAAGGTGAAAAAGGAGAGAAAAAACGGAGTAGGTGGGCCACCCAGAATAATGAGACTGCAGTAAGAGTCGAGTGAGCAAAGCGCGGCGGCATGCTTTAACAGGACGACGCGCTCCAGCTGCATGTAGTTTCTGGCCTTTTTGAACAACAGATAAGGTCGGGCGCGACACCAACGAGGGAAAAGAGAGAGAGAGAAAAAAAATAAGAAAAAAAGAAAAAAAGAAGAGAATGGGGGGGGGGGGTAAGAAATATTGGAGGATGTACGGGTTAAACACAGTGGGAGTGATATTTTTCTTTATGTGCTGTCGACACCAGTTTAGCTATAGCTAAATAATAAATATCGTTTTTTGACTGTTACGATTGGTTGCGTAGGAAATTCTATATATATATATATATATATATATATATATATATATATTGTGGGCGTTTATTAAGCGCGTCTTCATCATCTGTATTTTATCATCATCACCATGCGTTCTGCGTATCTTCTTCATCACTGGTGTGTGATCATCATCATAGTGTTTTGTGCCCAGCGCGTTGGCATCATCGAGCGACCTGCCGAGCTACGGAGAATAAACCTCGACCAAACCGAGGCCTCATAATATATATATATATATATATATATATATATACATGGTATATATGGTATATACATGGTATATACACGTCGGTTCTAAAATGTTGCTTTAGGTCTTGTGCACAAATACAAACATCACAGGGGGACCCCTTTATGCAGGGTTGCTTACAACCTTTCGGTCTAATACGTACAGGTAAAGGCCATGTATGAAATTCAGTGCGGTGTTGCTGTCAAATAGCACATGTTTCCCACAAAGAACGCAGGATGTAAGGAAATATGTTGTTGGTATGCATGCTAAAGGGAAGTGATGTTCCTGTTTGGCTTCACCTTCCCGACACTCCAGCAGCACATGCAGGATTGTTAGCACCTCAATATATCACCACAAGCCGGAGGTTTCGAACCAGGTAAAAGATAAGTGTATGTGGCATGTGCGTGCCCTGTCCTTAGTGTGGGCATATTTCACTGTGTAGCGTCATAGGATGTACGATTCCGCAATATTATATGAAGCTTCTGTGACATTTCAGTACGCAGTTCTCGTTGCCAAGACTTCCGCAGCTAATGGCGCAAGAGGAGCATAAAAGGTGCGGAAGCAATAGCTATATCTGCGTCTATGCGTTTAAAAACAACTGACTTTGAACTTTCACTTGCAGTCATTCTACTGAACCTTGGTCGCGACTTGGGCAACTGTCAACCAACTGTTAATGGTGGAAAGAGCGCGCATACACAGTGACAGAGAAGGAGCAGAACGACACGAGCACTGGCTAAAACATTATTGAACAAAACAGCATATATGAAGGAGAACCGTACGTGATACATAATGTTGGTATCGTGCCTTACCTTGGCAGTAATGCGCAACTACACATCGATAAACTACTCCCAAGGTGGCATCCAGAAAGACAGTAGGTTATTGTAGGCTTCCTATACCGCAGTTTATTCATGTTTGCTGCGTATAACTGCCATTCTGTGGCATGGTACGCACGTTTTTTGTCATGTGTGGTTCTCCTTTATATATATTGTTTATTCAATAAAGCTTCAGCCAGCACTCTCCTCGTTCTAGTTCTCCTATGTGCTCGTGTTAGCATCCCGCCTATTGATTCACCAGAGGTTACCCTGCCACAACTAGCCAAAGGACAGAAAAAGCAACCAACTCTTCAGTGCTGCTGCAATAAGACTGGCAAGTGATTCTGTTCCAAGAACGACACTGAGTACTATTTTTCTGGTGAGGTGGGCCGGCTGTACCAGCATTACCGACTTTTTAAGGGAAGGACCTTTAAGGGAGTTGTTGCCTCAGTACCGTTTGGACATCATATCGGAAGAGTCGCTCATTAAAGCATTGCTGCCAGCCATGATCACATTCCAGGGACTACCGATATAATCCTCGGTGACTTCTACTGGCCTGTAATGCAGGCAAACATGAATCATCTTGTCCGTACTTTCGATATATGCCTGAAAACAAGGACATGAGGGGAAGTTGAGGTCTCTGTAATGTTGTGAACTCGTTTACAACACTGAACCGGTTCACGAACCGGTTAGGCGAAGTAAACTTCATATTTCCTTTTGATAGTGCTGTTTATGGTAGGCTGAAACACAATAACCAGCACTGGCGACATTCGGAAGTTGACCAGTATTTTCGTTTATACCTTAAAGAAAGAAAACATGCCGCATTAGTGTTCTTCATCATACCAAATTCAAGTCAATCGTAACACTAGAAATTTCAGGCAGCCGGCATCAGCAAGGAACTGACATACGTAAAGCAAAACGGCAAGCCGGCCTAATTGGAACGGATTCATGGTGGTACTTGCGCGAAATAAACAGGGACGAAGGAAGGAGACACTTTTTGTGTCTCCTTCGTCCCCGTTTGTTTCGCGCAAGTACCACCATGAAAACATAAAGCGAGCTTTTAACCTTCGCCCTGAAGAACTTGCATTTTATATTTTGAAGGTAAACATTCGACAGAAGTCTGTCTGGTTGGGTAATTAAACTGAGAAAACTTCTAGAACTCCAACCACACTCAAGAAAAGGAAAATGAAAAGAAAAAGAAAACCGACGTTTCGCGGCCGACTCGGCTGCTTCCTCAGGGGTGACTGGGGCTACGTTGCAGCGTCGCCTTGGAGGCACTCACGCGGTTGGCAACACGTCCTCCGCGAGCGCGATTTGCCGACTAAGGCCCGATATCGCTGCCGACTTTGGCCGACTTCACGCCTACATAAGTCCTGTGTTGGCGTGCTGCCTTCGATATATATATGCATATATACAAACATGCATAGATATATGTGTATGTTAGATGGGTGTATGTTATAGCATATAATAAGCGCACATGAACATATATTCACACCATGTGTATGGGTTTATATATATACATATATATACCTATACACATGGTATATATGGTATATACATGGTATATACACGTCGGTTCTAAAATGTTGCTTTAGGTCTTGTGCAGAAATACCAACATCACAGGGGGACCCCTTTATGCAGGGTTGTTTACAACCTTTCGGTCTAATACGTACACGTAAAGGCCATGTTTGAAATTCAGTGCGGTGTTGCTGTCAAATAGCACATGTGTCCCACAAAGAACGCAGGATGTAAGGAAATATGTTGTTGGTATGCATGCTAAGGGGAAGTGATGTTCCCGTTTGGCTTCACCTTCCCGACACTCCAGCAGCACATGCAGGATTGTTAGCACCTATATATATGACCACAAGCCAGAGGTTTCGAACCAGGTAAAAGATAAGTATATGTGGCATGTGCGTGCCCTGTCCTTAGTGTGGGCATATTTCACTGTGTAGCGTCATAGGATGTACGACTGCGCAAGCTTATATGAAGCTTCTGTGACATTTCAGTACGCAGTTCTCGTTGGCAAGACTTCCGCAGCTAATGGCGCAAGAGGAGCATAAAATGTGCGGAAGCAATAGCTATATCTGCGTCTATGCGTTTAAAACCAACTGACTTTGAACTTTCACTTGCAGTCATTCTACTGAACCTTGTTCGCGATTTGGGCAACTGTCAACCAACTGTTAATGGTGGAAAGAGCGCGCATACACAGTGACAGAGCAGGAGCAGAACGACACGAGCACTGGCTAAAACATTATTGAACAAAACAGCATATACGAAGGAGAAGCGTACGTGATACATAATGTTGGTATCGTGCCTTACCTTGGCAGTAATGCGCAACTACACATCGATAAACTACTCCCAAGGTGGCATCCAGAAAGATATTAGGTTATTGTAGGCTTCCTATACCGCAGTTTATTCATGTTTGCTGAGTATAACTGCCATTCTGTGGCATGGTACGCACGTTTTTTGTCATGTGTGGTTCTCCTTTATATATATTGTTTTATTCAATAAAGCTTCAGCCAGCACTCTCCTCGCTCTAGTTCTCCTATGTGCTCGTGTTAGCATCCCGCCTATTGCTTCACCAGAGGTTACCCTGCCACAACTAGCCAAAGGACAGAAAAAGCAACCAACTCTTCAGTGCTGTTGCAGTAAGACTGGCAAGTGATTCTGTTCCAAGAACGACACTGAGTACTATTTTTCTGGTGAGGTGGGCCGGCTGTACCAGCATTACCGACTTTTTAAGGGAAGGACCTTTAAGGGAGTTATTGCCTCAGTACCGTTTGGACATCATATCGGAAGAGTCGCTCATTAAAGCATTGCTGCCAGCGATGATCACATTCCAGGGACTACCGATATAATCCTCGGTGACTTCTACTGGCCTGTAATGCAGGCAAACATGAATCATCTTGTCCGTACTTTCGATATATGCCTGAAAACAAGCACATGAGGGGAAGTTGAGGTCTCTGTAATGTTGTGAACTCGTTTACAACACTGAACCGATTCACGAACCGGTTAGGCGAAGTAAACTTCATATTTCCTTTTGATAGTGCTGTTTATGGTAGGCTGAAACACAATAACCAGCACTGGCGACATTCGGAAGTTGACCAGTACTTTCGTTTATACCTTAAAGAAAGAAAACATGCCGCATTAGTGTTCTTCATCATACCAAATTCAAGTCAATCGTAACACTAGAAATTTCAGGCAGCCGGCATCAGCAAGGAACTGACATACGTATAGCAAAACGGCAAGCCGGTCTAATTGGAACGGATTCATGGTGGTACTTGCGCGAAATAAACAGGGACGAAGGAAGGAGACACTTTTTGTGTCTCCTTCGTCCCCGTTTGTTTCGCGCAAGTACCACCATGAAAACGTAAAGCGAGCTTTTAATCTTCGCCCTGAAGAACTTGCATTTTATATTTTTCATTTAGTTTCATTTTCATTCCCGATTCTGTGTTGCGCCGCACACATGACAAATACGAAAGACCCGGAGGCACATCTGAAAGAGCGAACGATGTTTTCACATAATCCCCTATCTCAACCCAATCCCATAAAGCGGACAAAGGAGGAAAGCAGATTCGTACGAAGAGAATGAGCCAAAGAAATAAAACCGGTACAGGTCGACAGAAAGGCAGGATTCAATAGCGGCTACAAGCTGTTGCTGGCAGAACGCAGCACCGCAGTTATTTGAACCACATTGTTGCGAACCGATAAGCCATCTATTTTGTGCGGTTCAGGTTCGGTTCGCGTTTAACCACGTCCCGAGAATTTTGGTACGGTTGGGGTTCAGCTCTAGCCAAATTTGTGGTTCGGTGCGGCTTTCGGCAGTGGTTAGGTTCGGCACCCTAGTTCTTAGTGGGAAAACGATGTACGTAATGCACACCGTACTGCAGGGCACCTGATATCTTAAACACTTAAGGCCTTGCCACTTGCCCTGACAATGCGCAGCAGGCACGTCTCTCTCCATTTTAAATGCGACCACCGCGGCTAGAGATTCTTTGCGTAAATGCGACCACTGCGGAAGGAAAAGTTCAAGTTCGGGAACCAAGCTTGACTGTAAAGGACTAAGGAGACCCGGGTAGGCATGTCCAAATGGTTTACTCTCTGACATGTAATCTTCACTTGGGATAATATTGCAGAATACATGGACACCTTTTACGGAGAAATGCACTCTCGCGCTGAAATTAATTCTCTTCTCTTGTGTCTGTTTACCTTATTTGGAGATTTACATGTTCTGACGTTCTTAACCTAAGAGGTCTCAGTAACGTCGGAACGGTCATTTGGTCTTTCGTATAGCCGTCATTATTACAGAGAACAGCAGCAGCACGAAGGTTAAGAAAGATGGTCCGGTATGTTTCGACGTGATAGCGTTAAAGAGCTTGTTTCGCTGAAATTCTGGAGTCGCCTTCCTTGGTTGCGCACAGAATATCACCGTTGTCCGTGAGTGCAAATTCGAGATTGATACAAAGAATAAAAAAAACTGCACCAGGCCCGCGCGGAATCGCAGGACAGTGACAGCGTAAGCTGCAGGAGCGACCTGCTTGGTGGCCATTGTAAACGCTTGGGGATATGGCAAAGTGATCCGGCCATCAGGTATATCGAAGAGCAAGTCAGGTTGTGGTCGGGGCGGCGCACATCGCCTGTCGCGTGACTCATTACACGGACGTTTTTGTGCCAGTGACATTCTTACTTATTAGAGACTTTTACTCGAAAGTACTGCCATGTGTTTGAACTTATATTCGTATACGTTGTGTTTCGTTGTTACTCTTCTGACGAAACCACTATTCTTGTGATTATGCCAGATTGCTTCGCATACTGCTTAGCAGCCATGCTTGTTGTACGGGCCAACCCAGGAGCCAAGGAGTAGCCGGCGCCTTATTTGTGCGCCAACATCTCCTAATCTCATATCAATAAAAAAAAACTGCTTCACGAGACAGCGCCTTGTAACAATGATGACGGAAAAGTTAAAGATCATTCTATAATGATGATATTGCTGATGCTTCTGTACGGGTACAGAGCTGCAAACCATATTCCCTTGTATTTTCAAATGATTCCTCGCACTCGTGCAATTTTCCGCGACGTGGAGTGGCGTATTAATATTTTGCCACGTAACATTACATTTGTTAGTTCGGTTTCTCGGCAGTCTTTAACATGTTTAGGTCTTTTAGCGATAATTTTTTATGCTCGGGCGTAGCTCAGTGGTAGAATACTGGACTGCCACGCAGAGGGTGTGGGTTAAAATCCTCCTTGGCTCTAGGTATTTTTTTTATTCAAAGTAGTGGGATAGTGGTTACAGACACCGGCAACGGCGGAGTGCGACGCGCTACGCGCTCGGCCACGCCACAAGCATAGTTATGACAGTTTATGTCAAGCCATTTATATTGCGGGATCGCCGCCAGACGGACATTGAGAAGGAGAAACAAAGATGTGACCATGTTGTACGTGGCGCAACGCGCGGCGGTTAGCCCATGCCGGGATTCAGGTTCACGCGGTGCTGGGCGTTGCGCCATAGCACTGGCTCGCATTTACTCTATGTGGAGCGAGACCCGGCCATCTCTCCCACAATATGCATAGTATCATATCCGGAAATACGCCATGTTGATATGTTTGTGATAGATTCTGTGCTCTGTACAAGCACCAGGGAAACTGCGGTGCCTTCTTCATGGGCGAGTTTTGATGACGCATCGCCACTGTACCCAGTCCATTATATTGCAGTAATGCAGAACCTCAAGTCCAGCAATATAGACGTGCATTAACAAGCTCGATTTCATGACAATCACGTGACTAGGCGACTGAAGAGCATGGCGCGATGGCATGGGGCCACGCATCGAAAGAGCGCGATGACAATGGGCCCACGCATCACTATCACGTTGAACCCTTTAGGGAAAGATTAAGGGTCCCAGAACTTTATGTTAAAATTTTATTTCACGATTAGTCTTAATAAACGCCATACTGATCTTTTGCAAAGATTGTTTATTGAATGTCTAAAAGCTACCGCAGTTATAATGACAGGGAAAACACCTCAGTGACCTTAATTGAGAGGAGATTGGTATTTGTCATTTCACACATGCGACCATTTCAGGGAGGAATGATGCCTTAAAGGTTAGCCCGCCGACTCATTTGGAATGTCAGATATGTCCTTTCACTCAGCGATATTTTCGCTGAGCGAAATTTCGCTGAGTGAATGACATTTACCGCAGTACATTCGTACTATGACCAACTTAGAGAAGGGGAACTACTTTTGACAGTGCAAGGAAAATGAGGGTAGCGGTGGCGGCGTGAACTAAGGTGTACGACAGAGAGATGGCGCTGTAGAAGCTATCATCAGTCATCATTAGGTAATGCGATACAGCGGTTGGGTTGCTGCTGCGTGCGGCTTGAAGCTGGTCGCGTTGCTCGCTGGTTGGTCCTAAGCATGCGGTTATTGAGTCCCGAGGCTTTATTCTCGGGACAGCAGCACTCTAATACGAGTAATACTTCCGTTATGAGTCCAGATGACCGAAATGCCTCAACAGGCAATAAACACACCAAGCAAGCAAGCTCACGTTCTTTATAGGCGAACCTTATGGATGTAGCATGTGAGCGATCAATGCTGCCGTTGAAAGGTTTGAACACAAAGGCAGCATAAATAGCCATCTGTTTAATCAAATTACCAGCTGAATTTGGACACATTTATCTTGTTCGTGAGCACATCGAAGTTTCACACAACCATTTTAACGCTGGACTGCCGTTGTATAGGGGGTATTCACGTGACGTCAGAGTGCGCCATTTTGTAGTACGCTTCGCAGCTTCCACTGTGCTTATGGAGATAATCGGTTCGAAAAAAAGCGCAGCCTTTCACTGTGTAACCTGGACAACAAAATGGCGGCCTCAGTGACGTCAGTGAATACCCCCTATACCGTTCAGGAAATGAAACGCAGTAATCGAAGCGCGCGGCTGAGGATGCTTTCTATGTTGTCGGTTTGCCTTGAGGCCATCGAGCTGATTCGTTGGCGTACTCTATGAAAACGGACGACATTCTTAAGCACTGTAGTTCAGTTCAGTTGCTCTGCTTTTATCACACGCACTCCAATAACACAGAATCAGCCGGCCATGGCGCGATTCCAGTGTCAGGTTTCAATCGCTTAGCACTGTATACATGCTGTATTCGTCTGACTATACACGCCTGCGTTCAACGATTCTCCTCGTTATTTCAGAGGCAGCATCAAAATTCGCTAAAGGTGTAGTGTCAGCAAAATTAACGTTAGATACTATTTTCCCAACATTGGCGAGGACAACACGGCGTTGAGGAAAAAGTGATAATAAACAATTATTTTATTTTTGCGTACATACTGTGTGATCTTGATATTGCGTTCCGTTTCCCTCTCCTGCGTCACTGTCCTAACGGCTTTCTTACGACAAATTGCTACCAACTAGCTCAACTTTGAGTGGTTCCCACCTCGTATATTACATAGTTGGAAACGAAAATTTACGGTATCCCATTGAAACAATAGATGTTATAGGTATTCCAAAGAGGTTCAGTGTTTCCAGTGGTATAAACACCTCAATCAGGTGACAGTTGGTTAACAAGGAAAATATCATCCTGAAGCTAGCATTTCAACTTGCACATACGCGTATATTTCTCCAGGCCATTATAGAAGACAAGTTCCAAGGACCTAGCTATCCCCTTGCTTGTCTGCTGTTGATCAAGTGATAAATATTTAAATGAGTCATTCATTTCTGGTTCCTTGAATGCATAGTCATCAAAGCCATTTCTACGTTTACGGTTTTTGCTTCACTACCCTTCATCTGTGCCTCACCCTTAGAAAGACTGTCACCCAAAACCGCAGGTTTCCCCAGGATTTGAAGCTAGGAGGTGTGTCGGGACATCAGTGAGAGGCGTGAAGCACCAAATATTTTGAATATGTTAGAAGTATTTTAGAAATTGAGGGGCACTCTCGAAAGACAGCGCGGGTGTGAACACCTCGACTAGGAGGGTCTGTAGGGTAATTTGCTCAAAAGAGGTCCTATTGAGCTACACAGCAGTTGAAGGAAACAATACTGAGTACACATTCAAATCATTGAAACACCCAAGAATGCTGAAAAGATGGATAGCTTGCGCGTAACATTTATTTTAGTATCTATTTCAGTCGTTGTGCCTTTTAGTGTGCTGTGCTGAGCCAAGCCTTGACCAAGGAACATTTGTTTCTTTAATAAACAAGTAAATTGTCCCGCTGCATAAACATGCAATATTAATAATAATGAACTTAACTCGTAAACTGAAGTATAGGAATCCTTCTCCAGGCTGTTATGTGCATTTGCCTCTAATATACCATGGATGTGCGCACATTTTATGCTGAAGGCTTATTTAGCAGAGAGAGGTGAAGCTTATGCTGTGGTCCGCAACAGACGTTTCAGAGTAAAAAGATTTTATACATTCGTGACATGTTTAAATAAACATTTGACATGAACATTAAAGATATACATGTAAATAAACATTGACATATTGAAATAAACATTAACCGGACGAATAATAAAACTTCATTAAATGTGTTCTTTAGCCACTGTGTATAAAATAGCGGTGTTACACGAGCACTCTTTGTCGCGATCAGGACTGATCCGGATGTAGTTTGGCGCTGACATCCACCAAATCGTCATATGGCTTCGAGATGCCGGTTATCACGATTCTTATCGGGCCTGATCACGCTCAAGAATAACCCTATAGCAGCAGCTGGGTACCATCGACACTCTGTCCTGATGGCGAAAAAGAAATGCGCGCATGGGACAGGTGTAACATGAATCACTGTTGAAGATGGCAGTAGCGCATTTTTACTCACCGGTGCTTGTGTCCACATGGTGCAAGGTCAACCCGTTTTCGTAGTTTGTTTGCAGTCCCAGTTCTGGCGATCAATTTTTCACGCGTAAGCTACGCAATCGTTATTCCAGTGAACTGTCGCAGCTGGCAAAATTCGCCGTTGTTTGACATTTTCATTCTTTCGCAGCGGCTATTTAAACAAGGTAACGTAAAGCCAACCTGCGTGGCCAAAGAAAATTACCGTGGTAAAATTTCAGTCAAACGAAAGGCCGAACCGCAATTGATACCAATGGGCTGCTGCTCATCGTGCGAAACTTAGAATCAAGCCCGTGTGTTATCTTCGAAGTCCAATGAAAACACACATTTATTTATAAAGAATGGCACTGTAACCAAGCTTATGAAATACTTTCGGCACGATTTCGCATCACATTGTGCACACTTTGAGCGCCCCTAGCAGATAACGCGCGAACTAAAGTATCCGATAGCTATACGATGAATTAGTAGCTCCACTTTGCGCGCAGCTCGGTGGAACGCGCAATGGGTGATATTTTTCGCCATCTGCGGCAATTGCGGGAACTTCAGACTTTACTCCATTAAACACATATAGCTTGACCTTTAGGGTGGTAGAATGTCGTTAATGGAAGAACATAAATTCCAGTTGCCGTTAAGCCATCGTGGAGAACTGAAGATGAAATCCTTCGTTAGGGGCCAGCAACCTGACGTTAGTTTCTGCCCCGTTCAATAACGTTCTCGTGTAGCTGCTGTGGACACCAAAGCATTTGCAATACGCACTCTTACCTACATAATTATTCGACAATCGTACAGTGTAAGCTCACCGTCACCGATAGGACCTCGACAAAACTGGAAAATGTAACGTACCCTCCGAAAGTCGCTTCATATGTATGAAACTAGAGTGCCCTTACCGGATGTTTAGTGCGGGATAACGTATTATAATGAAAACCCTGTTAAGCGCGATCGTATCAGAAGCAGTTTACTACATTATCTGTTATGACTAGAAAAAATGCGGTAACTGTTTTTGTATAAGTTTGTGAACAAAGTCCAGCATAATAAATTTGTTCTCATAGCACTCTTTTGCTTAAAGAATTGGTCTAGACCATGTATTTATGGCCACCACCTATTTGCTGTCTGAGATATCGAAGCTTTGTCAAGCCGAAGGGCACTTCTAAAGCTTTCCTCAGCCCTTCCTTGAGCTCATGTTCTCCTTTTTATGCAACTCCGCAAATAAAACAAAATTGTTGAATAAGCAAAAAAAAGGAAAAACGTGTTGCACGCTTATGGTTATCAAGCGCAACCGTGCGCAGCGAGCATACACTGAATGCAAGAAAAAGCGAGGTGATGTCGATCCCGCTTGTTTTCCAAGGAAAAGGACTCACGCGGACCACCCAGCATGCTTGGTTTCCGGACTAAAGCCTTAGTTTTGACATGTTATCCTTAGCGATATCAATGTTAAAACAACACAATGCGACAGTGGGCACTCCTTTTATGCCTAGCGCCACTGGAAGGGGTACCTTCTTATGACCTTGCAGCGAAGAGTAAAGAACGCTCTCTCTGCATGGCGTTGCTTAGGTAACGACGGCACTTTCCAGGCTCGCCCTCCGTACCGCTACCGCTCAAAGTATTTTTTCTGCACTGCCCGTGTCATGCACAGCCCGCGTGTAATTTAGGACACGTACGCCATGGAATTCATCATCATTTCTGCCTGCTCCGACGACCTCACCCCGGTATGAGATTTTTTCCTGCTACGACGCCGTCATTAATCGCGCCACAGCTGAAGCTGTTCTGAGATTTTACGCTGGCAGACTAAGCACGCGCTTCGAGCAAGCTCCTCGTCAGAGACGATACCAATGTACTCAAAATCTCGTCAATGGCTGTGTCTGTCTGCTGTGTCTGGCTGTGTCTGTCGTCAATGGCTGTGTCTGTCTACTGCACCGATCGCGCGGGACCGTACCACACTTTTCGACATCTGACCGCAGTAGCACTAGGATAGGTTTGCTGGTGTCTTTTGACGCCGTGGAAGTCACTGAGGGCCACCCCGTTATTTTTGTTATCAACCCATCCCCCTAGATAGTTGTGCAACTGGTGGACTATCTCGCCAGAGTAGAACGCTTCGAAGACGCACAACTTATTGAGGCACCAGATAACGCGTATGGTCACATTTCCGATACGCTCAGTGCTCTTTTCACGTGTTATCCTTCACCGGCTGACGTTTTCTTCCTCCCTTGCTGACAACCTTACGCAAGTCCAGCGTTCCTAGGGTCTGTGCCTGTTATACGAATTTTCGTCAATTGCCGACATCGCGCTAACTTTTTCCGGCCGTACAGCCTTCAGCACGCTTAACACGAACGCTTTGATGCGTGACTTGCATCACTTGGTCCGAGGCTAGTGCCGCGAAATGGTGGGCGCTGTTGAGGCTATAATAATGGTGTAAATATTCATTCATTGAATGAATAAATAAACAATATTTCGGCAACAGTGCTAACCATTTCGCGGCGCTGGCGCCAGTCGAAGTGGTACAGGTCACGCATCAATGCGTTCGTGTTAAGCGTGCTGAAGGCTCTACGTCCAGTTTTGCGCATCTAATCGACACTGGCCAATGCGGCAACGTCGCTATCGCGTAACTCCCGTAGAACATCGCGTCATCAAGGAGCAAGTGGGCGAAATGCTTCGACGCGATGTTCGACTTTCAAACAGCCCCTGGGCGTCTCCTCTTGTTGTAACGAAGGGCGGTTCCGTACAGTTCTGTGTGGGCTACAGAGGCCTCAACGAGAACACTTGGAAGGATATTTGTCAAGTAAAGTGAATCGACGCCGCAATTCACAGCCTGCAAGGAGCAGAATTCATGTCTCGATTAGCGGTCAGGGTACCGGCAAGTACCCTTGGCTGATTATGCTCGACTACTAACTGTCTTTGTCATGCCCGACTCCTATGAATTCAATGTGACGCTGGTTGGATTGTGCCATGCATCTGCGACATTCGAGCGTATTATGGCTACTGTTCTGTGGAACTCAACATAGCACACGTGCTTCGTCTACGTCGACGTCGTCGTCGTGTTTGCTTCGGCCTAATCTCCATGCGTGTTGAAGGCCTGCGGTATGTTTAAGCGTGGTTGAGGAACGCAACCCTCCAAGTGCATTTAAAGAATTGCCGATTTGGAGCACGGCCACTATCTCAGCAACTGGGCTGCGCCGTGTCCATAGACGGAATTTTCCCTTATGCAGGCAAACTTCGGGCCGTGACCAGGTTTCTCAAACCTACGTCCGTCAATGAGCTACGCAGTTTCGTATGGCTGCGCCCCTACTTTCGGCGTTTCATTCTGACATTCCACACTATCAAATCGCCCCTAAAAAAGCTGCTAAGAGGTAACGGACTCCTCAATCCGTGGTCGTCAGAGTGCAACGACGCGTTCACACACCTCCATCTTTGCTGACGTTTCCTGCATTCTGCGCAACTACGATCCTACGGCCCCTACGGAGGTACACACGTACTCTAGCGGGTTGGTATCAGCGCTGTCCATGCGCAGCACGAAGCATGGTTTCCATTATACCTTGGCGTATGCAAGTGGTACGCTTGCTGAAGCCGAGACAAATTGCACAGTCAAGGAAAAAGAATGTCTGGCGATCACCTGGACCCTTACTAAGTTCCGAGCTTCTTTGTACGGTTGCCTATTTTGATGTCGTCATCAACCACCACGCCCTGCTGGCTTTCCTCATTCAAAAGATCCCTCCGGCCGTCTTGTGCTATAGGCACTTCGCCAGGAGGACATCCGCGTGCTGTTCCGCAGTGGACGATAACATTCCGACGCCGACGCCCGCTCGTGCTCTCTCTTCGCTGACGACAACGCTCGATGCTAAGTATCTTAGGTTACTGTCTCTTTCATGGACCTTGACACCATCGCCTCCGAGCAGCGCAAGGACACCTACATTGCCTCGAGAATAGGCTTGCTCTTTAGTCCATCGACACTTCAAGCCACCATCGCAAAGCGCCTGCCAAGCACAGCATTTCGCCATTTGGGACTACCTCCCCCGCCGCCTGTATTACATATTCTTTGTGTGTAAAATATTGTCACTATCATCCCGCTATATAAATCTGCCAACAAAGAAATGCTGTCTAATTACAGGCCAATTTCGTTAACGTGGTTTACATGGTGTAAAGAACTTGAGCGCATCGATTCGAAAAACATAACCGGTTCCTAAGAGAAAGTGACATTTCGCAATGGCAACGCGAGTTTCGTGGTAGCTTATCCAACACTCATGGATTCGTAGGTGCCATCTTTATTGCTTGTGGGATGGCATTCGACACAGGGAGAGAAAGAAAAAACTTATGTTTTGTCCGGCTAGTTATGAAGCTTGGCTATTCACCGCCTTTGGCCGGCTCGACGGGCAAAAGCTGATTATTGGGTGGCGGGCTAAGCCGCGCGGCCTCCCATCACGCTCTTTTCGAAGCTCCATCCCAGTTGGGAAATCGGTGACGCTTCTTAACATGTGTTGCAGGAAGCCCTACTATCGGAGCGTTTCGAAGGGCTGAATATGATTTCGGATAGCACATATTCTAGATGACCTATTTGAGGAAAGTGCCCGTATGAGGCTGCTTGCCACGCGATCGCCTGGGGCTTACTGGGAATTCATTGTGGCGGTCGTAAGCCTCTCTATATTGCTGTTATTTCTCAGTAGCTTGTTAACGTGGAACTGCGGTGGTTTTTCTATCGTATTCTGATAGCGGCCGTTTCCAATAGTACTGATAGCTCTATAGCAGGAATGATGCAATTTACTTAGAAACTCTCCAGTAATTCTAAAGAATGGAATAAATGATGAGTTCAAGCCGCAAGTGAAAAGGGTAGACGCTCCGTGTAGCCTATGCGAGGATGTCCCAGCTTCGTCTACATCACACCGGAGTGCGATTGCAGTATGGTTAATAATGACATGCATGGCAGATATTTCATTTGAGTCATCTAATGCCAATCATTCATGTTTGTGGCACATTCATGCTGAACCATCCAAATTTAGGTGCCTACGAGGCACCTAAATTCAGAACCTTCAGAAAATATAGAGCATGCATAACGCGTCATATAATCGAAGTAAATTATAAAATTAACCAGCTCGGAAGAAGCTGAGAATGTGCCCTTGTCAGTAGCATTGGGGAGGAGGTCACAGCGTTGCATGTGTGCTTCAAGCGCAAAGCGATTATGGCGAAAAAGCACTTCCTAAATCACTCTTTGCACAATTATATAAAAACGGTTCCTCATAAGTGCCAAGCGTCAAGATCAAGAACGTACGCCCTAGCCCGGGTTTCACTGTTGTTAACGGCATTCTTAAGCGCTACTCGTTTATACGAAACAATGAGGGCAAACCTTTATGCACACCTTGAATATCGCAGCCGGGTGTATTTTCCCCCTTACTCAACATTGACTACAGGAAATGTATGGGTCTAGATGATATATCAGATGCTTTTACAAAGAACTACACTCAACTCGAAAGTCAATGCTTCCAGCTAATATACTTCAAACAACTTCGCGCTGGTCGTCATCCAACTGAATGTAAAATTGACACGATTATCCTGCGCACAAATCATGTATACTTCCACCACTGCTAACTAAAGGCCCTTCTCACTAACATGTACTTGTAAAATCCTCGAACACATCATTATAAAAACTTCAAAGAGTTCGTCGTGTCAAACAACATACTACGCTCTGACCAGCGTATATTTCGCAGCAGAGTATCGCTTGTCATGCATTTAATCGCGTGATCACTGTAAACGATCGACTTTTCTTCATCTCTACATATCATTATTACTCGTCCATCTTCCTCACCTATACACATCATCAGGCGTCCGGCTCGTTCTCCGTCAGCATTACTCGGGCTCGGCTGCAATGAAGCTTTTCCTCATAAGTGGTGGAAGGTGCTTTTTCTCATCGAAGACCTCTCAACGTTTTCCCTAGATCTTTGCTCGGGCCCCCGCGTACTACATCTATCCATGCAAGTTTTACGGAATTCAGACGAGTCCAATGCCACCACCTATCTTCAGCCTACGCCACCATTCTGACCATGAACACCCACCAACACGACCCTCCGGTATTCGCTGGCCTACGAGAGGATGACATCGCAGACTGGCTCCTTAACTACAGCCTTCTCACTGACCTTGACAGGAGGGAAAAATCACAAAAGTTGAGGAACGTTCCATTGCCTCTATTGATGTCGCAGCAACCTGGTTTTCGAAGCAGGAACCCGATATTCCTCCCTTGGCGACATTCACGGAACACGCCTGTCAGATTTTCGGTGCTCGCGCTGTTCGTACTGAGGTTGCGAAGGAGCTCGGTGAGTGTATCCAATCGCTTGGAGAATCGTACCCCTCTTGCATCGAGGATGTTCTTCCACTGTGCAAGCTTATGAACGTCATGATGCTCCAGAACGACAAACTATGCCACATTATTAAAGACATTAACAATGTCGCTTTCAATGCCCTCGCAACGCGATACCCAGCTACCATTCAGGATGCTATTACAATATGCCAGCAATTTGAGAAAGTTCAATCACTCAGGCTAACCGTCGACTTGCGCCCTATCTGGGACATCTTTCGTTATGAGCTTCACACACAATGCTCTTCCTGTGGCTCGGTCGCTAGTTTCCCTCCTTTTCCGACTCCCTTGCCCGAAATAATTGAGCAAGAGATTGCGTCCGCGTCACATGTGAGTGACGTGCTCCGATAAGTCCTGCACTCGCCAACTACCGACATACATTGACGTAGCGGCGGTGGTAGCATGTACTCGTTCCTGTCTGCCAACACCAAGAGCTCACGTCCCTGTGGTTTCGTTGTCACCCCCGATTGGTACAGAGTCTTCTTACCCGGCTCCTCGCCCTGCTCGACTGATTTCTTTTAACTGCTGTTATCAAGGGCGCATATCTTGCTTTTACAGAAGTTGTCAATCTGATGAGCAACGCAGGTATGTTCTGGAAGGGCGAACAAGCACCCCTCGAGCAGTAGGATATCAGCGGACGTCCTACCGCTGCCGATCATCCTCGCCTCCTTACCCTGATGGTGTGCCCGACAATACTCGAGAATCTCGCCGCATATCACCGTCTCCTTTTTACTTTTAATATACAATTCCATTTATGCCGTGAAACCTCAGTGCGCTGTTGTACTCTAGTTCGGGCACGTTTATGCGTTGTTGTTTAGTTGTTTCTTTATGAATTTTAATAGAGATACTGATGTAAATGTAGTGTTCTAGATTTTTTTGCCTTCGACGACCCTTATTTGCTTACAATGTATATCACAATAAAAAGAATACCGCACACAGCGCATGCTTCTTACTTAGAGAGTGGCCTCCTAATATCATGGTAAAATTACATGGTTCGTTATTTCATTGGTAGGTACGATGAACAGTACGATTATATAAATGTACGCACCTGTTCAAGTACGATTTTTGTGATAATAAAGAAACCACAAATATATTTGTTGTATCCGCCGCCAAGCCTTGCCCGACTACGCCGGAGGACCGCGCAGTGGAGCGCACCAGCCCGTACCTCGAACAACGCCCATTTATTAGTCCGCGATGAGGATATATATATATATATATATATATATATATATATATATATATATATATATGCTCGTGTCACCTGACATGAGAAGACGCTTGCCTAGCGCCATCTAGGTTATACAAGTGCAACTTATAAATACCACAATATTTTCTATTTCGCTTAGCAGGGCTTCCCCATGAGGCACAGCTGTACACGTGGCTGGCTATTGAAGTGAAAGATTGGTTCACACTCAAAAGGACCCTCCCGCTCACAGAAAGTCATGGAACATGGCAACTTGACTGCATAGTTTTTATTAGCTGTGATATTTCATATTTTCTTCTATATAGGATCAAGGAGACTGTTTGCCCGCTTTTGGAATTGCTGTGTATTTGTTTTTATTCCGAGCGGCAATAAAAACGCCACAAAAAATAAATCAGTGACTTCGGAAGGAAGTGCAGTGGTTTGTGCCTTTCTAGTATACTCGCGCGCAATCAAACTCCCCTAGATCGTTCCATGCCATGAAGGGTGTAACGTTAATTATCGCCACTTAAAGCTGAAACAAATGGAGTGAAAAACAACGCCTCCGCATAAAAACTGCCTACAGGCATATGCACAAGCAAGCAAACACAAAATGCACTTCATGGGATGAACATAATACCCGCTTCATATTATATTAGCTCTTACGGAAGATGTTTAATGGAACTAAAAATGGGTCAAGACTGTAGCGCCAGTCTTTGTATATTGTAAAATTCTGAATAAACGCACAGATCTTCCGTAGGCACCCATTTCCGTCGAAACCCGAGGTGAATGATGAAAGGGGTCAACGTTAAAAATACGTCGTTTGAACAATGATGCTGTACTTCTGAGCCTTTATGTACACACATCTATATATCACACAGTGTCCGCGAAATACCAACCACAGCACAGTGGTGGTGCGCACCAGAATATGAAAGAAAATGAGGTAAACATAATAAGAAATGTGATATTTAAAAGCGCATAAGCAAGCACGCTTTTGTGCCGCAATCAACTAGCAAAGGTTTGTGCGTTCGTATGAGTTACGCCTAAAGAAAGATTTTCATATTTACGTCATCCTGTAAAGATGCTGGTAATATTCTGAATAGAACTTTTACTGTACGATGAATATATATATATATATATATATATATATATATATATATATATACCATTTTTACTCTGTATGTGTTTACAGTGACAGGAAAACTGAAATACTAAGTTCTTAATATTTCTTTATTCGTTTCACTGTTGCTATTTGTTAACTCCATTAAAATCAGCGGAGTCCCTTGGCCTCTCAGCACGTTATCGTTATCAACCTCGTCAGCACCGCTATAGACCCAGATACAACCCCCTCTCCCCTCATTATTTTGCTGTTTACATTGCCTTATCATATTTTGTTTTGTTTAGTAATAACTTCATCAACTTTTACCCCTTCCGACTGCGCAGCTAAGACGAAACAGAGCAAGGAATAATGATGTCGCGTGCTTTCATGATGTCGGACCATCAAAAATCTCCCAAAAAATAAATCCTCTAGTGTCTGTCTCAACTGATTCGTCGAGCGCTGGAAGGCTGAGAAAGGCAACATCCAGCGATGTCACTTTTGTCCTCTTCAAAGCCATGTTGCAAGCTATCAGTGATTGTCTAGGGCGTTGTACAGCGAAGTCTCATATTCACTGCTAAAAGTTATGTTTCATTGTCACCCACGACAACATGCCTGCGCTCTTTGGCCACGCATGGCCATTGCTCTATAAAAAGCTGCGTATGCTCGTCTTCCTCCTTGCTTCTTCTTCCTTCCTTTCTTCTTCCGTCCTTCTGCCTTCTTCCTTCCTTCCTTCTTCCTCCTTCCTCCCTTCCTGTCTTCATTCCACCCTCCCTCCCTTCCTTTCTTCCTTCTTTTCTCTCTTCCATCCTTCCTTGCTTCTTTCCTTCCTTCCTTTCGGTATTTGTGTCTCTGCATTCCTCTTCCCAATCCTTAAAAGGAAAACTCCGGCGGTTTTTTCACCATGTTCTGATATCAATGTTTTCGAATGGTACTGATGGTCCTATAACCACCAGGGTGGGTCAGTTTGCTCAGAAACGCAACAATAATTTTAAATCAGCAACTGAAAGTCGGCTTCAAACCGAAACCGAAACGGGTATATGTTTCGTGGAGTATGTGCAGTGGCGTCACAACCTTCCCGTCACCAGAAATATGGAACTGGCGCCAAAGAAGCGAGGTCATTCAAAGATATATTGAGTTATGTCAGCTTTTCTGATCTTGAGAGCGACGATTTGAGCGCTGAAGTATCGCCGTATTGCTTTTGAAGGCCCGCTGGCTCGGGTAGGCAGCGCGGAGGTGATGACGTCAAAAACACAGGGTGGCCCGTGCGAGAACCTGCTAAAAAATTTTAAGATTCTTTTAGAGGAAAACTAAATGACCTATATCCGCCTGGCTTGGTATATATTATTGCACTACCGAGCAGAATATATATTGAAAATTTTATTGAGATCAGTGGACACTGAAAAATCGCCGGAGTTGCTTAAGCATGCTTCGATGGCCGCTGAAAGTCAAGTTTTTCATGTGGCAATCCTGTTCTGACGCTCAAGGACACTGCTAAACTTCCATAAGTTAAACAAAGGAAATCAATAAGACGTTGGGCATGAATGCGTGCGTACTATCGGCATCTAACAAAACACGAACAGCAGAGCGCTTGTTTAAAGCATTAGCAAAAGTGCATCAGCAGGGACAAGTATGCACATTCGCTTTGGCAGAGCTCCGGATGCAACTGCCGGTGCAAACCTCCGCATCATGTACTGGCGAAGCTTGTGAGCGTATCCATCTCTATCACAGAGCATATTTCACCACGCCCACAACTGCTTGAGCTATTCCGTTGCAGATATGATTGGAAGTTTTAGCGAACTGTGCTATGGTACTCGCCGTCATGGGCTTTGAGTTTGTTTTCTTTTATGTTTTTCTTCGTCTGAAACAGTGTTACTTGCGTAGAAGCGAAAATATTGCGCTGATGGGATGGCGCAGTATTGCGAAACCTGACTTCAGCGCCTGTGGTGACTGTTCAGCAAGCACTATATTATTGCTAATGTTTTGACCACGCATTTTCTTCTATTCGACGCTGTTGCTTTGTCACACGCATTCTTGAAGGAGATTAATATTCTTTGGAAGGAGTGAAATTGGAAGCTTTCTTGTCTCAGGCACAGGGCCTATTCTTCTAGTATCCTGGCACATAGCACGAAAGATCAATTCTTACGGTTCGCCTAAATGCTGTCACTAGTTTAACGCAGTTTATCGGCGATGCAGCTGAATGTACCGCATCTTCTGCGAGAACCACAGCTTCTCTCATACACTGCGGCCGTGATGGCGTGGCGAAGCCCACGGCATCATCCTTTTTCTTGCTTGAACTGAGCTGTGGTGAAGCCACACTTGCTCAGTGCATATCCTAATAGCTTCAGCACTCAGATTTGATTTTGATTTGATTCATTGATTTCCATTTACGCGTACACACTTACAGAGGAGTGGTACATGGAGGCGGATGAGGATAAAAGCCGCACGGACTCGGCTTGAGGAAACCACTCCCCCTAGGTACAATATGGCTACCTGGGGTAACACATCGAGCACCATACATATGGTATTTATATAGTGGCCAGAAAGCAATGGAGTTATACAATGTATAAAAGGCAATGAAATATTCCCACACATAATAACAATGCAAACACACGGCGGCATTGAAATGGTTAAAACATATGCACTAGCTAACACACAGAAAAAAAAAACATAAACATTACAAACAATCAAAGCGCGCTTATAGAGGCGAAAGCAATCGAGTCTTATATATTGACAGAGTTATGTCCTGTAAATTGTAGCCTGCTCGATCATATGAATTCAGTAACCTTGGAAGGTTGTTACACAGCATTTGACAGCCGTGGTTAGTACTAAAGTGCGCAACCTTCCATCTTATTGGTGTAGCAGTTGAATAACGGAATGAACTGACGGATAGATTTGTAATTTCTACAAGTAAGGTATAATTTGCCTTTGGTACCACTGTAATATTTAATGTTGTTAACTTTATTGTTAACTGTAGAAAACATTAACTGTTGTTTACATCCCACAACAGTTCACATGGGGGGATATAGAAATGCTGCATTTCTCAAACAGGCCTTCCGTATGGGCGGCGTACGGTACATTAGCAATGACATGGATTATTTTCTTCTGCACACGTAATAATTTACTAACGATGCACTGAGTCGTGGTTCCCCATAAAAGATAGCCATAATCTATGTGAGGCACAAATAATGTATTCTGAAGTATTCATTTTACAGAGACGTGTAAAATATATCTATAGCGATTTAAAACACCTGTTATGCAGATAAGTATTTGGAGTACAGAGCTTACATGGACGTCCCGTTGCCTAGTACTTGTGAAGTCTACCCGTAACACTTTGACAGAAAGTGCAAGTTCTATATTTGTAGATCTATACGCTAATGTGAGATCTGAAAGAAGACTCAAGCCTTTGGTAAGAAAAATTACAGCCTTTGTTTTAGCCGTATTGACTGATAAACAGTTCTGTGCGATCCAATAGGATAGACTACACAAGAGGACATTTGCCATAGTAACTACATTGGCGCAAACACCGGACGAGACAAAAACACATGTATCATCTGCGTAAATTATAAATTTCACCTTTTTATAGATGTAAGTAACATCGGTAGCGTAAAGTTGAAGAGCAACTGTCCCAAAATGCTACCCTGTGGGACACCACGAAATATTTCCTTGGTTACTGATGTGTTATGGCCTACGGAAACAAACTGGCGTCTGTTATTAAGATAACATTTGAATAATTGAAGTCGAATACCTCTAATTTTATATTTCTCTAATTTGTAGTATAAAATATCGTGATTAATTTGGTCAAACGCCTGTGTAACGTGCACAAATATGCCTATTGTGAATAGCTTATGTTCGAAGTTCTGCAATATAAATTATTTTTGACCGTGGTTAACCCGTTTCACTGCACCCTTTTTTAGAAAACACGTATTGAGCATTTGAAATTACCTTCAATTTTTCACAAAGTGAAGACAACGGAATAAGCATAATTTTTGAAGACCTTTTGGAAAAGCGGAGCGTTGATTCCGCGCGATAATTTTTTATATCTAGTTTATCATCATTTCTAAATAATACACTAACCTAACAACCTTCCTGTTTTCTGGAACTACGCCTGTGGAAATGTACGAATCACAAATATGTCTAAAAATAGGGGCTATATCTTATATAACAAATTTTATAGGTAGAATCTGTCGATCATCGGCATCACAGCTAGGAGATGTTTTGAGTCTTAGGTATGGAGAACACACATCCGAAGGCATGACTGGCTGAAAAAATATTGTGTTTGCGTTTGGAGCTATGTGCACATAATGCGGCATGGGATGATTGAGGTCAACATCTCTGTGTACAACATAATCATTGACGGCGTTCGCTATATGCTCCTTTACCAACAATCGACTGTGTAAACAAAATTTTTTAATTCGATCACTTATCTCCTTTCTATTCATGAGAGCGTTTAATTTATTCCATTGTTTTTTTAATCATTCATGCAAGACGAAAACATCTGCTCAAAATAAACATTAGGTGCTTTCCGTAATTATTTGATTAACTTGTTAGGAAACATTTTAAATGTTAAATCCAGAGACTCTCGAGTTTTTCTAAATTTGACATAGTTGGTCACGCGTCTTCATTTTTTTTTCACAAGAAGCATTCGATAACCGTGGCTTTCTAAGGCATTTGTTCCCCTTTTCATTTGTGAACAAGAAATTTTATACACGGCCACAAACCTTCTAACAAATAAAGTGTAAGCTGATTCAGCATCTCGATCCTATAGAACACCATCCCAGTTAGTTTGTTTCAATTGTTTTAAAAGATGTTAGTTTATCCTTGATTACTTTCTGGAAGGTTTCCTTTGTGTCTGTGCAAGGTGCGATCTATTCTAGTTCTGACAAATATGCTAATATGCATATGGTCACTTACGGCCCTACTCAAAAGTGCACTTGTGATACAGAGAGCAGAGTAATTCGTTATAAATAAATCAAGCTTACTTTCCGTATTTTCAGTTACTCTAGTACTGGAGTGTATTATATTTATACAACCATTGGAAATGAGTACTCTCTCAAAATCAGACCGGCATAGTCTATCGGCACGAACATGTAAAATAAAATCTCCTCGTATGATTAAATTTAGGCGGTTTTCATCGGCGAATGATAACACATAAAAAAATTCAAGAAAATCGGGAAGAAAACAATCGGGAGGGCGGTAATATACAAAAAAATGTGTTTCTCTGAATGAACACATAGCACTTCGTAATCGTTCGTTGCACGCGAAAAAATAGGCAGTATATCGCAAGGTATTAGGTCAGACATTATTAAAGACACCTCCCCCACATCCTGTTAACATATAATCTAAAATGTTTTCTCGTGAGGAAGCTGCATAATGTGTCCCATTCGTGTACCAGGTTTCGCTTATGACAACGTTACACAGCTCACCTATCCCCACGAAAAAAGCTTTCGAGTTCTATTTTACTAGAAAAGGGTTCGAGCGTTAATATGAACGCAACTAATTCTTTTTTCTTCAGTTTCTACGCGGGCAACCCATTCTTGTTCAGACAGCGGCCCTAAGTGATTCATGGCGCTGAAGAAAAATAAAGCCTACAACAAGGAATATTAGCTTGGAACAGTAAGATTCGACAGCTCATCCTCGGGTTTAATGACTACAGCCTGGGCACGATTTTCTTTACGTACAAGCAGGTGCGCATTCGCGTGGCATGCAAACTTGTACCCGGATGTTTTGCCGATTCCTTAGCGGCAGCCAGAAGCTTTATGGAACGAGTTGTCATGTTATCGGTAAGGAAAAATTTCATCGAACTATCTCTCAGTGATCGTTTCTTAGCAAGCCAGGCAATTCGCAGCTCCTGACGCGCGAAGAGCACAATAATGCAGCGTGTCCTTTGCGGCTTAGCTGGTAGCCTCTGTGTAGCCACAACGCCCTGCTGCGATAAACATTCAATGTTGATTGTTTTGTGGGGTTTTATGTCCCAAAACCAGCTGTCATTATGAGAGACGCCGTAGTGGAGGGCTCCGGAAATTTTGACCACCTGGGGTTCTTTAGCGTGCACTGACATCGCACAGTAAACGGGCCCCAACATTTCGCCTCCATTGAAATGCAACCGCCGCGGCCGGGATTCGATCCCGCGACACTCGGATCTGCACCCGAGTACCATAGCCACTAGACCACCGTGGCGGGGCGATAAATATTTAATGTTAAGTTGCTGTGCTATTTCGTTCACCTTAAATAGCGGGTTCTCGCCCTTAGTCTCAGGAACTTCCCTCAGTTTAAGGAACTTCATGTATTTCTAGGTTCAGGTGCCTGATGTGCCCCTCAAGGGCAGTAATGCCACCGTGAAGTTTACTAAAATCCTGAGGGGCTCGAAGCTCTGCCCTGTTTTCTACCCTACACTTTACATTGCTGATGTCTTTTTCGTTACAGTCGAAATGTCCCTTAATTTCCTCAAATTGATGTGACAACATTTGGATAGACTGCTCAATGCCATTTACTTTACTTCGGAAGTCTAAAAGCAACTTAAGCTTTTTATCTAATCCTAGCAGCTTCACCATGATTTCCGGATTTTTCACCTGACCCTGAACAGGCGCAACACTTTTGCCTCATTTCCCTTGACATATCTCAGGCTGCAAATTTTTTTGAAGGCTCATCGTTTGGCATTGTCCACGCTCGAACGCTGACAAATATAAAAAGAGCCAGGCCTGCGTAGAACCGCAGGACAGTGACAGCGTGAGCTGGAGGAGCTACCTTCTTAGCGGCTACTTTAAACGCTTGAGGAAACTAGTGCAAGTAGAAGTGGTAGGTATCCCCTGCGCCATAACTTATTATTTTGCCAAGTAGGGAAGTACCCACTACGCCATAATTACCAGTGCCATCCTAATGGGTTCAGAGCTACAAAGCATGCAGCCCTGCGTTCTTTCAAATGATTCCTCGAAATCATTATGCAATCCATTTTCCGCGTCGTGCAGTGGCGTATTACTATTTTTCCACGTAACATTACGTTTGTTAATGCGATTCCTCGGCAGACGTTATCCCTGTTTAGGTCTTTTATCTATGATCTTTCAACAACCGGCGTAGCTAGCATTAGCTTTGAAAAAAAGTAGAGGATTTTGGATAGGCATGTGGGCTTCAACTCCTTCAGTGTTTGCGAATGTTCATTGGAATGAAGCTCCAATTAGGTACCTTGGGGTACCTCTCGATAATTACCGTAATAGTGGTCCTCATTGGACGCCTGCCATAAGTACTATACGTCGAAAAGTGGCTAATTGGCAGGGTCGGGACCTTTCTATTTTTGCTAGAGCTAAAGCATGCAATGTATTTCTAGCGTCAAAACTTATTTATGTCCTGCAGGTGTTGCACTGCTCCCGTGTCCATTTACAGGTATTTCACAGAATTTTCGCTTGTTTTATTTGGCGTTCATCTTGGGAAGCTATGAGAAGAGACAATCTTTTCCTACCGCTCGATAAGGGGGGCCTCAATCTTGTGCATTTGTTTGTGCGACAGTTGGTACTTCGCTTCTTTTACCTCAAAGATGTTTGTCATCCATTTCTACTAGCCGTTCTTAGGACCCGAATTGCTTATCACCTCCCTTTTCTTTTTGTAACGACAAACACTCCTCAAGAATCGCGTCTGTGGGGCTTTTTGAAAGAAATTGTTGACACTCTGTGTTTTTTAAAAGCTAGATTCACATTAGAGTACTTATATATTGTCGATAGAACAACGCTGTCTGCTGCACTCGTGAACGACCTTTTCTCTGAGCCTGTTTACCGCTTGCCATATTTGTCGTTATCTGGCCAAGATGTGTTTTTCCGTGTACGTAAAATGTGTGTATCACCTGCTGCGAAAACATTTTTCTTCAAGCTACACACGGGAACGTTACCTGTGAAGACCTGGCTTAATGAAAAAGGAATACACGTACCTTGGTCAGTAAACTGTAGACTTTGCAGTCAACCTGAGACCATTGAACATTGTTTTATTGTTTGTCAAGATGCATTTTATTTCTGGGACATTCTCAAGCGGACGATAAGAAAAGAACTTCCCCTCACACCTCACGGTATTAGGCTCCTCCCGTTCAGAAAGAGCAGCAGTAACACGCCGTATGGTATGGTCATGCTGTTAGGACTTTATGCCCTCTGGAGGAGCCGCATGATTGACAGGCATGCTGAACCACCTCGCTCGACGAAGTCTGTGTTCCGAGAAGAGGTTGCCCAAGTACGCAGTGTGGTTGAGACTTTTGATCCTGTTCCGGACTGGCTTTCGCTTCTGGACGCTTGTGTCTGTTTGCCTGACTTTTGAGGAGTCTATGAGTTTAAAAGTGCAAAGTTGTGTTTTTTATGCTAGACTGTTGATGTTTGCAACTGTATAGTACAGTTTAAACCTTCTTTTGCTTAATATTAATATGTGTGCAACTGTATAGTACAGTTCAAACGCATTTACGGAAATATTTCCATGCAATAAAGAAAAAAAAACCGGCGTAGCTCAGTGGTAGAACGCTCGACTGCCACGCAGAGAATACGGGTTCGAACCCAGGCAGAGGACAAGTTGGAATACTCCTCGGTCCTGGTTATTTTTTCTAAAATTTCCCGCGATAGTTGTTAAGGACACCGGCGGCGGCGGCGGCGGTCAACTACAGCGCAAGAACGACCCTTGTTGTGACCTCATAACAGCTTACGCTGTAAAAAGAAATCCGACTACACTGAGTCATGCTCGCCGATTACTAAACGGCACGTGCAACAACGGGGCATTGTAGGCAGCTCTTACGTATAACCACAATCACCAGCACGCGTCAAAAATGGTATGGCTATAGTGGCCAAACGCATTATGGGTCAATGCAGACAATCAGTTTGGCAGCAGACGCAGACAAGCAGTTTCGCAGCAGCAATAGCGGAGCGCAAAAAATGGGAAGGTTCAAACTACTGAGATAAACCAACCTGTAAAACAGAGGACCGTTGAAGCTTTCGTACGATGCGCTCCACCGCTCCAGCCAAATGACGAGAAACACCCTCCGCTGAGCTGGCCGTGTTATCTTGGCGCATTTTGCAGATGTTCAGTGGAGGTAGGCTCGAGCCAGGTATTCTCGAGGCGTGCTGATTAAGCACCAGGTTTCCCTGTTTATAAAAGGCAGGAATGTCCTTGTAAGGCAGCCAGCACCGAAGGCAATCCACAAGGGTAGCAACAACACAGCCCTGGACGTCCGGCCAAGTGGTCCGTAGGAGTAACTGTAAAACAGAGGACCGTTCACGCTTTCGTACGATACGCTGCACCGCTACAGCCAAATGACGGGAAACGCCCCCCGCTGTGCTGGCCTTGTTATCTGGTCGTATTTTGCAGGTTTTCAGTGGAGGTGGCAGCACAGGCAGCCCGGTAGTCTCGAGGCGCGCAGATCAAATACCAGGTTTCCCTGTACAACAATGGACCATTCAAGATTTCCTAGGATGCGCTCCAGCGCTCCACCGCTGCAGCCTTTCCAAAACCTTGTGTGAAGTATTTTGGCGTCCACGTCACGTTTTCCGCAACAACTTACCAGCTCTAAATGTTTACCAGCGTAGAAATGTTCGTACTTCATTAACTGTAAGACCGCTATACACTGGCGACCTTCAGGAAGGAGTATATCTAAATTGGTCCTATGGTCTGCTATGTTATGCTAGCGTTGCCAAATTTCAGGACAACTTGGCTGCATGGCAACTTACCATTTATTGACTCATTAATATATTTCAGTGCATAATTTAAACAAACCAAACGCTTCTCTAGTTCAAATTATTCGCAAGCCTAAATTTTAACAGATTTTATGTTTCTTCCTACAGTTCAATTACGCCAAAACCTAGTCTTCAGACGAGATCTAAATATGAAAGAAAAAGCGGATCCTCGACAGAAAACCTACGGTACATTTACTGAGCATCAAAACTGCTCGAAATTAGCTCCGAATGGAATGACGAAAGCAATCGAAAAAGAAAAAGAGAAATATGTGGCTACATTCAGGTGTACGCTAATGATCCACAACCCGAAAGACATCGCAAGTGCTCCGCTAGCTTGCAGGTATTGCATGTGTACATATGAACCAAATGTAGACAGCAAGACAGAAACAAAGGAGAGGAACAAAGTCGAAGAATACACAGCCTCTTTGGGACAAACACGAATAAAACAGTTTCGTTGCTCGGCCATCTTCATGGAGCGGAAAATATTGTCTATTATTATCTGGATTGTGGGTATTTACACTATATACAGAAAGAGAAGTACTTGTCCAGACTAATGGCGAACCACAATCTTATTCTTCATTGCGTCGCCTTCGGTTTTGTGTTTCGAAGACTACGAATCTGTGTGCCGCCTTACGAAATTGCAGACTAAGCTCAGCTACTACCTCGTGACATTACTCCCTCGGCATAAAAGCGCGCCCCGCCAGGGTGGTCTAGTGGCTATGGTACTCGGCTGCTGATCCGAGGGTCGCGGGATCGAATCCAGGCTGCGGCGGCTGCATTTCGATGGAGGCGAAATGTTGAGGTCCTTGTGCTGTGCGATGTCAGTGCACGTTAAAGAACCCCAGGTGGTCGAAATTTCCGGAGACCTCCACTACGGTGGCTCTCATAATGAGAGCGGGTTTTGGGACGTTAAACCCCACATAATAACATAAAAGCGCTTTGGAGGCGGTGGTCGAAGGCACATACAGGTCGAAGGCACATACGTCTTCAGTGGCGTGACGGACGCAATTGTAACGGGCGGTAACAATGATAGGTTGGGAATTAGGAGGCATTCATGATGAAATCGGCATGATGAACTGTGAGGAAATCGACTTCTATTGGCCAATAGCCGGCCATGAGCGCAGCCGAGGAACAAAACGCAGCGTTGTAAACTCGAGCCAATTCTCGGTCTGTCCGGGGGCGAGAATACAGCTCTTTCTTCGAGATCATGTTCAGGCGTAGGTACTTCGCACCGAAACGTACAGTTTCATCCTTCTTGCTCAATAACACCGCAAGAAACGTCCACGGACTCTTATACGTGTGTAGGTTGTCACCGCGTACAATTTGGCTAACTTTGATGGACTCGCGTTCCTGTACCGAAACTGTCAGGGGCTCTCACGGAAAGGACATGCTGGTTCTTCCGTTATGAACGGGTGTTTGGTGACAGACGTCTGACGAAGCCTCCATGATGACGAGGAACTGTCCTTGTAATGCTCGAGCAAGGCCCTGAGCTCTTCTTTTTTTCTCTCGAAAGAATTTAATTGATGTAAGTTTGTCGTCGTCGCGGGTTCGAGAGATTCCGTCAGTGCGAAGGTATTGGTAGCTTCCACAAATTCATCTATGTGCGCGATCTTCGAACGTCTATTAAGGTTGTCTATATATGATAGGGAAGTTTGTCACCATTACCTTGGCTCGGCCATTATATAGCTTCGCTTTGCCTGTTACAACGCACATCTGTCGGCTTAAGAGCAAGTGCTGTTCACCTTCCTGTGGCAGGTGCTTTCATGGCAACGGAAGTGATGATGCTGAGGAGCGGGGGGGTGGTCACCTGCTCTTGCATCACGTTCAAGGCATGGTAACCGACGTTGCTATATGGCGTCGTTGCTTCATTTGTGTGAAGTGTTTCCTCCATATATGCTCAGTGACTGCGCCGCGCCGGAGCAGTCATTGATCGATGCCTAGGAAGACGTCCCCCGGGAACTCCCGTAGAACGACATCACCCACCGAAGAATTCTGACCGTCTGTTGACCCTCCCCGTGCGCGTTCGAGTAGGTGTTATGAGGTGGCCTCATGCTGTTCGGATGTGTGGTCTTTCCCAAGCAGTCTTAACCTCTCAAACTTGGCAGCGAAAAGACCACTGGTGATAGACTAATAAGCTCCGATGTCTACTAAGGCAGGTCGGGGGTTCGGATCACCGCTGCATCGGTTTGTCTCGCTGCAGCTATGTCCGATCGGCAAATATTTCGGCGGCGTAATGCTGTCGTGAAGGCTCTGGTCAGGTGGTGTACTACGACTACGTCGCGAGGACTCGTGCGTCGCGATCGCCGTCACCGTCGTCGTTGCCGGCGCTCTCAGGCCTTTGGCAACGGCACCTCCATCACAGGAGCAGAAAGGGCAGTTCCATCCGCTGCTGCCTTAAGTTCCCGGGTAGGGCTGGGAGATTCGCCGTGTGTTTGGCTCGACTGTAATTGTGGGCGATTCAGCGAGATGTGGCGGTCGGGCGGAGGTGAAAGGGCTGGTCGTCGTTGGTACTGTGCGTCAGAGATATAATCGACGATGTCGAGTGGTCACTTACCCGGATGTGGACGCGGTGCGTTCTTGGAGATGCCACGAAGTCCAGTGTTGCGGTATTGACAATAGCGGCTTTTAACCGCACCGGCGGCGCAATGATACAGCGTCCGCTTCCGATGCGGTGTGTACCGGGTTGAAATCCCAGTGCCGGCCGGACACCCACCGGTTAATAAACGGGTAGAGGAGTACACAGCTGGCGCTCGGTGTAGGTGTACTTTTCTCGAAAGGTGGCCCCATGAGGACGTGGCAGGTCCCCTAGGCACACCTTACCCACCACGGCTTTGGTGAAATAGTTGAGCATCCGCCTCGCTGAAGTAGGCTGGGAGGCATCCGCTACAGCCGCCGGGTACCTACCGGTAAAATAGGGACAAGCGCGCTTCCCCCTGGTGCACGTCAGTTGGAAGGTACTGTGCGCTTGGGAGGTCACCCACCCTTGTGGGAAATGGGCAGCATGGGACTGCCCGACCTTAAATTGAGGTCACTCATTTCTTTGTGTGTCTTTCTTGCGTGCATAGGTAGAAGGGTAGGCGCTGGTCAGGGGTAGTGCATCTGTTCGGTAGTGCATCTGTTTTTCTCGGTCGAGTGGCAGACGACACTGCGCACTGCTCTCACTAAGCGAAAGGCTGACTAAAGGAGAATGGTGATTACATCGTGGCGTGCCACCTCACAGCGCCTCCAAGCGCAAGCAAGGGAGGACGTCGCGCCACACTACAGAAAATTATATGTATGAGACGTAGCGCTTCAATGATCTCCCATTTATTGGTCGCCGTTTCGGTCAGTGCCTTACCTTTCTGAAGAGAACGGTTCGGCTTTGACTGAAACGTCGACCAATAAATAGGTTATCATTGAAGTGGTACGTCTCATACTGGTACTCATGCGGCAGACGAAGCCACCTACATCACCAAAGTATATATATATATATATATATATATATATATATATATATATATATATATCAAAGCAACACAATCTTGTTGACCTGGGTCTCCGTCAACTACGGCGGCTCCGCGATTCCGTACAGCCCGGTGCTCTTTGCAACAGACGGTACGGGTGACCTCCGACCATTTTACTCTCTGTCGTGGCCCAATTTCACATCTTTACAGAGCACCCGATATCTTCCCTCAGTAATCGCTGCAACTCTTCGGCATTCCTGCCAGCACGTCCAAAAAGCACTAGTCACGCAATGTAGAATTTTGCTTTGCTCCCTCTTCCGGCGTAATCCAGGCCAATACCCCCTGCATTGTACCTGACCTGTCTAAAGAGAGCCTCGCTGAACTGTTCGACCAAGCCAGCAAGGGTGCCGTAGCGTTGAACTCTAATCATTTCAGCACGTTAATACATAACGTTTCCACCTGTTCCTGCCAAAAAGTGTCAGGCACGTTCATCTAAGGAACGGCAACGTTACCTCATACACCCAATTTACCAGTTGTCATCTCTCCCATCATGAGGAACAGCTCCCCAAATTAAATCTTTAGTGGGACGTCAGTGTCTTCCAACGGCTGCTCTTAAGAAAGAACTTATTTCGCGTCGATTTTTATCGGAACACTGGCCCTAGCGTCAGGCTACTTCACAAATGGCCAGCTATTGAAAAAAAGCATTGATCTGGATTACTTCCATTCTGGTAGCACGAACAGGCCACAAGGTGTGTTCCTCACCTATCTTGGATGTGTTTCGGGAAGGCCGTTCATGTTCCTCACGCAGTGCGAGCTTCTCCCATACTGTCCGTTAAGGGAAGGTGCCTTGCATACTCTTGCGAGGCAGACCTGCTGACCTCTCTTGATGTAGGTGGTATGTCGCTGACGGCGCATGTGGATGCCACTGACCCCGCCCCACAGTTACTCCGTCTCATGGCTTGTTGGCCATTCCACAAGGTTTTCCGCTTTGTACTGAGTCCGTAGAATTTGGTCAGGGGCACAGCATGCGGGAGTTAAACTTTTTCTTGTGTTGTCTACCGCCTTTACATGTTCCAATGCGCTATAATTAAGGTGTTCGCACCGTAGAAAATCATGTGTAGGCGTCAGCGTAGGTCTCCGGAGGAAATATTCATGTGAAGCGACGGCGGCCGCCATGGCAATCCAGAACAGACCACGCAAGCCATTCGTGATTGTGCAGGTATAGCCCGAAAAAAATTCGGTTTTAAAAGTTAAATCCGTCAAAAAGTCGCAAACTGCGATTTTCGTAACGCGTGTATTACAGCTTGTCACGAACCTCGGGGACGTTTGCAGAGTGTGGGAGGAGAGACACGTTTGACGATGATAGATAGCGTTTTTCGTACGGCAAACCAATTTTATAAAGAGCACGGCAAGCCAAAAAACTGAACGAAATATATAGAGACAGAAAACTAATACAGAAAATGAAGTATCAATCAAACCAAACTTCCTTATGTATCAATACTTTTGAATTCTCAATTCGGCGTAGCCCTTAGTCCTAAGCCAGGCCACACTGACTCCGCCGGCGCTGTCGCGCTGAACAAATGGATCGATCTTACTAGAATTGGTGCTGTCCTTTTCGCTGCGAAGTCCGATGTTGGTCTAGAAATCCTTTTGGCGTCTACAAGTTGTCGCTGGCCTCCTTTACGTCGGTTGGAAGGTACCGCTTTCTTCTGTAGCCGTCGTCCGGTCTGAGCTGCTGACGTGGCACGTCCTTCGTGGGTTAGGCCTAGCCTAAGGCCTAAGTACGAGTGCGGTTTCCCGCTAGAATTGGTGACGTGTCGTCCTAGTGAATTGCCGCTGGCCGACCTTTGAAGGGGGTTTGTTGGCGTTGCGTCCAGAACCGTCGGCTGCAGAACCTCCGAAGAGCCTCGCTCGAACGTAATCGAGGTCCACGGCTACGCGACGGAGTACCAGCGTCCCTGGCTCCCGAATTGAACACCTCATCCCGTCGACAGAGTGTAGCTGCCGATGCGCCCTTTCTGGGCCTCCGCCACCCAGACAATTGCCAGCTCGGCGTTGACCATTTCCGATCGCAGCTCGGGTCACGCGCCATGAGCCAGCCCTCCACCAACCACGAATATAGACGTGTCAACGGCGCGTGCTTTAATGCGCCTCTCCATTATTCCGCACACCATCTCTTGTTTTTCGCTATGTGGCACGTGCTTTGGGCCGCTTTACTCACGACACAGCTCCAACATTAATTATATATCGCGTCGAATGTTCATTTTCTTAAGAATATACTCTAATATATTCGATGGAGCTCAACTTATTCCCGCACTTCATAGAGAAGCCTTTAACGTGGCTGTGTGCATGATTCTGCGTACACGCACGAACGTTTCACTGTTGACAGATGCAATAAAAGGCGTTTTGATGTCAGCGATGAGGCAAAACGCGATGAAGCGCGTGCTCGTAGTTCGCACTACTGTGGTGGATTCAGTTCTAAATTCTGGTGCCATGTGTAATAGGAGCGCTGTTCATCGGCAAGTACAGATGTCAGTCAACTTTAACTAGACCGCGTTGAAGGCCACACAAGAGGAAATGTGAGCTAATGAAGGAATGTGTGCCACGCAGTTGTGTGACTCAAGAGCATGGCAAGCGAATGGAGAGGCACTGCGAATGGGGCAGGAAACGCTATCGCATTTAACAAGCATAAGCCTCCCCCCAATTTCTTAAAGAACTTCGGTCACTTTGGAAGAGTTCCGTACGCACGGACTTCGACATCGAACTGGAAAAACTTCGTGCGATTCGCCGTCGTGCGGAAATAAGGTATAGACGCACGAAGTCTATCCACGACTTGAGACTGGCTAGACGCACACAAAAGAACATACAGCGTCAAATCAACAAGCTGGCTTCGCGGCGACGGGCATCTTTTTGCGAGTCTCTGGATCCGCGAAAGCCTTTGTCGCTCACATGGAGAACTGTTCGTGGCCTTCGTACAACACCCGGTCAGCGCCACCCGTTTAAATCTCTGGCACTCCATCTAAAGTGCAGTGAGATAGAAGTCGCCGAGTCTTTCTGTAAAAGGATTGCTGGTGAGGCAAATCCTGATGGAGCGGTGGTGGGGTCGCCGACCACCCTCTCTGCTCACGTGATCCTCGCGTGGAATGTCCATTTTCCATGGAAGAACTAGAAGCTGCACTGGCTGTGTGCCGGCGTTCTTCAGCGCCAGGACCGGACGGCATCACTTATCGCGCCCTGTGCAACCTGGGTGAACAAGCACGGAAGGCACTCCTGATCCTTTACAACGACTACTGGCAGACGGGCACGGTACCGCAGGAATGGAAATGCAGCCGCTTAATTCCACTCCTTAAGGCCGGCAAATCTCCTTTGGACATCTCCTCATATCGTCCGATCGCGCTTGCCAGTTGTGTCGGCAAAACGATGGAGAGAATGATTTTAACGCGCCTTGAATGGTACTTGGAGTACTATGACGTTTATCCCGACGTTATGACCGGTTTCAGACGCGGTCGTTCATCAACAGACAGCGTTGTCGATCTGGTCACATATGTCCAACACCAGAAAGCCTGTAAGCGACTATCTGCCACTGCGTTCCTGGACGTTAAAGGCGCTTACGACAATGTCACCCATGAAGCCATTCTGAGCGCACTAGACGCTGTAGGACTTGGTGGCAAGATGTATACGTGCGTATGCAGCTACCTACAGATGAGGACGTTCTACGTTCACACAGAGAACGGCCCGACATCAAAGCATCACGTTAGCCGTGGAGTCCCTCAAGGCGGAGTGCTAAGTCCAACGCTTTTTAACCTAGCCCTTATTGGATTAGTAAATCATCTGCCCAGCACCGTACGACTTTCCATCTATGCCGATGACATCTGCGTTTGGACGTCCGCTGTGACACGGCTTCAGCTTCGTGCTCGGCTTCAGAAGGCAGTCACGACGACGTCACGTTACCTTCAGAAACAAGGACTAGACATTTCATGCGAAAAGTGTGCAATGGTGGCATTCACCAAGAAACCGATGTTTGCATATAACATCGCCATTAACGGTCAAGTAATACCATACTGCCGAAGTCATAGGTTCCTGGGAGTGGTAATTGACAGAGACCTGTCTTGGACTGCGCACGTGAACTACGTGAAGAAACGGCTGACTGCTATCTGCCACTTATTCAGATTCCTCGCAGGGAAAAACTGGGGCCTGTCCATACACGCTATGCTACAGCTGTACAGAGTGCTGTTCGTCGGATTCCTGCGGTACAGCCTACCTGCTATCGCCAACACCTGCAAGACTAACCTGCGCATGATAGAGAGCATTCAAGCGCAAGCTCTTAAGATATGCCTTGGCTTACCACGCAGCGCGTCAACGGCTGAAACCATTGCCATAGCGCAGGATTACTCTATCACGACGCACATCGCCGTGGAGACCATGCGACTTCACCTCAGGCATGTGGCTAGGACTCCCTCACACCATCTGGCGAGCCTCGTTGCTGCAAGGCCCCGCACTTCATTCAGCGCTAATGTCAATGCACACAGTGCGGCGTTTACTCCAGGGTACACGCCTGCGGCTAAGCGAGTGCTCCCTCCGTGGTGTTTGAGTCTCCCACAAGTACACCTCACAATTCCTGGGATACAGAAGAAGGCAGATCTACCAGTATCTGCGCTAAAGCAACTCAGCTTACACCTGTTGTACGAACGGTACGGTAACCACGTACACGTATACACCGATGGATCGACTACGTCGTCCAGTTCTGGCGGAGCGGTGATCGTACCAACGCAGGGGATAACGATTCGACTAAAGACGTCTCATGTCACGACGTCCACGGCGGCAGAACTAACGGCTCTACGTCGTGCGCTAGAATTCATCCGTACTGAGAGGCCGAGGAAATGGGCTGTGTTTTCGGACTCGAAGGCGGCGTTGCAGTGCATACGGTCAGCTCTTAGGCGCGGATGCCACGAGCAGCTGACGTACGATGTAATCGTGCTTCACCACCACCTCCGAGAAAATGGCCACGAGATTCACTTTCAGTGGGTGCCCAGTCACTGCGGAATCCGCGGCAACGAGTCCGCAGATGGCGCAGCTCGCACTTCACATCAAGAAGCGAACATTATTTCAATTCCACTCTCAAGGACAGATGCTGCAATGCAGCTTCGACACCTGGCACACCGTCTCTCACTGGTTGAGTGGAACTCACCAAACATCAGACGAACGCGACAGTACCAGCTAAACCCTTCCCTGCATCTCCGCCCTCCATCAGGACTTCCTCGACATGAGGCCTCGCTTCTTTGTCGACTTTGGCTGGGAGTTGCCTTCACAAAGGCATACTCCGCATTAATTGGAGCGATCGACAGTGCAACCTGCGAGATGTGCGACACCGACGAAACCCTGGACCATCTGCTGTGCCACTGTCCGCGATTCGTCGAGGAAAGGAAAATCCTTGACGCTACACCACCTTGACGATCGACCACTGTCCTTACAGATGCTACTCGAACACCGCCCTCATCGCTCGTCGGCCCACAAGGCACTAAAAGCACTTTTACGCTTTCTCAAGACGACTGGTTTGCGTGAACGCCTTTGACAGTAGGACTTGTCCGACAACGTCTTTTTCATTATTCCCCTTCCTTCTCTCTCTCCCATCTTTCTATTCCCCCTTCCCACTCCCCCAGTGTAGGGTAGGCAACCGGACGCCCTTCTGGTTAACCTCCCTGCCTTTCTGTTTTCCCCTTCCTCCTCCTCCTCCTCCTCAGTCACTTTAACCACATCTATCTATCTATCTATCTATCTATCTATCTATCTATCTATCTATCTATCTATCTATCTATCTATCTCTGGGTGCTCTCCTGTTCGTTTGTTCGCGTGGTATACACCAACATTTGCGCCGTTGAGCGCAAGTTATTAGGAAAAAGAATGTTTGATCTTGGGAGATCACTAACATGATGCACATCATTTATGCGTCATAATAAACGACTGCGCTCACGTGCTCCTTATACCTGTAAAGCTGGGCCTGTGTTATATGGATATTCGCCGCAGGTGTCTGAAAATATATAGGCTTTGTCGCGACCACCTAACACATATCAGATATTGGAGCAAACTTAATACAACAAAAGCATACCGCTTGTTGTAACTTGCTTTTGAAATTTAGACACAACAATGGCGCAGACAGACAAACACGACGTCTTTGGCAGTAGGAATCGAACGTAGGCCACCAAGGAGCCAAGCTAGCACACTACCTCTAGGAACCGGCGGCGCCGTCCACGCGTGTTGCAAATAATGCTATTGCGACGACAGTTGCGATGATGCTGCCTGTAACCTACGCTGTCCTTCTTGTGTACGTTAAATATTTTCGCAGCAATGCAATGAACTATAAGTGCGTTCTACTGTCACTCAGCGTGGTTGTTGAAGAGCTTTACTTTTTCCGTAGGAATACTTCAAGGAATGACACTTATGATACACACACCAACCCATCGTAGCACACATTGCTCTTTGACCTAGCAGAAATCTGTGCACAAACGCGAGTGCCAACGTTAGGACGTACCATGTGCCACCATACGGTCGTTATGGTGCTGGCGACGTTCCTTTTTAGCCTAAGTTAAGCATGCACCCACGCATGTGCTTTGTGCAAAGACGTGTGTGGTGGTTTAGGTGCTGGGGGCACGTGTTTGGACTCGTCAGGACTTTCGAATACCCTTTAAGTGATAGAGGAGGAATGACGAAGAACAGAAGACAAAGCAAGGGCCAGGTGGCGTGCTCGGCGGTGGCACGGAAGAAAAGAAGAGGCTCGCACGGTGCGCGCAGACGACGCCCCTGCCTGTTGGTGCAGACGCGCGAGGGTGCCTGCAGTGACGTCGCGTGGAGCAGGCATACGCGTTGCCTGGTCATCCAGACTCCTGGAGCGGGTTGCGTACGTCCTCATCCAAGGAGAGGCCAAATTGGAGGCCCCTAGCCGGGACGCCTCCAGCACGAGGTGAATCACGAGTGCGGCTGGCCACGGTAGAGCAGCCGTGGGCTGGCGCCTGCTGCATCTGACGCTGCGACGCCACCGTGCAGGGTCGCCGCCTCCGCCGGCAGTCATCGCGTCGCCGCCGCGACGCTACCGTGCCGAGTCACCACCTTGGCTGAGGAGCAATGCCATAGCCATCACGCCGGCAACCAAAGGATGCATCGCAACCTGTGAGGCATCGTTTTTCTATATTCCTCGAACGTCCGATGGTCTGGACCTTAAGCCCATCTGTCTTTCTTGTTTTTTTTTTGTACGTCATATTGTTGTAAGTGCGCTTATTGCGTGTTGTGTCCACGTCATCCTCATCTCCGTCGCACTGTCACATAAATATGTATTATTTTCCTCTTACGCTCCCGTGTCCTCGCAATACCTTTCTCATCTGACCATACACAAGCATTCGTGACGAAGGTCCTCTTAATCCTTTACAACGTGCATCCACTTGGCTGGATGCCAGGCAAATCGACCCGCTAACATCCAAAATAAGTAAACTTAATATCGACACCAGCGTATGTAACTGTTATAAAGATTTTCTTTCAAACAGAACACAATACGTCACTGCCAACGATTATTCCCTACACTTTCTTCGGTTACGGCCCCGCCACGGCGGTCCAGTGGTTATGGCACTCGGCTGCAGATGCGAAGGTCGCGGCATCGAATCCCGGGCATGGCGGCTGCATATCGATGGAGGCGAAATGTTGAGGCCCGGATGCTGTGCGATGTCAGTGCACGTTAAGGAATCCCAGGTGGTTGAAACTTCCGGAGACCTCCACTACGGCTTCTCTCATAATCACAGCTGGCTTGCGGACGTTAAACACCATATATTAATCAATTATTCTGTTACGTCCGGTGTACCATATGGGTCTGTGCTGGGCCCATTGTTATTTATCTACATCCATGACCTCCCTAACCCCATTGTTTTCCATCAATTAAACTTTTCACGGATCACTTATTTATCACAAAATAACAAACTCGTGGTTCACTAAATATTCAAAATGATCTTAACCAATCGTCCCTATGGTGGGCTAAATGGCTTATGCAACTAAACATCAGTAAATGCAAGGTAATGAGAGTAACCCGACGCCTTTACAGTGACACTAGAGTTATCAGCTTAAAGGAGTCCCCTTGAATTCCCTCAATTCCTAAAAATACATTGGAATTAAGATCATTAACGACCTCTCCTGGAATATGCACGTTGATTATGGAACCTGCAGTGCTAATCGCACTCTTCGATAGTTGGGCCGCAATTTTCCTAAAGCACCTTCTTTAAAATTTAATTCTGTATAAAACTTTAGTATGTCCGAACTTAGAACTCTCATGCAGCATCTGGGACCCCTTTCAAACGGTACTAATCAGCACACTAGAATCTGAAAGGGAAAATTAGCATCCACCCGTTTTGTACGGATTTCCTTGTATACAAGGAAATCCATACAAAACGGGCGGATGCTAATTTTCCCTTTCGTAAACGTTACTCAGCCTTGCGGGTTTCCACAGAACTCATTTGCCACAACGGAAACTGTTCAGAATCGTGCCGTCCTGTTTATTTTGCGCAATTATGCCTGCTACGCTGCAGTATCTACAATGAAGAACACACTACATCTGCCTGATCTGCCTTTACGTCATGAATACCTTCGTCTTTGTCTCTTTCACAGTATTTATCATCAAAAAGGAGATTTAAAAGCCACCTTTTTTTCAGCCTGAGTACATTTAATCACGCGTGGACCACAACTTTAAGGTTGATGTCTCATTTTGCGGAACAAACCTATACAAGGACTCTTTTATCCCCCAGACCAGCAGAGAATGGAACCACCTTCCCACCTCCATCGCAGCAATTACTGATGTCGACACGTGCAGTTGTTGTGGAAAGCCATTATCACTTCCCAGTGACACGCGCGCTGGTTTTGATTGTTTGCGGGGAGCGCCGTTATCACTTTGTTATGTGCAACGCAGGCCGAGTTTATCTTGCATGCCACTTCTGGAACCATGTCGACCATTCTTGAAACTGCTTGCTTGACGCACACATTTCAGTAACTTCTGGAATTCCAGAAGTGTAGAATTCGCTCAGTGTGGAAGACGCGATAACGACGTTGTCTAACTGGGCTGGCGTCTCCAATATTGATTGCGTGAGTGACAAGAGATATCTGGCCCAAGGGCTGTGGTCAAAGTCAAATGTTTTTGCGGCATGACTGCAATATGCGCCATATGTCGGCTATCTGTGCTGGGTGGAGGTCAGGTGCGATAGAGGTCAGGAGGAGGACGAAACAGATGGCAAAGAAGCGTCGGCGATCAAAACAGAAATGGCATAATGGTCAATAGAATATACTGCCATTTCATGGTCATGCCATCTGGGATAACTTGGATCGACCAGCTGAAGTTCAACCGAGGCAGAGATACTCGGTTATTTGTAACTGTCAGAACTGGATGAGCAACTGCGACATTCCTGGCCAATAGAACGTCAACGGACGGAGTCAGGATACAGTCACCGTCGAGCAAAGCAGGAGAGGACACCAAGCTGACATACGTCACAGCTTTAGGAGTTAGACGGACATGATCCATGGAACACAAGCGCGGTTGACGTGTGGCTGTAGTGTCATGATAACAAAGTAGGTAAAGCTGAAGGAAGCCGGTTCCACAGTCGATAAGGGCAGAGTGAGTGGATAGAAAGTCCATGCCCAGAACAAGTTCATGAGAGCATTGTTCAAGTACAGCAAGTAGTAGAGTTGCAGAGCAGCAGACAATCCACATTCGCGCAGAGCACATTCTCAGCTCGGGAAACGTCTTACCGTCGGCGATGCGGATGAGCGGTCCCGTGGGCGGCGTGAGAACCTTCCTAAGGCGGCGGCGCAGTACAGAATGCATGACTGATATATGGGCCCCTGTATCCACGAGATCAACAACAAGTTCGTCGTCTATTTTTACGTCTGTAAGGTTGCGCCTTGCCTACAATGGGGTCAGAGGATTTCGCTGGGAAGTCATCGATGGAGCATCACCTCAGGCAGCTGTACCGCCTAGTTTTCCCGGGGCAGGCGTCCTAACAGCGATGTCGGGCGGTGGAATTGGGTGAGCGAGACGCCGGCGGCAGGAGAGTGGTGAGCGGGACTGATGGCCACCGGGGGATGGAGAACTGCCATACGACATGGACGAAGCCTTGTCACTGCTGGTCTGAGGTGGCTGAGGTACGGTTGTAATCGGCCATCATTAGCATCAGGACGACGCTTGTGCCCATAAAAAGCCTGATTCCGATACCATCTGTTGGTGCATTAGCGCGACACATGACAAATACTCCAGCACATGAAGCAGATGGGTTGGTCATCAGCTGTTCTCAACTCGGCTCGATTGCGGAGAGGTGGTAGGACCGTCTGGCCTCGGGTGTATGAAAGGGGACAACGGCGATCGATGGTCCGGGAAGGAGCTGCTGCACACACAGAGTCCAGGCCAGCGTCCCAAAGTTCCTGGCGGCCGATAGCATGGACGATGGGTATCATCTGTGTGCTCGAGTCGCAGGCACAGGAGCACATGAGAGCCGGCGACATAGCATCGAGTTCACGTCGGATGATCTTGGTCCCGTGTTCGGCTGTTAACGGAGACGCTTGTGGTGCAGGTGGGTCCTCGCGCGACCATGTTGCTGTCGTGTTGGGAAGACGAGTAAACGTGGTGGCAACACGTCGACCTTAAGTGGCCTCGAAACGCTAACACTCCTGGATAATGGCATCGACAGTGTCACACTCCTTGCATATTAGGAGACTGAAAGCATCGTCTGGTATTCCCTTTAAAAGGATGGGCCACTTTCTCGGATTCCGCCATATCGTCGCCCGCTCAGAGGCACAGAGCCAGCACGTCCTGTATATAAGAGAGGTAGGATTCCGTCAATGTGTGCGCGCGGGACGCCAGTTCCTTCGCGGCCGCTGTCTTTCTACTAGCGGACTTGTCGAATAGGGCACGCATCACTTCCTCGCATACATCCCAGCTGCTGATTTCGTCTTCCTCGCTCTCAAACCCCACCTTTGGGGTAATTCGCAAGAAGAATAAAATGTTCACCAACGTAATAGTCTCGTCCCAGCGATTACTCCTACTTGCGCGTTCCTACAACGCCAACCAGTTTTCGATGTCCTCACTTCGGTCCCACAAAACGTGCCTCGGGTCTTTCGGGTGTCTAAGGACAACCGTTTATGTAGATGGCGCAGTGGGAGCCTGCTCCTCTTCCGCCATCGTGGAACAAGCAAAATGCCGGCCGCTGCGGAGCTCCGTTGTATCATGGTCCACCCGGCAATTCTACCAATATGCCACGTGCCGGAACAGAATGCTTAATAGCAAGAATGGTAAAGAAATGTATTTACAGATTATATATATATACAGGGAGCGGCCATTGCAGCCACGATGAAAGGACAACAGCAACAACAGGAACAACGTGAGCGGTCCGCCAGTAGTCATCTTCTTCACTTTCCTGCGCACACTGGCACGTGAAGGATGGCTCGCTTTCACCGAGCCGGAACGCTTCGTAACAATATTTCCATTGCGTAGAAAATGTTACTGAGTGAATGATAAGCCACTCCAAGTGAATGAGAAGGCACTGCGAATAGGGAACGAAACACGCTATCATTTTCGACTAACACAAACGTCCCCCCAACCCCCCCCCCCAAGTTTTCTCTTGACACAAGTGCACTTTCGACACTCCTGGTTAGCCTACGTCAAGTGTCCACCCACTCATTCGCCTTGTACAAATGCGTTCACGTACTTGGGTAATCAGACTCAATTGAGACATAATGAGACACATAGGCAATTTCCTGGCTGACTACATCGCATGACACGGATATCCACAATTATGGGATCCGCTAGCTTTGTGTCGACGTTTCCAAGTGCAATTCCGCAATTTCCAAAAGGGCACCTGCATTGCAGACTCCTTAATTCAATAGACGATATGATGCGCATCATCGGCTCACGCACTGCGCCAAGCTTACAGTTATCTACTAATTTGTGAACCCCAGGTATGTAGTCACTGATGGCTTCGCGTTCTTGCCTTTTCTTTGAAAACAACTCGAAGCTTGCGACTTGAAGCTCGTTGCCTTGTGCTTGATATCGCATCGCTTGCCTCTGTAAGAGGCGCTGTATTCTGTCGAAACGTGGGTGCTGATGGGCCACAGCTTTCCAGAAATACAACCTTCTTTTTATCGCAGGCCGCATCATTCGTAGCGCAGTATAGAAAAATACATTCGTGATATCTCCATGTGTGGAAAGCTTCTAGCCTCCCCATGGACGACATTCACCTTGAATCAATTAGCGCGGACCTTTGCTACCGCGCCTCATTAGTAGGCTTTATCGATGGTCGCCAGTTGTCATGTTATCCCGAGGGAGTGTAAGCACGATGCTCGGTACGAATGCTCACTGGCCTGTCGCGGCTGGCGGCGCCTTCAATTCGATGGACGCAGAAGGGCTACCTCGTAGCGCCACGACGCTTTGTAGCGCAACTAAACTATAGCGCAGGGTGGACTCGAACGTTTCGCCCATGTACATATTTAGGAGGGAAGTTTAACAAACTTACAGGGGTTAATTTGCATCCTGCGATGCTCCACTGCCTTCTTTACTAATTTTCAATTTGAAAAACTGCGCAGTTCTGTCCCTCATTTGCCGCGCTAAGGCATGTATATGTGAGTGACGTCAGAAAAGTTTATACAGAAATCGCAGGTCACACGCCATAAATTCGCTTGCGGTGAACGAATGTCCCTACGCCACCAGGGTGTCCTAGCGCATATGCCAATCGGCTGCTGATCAGGAGGTCGCGGGATCGAATTCCAGCCGCAGCGGTTCCTTTTTGATGGAGGGGTAATGCAAGTGCACGACAGAACACCAGGTGGTTGAAATTTCCGAAACCCTCTACTACGGCGTACCATATAATAATAGTATAGCGATTTTGGTACATAAAACCCCTCAAATGTAATATCGACGAGCGTTCGTATACAGGCATGCTGGAATCTCTGCATGCGGCCACCATTACACCGTGTGTTTTTAATTTGATAACAGAATTGTGAACGTTGCGGTTGTGACGTGCATCTAATGATCTCGTTGTTGCATCGACGGAGCCCCCCATGGGCAAGGACATGCAACAGGCGAAAATATAGCCCAGTATGCCAAAGTTGAAGACATATTCTATGGTATCGCGGAAGATGTCCCCAAATTTCTTGTTTTTGCCCATGCTTTGTCGGTTAACGCCATCATGGAAGGCTGCCGCCTGTCAGCGCTGCTCATAACTAGAAGAATTCTAGAAGCACCGCGCTTGCTAAACACATCATCTTCTTTTAATCGGATTGCATCCGAGTGCTCTAAAGCTAACAGAGTGCGTGAGCTCTAAGCGGCCGCTCCTGCTTTCCTCGAGCCAACCACCTTAGTGCCGCCACCTTTGGTTGAGAAGTATTCAACGAAGTGAAGCCTGGTCATGCAATGGTTGTCAACAAGCAAGTGATTGACCAGGTTCTAAATAAGCCGTACTTCAAATAGTAGTGCCACAATGGTTAGAAATGTGATACACTCGTCGTTTGGCTTCGCACGATGTTTTCTAGTACAATAATTGCATTGGCATCGATTATTCAGTGGGCACAATTTATTTCTGCAAGAATTTTGCCCATTTGCTGCTTTTACGAAAAAGCCGCATTATTCACTTTTTTTTTTTGCAGCAGTTGGGCCACTCATCCTCTGGTCCCTCATAAGGTGTTCCATCGGGCGGGGGGCATCTGCAAAGATTATTTTCACTAATGGTTATCCATAACATAAACATATTTTGTGCTCTTTGTTGGCTTGCTCGTACAAAGAGAACTAGTTAAATTTATTTCACAAACGATACTACCATTATGACAATGTACAATACCTACCCTAATTTGTGAAACGCCTTTCTTTTAGCGCGAAAACATTGTTATAATACAAGGATGTGCACATGTGATTCTTACGGTGAAGAGGACATGCTGGGATTTTTGGTCGGTTATCCATGAAGAACAATAGACGAGCGAGCAGAAAAAAATCAACGGCAGCGTGCGGCCAAATTGAACTAGAGCAGCAACAGAAATAGATCAACACGTTTACATGCCTGTATACGAACGTTTCGTCGATATATTTGAGCCTCCTAAGGATATTTGGTGGAAGGCGCGGAACTTCTCCCGTGGGCATATTACTTTGACGAAGACAGAAAATGTGGAGGTACGAGCAATGACGAAAGTATAGATAATGCGTTGCTCAATAAGCACTTCTCAATTACAGGGAATGTGACGTAGCGGTAACACTACGGCGGTGCCAATAACCAATAATTGAGATGCGTTTGTGCAGAGAGAAGGGCCATTGAGGTCAACGCAATGCATTTTATCAAATGAGGCTGTTAACTAGTCCACACACGCAAGCACACACACACACACTCGCACGCACATATGTGTCCTTGCGTGTGCGTTCACAAGATATCACGTGCTTGTTGCTGTTTATATGTTTTCATTGGTGAAATCTCAATCACGTTCTTTGACAGGCTAGATGAATAGGTGCAGCGAAGCCTAGTTACAGTGTAATGGTCTACTGCGCATGTTTTCACACACAGTCGTGACCTTCGGCCGGTTTGCTGAAGCTAGCAGCTGGACACTTTGGATGGAAGTCCCACAGCATTCTATCTTAGTGCTCTCCACGACCACGTTACAGCACTGTGAAGAGAGGTTGCCTGTGGCAATGATACGAACGCGGACACAGCTCAGCCAATCTTCTTAAGTTCATGCACATTTAAAAGTGCTACGTCAGCATCATTATCTGATATCTTTATCTGCAAAGCGAGTAGGATAGGAGAATGCTAAAAAAGAAGCAGGCTTTTATAACTACGTCCATGTGATGATGCTATGGTGGCTGCACACTTGCTTAGGTCCACTGAGGAAGGGTACAGTCTGTTCTCTTGCCGTCCCGCTTCAAACACTGTTTCTTTCTGTCCTTGCGAAGAGACGTGGCACGGGGCGTGATAATGTACACGTTACGTGTAACTGCCATTCCCATCCCTTACCTTGCTTCCTACGTATTCAAGTATGGTGATCACTTTGTCCGTAAACGTATGCATGGTTGACGAAATATAAGCGCGAACTAGCGATGCGAATATGCGAACGAACTGAGGCACATAACAAATATACATTGCTATATTCAACATGCGTTAGGCCATCATTGCAACTGTTTCCGGTACGGACCAGGATAATGATATGATTGATAAGTAAGTAGGTGTGTTACCAACCCCATAAAGGTCATTTTTCTTCCGCCTGGATCGCATTTATATGCTGAGCAACTGCTCGTCGTCAGTAGAGAGCTTGCAGTTAAATTAAAGCCCTTGTAGTAACAGTATCCTGCAGGAAATACATAATTTCAGTCTGCCTAAATGCCAGAGAGGGTTATGACAAAACACCTTACGAACACTGTTTTCACCATTATTACCAAAATACTACTTTCTTCTTTTATTATTTGAAATTTAATTTATATTGGAGTATGCTATATAGACATATATGCAGAGCAATTTCTAATAATTTTGTGTAAACTTACGTCATATAAACATATGCCAGACACACGGATAGCTGGGCGTAAGGGATATCTCCTTTAATCCGAGGATGCGACTATTCCCACCATACTCTGTGTCCTCCGTATGCACCGATGCTTGTATTGAGCAATTCTCAATCGAGACGCTCTGTTCGCGCCACTGATCTTGCGACGTTCCTAGTCTGTACAGAACATGTGTTGGAGTTCCCATAAGTCTCCTGGAGAACACATGGGACGTCTACTGTGACATCTAGAATGCACCATAACTGTCGCTATTGTGGTAGTTGGATGACGTGCATAATTATGGTGCACTGGAGCGCAGGAAGCGAGCAGTTGCGATCACGACCTTCGAAAATCCTGTACGTCAAGGCGCACTGGCCTTTAAGAGCGAAGCTGTTCATGCCTGGTGTAAAAAGATTGGTGTCTGTCACGATTGTGCCTGTTAAAACGGACTTGCTCAGTGAATTACTCTGTGAATTATTCTGTGAATATCAGCAAACGGACTTGCTCAGTGAAGTGTTCAGTGAATATCGGACAAACGTCGAGAAGACGCCAGACAGTGCGCCCCCATGAGTGGGCCTCCCGCGTCTCTCAGCAGAACACTGGAGTTGCCCCTTACGCGGGCCCTACGGGTCTCGGCGCCGTGCGAAGTTCACAATAAACACCGTGCGCACGGACGCAGCGATAAGAAAGGCTCCTCTCCCACGGTCGACCACCAGAGGAATCACGGGAGAGGGCGGCAATAATTCGGAAGAAGCCAACGCGAGCTCGGGGCATTCGAAATTTGCCTCTGGCGAAGAGAAGATGCTCGTTTGGGCAGAATCCGCATCGGCTGCGCTCCGGTCCCTGGGTTCAAGTCGCTCCCCTGGACACGCCCCGAGGGATCCAGCGAGTGATCACCTACGACGTCGGATGCCACCACCACGAAAGTAATTCGGACTTTACTATTCTTTACGAACGTGAAATAGGATGTGATTTGGACTCATAATTAGCGAATTAGCGATGTAAATAAGACAAGTGTACTTTTATGTATCATTGATTATGTTTTTTCGAAAGTAAATAGTGAAAAGTGAAAACTGTGAATGCGTTCACCTCTCTGGTTTCTCTCACTCGACTGACCGAGGTGACAGTGTCCACACAGAGCCGCCTCGGAGTGCCTCCCGTCACGTAGTCAGCGCCAATGCCACGCGCCGAAATAGCTCCGCGAGGCTTATACACGGTTCCGCGTAACTAAAATACCCAGATTTACCGCTTTTTAGGGGCGAAGCTCCTTAAAGCGGCACCCGTTCGTCCCTCGTCGTAGTCGTAGTCGTAGTGCGTAACCAGTCTTACGCTTTGACCTCCAAGGTGGTGCCGGTGGGAGATTTCTCCTGTGCGTTGTTGAACAATAAAAAATTCGCAGCGTGCGCGTTAACTAAAAGCCGAATTCTTCTGTCTCTCATTCCCCATTAGCAGCCATTGGCATGTTCCAGTAGGAAACGTTAGTAGAAGTAGAAGTGTAAGTGTTAGCTAAAAGCCGACTTCTTCTGTCTCTCATTCCCATTAGCAGCCATTGTTTACCTCCGAGTTGCCTTCAGGAACGTCAGGTGGCGCGCGAGCTCTCTCACTCTTCCATCTGCTGTCTTGTGTGAGACAGAAAGAGAGAGAGAGAGCGAAAGACTGTCCGTTTCTAACGATGATGATGGGTTTGTGCTAGCGCGTTACGGCGCGTGTAAGAAGCTGGTGTAAGACGCTGTGGCCTCTCCGCCTTATACTCTTTCAGCAGTCATGTGATGGCGTCGGCAAACTCGGTGCGCGTTCCGGCCTGTGTAAGGGGCTGCGTAAGACGCTGTGGCCTCTCCCCCCTTACTAGAGTGTACTGCATGTTTGTAACGCGTTTGTGCTAGCGTCCCCTTAAACGCCAGATCCCAGCGTTCGAATAGAGTGTTTCTGACGTCTTTACATGATGATCGACTAGGCGAATTACACGGAAGATTAACGGTTTATCGGTGGTTCACTCCGGAGCTTCGCCACTCATCATCATTCACCCCGTGGATATGCTGTGAATTTTTTGTAACCTCCTGTCCCGGGTCCCTTCGCACGCAGTCCGTCTGGGAAACCTTGTTCTTTTAAAGGGCAACTCCGGCGGCTTTTCAGTGTCCACGGATATTATTAAAATTTTTAGTGTATATTATCATCATCACACTAATAATATAGGCCAAGCCAAGCAGTTTCAAAACGTTTAGATTTTCGGAAAATTAGTTTTAACACTAATTTAAAATGTCATTACTTCCAACACTTCCTACCCAGGCAGGCCGGCTGTCAAGAGCAATAGGGTGATAATTAGGTGCTCAAATAATAATTGCCAAGTTCAGAGAAGCTGGAATAAGTCACTATATTGTCTGATGACATGGACGCTTCCTTTTTCCGGCACCAGCTCCATATTTGACACCCACTTGAGGTGTCACCGCATAAGCTGCAAGAAGCATCTACCAGTTTCGGTTTCGGTTTGAAAAGATCGTTCATTCGGTTATTTATATTATTGGCTCATTTCTGAGCGAACTGAATATTCCTGCCTTCTACAGGTCTATGAGGACATTTGAAAATAGCGGTATCAGCATATACTGGAAAAAAAAAAAACCGTCGGAGTTGCCCTTTAGAAAACCTGGGTGCAGCACGCCCGCCCAGTAGGCGTCTGGCCATCAACATTTATGTTCTATCCAAATATGCTCGTAGACGCGTTAAATATCAGGAAACGCGTACTGAAACGCGAAGCTCTCTGTGACATTTCTTAAGCGCGGCATTGAAGAAACAACTTTAGGAAGATAATGGTTACCAAACGCTACGCCGAATGATGAGATGGTTCGCCTGAACACCTAAGGTTTTCGCTACTTAAAACACAGACAATTAATATCTATCGACTACGCAGAACACCTGCCAGCAGTGCAGGCGCTGTGACGTCGCTTTGCTGCATCTGACGCCCTCCCCAACTACCTTGACCCTGTATGCAACCACTGCTACCGCGCGTTGCCTAGTTTAGTGCTAATTTAACTTAGACTAATAAGCGAAGCCTCCTTAGGCTAAGCTTAATTACACCAAGTTTAATCAAGGCAATACCAAATACGGCAAACATAGCTAAGGAATGGCTAGATAAACGAAGACTTAATTAAGATAAGTAAGAATAAGCTAAGCTGAAGACCTGCAGCTATACTAATGTCGAAAAGCATAACTAAGGGTGTAATGATCACATCCAGCCAAATTGAGCTAAGATTAACATGACGTCATGTGAGACCTAACAATATCCAGAAAGGGCAAGACGTGATGATAATGATGATAATGTTCCTGAACACATACAGTTCTCACCCACCAGTGGAGATGGCCAAGGGTTATTTGATACTTACGGTTCTTTAATGTTTAAAAGGAACAGATGGAAAGAAGGAGGATTTGTAGGGAATTTAATTAGTGGAATTGTGCACTTTAACTACAGAAGCCAGACAAGAAGATTCACGAAATCTATACAGAAGAATAACTTGACTATGCCTTACAACGCAGACGAGATGAGCAGTCTATCTTAACGCTTCATTCAGCACAGCCCTCTCAAGCTTGAAGTGGTCCAGCTTTGCTGCTTCGCTCGTCGCACGGCTTCACCATCTTTTCATTACTTTTAAATTGGTTTAGATGCTTTGAGACTCCTATGTAAACGACATTAATCAAAGAGCAACGACTCCAATGAAAGAAACATATCATATTAAGGTTTCACCGATGTTTCAGCCGTATTTTAAAGAATATTTGCAATGCTTTCGGGAGGCATCCCGACACTTGTCGATAAAACATCCGTAGGTAGAATCTGGCAGAGCAAACCCACTTAACTATGCCTGGGTTTGCATAGTCAGAGGTATGGTTAATCTTATTGTTTAGCTTCGATCTTCGTACAGATATATCTTTATCCTTTGGCTTCGTACGTCTCATTGTTTAGGTTTGTTTGTTACCTTTCGATAAGTCATGGTTGCCTTAAAATTTAGACCATTTTATTTCAAGTCTAACGCATTCATTTTGGAAGTCTCAACCTTGTTTTCCCCACCAGGGTGGTCTAGTGGCTATGATACTCGGCTATGGATCCGATGGTCGCGGGATCGAATCCCGGCCGCAATGGCTGCAATTCGATGGAGGGGAGCTGTACAAGACCGTGTCCTGTGCGATAGACGAACCCCAGGTGGTCAAAATTCGCGGAGCCCTCCACTACGCCGTCTCTCATAATCATACCTGGTTTTCGGGCGTAAAACCCCGCAAATAAATCAATCCTCAATGGAGTTGCTTGGGGAAACGTACAGCGCTTCAGCGGCCGGACCGATTTCTACCAGCAGTACGGCACATGCCTCACCGTTGGAAGCTGCTATGTTAGGCAACAGAGTGGCGGCGACGCCGCTCGTGGTGTCACCGCCTCCTCCTCTGACGTGATAATAGACAGCGCGGCGAGCAACGCTCCCAGGTGCGGCGGTTGCTAGGCAGCGACTCAGCCCGCGGTGCGCTCAACGGTCACAGCGAAACGGCGCTAATACGGCCAATATAGCTCTCGCTACAATAAATGTGCAGTGGGGAGTGTGCAGCCTCCGATGACTACACACTGGGGCGCTATTGTTGAGCTGTATATGTGTGTGCGGCGTCACAGACCAAGAGTGCGGTAAGCGGTACCATCCCGCGTACGTGGCTAAATTGATACCTTTTGAAACAACTGATTAAGCAGGTTAGTAACCTTACACTACATTGACCTTGATCGCACATCGCACCTTGATTTTTCCGATGTGCGGTGTGGGGCAAGCATAGTGTTTGATTAGGAAGCTGATTTCTTTCCATAAAACTGCAGTTATAAATATCCGCTTGTCCTGGTTTACCCCATCTTCAGCGTGTGTTAGTGGCGCGCTACGTATTCATCACATCAGATATGGATTCGCGTCAATATCCCTCCCACGTCGGCACGACACAAGCCACGGAAGTTACAGATGACTTTCGCACACTTGATTCAAGACGCCCTCTGTTGTGTGTTTCAGAGTGTACTGTGCCATACAGTGTGTCATAATGGTGTTCTCGTGTTGATGAGTTCCGTTTGCATGTGTACGCTCTTTAATCGCAAACAGGTAAAGCTCATAAGGGCTCCTTCTGATACATGAGAAAAGCACTATGCTTCACATGGAAGCTAGCGACATCCACCTTCTTTCTGAAATTGGTAATTAGAAAAATGGCCCTAAATTCAGTCACCGTTTGCGTCATCTGCACTCACGCAAGCACAGTTGCAAGGTACTCTAATGCTGGAACCGCTTCCGCGAATAATAATCCACAGGATGAAAAGCGATTGTTGTTGGTAACATCGGACATTTGAAATACATCTCAAGCATCTTAAATCAACTTACCGTCGGCGAACGTCAGCTCGTGTTCCTGGTGCGTAGGAGCTATCACAGCAGCTGCCACAATCAATAAGGTCATTATCCCTTCCAAGGTGTACTTCATCCTTTGTGAAAGATTTTGCGTATTTTTTAAAGAGCAAAGCTTCATACACATGCGCCCAATTTACCAAAACAGCACACCAAAATTCTGCTAATACGTTTGCTCAAACATTCCTCCGCACACTGCTGTAAGAAGTCAACGCAAGCAGATCAATGCCGAGCATACAGAAAATGAAAATGAGTGTCTTCAAGAGCAGTTTATACTAGCAATGTTGGTATTTCTTCAGATTACCGAGTGTAGGAAAGGGACTCGAAAATATTGGCGGCTGTATAACGAACAGACACCTAAAAAGCGCAAAAGGACAAGGACTGAGACGAGTAGACATACACTGTGCTAACTTGCAACTACTTTATTGGGAAACGTTCACACTCTATATACAAAAACCCTGACGTCACAAGCGTGCAGGTTGAGCGCAGACGCAGGTAGGCAATCTCTTTTTCTGACAGATGTATAGAAGGGGTGCTGACAGAGCAACTTCCTAATCTAGCCATCTTCTCAGCTTCTATAATCCCCTTCGTGCGCTAGTCTTTGCTTTTACCAACAAGAACACATTTGTCAAAGAGTGCTCTGCGATCTGTACACTTACTGCAATGTTTCACAAGTTCCCCGTCTTCATCTTTTTTTTATTTTTTACACTGCGCTTGTGCTCTTGAAGGCGATCATTAAGGCAGTGTCCGGTCTGGCCTACATACTGTCGTCCACATGAAAGAGTAGGTTGGTACACGACACCTTCCATGCATTTACCCAACCGAGTTTGGTGCTTTTTCGATAGTCGTACACCACAGACCGGTCACTTTCGTTGACTTGCAGAGTTTACCAAGCTTCTCAGGGGCTGAAAACATAACTGTTACATCTCGCAATGGGTTCGACATTATGGGACAGAGTGTGAAAATACGGAATGACAACCAATTGTTTGTTTAGAACAGGACTACGGTCACATACGTGCTTGTCAGATTTTAACTTCTTTAACAACACTTTAGCAACTGAGACCTGAAGATGACCAGGATAGCCAGAAAGTCAAAGCCCATTACATTGCTGCTAAAAACTTGCATACATAAAATGGGGACACTGCGGTATGACTGTAAATCACAGAGGCAGAGGCTTCTGAATATCATAGGAATTTCGCACGGCACGGAATTGGTTTGTAAATTTTCATGATGGGTGTGAGCACCTCCAAAGATATAATTAGCTATAGGAGCGACCCGGCAGGGCGGGAATATCATTCAGTTAGGGTGCCACGTGAGGACTTTCTTGCTTTCTATGGCATCGTCTAGATGTTCTGTAAGATAAACTTGCAAATTATTAAGAGATAAGGTTCATCCCGACGTCAGTATTACAGTGGGAAATTACGGAACCGGATGATCATATTGCAACATTGGCGCGTAAAACTCCAGCAATAAACACAGCTTTGACAGTTCGTGCAGCCTGGGAAATGAGGATGTTTCATGTTGGCCTATGACGATAAGTGAACGTGGCATACAGGAGTAATATGATTTCATGTGACCCAGGACAAGCCTCTCCAAAGAAGCTCAGAGGCACGCTGATCTCTGTGTATCTCTAAGCCATTCCACTTTGCCATTGTGGAAGACGAGTAAAGGAAGGAAGGAAATAGTAGATAGGGAGAGGCAGGGAAGATAACTAGTGTATGAGAACCGGTATGCTACCCTACACGAGGGGAAGGGGACGAGGGAAATTGAGAGGTGAAAGGAAAGGAGAGAGAGTGCACATATAGCACATTGTCGAAGTCAGTGGCACCTGCATGGTATGCGACATCACACATCGCTGTTACAGTCGCTTGTGCAAGCCTGTCGTCTTTAAAAACTGCAGCAGCGCCTTTGTCACCTTTAGCTGTGATGTCTTGTGTGGTTGCCGACGTCCGTCGCAGGTCAAGGTGAGCAAGAGCGGACCCCAGTGATTGCCTCTGTACACGAGTAAAGTAGACGAGTAAAGGAGTTCGCGACATAAAAACGACTTGGTGGTGGCCAGTTTGGTATTAATCCAGCTTTTATGAATGAACCCATCAATGTTCAAGCCATTGTACAATGCTTAAGAGACCAGCGAGACCAGTGCACACCAATGTCTGGGAGGATCATTGCCGAGGAAGACAGCTAGATCTACTACCATTTGCATCCACTAGCCTTGCTAGTAATTAATGCTACACCTTGCAGGTGATTAGCACACCAGTGATAGGCGATTAGCACCTCTCTTGTTCGCTATACATTCGCTGATTCTGTCGCTCAAAAGGACCTTCTGATATGTTTCCGTTGTTGCGACGAAAGACCCTTGATATTTTTCTCGAAGCGGGTAAGGGTTAGGGACCTTTCTCGCTGTCTCCAATGAAGCGTACGCTGCGCACCTTTCGCACACATGGTGCTCCAACGCAATTGTAGGCGAAAGTGTACCGGCAACTTCACTCAGTGATCCGTTGCCACAAACCGTTCGAGCACCAACAGAATGAGGCTTCACGCCTGTGTGGCAGTGTCGCTTGATTTTTTTATAACTCTTACATCTTTGTAGCCCCCTTTGTAGAAAATTCTTCTGGGTTGTTAAATGGAGGTGAGCGGAATAAAGTTCTAACATGTGCGTCTAAAACAGAGCTTCCACTCTTCAGAGTGGAAGCTCAGTTTTAGACGCACTATTTCCAATGCTATCCATCGTCTCCTCCGCCGTTCATGCTATTTCCCACATCGCCCCATGCGGCAATTCCCACCCCATATTTCCAGCCATGATACAAGAAGGAACTGCGCTTTAATCACGTTTTTCTTTGCTAACCACATTCTATAGGCTTTTTCTTTGTGGCATTTTAATGGCCAGCCCAGATTTTTCTCATATTCTCTGTTCCTGTGTGTAGGTTATTGCGATAGTATTTGGTTCATTTTATCGGCACATTTTACATATGAGGTAACAAAGATCTTTCGCACCGATGCTTATTAGCAGCTCGTCTCTGAAATGTGTGTAGGTTTGCACTCTTTATTTTCAGTTCAGTACTTCTACCGTTTCCTCAAAGAGAGCGATGCCGCCTTCTTCCAATGAAGTCCTCAATGTCTGGCGAGAAGAATTCGTGGAACCACTCCTGTAATATTGCGCTTAACATGTCAAACGCCAGTTTCTCTGGCGACAAGTTGGGAAGAGAGGACTTTTCTGACGCTTCAATTTCTTTTCGCCCGTTTCTTCAAGATATTCTTCCTTTTCTCCAACGTTCTCATTGTCTGGATAGGTGTCAGCTTTTTTTCGGCTAAGTCGTTTTCGCCATATCGCCCTATCTCGCTGCCTTCGTCGCATTCACAACCGGGCCTCTGTTCCCAATATCACAAGTTCAATTCATCATTTTAGGCGCCTTTCGCATTCAACTACAAATCACACTGCGAATGCTACGCATAATTAGGTATGTCATTGATCAGCCTTTCATATACGTGACGTTCCAAGTGTCCATTAGTGTCTGCTATGGCAACGTCGCCCTTTGCTCGGCGTACCTGGTCACTTCGACGTTCTGAGTTTTCTTTAAAATTTGGTTCTCAGAGCCCTTATAGTGCCTCTTTGTATTCCGCACCAACCGTCATCGTGCCTGTCGTCTTTAACGTATTCCAGCGCTGCCTTGATGCTCAATTATAGGCGATTATTCTTCAGCAGGTGCCGCGCTACGACATCAATGTGTGTTCGTGCACTTTCTGTGACACACGCGAGGCGCCTAGCGAATAGCGCAAAACTGTGTGCGGCCCCCAGTGGAAGCATGAAAGATCCCTCAGAAGTACGTGGCAGCATGCGCACAAGGGAAAGGCAGAAGATAGAGGGGTGCGAAATAAGAGAGAGACACCATGCTCCACTCACCCCGCAGTTTTTCACTAGCTGCGAAAATGCCGTCTTTTTTTTTGGAGTACCCGCCACCTCGGCGTTTTTCTTTACCTGGCTTTTTCTTTCATTCGTTTTATATATCTCTCACTAACCACCCACAAGTGAGGTAACGTACGCTAATGTCTAAGTGGTCTACAACGAAACCACGCCATGCTCATCACTCGCAACAACGGATACTCCATGTCTCCAAAATAAGAATATGGCGAAAGGTGGATCACCTACGTTGGTGCGCTCGAGAGCCGTCGACGAGCAACGTCGGTAGGATACTGTATGGACATCTGCCGGATTCAGTGCGAACATTTACGAACGTCAGTACGAAGATGTGCCCCATTCTTGAATGCACTGCACCTCTCAGCGGGATACCACATCTCCACTAGCAACAGGAAGTAGCTATGCCTGTCACCGGTGTGGGTGAAACATCGCGCCTGGTGGATTTGTTTGAACCTCATTCGTCGGACTCGCAAGCACTGGAGCCACGGATTTTTCCTTTGAGTGAAGTGCGACGCAGTATACCGTTGGACGAATAGAGGAACATCTCGCAACATGTTCGCAGGGTTCGACAGTGAGGCCAAAGTGCGCAAGCATTGACAGTAGTCTCTCAAAACAAAAATAAATTTAGTGCGACTGAAGGGTCAATTCTGAAGGTGCTTTCCCACCGGCAGAAGGCACGCAGCCACAACACCGAGACATGGAGCGGCGAGGCGGGCCCATTCAATTCTGCTACTAAGACAAGTTGGCCAAATTGCGCCTCTCTAATCTCAGCGAAACAGACAGTGTTAGATATTTCAGAACTAGTCTGCCTAAATGACCAGCACTCCACCACAGACATCATCGCCCATACATACGATTCTGTGGCAGGTCATCTGCGGCGTCTTAAGCCTCACAAAGAGCGCGTTCGAACTAACCGTTCCCTGCGGGAATTGAATGTACTCGAAGAAAACCGAAGCTCTACATCTCGCGTGCCATGGCAATGGGGCAAACTGAGCCGTTGAAATGCCCTTGAAATCGAGCCGGCAGAAGTCTGCATTGGATCCGATGAGAACCCTCGCTAGGGAGAGAGGAGCGCCGCGCTGCTTCAATTCCGACAAGGATTGCCATATCGCTGTCAACAGCGATAAGCCAAGCGCGTTATTTGCAAGGCACTAGATGATGCAGCGAACAATGCAGAGAAAAAGAGAGGGATACGGGTTTTTCAAAATTAGATTAATGTTGACTTCTATGCAGCGGACAGGCCCAGGTAACTACTTCATGCTGGCTCAACTTAGGGGTTACAGTATCAAGGCTTGTGCGAATAAAGAACATTAAAGAACCCCAGGTGGCCGAAACTTCCGAAGCCCTTCACTACGGAGTCCCTTATAATCATGTTGTTGTTTCGGTATGTCGAACCCAAGAAATCATCAACAATGTCAAAGATTATGTCGTCATCAGCAGCCAGTGTCTAATGATTGCGCGAGAGGACGCTGGTCACATATGAATAAAATTTACCGATAATCTTCAAGCTCCTGACCATCGGAGGCTGCGAATTATAACGCGTAACATCGTGTGGTGAAGCGAGCGCAAAGCTCGCAATCGAAAAAAGCCACAGCTGATGTTACCGCATTATGCTGAACGAGTTACAGTCGATATCCATGATGTGGTGACAGCCTTTACCGAGCAAGGTATTATTATGACAGTGGGGAGGTAAACCGCTCTCGCCCCGCCAAGGTGGTCTAGTGGTTATGGCACTCGGCTGCTGATCCGAAGGTCTCGGGATTGAATCCCGGCCGTGGCGGCTCCATTTCGATGGAGGCGAAATGTTGAGGCCCGTGTGCTGTGCGATGTCAGTGCATGTTAAAAAACTTCAGGTGGTGGATATTTCCGGAGACCTGGACTACGGCGCCTCTCATAATCATAGCTGTTTTTGGGACGTTAAGCCCCACAAATAAATCAATTAAACCGCTCCCATAATCCTTGACGAGCAAAATAACGCGGACGAAAGTGACAACAGACATTAGTCGATAGAGAGTACGGACCTTTCGAAGCACGCAGTGCACCTTCGCGCTCGGGAATTGACAATGGTCATGCAAGATTTCCGAAATCCTGCGTTCCACATACAGGAAGAATATCCGCCCTGCGGTGGTCCACGTGACGAAGGGCGCGATTCCTTCATTCGACAATATAGTCACGATCGATGAAGGAGTTGGGACTCCTCATTCTGCACACCGGCATTTTCAATCATGAGTTGCACACTATGTTGCTTCGCCGACGGCTAGTTGGTCCTTTAAAACGTTCGCGCAAATCACCCAGGGGCATCCTACCATGAACCGCGAGATTTCTTTTGAAAAGGAGGACTAATATCCAAGACACAAGAGAGCCCGTAATAACAATTTAGTAAGCAAATTATGATTAAAAGAACGATGCGCTGCAAAAGTCGAAGCTACAAAAACAAAAAGAATAGTAGAGAGGTGGAGGCTGGGGAAATTGACTTTCACATATTGCGTTCAACATTAAAAAAATGAAATAAAAGGTAAGCTATCAACATTAAATTCTGTGTTGGGGAGTCCTATACATCCGAAAACTCGTTCGTTATCTTCCTCGCCGTCGGTACGTCCGTGTGCCGACAGAAGCGCGCACGAGATATCAGCGCGCACATCCTGTAAAATTGCCGAACGTCGTTCTGCAGCTTCTGAATTCTGAGGAGAGATACTTGGATGATTTGGTACGAACTAATTTTACAAGGACAAGTGCTCCTGCATCTTGTTTTTCTTGCTTCTTCATCTGTTAATGCTCTCCTTCTTTTCAAATCAAATATCTTGTCCGAATTGCTTGAGCGTTTCCGTGAATTCCTAAAGGCATAGACAATATGCCCCACAAAAGAAGCACCTTGGCTCTAGATTTCGGTTCATTTCTTTCTGATTCATTTATTTGCCATGACGACGCAGGTTTGTAATGATGGTTCCTAGAGATGCACCGTTTCCTTTTGCTTGATTGCTTTACAAATAGCCGTTGGCAAATTTTATTCTTAGCCGCCATGGTAGCTAGGATTGTAACAGACCATAAGCGCAGAAAGCGTGTACAGTGAGTTTACACGAAGAAGAGCGCAAATGACATATACGCGCCGTGGAAGTCGCGAAGTGTCGCGCTACTATAAGATCGAGGATCTACCATGAAGGTCACATTTTAATGGAGACAAAGTAGAAGAACGCCCTTGTACTCACATTAAAGTCCTCGTTAAAAGAATTATTCTTGGTTCGGTAACGCGGCTGCGAGCGGCCACAAATCTCGCATAGTAGCAGACGACGCACCGCGTTGTAGAAGGCATGCTCTCATTTTTAACTCACGAACAGCTATATCGTATACTATCCCAATCCAGAAACCTCTGTAGGCCAATATTCAAAGTATAAAGTGATGACAAATACGCAATTTAGAAGCACAAGGAATTTTTTCGCTGACGCGTTTCACAAGAAGCAAAGGCGACAAGACGTCAGCCTTTGAGGAGGTCCGCCGGACTGCTTAATTTTTGAGGGAATATGAAATCTTCAATGTTCCAAGTTGGGAGCCCTACATATGTGACTAGGTCAGCAACACTAGAACGAAACCACCCTTCCGAATATTTCTGGGCGCACTTCATATGAGCCTGCCCTCTCTTTGAATGGCCTCTACTGTTTTGGAATAGCCTCGACAGGACGTCCCTCAACATAGTTCTGGGAAAACAGTGTGTAAATTGCCCTTCGCCTAGTGGCATGGGCATGAAAAGTGAGAAATCACACATCTCAAATATCGAAACAACTTTTGTCGGTATTCCCTTTCCCCCTTTCAAGGCTTTCGCCGCACCTTGTGTCGGGCCTCCAGACATAAGTAGTGGAATTAACGCGTTGATAAGAAACTCTTCACTCTGTCTTGGTAGTGCAAATGCAAAATAGGGAAGAAGCACACACGTAGGCGGGTCTAACCGGTTCTAGAGTGCAACAGTCACCAATTAAGAAAACAACCGCGTCGTTCCACCGGAATCAAAAGCATACTTATCTGTACGACGAATGTATCAACAATATTTTCTAGTTATGAGAAGACCTGTAGAAATCAGCTGCACAACATGCAGGAAGAGCCGTGCATGTCGTGCGTACACGCACATTAGCTCGAATCGTACTGCTTGAGGAGTGCTAGAATTTTCTTACGTTCCAAAATAAAAGAAGGCAGGCGGATTGTAGAGGTCGTACTCGCCGCCACCTCATGCTCCAGCTTGCTTTTAAATTGCGTGTCCCGTGGGCTATGACGCAGTAGCTGAAGGTGCATCACTTGATGCTATGACGCAGGAGGTGAAGCGATATTTACTCTTTCTTTTTGTTTTTACGCGCGGGGCCCAGCGCATTGACAACAATTAAAATACACTTACAAGGTTAATTATAGGTGATATCACAAAACGGAACGCATGATGAGTGACGTTCAAGCTTTTTTTTGTCAAAGATATATACTATGATAGTGAACTTTATAATATTTCTGAGGCTGTACAAAATACACCGGAACAATGGCGTGTGGATTTTCGTTGTTCGTGTTATAATAATATTAATCATCATCATCAGCCTGTTTAGGGCCAGTGCAGGACGAAGGCCTCTCCCAAGGATTTCCAATCCACCCTATCCTGAGCGAGTTGGTTCCACCTTAGGCCCGCAAACGTTTTAATTTCATCGCTCTATCTAACCTTTCCCTGCCTCTGTTGCGTTTTCCCTCTCTTGGTATCCATTCCGCCGCTTTTACTGTCCGTCTGTTATCTTTCCTCCTCATGACATGTCCTGCCCAGGTTCACTTCTTTATACTAATATAATATTGCTATGTTATAATATTGCTTCTTTATTTTTCAAGGGTGTTGCTAAGAGCATGTGGGTAACTCGAGTTCATGGTGTGTTTGAAAGCAAACCTACTTGTGACCTTAGAAGTGATTCTAGTGTAGTACTTGCAGTACCGCACTACACTTCTTCATGCGTTATTTTTTTCTTTTTACAGCGTTAGATGTTACGGTCTCGTTACTGTGACCGTTATTGATGACGAAGGTGCCCACCGCCGCTGCCGCGTCCCCTGGCCGCAACTCCTATTAGCTTTAGTGTGAAAAAAACTCCATGCCCGCGTGAACTTTAACCAAGCTTAATAGGAGTGGTGCCGCTATAGCCCTCCCGACCCGCATCACTTGGAATAGCATCTTGCATTCTCACCCACGGATGTTATATGGTAGGAGAAGTAATGGTATGGACACCTGGCTCTCACTACATCGCTGCGCCGCCGCGGTGCTCTAGTGTTTATGGCACTCGGCTGCTGACGGTTGCGGGATGGAACCTCGGCAGCGGAGGCTGGATATCGATGGGCGCGAAACGTTGAGGCCCGTGTGCTGTGCGATGTCAGTCAAGGTTAAACAACCCCAGGTGGTCGAAGTCTCCGGAGACCTCCACTACAGCGTCCATCATAGTCAGAGCTGGTTTTGGGACGTCCAATTCCACAAATATATCAGCACATGGCTGAGGATATTGTGCTTTCAGCCAAGTCTCCGATCCGTAGTGTCTTTCGAGCATTCGTATATTGTCAGATGCCGGCTGTGCTCTCGTTATCAAGGATGAGTGAAATGATGACGCCGGTGAATAAAAGAAAGAAGACGGCGAAATAGAAGAAGAGGTAGACGACGGTGACGACGACGAAAAAAAGAGCAAGCGGATGACGACTAAAAATGAAGCAGAAAATACAGCTACTGGAAGAAGAAAGAAAGGGTGGGGGGGGGGGGGGGTGGGAGTAGGGATGAAGTAAAACTGACAGAACAGATTGAGAGAGCTCGCAGCAACATCTAGCTTACACTGCAACTTTAATGCGTCCTCTGCCCAGGCCTTGGGATTTTAATGGCATGGGAGCTGTGCCTTGCTTTAGGGGTCTGAGATGCTGAAGGTGTGCTTGTAGACACCACCTCGACCGGGACAACAGGGTGGTCTCTGTTAAGCGAGAACCTACGCGATCCCTTCAGGCTTTTCTGGAAGGGCAGTGGCCCTGGGTGCGACATGTACAAAATCTGCTAGCCCTTCTTGGCATGGGGTAAAGCAGCGTTCACTGAAGAAGCCTGGGGGACTGGGGGCATGGCCACCTTCGCACACCGTGCGACTTCTCTGGCCACCTGAAGATGTGCTGCACTACGGCCCGTAAATTTATAGTAAGAGGGACAGAAGCCGACTGATTTTGAAGAGAAACGGCACTTGTGCACTTTTGGGGAGCTTAGATTGAAGTTCGCCTTCAGTTCTACGATGCCTTTCTGCTTTTCCCATGAGGTGTGCGATCTAGAGTAGACAGGGTGATTACCATCACAGGCGGCAGAGTCGATATGATGGTGAGCAGCTGTCAGCAGAGTATGCAAGGGATGCACATTCTAGAGATGCGTCATTGCGACTCACGCCCGAAAGACTGAGAGTTCAAGCATCAAAAGCATCTTTTTTATGTACGGCCTGACCTTGAGTTTTAGTATCCTTTTTCGATTGATGGAGGTAAATTGCTGGTTCTAATTGTGATAGTCATGTGTTTGGTAGATACTGCCTTGTTTTCTGACCTTGGAGTGATCATTTTACATTCTGGTCGCCTCATCCTTCCCGTAATTCAGTTTCACTGATTTAAAGAATGTCGTCTTAGGATACGAGAATGTCCACTGTGTTTAACAACCTGCGCAGGTCCCACTAAAATAAAGATGTCCTCAAATGCTGTATTACAGCCCGGGCGCATTACTGCTGTGACACTCTGGCAACAAGGAATGGACAAATCACCTGGACAGTCTCAGTATCATGCTGGGTGTGCACTACTTAAAACGTTGCGAAAGATTGCTTTGGGTGCATCAAAGAAGTCAATGGTGCGTCAGTACGCCCCCGTTTGAGAAGCGTGAGTTAGTGGAGGAAAAGTATTTGCCAAGACCTTGGAAAATTCGCGGCGATGGTAGTCACCCACCGCCCAGCCCAATAAGAGGGTGCTACAGTTTGAAGGAAGAGGTGCAGCTCGTGCCATACACCGCCACTATAACATAATATAAAATACTTAAGGTTGGAAAATTATATCAGTTGAACCCATGTCACCTATAAAAATGAGGAAGTAAGAGTAGTGAGCAGACAACAAGAAAGTTAAAAGGGAGGTCTAAGAGAAAAATATCGAAAAGGCGGGGCGGGACGGGGGGCGACCAGGCAGTTTTGTCTGGATGAGTCATTCCTGCGCACATGAAGTCTGGACGAAATAGTTGTGTTGCCTCTGTCACAGGGCGTTAAGGCTCCGAAAACTCGTAGTCGGTACCACCATGGTCCCGCCACGAACCACTATGCGCCAGAAGGGGTGAAGCACTCCCCCCTGTCCCTGTGGCTGGAGTCCATGTCGACGCATCGCACCAAATATCTGCAGAAACAGACGCACCCTTGGAGGTGCATCCTAGGTATTCAGTCTTGGAGACGCTCCAGTATAGCCCAACGCATGTATCGCAGCTCGCATAAGCCCAGCACCATTTGACCATTTGCAAAATAGTGAGCGCCAGCTGGATTTTCCCAGCCAAAAACTCTCATGCATAGGTTGCTTTCGTGTTCTACGCGCGTGCACATGTCCACATGTGTCACGCCATTCATCCCGTTCAGCGTCCGTCCCCGTCTTTCCTTTCTTTCGCTTCTGCCCACGTCTCTCTAAATCGTCGAACTGGCTTTCAGTCGGCTCACTCTCCGCAAAATTTCGGAGAAGCTTTTGTGGTGCTGGTGCATGTCGGATGGAGTGTGCAGACGTGAATGCGCTTAGAGCAGGAAAGCAATCTGTAGACGAGAGTTTTTGGCTGGGAAGTAGTCCTTGCGGGAAAGCCAACTTACAGATTTTTGCAAATGGTCAATTGTCTACTGGTCGGGTAAACGTATACCGCCCTTTTCCACCTCCACGCTCTCTACTACCACGCTGATACAACAGGCCAATGATTACTTAATACGCCCGCGGCGTGGTGTATAATTCCTCCTTTTTTGCTTTTTTGTGTGTAACTACCGTCAGTGTGTTCTTTCGGTACCTTTCGAATTCATTTACACATCGGCCATCGGTTACGTTGTACTAGTTAGATGAGCGGAATATATCGAGCTTGACTGCATGCTCTGTGCAGTGTGTCGGATTTATCACTTATGTTCGTATGAGACTATGGCGTTGACGTAAGCAAACATGTATAGTGTTATATTTAACAACTAATTTATTTATAACCAATAAGGGCTAAAGAAGGGCTCGTAGAGACAGAGTCATCGCAGTATTTCTTGTCGTGCGGAAAGGCAGCACGTGCATGTCTTTCCTGCGCTGCAAAAATGGCAGAAGTTCAAGCAGAATGGCGGCGCCGCGCGTCCTTGCTACGTTTGTTGCGTGCAGTGCAGCATTTCGCTCGCGTTTTAGGCGCGAAGCTCCTCTTAGTCTAACCTTGTCACGCGTCACGCGTAACTGGCAGTATCTCTCGAACAGTATAATAGATAGTGCTGTCTCATAGAAGTACATACAAACTGCAGTTGAGTGATGATATTCTAGATGGCGCTGTACACAATCTGTGTCGTCATCACCACTTCTCGTCTCATTCCTAGATGGCGTTGGTCCAATAGAAGTGTGTGCAATAGTGCGCTTGTGTGAATCGCCACTAGATGGCTGTGGAAGTGCCGCTACTCTCCGACTGGCTGCTGCGCGGGCTGTGCCTGGGTGCGCGCGAAACGAGTGCCTCTCTCAGTCTCCTGGATCGTCGCCGTTCCAAGACGACGCCCGCCCGGCCCATCGATGGAGACCGATTTGGCGCTACAGCTGCGGCGGCATCGTAGCTACCCCGCACCAATCGGGATCCGCCAGGCGCCGCGCTCGATTCGCCGCCGCTTCTCGGGCTCGCCTTTCGGGGTCCGCTGCTCGGAGTGCACGTTGCGCCGCGACGTCATTGGCGCGCACCGTCTCGGGATCCGCCAGGCGCCGCGCTTGCTTCGCCGCTGCTTCTCCGGCTCGCAGCGCGGGATCCTGGGGACGAGCACGAGCCGCCGCGGCCCTCCGCGCCCGCCGCTCCCCTTCGTCCATGCCCCACCGACGATCCGACACCCATAACTTCCGGAGCTTCGCCCACCTCACCATCATTCACCTCGTGGATATGCTGTGATTTTTTTAGCTAGAGTGGGTGGTTCAGCCTCTGTGAAATCCTTTGCTACAGGTAGCTGGCAAGAGAACACATGCATACCAGCATACTCCATGGCTGCACCAGGCTGCACTTAACAAATGCATTCCCGGCGGGTGTCCCCGCCATTGTGCATAAATGTTTGCCCCGCAGAAATGCTGTCTTCCACTTTTTGCGACAACCACAAAAAAAGAAAGAAAAACGCGCATATTCTGCCTAGAAGTAGCCTAGCACATGCTCAGCTACTAGCAACTAAAAATAAAAAATTACAGCATATCCACGGAGTGAATGATGATGAGTGGGCGAAGCTCGGGAGGTTCATCGTAGATCGTGCCGAGTTCCGGATTAATTTAGTTAACGCGCACGCTACGAATCCTCATGGTTCAACAATGCACAAGTGAAATCTCCCACCGGCACTTCATTGCAAGTCAAGATCCAGTGCCTATATATATATATATATATATATAATATATATAATATATATATATATATATATATATATACATATATATATATCGGTTGCCGGTGAACGCTTCTCCAACGCGAGCAGTCGGTATTTCTCAATCAAGAAACTCGCTAGGAGAGGCTGACCTGCGCCAACTTTGTCTCTCGCGGGTGAGGGTGCGTTCTCCTTTTTTGCGAGCTGGTACAGCGTTCCTCTAAGAAAGAGCGTTTCCATAGCCAACGCAGCGCCTTTCGCTCTCTCTCTGTCTCTCTCTCTCTCACACAAGACAGCAGAGGCACGCGCCGGGAGGCACGCGCCGGGAGAGAGAGAGAGGCACGCGCCGGGAGGCACGCGCCGAGGCGAACACCGAGGGCGAGTGCGTGCCGGGAGGCACGCGGGTTACGCCTGACGACTGACAACTGACGCCTGACGCGTGACAAGGTTAGACTAAGAGGAGCTTCACCCCTAAAAGTGTTTGAAGGGGGAGACCGCGCCCCTTTCCGAACTGACCACCCTCGTCACGGCCCCCTCTATGCGCGTCCATTATGCGCACCTATAGTTTGCAAAGAATGTCGTTCTGAACCTGTTTTTGGTGGCATTGGTGGCCCTTCGGAGGGAGAGACCGCACAGTTCCTCGGGGAACTTTCCGCGTGGCTGAATTCTCTCGTCGAGGAACATGGAAGATGTACGAACGAGTTTCAACGGCTGTGCGCAGTCTCTCTACGTGTGTCGGCGTATGTACCGCATTTATCGATCATCAAGTTGATTGCGCGATTCCTTGGCCCGTATACCTCCTAAGACAATGCAAGGGAAAGGGCTAATACAATGCGCATCACAACTGTGACATCGGTTGTATTGAACACAAGCCTGCGCCTTTTGGTGAGACTACAGTGTGTCGCCGAATTTGGATTGCTGACACACAGCTCAAGAGTGCACAGCGGATGCCGAAATTCGGTAAGTTACTGGCCAGTTTTCAGAATGGGGCCTGGCACTTTTTTTTGCGATGTTAAACCACCGGTTCCACCGTTATATATTTTTGTGTCGTGAGGTGCGCAAGGCTCTATATTTTCGAATAAAGAGGCTACGCACGTTGTCCCAAAGCAATTTTACTTCATATAGTTAATCCTGTGCTTGTATCAAATACCCATTGTGTGGTGACTTTCAGTTCTCGTAACATTTTTTTTCTTGCCCGTATTTTTACAGGTAACGTGATACCGAAAACGCGCTCCTTGGTGTTGGACACGTGCGGCAGTTCGGCACGCGATGGCATTTTTAAAGTAGCCTTGATAAGATGTTCCTCCTCTAATATCTGCTCATAATGCGCCTTGCACCGATCATTTAAGCACATTTTTGCCTAAAAACCCCATCCTTGGTGTGTGTCGTGTTAGCTCACGTCTACATGTTTTCGAGGTCCAGGACCAGATCCTGGATTGGGCCAAGAGGATAGCGGATACCAACGCAGGGTAGGTTTCTCCGCTGCCTCCGCCACTGTCCCTTTCCCTCCTGGGATACATAAAGTTTTTCTCCTCCTCCTCCTTTCCGATGCATGCCAAAGATATGAAATTAATTATAATGCAAAATGCACCTGTTTCAACTAATGTGCCGCTTTTAAAACTTCTTTGCAACAGAACCTTTACTGATGTTTTTCTTTTCTTTTTCCCTTAGGTATCTAAAGCGGCACGAAGCCAAGATCTGGGGATTGAATATTGACCATAGATTCATTATATAGTTAAAAGGACAACTTTCTTTTGTTATTTTCTAAAGTTGTGCCCGATTATGAGATGTTTCTGACATTTCTTGAATTTCCGCGTTTGTTCATGAGTCGAACGTAAGTTGCATACAATTATTGTATAGTGCTGATGTGCTCCACAGCTGTGCTAACTTTTCACGCCTTTTCCCGCAGGTTCCACCCTTGCCCAAGCTTTTCCACTACGACGGTGCAACACGAGAATAGCATATTATCAATGCAGAGTTCACAAAATAAATGAAATAGTGCTTTTCCCTATAAAGCTCTCTTGTTGTGCTATTTGTTTTGTTTAGAACACATTAATAGAAAGTAGAGGATCCACTTAGCCCCACTTATTACTGTGTTAATAAAGCTTTCGCGTATGCATGAGAGGCACATTTACACAAACTACTGTTGGTCCTTCGAAAATGCCTTCATAGCCCTTCGAAAATGTGAAAACACAAAAATAAAAATTTTTGCAATCCAAACGGCGCGACACACGTGGGGTAAACACTAGAAACACCGTAGTGGCTGTTAACAGTCGCGCAAGGGGTTCCCCGATGTCGCGGGGCCGACAACACGCCAAAAAAGCCTCAATGCCCGCAACATCGGCCAATGCTACCTAGCCAAATCTGACCCATTCGGGCTGGCCAAATTTCGGCCACTCTGGCTGGCCAAGTTCCACTCATGGTGGCTTCGCCACAGTGGAGCCATTCTGGCTGGTCATCATCGGGCAGATGTGGGTGAAAGTAGCGCGAGCGCGATTTGCCGACTTTGGCCCGACATCGCTGCCGACTTTGGCCGACTTCACGCCTACATCAGTCCTGTGTTGGCGTGCTGTCTGGGATAATTGCTGGGGTGTTAAGTGGGAAAGCAATAAGACTATAACGAACACCTACTGCTGGGCACACGAAATTTTGACCACTTAAGGCTCTGTCACGTGCCCTCATAAGGCACAACAGGCTGGCCTCTAGCACACCCGCTTTCATCGGCAATGCGACCTCCGTGGCCTGCGTAGATCCCGAGAGCTTATTTCAGGAGCCAATCGGGACACAAGACTCAGCCTACCTCAATAGGCGCGTCTAAATGATTAGCTCTCCGCCATATCATGTTTGTTTGGAACAATAATACAGAGTACATCGGCACCTTTTGCGGACATATGCACTGTCACACTGAAAGTTATTCTTTTCCCTTGCTTCGGTTTACGCTTATTGTGAAGTTTATTTTTTTGACGTCATTAAGTGCTTTAGTACTTGAAAGGGAAGTTTGGTGTTCGCCGTCAGTGCAATGAAAAACAGCGAAAACATGATGGTCATGAAAGAATCAAATGTAGTTTATGTTGAAATTATATTTATATTTCGTCGTTGTTAAACGCCTTTATGACTTTATTCCCAGAAGCGTTGACGGAAAGCTTAAATGTTTAGGCACTTATAGTGATGCATAAAACAGGTCAGTTACCTAGATAAAGAGAAGGTTCATGATTGTCAAAGCACACATGCAGCCTTTGCTAGGGAGTAAGGTCCGCTGTGCTAGGGAGTAAGGTCCGCTGAAACATGTGCTAGGGAGTAAGGGCCGCTGAAAGGTTAGTCTGCTGATTCATTCTCAATATCACACATGTCCTTTTACTGAGCGAGACTCTCCTTTAAACAACACACTTGGCGCCGTAAAGAAATATCTATGAGGTAAATGCACTTACTCTTATTAAAAACATGTTGCTGGTCTCTTCGGATGGTAAATTTTGTCAACAGGAGAACATGAACACTAGCTGGACTGAAGCCATCGCGGCGAATTAAATAGCAAAGCCTTCATTAGATGCCAGCCACCTGGGCTCAGGGCCTATTGCAGTAAATAACGTTCTCGCTCACCAGTTCTGGCCACCACATCATTCCAAATTCATTGCCTTATGTACCTAACTATTTGACAGTCACAGAGTGAAAACTCACCAATAGGACATTCTTAGGAACCGGCAACTGAAACGTATCAATCGAAAGCCGTGTAAAAGTATGAAACCACACCGGGCACATTGCATATGTTGTGGGGGAAAACGTGTTAACATGAAAGTCACGTTAAGGGCGATAGTTTCAGGAATACTTTATTGCACCTATCTGTTACCACTAAAACAAACAAAATGTGGGACTTGTTCTTGTAGACGTGTGTAAAGAAAACACTGCACAATGCATTTCTTGTGTTGCTACACTTTAGCTTGCGAATATGATTGCTCTATTACATAAGGCAACCAGCAATTTTCAACATATGGAAGCTTTGGCAAGCCGAAGAACTTTTCTACACCTCTCCTCAGCTCTTCCCAGATCTCATCATTTTCTTTGTTTTTAATGTAACAGTGAAAAGAAATGTAATCTGCCGTTTGAGTGAAAGAAGATAAAAATCACAGTTTCGTCAGCAGGACGAATTAGTGAATGCCATAGCAATGCTGGTATGATATACAATGTTACACTACCAGTTCTAGTGGGAATCTGAATTGCAGTGAACGTGGGCTTATTAAGTAAGCATGCAAGTGATTAAAGTACCACGAGAGAGTCTAGCGGCTGAGGCAGCGGCCCAGCAGAGCTGCGAGCTGAGTCATGTTATTCTGATGGTTTAAGGCACGTGCTTCACACCGCGCAACCGCTCTAAGCAGCGTACACTTTGCCCCATCGAGAAACTTCGCCCACCACAGCGGCATCAAGAGAGCGCACTCCTTCCTTCACTCGTAGACACAATCGCGTGAGCGCTATGTGGCGACAGCTTTGTATATATGCGAGGCGCTTCGAACGGACCACATGACCAAGGCGCTGCTAAACAGTTCACAGCACGTCTGATGGTTGCCGAGACAGCGCGCGCGTCGGGATTGGCGACTCCGCAAAGCCCTCAGGGCCTGTTCAAGCGAGAACCGCCCCCACACCCTAGCGCTATTTCATGCTCATTAAAGACGGGCGGCCCTTTTCCCTCCGCTTCGACTCAGGCCTCCCGAGCGTCGTGATGTTATCACACGCGCTCTCCGAACGACGGAGAAGGGCAGGGGCTAGTTTGATCTGTGGTTCAGCCACGTTCGGCGGCCCCGCTCGTGTTCTTCTACCGCCGCGTAGAACGTACAATGCGCGGGGGGTTTTGAATTAGTAGATCTTACGTGATATGACGTCAGCGCAACTGCGACGATAAAAGCCCATCGAGAATGCCCGTATAATTGCTACAGCAATAAACTGCGGCTGATCCCTCTCTCAGAGGAATCAATGTAACACTGAAATGGCACGTCTACTCACATAAGCAGTTCAGTGTTTGAGTGCGGCTGAGTCCAACAGCTCGAGTCACTCAATATGGCAGGGGGTAGTCAGCACCCGGTAAGGAGCGGCGCGTATCGAGGCAACCTAGGGCTCAGCCACTGGGAAAGGCCATCCCCGACAAAAGGGGAGTGGCTCCGCGCACGCGCATCGAGGTGCGCTTTGGAACCTCTCTGGTACGGCGCGCCATCCAGGAGAGGCGGATCCGTGAGAGCGCATTCTATTTCACTTCGCCTCTCTTTGATGGCACCACCATTCTAGGCATGTTCCAAAGAACGCTGCGGGTGCATCAGGGTAGAGGGAAAAAAAAAACTAATATGTTTGACAATCCCTAAGCATATTCTTATGAGATCAAAACACGAAAGCGTTTCGTTTGGCTAGATTGTTGTTGTGCAAGGGTGCTGCAAACTGTGTTGCGTTGTTGTGTTATAAAGAATATGGCAACGTGGCACGCCGGATTGTGTTTATTTACATGATTTCATGCTACCAAAGTGGTGTCGACACTTCAGATGCCCTCTTTTATGTCGTCGTCCAGGCAGTATATGCCCGAGGAAGGTCTCAGGCATAACGAAGTAGTACAACCGTCGTGGGTGGTTGTTGTTGTTGTTATGTGGGGTTTAATGTCCCAAAACCAGCTCTGATTATGAGAGACGCCGTAGTGGAGGGCTCCGGAAATTTAGACCACCTGGGGTTCTTTAACGTGCACTGACATCGTACAGCACACGGGCCTGAACATTTCGCCTCCATCGAAATGCAGCCGCCGCAGCCGGGATTCGATCCCGCGACCCTCGGATCAGCAGCCGAGTACCATAGACGCTAGACCACCACGGCGGGGCATGTTGTGGGTAGTGTCATTATGCAGTCACCGGTGTCGTCACCCTCTTATTGTTCCTGCCCCGCCACGGTGGTCTAGTGGTTAGTGGCTGAATTTCGATGGAGGCGAAATGTTGAGGCCCGTGTGCTGTACGATGTCAGTGCACGTTAAAGAACCCCAGGTGGTCAAAATTTCCGGAGACCTCCACTACGGCGTCTCTCACAATCGGAGGAGGTTTTGGGACGTTAAACCCCAGAAATCAAATCAAATCTTATTGTTCCTGTGACGGCTTACTTGGGCCGTCACAGGAAGTACTGTGGCCTTGTGATCCGGTGGAGACATACGTCATCAAAACCTCTTGTTGGGCGAGTTGGTACATTCTTGAAACCTAAAGGCACCGGCGCAACCAGACGACACAGAAGGATTGACAAGGACACACGAGCGCGGATCCGCGCTCGTGTGTCCTTGTCAATCCTTCTGTGTCGTCTGGTTGCGCCGGTGCCTTTAGGTTTCAAGACATACGTCACATCTCGGTGAATGCAAGTTCGATGCATGCACATCTAGACGTCGTGATGGCGTAAGCGGGCGTCTTCAATTCGAGATTGAACTCGGTACGAATGGCGACGACGAACAATTGGCTAGCTGACGCGTTCGCGCGCGGAGGGTTGCTAAGGCAACGCCACGCAGCTGGGCGCGCTTTCTCCGACCTTGCGAAGAAACACGGCGACGCGGCCACAAGCCACTGCAGGGGCGACAACGGTTCCAAAACTGGGCCGGTCCACTTGGCGTCGCGTGATTGGCCATAATCGATCTTTCGCTGACGCAAGCGCGACTTTACCAATCACGCAAGGGCAAGTGGACCGGTCCACTTTTGGAGCCGTTATAAGATATCGGCCCAGGAAGCTGAGGTGGAGCGGAGTGCGCACCGACTGCCGCTGCGGCGAGTGCTGGTGCCGACGTCACTTCCGGTGGGAGAGGCCACTTGCTTTCCGTGCACGGCTTTTGCGGACGGCAGCTGGGGGCGCGCTATCACCTACCTAGCCTAGAAGCGCTTTCGTGCAAAAGGGCATAAGTTGTGTTCCTACAGCTTCGATCGTGTGCACCGATAGGTGAAAGGTAGGGAACGGGCCACCTCTCGTTGTGGAGGGGGCCTCTGCGCTCGATTCCCAGTGCGTCCAAAGAAATTTTCGTGGGTGTTTCCTTGCTGTTCTTACATGTAAAATGTACTGCCTCACTTTCGTTTCGAAAATTGCCAGCGGAGTCATGGAGGACACCGTAATAAAACACTTCCACTTTAAAATGTATTGCAGCATCATGGTTCTTGAACACAACCATGCATAGCCAGCAAAAGCTGGAAGCAAGAAAATGCGATGTCGTCGATTACGCTTCTTTTCCGAAAAACCGATTTATGCGGCTTGCCTAGCGCCTATCGGTTTAGGAGTATCGACTTTCGTTTGAAATGATAGTTTCGAAGATGGCAAGGTGAAAACAGCATATTATGCAATTTTGACGCTGGCTTTATGCATATTGTCCTTGGAAGGGTTATCTGTTTATGATTTTCTTGCGAAGAATAGCGAGTGCTCTGATAGGCCACTATCATAGTGTTCGTTATGACGGAGAAGTTCCAGTGATATTGTCACGTGGTTGGGACACGCGAGCACTTGAGACGAAGCACGCAGGACTCAAGGTTTGTCAGGCGAACTGTTTATTGGGCGAACTTGTGCCCAGCAAAACAAGGCGAATCACAATTCACAGCAAAGGCGGCGTGAACAGTCGTCGGTCGATGGAAAGACTGACAAGCGGCGTAATGCGTCCGCTTTTATACACGCGTCGCAACACGTTCTCGCATTATCTTTGGAATTCCAGAAGTTACTGAAATGTGCGCGTCAAGCAGGCAAAGTTTCAAGAGTGGTTGACACGTTTTCAAAAGTGGCATGCAGGATAAACGCGGCCTGCGTTGCGCGTAAAACAATGTGATAACGGCGCTCCCCGCTATCAATCAAAACCAGCACGCGTGTCACTGGGAAGCGATCACGGCTTTCCACTTAAATCAGAACAACCACACGTGTGAATATCTAGGGGGTCTGTCCCTTATAGCTGTCTTTGCTCGTGGACGTCGTTTGCGCTAGACATTTGTGAATTGAACTGTTGACTCAGCTACCAGTCGGCCAATATTAAATAGATGCCTCTCACAATTGGTGGAAGATTCTCGTTCCTGAAAACAACTTCGGTACCCTTCGAAGTCCCTGGAACTTCCATCCCGTACACTACCATCTATCATGCCTCAACACACCGACCAGCAAATGACTACACCTTCGCCAACTGTATGGTCCGGTGCCCCTCGGGCCTGTGACTTACTTGTGTTCACTGGCACGGATGTAATGGACGTGGAGGACAGGCAAGCGATGTACGAGCGCGTGAGCGTGGCCAATACATGGGAAGATGCAGGAAAGTTCACCAAGTTAGTGTTCGACCTCGCGGCTGTGGCGAGCCTGTAGAAGAACCACGCATCAGATTTTCCGACGTGGTCCGATATCAACAACGCCATAATCGACGTGTTCAGACACCCTGCTGCTTTTAAGTTGCAAGCAGAACATCGTTTAAGCGATCGATCTCAGCAGACCGAGCAATCTCTCAAGAGTTCAATAGCAAACATCCTTGACTTGTGCGAGAAAACCATTATTAGAACATCGTAGTGTGACAAGATCAGGGATGTTACGAAAAGCATCGACGAAAATGTCTTCACAATGCTCGTCCGAAAACCCTGGCGCTGTTTGTAGCTGAGGTCGCTGTGCCAAACCTACGAGGAGCTGCGCGGACAGCGGTCGATAATCCCTCACCTCCATCACGTCACGCAGGTCTCGCTGGATTGTCGGCGATTTCTAGCCAGCCTACGAGGCTCGCTGAAGTTCAGAAATTCGTGCGCGACAAAATTTCACGCATCTTCTCTCTTCGGGCTTTCCTTGCGTAGAGCATGTTCTACAGGCGTCGACTAGCTTCTGCCTTCCCTTCAACGAGCGATTGAAGATGTCGCGGGGGCCATGTGTGAATACGGCCTGAAACACTGGGTTTTGCTCCTGTAGTAACAAGTCACCCCAACCCTCTCTTGCAAATTCTCCACTTAGTTACGCCGAAGACTTCGCAAGATCTCAATTCTTCCTAACATGTGCGTCGCCTCCATACGCCGATGTTATCGCTAGGGCTCGGCTGCTGCCAACAATGCAGTCGTATTTGCAGCTTCACGTACATCACATCCTGCGGCATGGGTGGAGCTTGCGCCAAACAACCGATGGCGGACTTCCAACAAGCGGCCCACCAGCTTCGCGTGCACTTACACCGATCAGGTTGCACGTTATTGCGATCGCGTTCACCCGCCTCGAGTCGCACTACCTAAACCAGTATGACCAGCCCCTCGTATTACGACCTACCTCCGCCTCTGTCCCCACCACAACGCCCATGTCCGTCTCCCGGCTGTTCACCGCCTCTAGAATGCCGGACCCCCGCGAGACGTGCGGCTAAGTACAACCAAATAAAAAGGGTGCTTCACAATGTGCATTAAAAAGCAAAAAAAAACACAAAAGCAGGGGGTAGTCACACACTATAGGCAGGGGGTAGTCAGCACCCGGTACGGAGCGGCGCGTATCGAGGCAACCTAGGGCTCGGCCACTGGGAAAGGCCATCCACGACAAAAGGGGAGTGGCTCCGCGGCTCCGCGCACGCGCATCCAGGCGCGCTTTGGAACCTGTCTGGTACGGCGCGCCATCCAGGAGAGGCGGATCCGTGAGAGCGCATTCTATTTCACTTCGCCTCTCTTTGATGGCGCCACCATTCTAGGCACGTTCCAAAGAACGCTGTCGGCACATCAGGGTAGAGGGAAAAAAATAAATAACTTTGACAATCCCTAAGCATATTCTTATGAGATCAAAACGCGAAAGCGTTTCCTTTGGCTAGATTGTTGTTGTGCAGAGGTGCTGCAAACAGTGTTACATTGTTGTGTTATAAAAAATGAGGCAACGTGGCAGGCCGGCTTGTGTTCATTTACATGATTTCATGCTACCAAAGTGGTGTCGACACTTCAGATGTCCTCTTCTATGTCGTCGTCCAGTCAGTATCTGCCCGAGGCAGGTCTCTGGCATAACGAAGTAGTACAACCGTCGCGGTGTCGTGGGTGGTTGTTGTTATGTGGAGTTTAACGCCCCAAAACAAGCTCTGATTATGAGAGATGCCGTAGTGGAGGGCTCCGGAAATTTCGACCACGTGGGGTTCTTTAACGTGCACTGACATCGCACAGTACACGGGCCTCAACATTTCGCCTCCATCGAAATGCAGCCGCCGCAGCCGGGATTCGATCCCGCGACCCTCGGATCAGCAGCCGAATGCCATAACCACTAGACCACCGTGGCGGGGCAGGAACAATAAGAGGGTGATGACACCGGTGACTGCATAATGACACCACCCACAACGTGCCCCGCCACGGTGGTCTAGTGGTATGGCACTCGGCTGCTGATCCGAAGGTCGCGGGATCGAATCCCGGCCGCGGCTGCTCCATTTCGATGGAGGCGAAATGTTGAGGCCCGTGTGCTGCGCGATGTCAGTGCACTTCAAAGAACCCCAGTTGGTCGAAATCTCCGGAAACCTCCACTGCAGCGTCTAACATAACCAGAGCTGCTTTTGGGACATTAAACCCCATAAATCAATGAATCCACACTGCTGCTCAATGTCACCCATGTCGCCACGTGCAGTCGCACTCCACGAGGAGGCGCTCCAAGCGCTTTAACAGGCGATGGTTGCATCACTGTCGAACTGTTAAATCGCTCGGCTAAGGCCCCAGTAGGCGTGTATGACGATGCCGTCCGCGCAGCTGCCCTTGTGGACACTGTAGCCGGCGTATCAATTACGGACGCGAAACCGACCCTCTTACTACGAAAAGTGCCGAGGCCAATTTCTAGGCTCTTCGTTCGTACAGCTGTAGCACAAAGTATTCATCCTGCAGCAGTGTGCACAGCCCGCGTCATCAGTCAGTGCACTCTGTATGCCACCGAATTCATCATAATTTTTACATGCTCTCCAAACTTTATGATGGTATGATATTTTTCCCGCTTCAACTCCGTAGTTTATTCCTAACAAGCCAAAAGACAACTTTCGTCGTTCTCGGATTTCATGCCGAGAGAATAATAGTCGACTTCAAACAAGTTACTCATCATAGACGACAGCAAAACTCGTCATTGGCAGTGTCACTTACAGCACTGGCCTCGTAGACACCATAGTACTACTTTCCTCGTCTGACAGCACATGCACTAGAACGCACTTGCACAGAATTGCTGGTACCTTTTGCGATGTTGCATCTTACTCAGGTCAACACCGCTATTATCGTCATCAAGTCATTCCCGGAACTACATGTACTACTGCGACCAGAATGTCTCGGTAGAGTGGAACCTCTCGAAGACACACAAGTTATCCCACACAGTCCCAGATCCAGTACCCTCAGTGCTCTTTCCAAACATGATTCGTCACCCGCTGACGTATTTGGTTTCTCTACTACCGGCAACCTTACGCAGGTCTATTGTTCCCAGATTCTGTGCCTGCTAGGCGAATTTATCCTTTCTTTTTTGATCTCGCAGAACTTCTGCGGGAGGCACGTCCACGTTTCCGCGTCGCATCGACAGTGCCGCCGAACCACCACTTCTTCAACGTCTACATCGCGTAATTCTCGGGGAACGTCATTCAATGAACGATCAAGCCAACGGCATGTTCCGAATGCGATTTTATTCGACCTTCAAACAGCCGCTCGGCATCTCATGTCGTTGTTGGTCAGGAGGGTAGTTCTGTACGGTTTCGTGTGGACTACCGACTACTCAGTGAAAACACTGGTAAGGACGTTCGGCCGCCAGAGCAAATTCCAGACGCGATTGGCAGCCTGTAAGGAGCGAAAGTCTTACCTATACATTAGCGATCAGGGCTCCGCCTGTACCAGTGATTGATGATGCTCGACAGAAGACAGCCTTTGTCAGCGCTCGACCGCTTCTACAATTTCAAAGTCATGCCGTTTGGACTGTGTAATGCGCCCGCTACCTTTCAGCGCATGATCGACAACGTTCTGTGCAAGCTGAAACGGCACACATGCCTCGGCTACCTGCATGATGCCGGCGTTATCCCTACGGACTTCTCCATGCATCTTTAATGCCGTGGGCAGGTTTCAACGTGGCTAAGCAAAGCCGACCTACAAGCCCTTGGCTGACGACTGTATTATGCTTCGTCATAATGACGATAACACGTGATGCGCACTCCGGCGCCCACCGACCGTTCATGGCTAATATAAGTGGTGACAAGAAACCCGGTAGGGGATCACTGCTCCGTTCTTCATCGGTGAGAGTCTCAGTCTTTGATAAGCCTACCTGTCGCTGATACAGCAACAGTGCTCCCTGCTTAGTAGCACTAGTTGCGGCTTCTTCCATCTAACATGACACAATCGCCGCTGAACCGCGCGAGAACCCCTGGATTCGCTTTCATCCGTCGCCGCTATCACCCACTCGCCTGAAGCAGCGTCAAGGTCAGCACTTCGCCGTTCGGGACCTCTTCCGCCACTGGAACTACAGCTCCGATGGTCGCTAGTAGATTTTGGTGGTTCCGCACAACCTGCGTTCCGTAAATGCACGGATTTCCATGCTAAGCCGCGGTGCACACACCGTACAATTTTCAAGACTTACCAGCATCTTCAAGAGCGGTACTACTGGCGGGCAATACACCGCTACATTGAGAAGTTCGTACGCTTTTGTCCCGAATGCCAATGCCGGAAATTTCCGCCGCGCCTCTCTCCAGCTGGTGTGCAACCTTTACTTTCCGCTAGAAGGCGCCAAGGTGCGTAGGCATTTGTCTATGCGGGTCTCTTCAAATGACAGGTGGTGGAAAACACTGGGGTATTTTGGCAGTGGACCACCTCACGTCATACCCTGAGACTGCTGCGATTCCATTAGCTGCAGCACTCGACGTTTCCCCTTTCCTGCTTCGTCCATTCATCCAACGTCATGCTCCACCCCAAGAAATACTCAGTAACCACCATCGCGCCTCCCTTTCTGCAGTAGTCGATGCTATTCTTAAAGAATGCCACTTGGTTAATTGCACTAACATGTTTTGCGACCACCGCAACTAATAGGCTTATACAATGCTGCAAGCGCAGCTGGGCGACAGGCTTTCTGTGTACGTCGCCTCGTAGAACACAGATTGGGGTGATATTGTGCTGTTCTTAATCTACGCGTACTACACTGCTGCTCAAAGTGCCACTGGCTTTTTCACCCTCTTTTGTACAGTACATTCCGCACCCATCGCACATTCACAATTCCGCTTTAGCGGCGGAGGAGTGCAGCCTATGCGCCCATATCAGGCTCATATCAGGCAGTCACACATGGCGGAGAGCGCCGTGACCTCGCACAGGCCTTTACGGCCTGCGACCAGGACCACCACAGTAGCATTCGCGGCGTCCGTGCTCCAGCACCCGCCTCCCTTCACGAAGCGCTTCTTTGTCTCTACCACTAAGACTGGTCTCTCCTCAAAGCAACTGCCAAAGTGTGAATGGGCCTATTGAGTCATGGAATGCGTATCACCTGTCAGCCGCGAGATTGAACCCGTCGAACCGTCTTCGGAATGCGCCGTTGTAGACGAGCCATTGCAACATAGCGCGTCTCAAGCATCGCTATGATCCACAAATTGTGAGGAGCTGATAGATAATCGGACAGCCCCTTTTCACTCACAGGGGCAAATACAGCGAATATTAAGGAAAGTTGTAGAGGCACTGTCCATTGACATCCAGTGGGTCTCTCTCGACCGCGCATTGCTGGTTCAAGCCGCGTGATTGCGGGGTTTGTGAACTGTCGGGAATCCAACAACAATCCAAGTTACCTGTCGGGAATCACGCCAGCGTTCAGTAAACAGCTTCACAATTTTAATTTTATGTGTTTTTATAATTTCCCCACTTCAACGTAATCGTCTACCTTTTCTTAATAATGCGTTATGCTGGCGCACCCAATTCACCTCTTGCTGCATGTCGTGTCAGAATGGGAAAATCAAATCGCTTTATGCAGAACCCCACAATCCCCCAAAGTGGTCTGTATTGCATTCTCCAAAAACAGTTCTTATTAGAAAGCCTAATATCGCACTGCAAGTGATAACTAGACCAATCAAAGTGACACAGTTTAATAAGAAATACACTACACTCAGTTCGCTCCTTCGTGCCACATGTCCAGTATATCAGAACGAAATCTCTTAACAGAATGAATCTTCTAAAGGTACTTTCACGCACTCCACGTGGCGTGGTGAGAGGAGCTGCCCTCTTGAGATTTGTTCGATCACGGTTAGATTACGGTTATAACTGCCTAAGGAGCTCGCTCTTTAGTCTTGTTCGACCATGGTTAGATTATGGCGCTGTAGTCTATCCGAGAGCTACGCCAAGTGCTTTCCAAATGTTGGACCCTGCCGGCCATGTAGCGATTCACGTGGCCATCGGTGCCTTCGCCACAAGACAACTTCAAGGCGTCTACGCTTAGTCGGACCAAACAAAGCTCGCCTGAACTCCAGGGATCATATACTGGATTGAAGAGCTCTAACGAAGGCCATCTTTCCCTTTGTCATGATAGGTTCTAGAAGGATGTACTTAAGCTGGGAACGCGGGCTTTCCAACCATCGAAGAGACGAGGCTGTTTGTGCGTTCCAGTTGACAATTTATATAGACAGAAGACGCGCACTGACACACACACACATACACTTAACAGAGCGGATAAACAGCAAAAGAAGAGGAAATAAAACTTAGCGTCCCTAATGAGAGAACAAGAGTCTCAGCCCGCACAGGCTCCCCTCAGGCGGGACGGTCACTGGAGGGAGGCGAGGTAGCGTCGCCTGGCGTCGAGCGTGGAGTGGAGCGCTGAGGAGACGTAAGAGCGAAGGCTTGATGGAATACTCCTCGGACCCAAACGGCCTTGGAGCAGGTGATGTGGTGGGCAGGACCCACAAGCGGCCACGTGAAGCCCTGAGCTCCAACTCGTGGACCGCTGGCAGAGAGGCTCGACACTCGGGCCCGGGCACCCGACTGTGTCCAACGCTGAGGTCCGTCTGTCGTGTCCGCTCCTCTTCTCACCTCTGCCTCGTGCTCTTGCGCTCGCGCAACCTTACGCGTGCTGCCACTTGGTCGTCGTCATCGTCGGCGTCTTTTTGCCAGCTCCTCTAGGGCACCGGGCACTGGCCCATATTTTAGCGCGCACATGACACAGGCCCCCCTTGAAGTCTTTTGTTCATAAGTCCACGTAAGCAAAAGGCTAAATATGCGCGCTTACACAATCATACAGGGCCCCCTCTAAATCTTTTGTTTCTATGGCTATACAAAGAAAAGACAAGATATACATGCTTTGTACAGTAACATACCAAGCACTACGCCCTTGATAAATGGAGCATCCTTGCACAAGTCCTTATGAGCAGGTTGAAATTTCACACAAAGTTCACAGAGAATTCAAACAAAATTTAAAACCATCAGGTCCGAGTCGTACCTAAATGTGGCAGCCGGTTATTACTGGTTGGCACTCATGTAATAGCGTCCCACAAGAGACGAATGCCACTTTCCAAGCCTGTCCACAAAAGCACAGTAACCACTAGGGGGCATTTACGACGACAGCAGCATATACACATTCGTAAGAAAACGCTGCGGCAAATTCCACGTTCAAGAACCTTGCCTTGGCAGGCGCCATTCGGAAGAAGGACACGAAACTGATTGGAACGCGGCTGAAGGCGCTGCAGCGCTGCGAAATGAGTCGGAAGCACACGATTGATGTCTTCCCAAGAACCAGCGTCTTGCACAACCCAATAAGGTGGCAATGCCCGTGACACCTTGTGGGTGATATCTTCTGCAGCCAATGATGCTGTGGAGGACGCACCAGCTTCCTTACTGCTCACAGAACAAGGCCCTACCGCTGTGTTATGAATGAGCTGACCTGCCAGGTTATCGGTCATTTCCTTGACACTGTGGGCGTGATCATTTAGGTCATCCTGCATAACGACGTCATCATAGTTTCCTGGCTCTATGGCCGGGTCGAGTTTCTCATCTCTAACGAGCACTCCTGTTCTTTCCTTCTGCTCTGTCGGGAGGCTATCGCCTCTTCCGTACACCGAAGAACTGCATGCCGTCAAAAGCAACTCATTCACGTGGACTCTGGCCATAGTCGTGTCACCCGCAACTGCTAAGAGCGGTGCATATATAGCATCGGCGACAACCACTTCAGAGTTCTCTTGCAAACATGCACCATTTTTATGTGAGGGAACTATCAGTGCGCCTGCAGGGGAGCAGTTTTGAGGCAAGTTCGCCTCATCTCTCACTGCATTTGGCCTCCAAGAGGCGCTATAACAAAAGTGTTCCTTAGTGGAACGTGCAAGGTTCTTACTCGTGAACCTTTTGTCGGGTTCACAGGGCTCAAAGTGGCCCTTTATGATGCACTGGGTGTGCTTGATAGGTGTGCCCGTGCAGGTGGCGAAGTTTTCAGGCCAATCCTGCCCCGTTACGACACCCTCTATACTTGTCACCGCTTCGAACCAGCTGGCATATGCATCGAAATCTCGTTCTTCCGTAACGAGGGGCATAGAGTCCCGGATGCACACTTGCCCTAGCGCGGAACGATCGGTGACGTTGGACGGACCCGCGCATCTACCCAAAGCTGCCTCGGCCTCGATTACACGCTCGCGAAGTAGCCGGATTCGTTCTTTCTGCTTGCTCGCGCTCTGCTTAATGTTCGGCGGCACGCGCCTCCCTTTCAAGCGCTTCCTCTTCGTGAAGCCATTGTGTGAGTGCGTCTTCGGTTATGCCTAATTTCTCGCTTGCGCTAACGAGTTCGCTTAAATCCATTTTTTTGAAAGAGCAAAGGAACGCTACAATCAGCGTCGTCCTGTCGCGGACGCCATTGTCATGATAGGTTCCAGAAGGATGTACTTAAGCTGGGAACGCGGGCGTTCCCATCGAAGAGACGAGGCTGTTTGTGCGTTCCAGTTGACAATTTATATAGACAGAAGACGCGCACTCCACACACACGCACACACATACACTTAATAGAGCGGATAAACAGCAAAAGAAGAGGGAACAAAAGTTGGCGTCCCTAATGAGAGAGCAAGAGTCTCAGCCGGCACAGGCTCACCCTCAGGCGGGGCGGTTACTGGAGGGAGGCGAGGTAGCGTCGCCTGGCGTCGAGCGTGGAGCGGAGCGCTGAGGAGACGTAAGAGCGAAGGCTTGATGGAATACTCCTCGGACCCAAACGGCCTTGCAGCAGGTGATGTGTTGGGCAGGACCCACAGGCGGCCACGTGAAGCCCTGAGCTCCAACTCGTGGACCGCTGGCAGAGAGGCTCGACACTCGGGCCCGGGCACCCGACTGTGTCGAACGCTGAGGTCCGTCTGTCGTGTCCGCTCCTCTTCTGACCTCTGCCTCGTGCTCTTGCGCTGGCGAAACCTTACGCGTGCTGCCACGTCGTCGTCGTCATCGTCGGCGTCTTTTTTTTTTTGCCAGCTCCTTAGTGCACCGAGCACTGGCCCATATTTTAGCGCGCACATGACACCCTTCCTCTTATCAATGATGTCGTCTCTGCAGTACTGTTTCAAGGCAAGCCTACATTGAGAGAGGCATTTTGACGCTTGTGAGAAGCCTTCCTCAACGTACTTTTAGCACGTTGTTGACAGCGACACGTAGTTCATGGAGGTGACGAAACATAAATCATTGTCTTTTCATCACATCAATGCTCGCTAGTACCCGCTCCTACAATTTCTATTCCAGATAAATGATCTACGCTAGCAATGACTGTATTTACTTAGGTGTCAGACTCGATAGAAACTTAAAGTTCCTTAGCCATATTTTAGATGTTAAAAAAAAGTTGTCTTATGGTATACGCATCCTCATAAGATCTCGCCCCTTTTTTCACACTCCATTTCCTTGTCACTATAATACGCATTTATTCGCATATCAATTACTGCATAACTACATGCGGTAATACCTACAATACTCACCTTGCACCGTTACAGACTGTTCAGAACAAAGCAATCAGAATAGTAACTTCTAGCTCATGTAACAGCAATTCCAAACAATTGTTCTATGCCTATAATGTTGTTACAGTGCACGATACAGTTAAATGCAGTCTAGCCATCTGGTTATTTAAGCATATCAATAATAGATGTCCCTTTTCTATCATCCTATCTTCTTCACTTCTTAACCCCAACAACACTAGATTTGCTTTACAGAAAAACTTCATCTTGCCGAAAATCCGAACTAACTACGCTAAACAAACCGCCCATTTCAGTGCATTTTCCATATGGAATTCACTGCCGTCTGTCTTAAAATCAATGACTTTAAGCTCATTTGTCGGAGATTTCAGACAGTTCCTTCTCAATCAATATTACACCACATAACATTTCCTTTACACAGCCCCTAAGCATACTTTTGTATCTTTTATACAGTATATTGTGCAAACCTTTCCTTCTCTTTCAAGTGTATCACTTGTTTTCTTGTTTCTTGTACTATGTATTTAAAATGTATATGACCACTGTTCTCAAAATGTAAAGTGCAAGTTTTCTTCCTTCCTGTCGATGCTAAAGTCTAATTTTTCTTCATGTTTACTATGTACAGGAGGTCCCAATTCAGTCTCCGACTCCGGGACCTCCTTCTGTATATTGAGTTGCAATAACTTGAATTTATGGAAATAGTAAAATTTCTGATTCGGATTCTGATTCTGACCTCTCTCTTCCACTCCTCTCTCACCTCCCCTAGAAAGGATGCAACAGAAATATTGCAGAATTCAATTCAAATTTCCCGCATTCGCCATGCTATGGCAATCTCTAATTCACCATAGAGACTGACCGCTCGCCTCGCGCAAACGTACACGGACAATCCGGTACAATATCTAGACGTATAACGAGGTACCTAGTGGCGGAGGCAATTTCCTGTTCAGTACAATTAGAGAAGAAATGTTCGCAGTACAGGTGGAAGATTAAAGTGGGCTGTTGGGTATCCATCACTGCGTCACAAAAAATCCATCACTGCGCATCACTGGTATCCATCACTGGTATCCATCACTGCGTCGCAAGTCTACGCTGCAGTAAATCGTTTCTCAACATTTCCACTGCGTGCACAATAACTGTCTCCCCGCGGAGGTGAGCACGCACGAAAGCTAGCGGCTGTGAAAAGGCAAGAAAGAGGAAAGTAAAAGTGACTGTTTCACCGTTTCCGGCTCCCTTCTCTTCGGCACCTTTATAAACGTAGGTTTTTTATTTCATCATCATCAGTATGTCTTATGTCCACTGTAGGAAGAAGGTCTCTCCCAGTGCTGCTTATCCTTGCCTGTCCTGCGCGAGCTGATTCGATTGGATGCCTGCAAATTTCTTAATTTCTTCCCCATTGCTACTCTCAGTCGTCAAAGGCTACACTTATCCACTCTTTGTATCATTCCGTCATTCTAACTGCCCATAGAGTATCTAGTCTCTTCATCAGATGGCTTGCACACGTCGATTTTTTTCGTAACATCGTTTATTGCGTCAGCGATCCCCGTCTGTTCCCTGGCCAAGACGGCTGTCTACGTATCTCTTAATGTAACTCCTATAATTTTTCGTTCCATCGCCCGCTGCGTGGTTCTTAACTAACTCTCGAACTCTTCTTAATTCTTCAAATTTCTGCCCCGTATGTCAGTAATGGCAAAATGCCGTAGTTATATAATTTCCCCTCGAATGATATTGGTAGGTTTCTATTCATGAGTTGCGTTCACGAACGAGTCATCGCTTACGCGAGCCGCACTCTCACGGCCGCCGAGAATGATTACTATAACCAAACTGGAGTGACTGGCTGCTTGAGCAGCGCAATAATTTAACCTATCTGCACAACCGCCAATTTACAGGTTTACGACCATACCGCTCTGTGCTAGCTGTCACCTCTAGGGAAATTATGAAGTGACCTTGATCGGTGGGTGCTTCCTTTACAAGAGCATGAAACTGGAGGCACCTACAGGTCCGGAAAGAAGCAGCAGAACGAGGATGCTATACATCACTACCCTCTGGCCACCAGTGATATACCACCACCGGCTCTCTGTACCAACGTACACACCGAGTCCTTTTCATCGGCTCTTCTGATCTGGACACTCGACTACCTTAAACCTCAAAGTGCACCTCTTCTTGTTTTACACCAATGCGACGACCGCTGCGGCAGAATTTGCTAAAATGCATGAAGGCTTGCTCTCCACATCGTAACGCCGATTTCACCAACTTTCACAGTTAAAACATCACAGTGGGACTTTCCAATGGGGCAAAATTCAACAATACGGTCCCCAGCATACCTCGTTCTCTCGAACGTGAGGTACTCGAGGCATTTCATGACCACGTGGCGGCAGGTCACCTAGGCTACAAGAAGACCTACGACAGAACACGAAGTTGCTTCCTCCTCGTATGGCCTCTCGTCAGCCATTGTCAAGCACATTGCATCGTGTGTCCTTTGTAAGAGGCGTCCACGACCTGCAACTGCATCTGCAGATGTTTTACAGGCTGTTCCTTATCCTGCCTCACCTTTCGAAGTTTTTGGCACACACTTTTTCGGCCCTGTCCCGAAGACCCCAACTGACAATGGTTACAATACAACGGCCGTTGATCATCTAACACGGCACTCAAAGAGAGCCTCTCTGCAATCCTGCACAGTCTCCGGAGTCGCCAATTTCTTACGCAACATCAGCTCTGCGCCATGGGACTCCACACATTCTGCTCAGTGACCAGTGGCGAAGTCTTCCTCGCTTTTGTTCTCGCCGAAGTTCTACGTGCATCAGGACACCATTCATGAACGTACATCGAGTTACCAACCGCAGGCCAGCGGCCTCACAGAGAGTTTTCACCGTCCACCCTCGGACATGCTTGCGAGGTATATCAGCCCGGACAACATGAACTGGGATGCGATCATACCGTTCGTACGTTCGCCTAAAAGACGGCTACGCAACGTAATACAAGATTCTCTCCTTTTTTCGTCGTCTATGGAAGTTCACCAACTTTCATTCTGGACGTCTAGTTCTTTTCGACTCCTGTACATTTAGAAGCTCCTTTATGCGAACATGTTTTCTCATTTTGCAAACAATCGTCTTTGAGACTGCATCAACCGCGGCATCTCCCAGAAAGTACGGATATCCCGGTGAAATCGGGTCATCGAGCATTCGTGGTTTTTGGAAAAACTCACCACTCGTTTTATAGGGCCTTACACTGTCATTCAAAAGACATCTCCGGTTAATTACCACGTCTCGTTACTTAGGATTCCATTGGCCACCATTGGCGCAAAACAGAGATCGTGTACGTTTCTCACTTAAAGGGATCCTGAAGCACCCCCCGGAATTTGTGAAAAAAAAACAATCTACAGCTAGCGCACGTTGTAATGAACGCTTCAGCCAAATCCTGTAGTCATCTGCGAAGCGTAGCGTATACAAGCGGAGCACAAAATTTCCACTTCCTCAGGAGCGCTCAACTCAAGATGCTCCTGGTCACGCTCCTTCTTTATACGCTGTTTCGTAATAGAGAATACGTTGCTGCTACCGGCCCATGGCCGCCTTAAATTATTCGATTCTCTTTGCGGCGGCCGTGCCTGTTTGCGAGCCCTCCAGAGCATACGGTTTTTTAACTGAAAGCACGAGCCCCGCAGTGCGCTCGCTTTCCGTTGCATTCTGAGGTTCTAGGACGCATACATGCTGAAAACATGTTAAAATGCATTCGTTAACGCACAAGCCTCATAGATGCCATAAAAAAGTGCCTTTGAAGTACCTGGCTGTCGACACGAGTGGTGCGGTGTGACATTCACCATCAATATTGTTCCTCAAGGAGCCAACAAATGTATGCCTGCAGCTTGTAAGAAATCATTCCCAAACTCTGCCTATGAGTCTTCGAAAATCGGCAAAGTAGAGTAATGTTTTATAAAGGAGCAAATTAGTCCCATATGCTTGAGTTGTCGATGGACTCCTCCTGGTGTTGACAATAGCTAGTCTCCTGGTTAGCTCAGTTTTCAGTGTGATCGCCCGGACAGGCGCTGGTGCCTAGTTCGAACCGCAAACCAGGAGGATTTTTTGGAATCTAGGACGCTTGGGATGGTAGGTCGTTTCCGGGTTCGTAAAACCGTAAAACCACGGCTTGTTTGCATGCTTTGCACATTGTGCCTGATACCCATACTTCGAGTAAGAACTGCAGCAATGCTCCTGTGGCAGCTGTGAAGAGGAATCAAGCATCCCATAATGGATTTGATCATGGCCAGGTGATGCCTTTACGCCAAGATCTGTCTGCCACTGGCGATTTCGTACCATTCCCTGACTGCTTGCTTTCATTCCGAAAAATTCACCCGAATGCATTTCGCTACATTTGGTCTTTGCAGTGCAAAATACTTTCTCTTCACCTCCGCGAAGTCATATAAAGTCTTGAATAAAATGACCCGACATATTTCATTTCAATGGGATTTTTCCTGTTCCCTCAGTGAAACTGCCTACGTACACTGGTGTTTTTCATTCTCCTTATATCAGCTCCTCATACGGTCGTTCACTTTTCGAGAAGCGCGTGAAAAACCCGTCCGCTTTTTCTTGGGAAGATGCGTCATGTCGCAGAAAGCAGTGAGAAAAATATTTCTCGCGGAACAATGTTTAGATTCTTTTCTCTCTCTGCTTTCGCACTTGTTGAGAGTTTGGAATGCACCCTCCACGGATTGTGATCACAGGCATACCGAGTCACGAATAAAAGCCACTTTCAGATCACTAAGAACTGATGCAGAGGGAGTTGGCAAATATAAGCAGCTCATTCTCCCTGGAACTGGAGAATATGTTGCTTTACTGTATTGATAAGGCAGACGCCGTTGCATAGGATAATATCTAGGTTACGGCCTCTCGTGCTTAGTACAGTGTTTACCCCCCAAAAGGACGAGTGTGTACGAATATCACTTGTTACGAGGTTTATCTATAGTAGCTGCTGATAAAGTGGTTCTAAATCACTAGGAGCAGTGTTTAGATCTGGCTTCTGGTATACCATACATAGCAACGGTTTTAAATTTAAACATTGCTACTGCTCCAGCAGCTACTCGTAATTCGTTTCAAGATGGGGTACTCGAGTACGGACGTCATTTAGCACTTTCAATGTGACAGCTCCACAGAGCCTGCGCGGTTTTTTTCTGCTGACAGCGAACGACATTGTATTTCCTTTAAATATTTCTATGCTGTGTGCATTGTTACTTTCCTATAAGCACAAAGAGTCAGGTATCAATAAGCCGTCTTTGAATTTGTTCCATGAAACCTCACTTAACAGTGCACGGAAACTCCACTGTGTCAAACAGCATGGCTTGTGCTGTGTTATTCATAATGAGGAAGGCGTGTTGGAAGACCTCTGAAAGCCGTGTTCCGAACAACCGCAGTGTTGTCTTGATAACACTTTCTGTATATTCAATGATTACGGAGGATTTCTTTCTGAAGCTCATTGTATCTGTTAGAAATGCGAGTTTGTGTGCCAAAGTACGGTCTAAAATTTTTTTGTCTTTCTTTTACGTGGAGAATGACTTCACTTTAGTGTAGGGTGGGGTCAGTCTGTAGGTCTATTTTAATCTTTTAAAGAACAGTGACTACCTTTCTGTGAAAGTGATCCATACATTTCTCTAAGCCCATATCAAGATTCTTTTCTAAGGAAATGTGCACCTTACACTCGCATGCTGGTAAGCTTCTGGGGTCTGCAGTCACTTTAAAGGTAGTCATAGAATACATCATCGACCGGGGGAATGATGCTTGCAATTGTTTTCAGCTTTGAAGAGTATAGTGCTTGAAAGGTACCCGTAGGTACTCCGTTTTTGTTAATGAAATTCATTGAAATAATTTTGCCGAGACGCACTTAAATGAGTTGCAAGAAAGAACAACTTTCAGGAAGATAAGCATTCTGCTGCGTATACCTATGTCGACTAGCAGGCGAATAATTACGAGCCCCGGCGCTGTGACGAAAGCTTTCGCTACATGAATGAATATGGCCTGACAGCTGTTTGTGCAGCAATGCTGCACAGGATTGCCTTTTTCAGTTGAACAAAATGATCAATTGCTAACTATGTACTTTTATATCCACATTGGCGAATGTCCAAAACTTTCGAGAATAAATAAGCCTTAGGTCAATGACAGTTGAACCAGTTTTCTAAATAACATGGCAGGTCTACCGGCTCATAATTACTGGAATGGTTGGTGGTTTTCCAGGTTCGAAAAACAGTACAACCACGGCTTGTTTCCATGCTTTGTTCATTGTTCCTGGTACCCACACTCTAAGAACTGTAACAGTGCTCCTATGGAAGCTTGTGAAGGGGATTCGAGCATCCCTTAATGGATTTAGTCATAGCCAGGTGCCTTCTTTGAGCGAAGGTCTGTCTGCCACTAGCGATTTCGTGCCATTACCTCTTTTTTATTGATGTAAAATAAATTAAGGCGTTGTTGTCGCCATTTTTGGTGACGGCTACCCCTTTTCGCTGAGATAATAAAATAAATAAAAAAGAAAATATAATAATAAACTAGTCCTAAAGGAGTCCGCTCGCGTCTCACACACATCCACACTCCAAAATGATAAATGATAAAATGATAAATGAAAAAATGCCATTACCTCACTGCTTGCTTTTGTTCCGAGAAATTCACTTGCAGCGCTACTAACTTTCACTTCACCTACGCGAAGAGTAAAAAATTCTTGAAAAATATGACCCGACACATTTCGTTTCAGTGGAATTCCTCCTCTTGCCTCAGTGCCACTGCGTACGTAAACTGGTGTTTTTCATTCTCGTTAGATCTGCTACTCATACGGTCGTTTACTTTTTAATAAGCGTGTTAGAAAAGTGGTCCGCTTTTTCTTGGGAAGATGCGTCATTATCGCAGAAGCAGCGCATAAAACATTTCTGGTGGAACAATTTCTAGACTTTGTTCTGTGTCCTCTTTCGCGCTTGTTGTCAGATAGGAGCACACCCTCCACGAATTGTGATCACAAGGCATGCGAGTCACGAATAACATCCACATCAAGATCACAAAAAAATGCAGAGACAGTTGGCAAACTAAGCAGCGCATTCTCCCTGCGACTGGAGAATATGTCAGTTTACCTGTATTGATAAGGTACAGGAGAATATCTGGGTTACAGCCCCCCGTGCTTCGTGCAGTGTTTACCCCAAAAAGGACGAGTGTGTACGACAATCACTTACTACGAGGTTTACCTATAGTAGCTGCTGAAGAAGTGCTTCTCAATCATTAGGTGTGGTACTTAGATCTGGCTTCACATATACCATACATAGCGATGGTTTTAAAATGAAGCACCGCTACTGCTACAGGCTCGTAAAGTGTTTGAAGCTGGATTCTCGTGTAGGGACGGTATTTTGCACTTTCATTATGACTCCTCCGGAGAGCCTGCACTTTTGTTTCCACTGACAGCAAACGACGTCGCATTTCCGCGAAATATTTCCATGCAGTGTGTCGTAGTTACTTTCCTTAAAGCACAAAGTGTCACGCATCAGTAAGACTACTCTGAATTTATTCCATGGTAATTTCTTATCTGTGCACGAAAATTGCACTGTATCAAAAACGACCGTGTTTGAGTATTTGGCGGAGGTGACAAAAACAGCATGGCTTGTGCTGTGATATTCATAATGAGAACATGATTAATTTTACGGGGTCTTTTTTAGGCCCTGAACATGGATGGATGTTATTTTCGGAGTGGGCCAGCGATCCTCGCCTCTCCGTGGGCACTGCCCGTGTCGTTGGACAGGGAGTTTTCCCCACTGGTTCTTACGAGGCACCGGACAGTCCCTAGAGGGCGTTCTGTCCGTCGTGAAGGCTTCGCCATAGTGGACAGAGCCTTCGACACTATCAGATCTGAGCACGGGGAAATGGTGAAATACCTGTAGCGCAAAAAACCTCCGTGATAACATAAGCAGTACAAGCCCTTAGATGGTAATATGTTCAGAATATGTTTGTTTGTTAGCTTTTAGGGCTCATAAGCTAAGGCTATCACGATCCAGGTGCAAGGTGTTCACTTTTCGAAACCTTGCGTCACTCTAGATGAACCCCTTGTAAAAGTAAGGGCTCCGAATGGTGCCCACTAATCGGATAAGGATATCGTCTATCTTCTCGAGATAGGAAAATGGGAGGGCTTGATTGATCGATTTACTAGGTCTTATGTCCCAAAAGAACCACTTTGTTATGAGACAACTTAGTGGAGGCCTCTTTAACGTGCCCTGATATCACGTAGTGCACGCGCCTCGAAAGACAACCGCCTCGGTCGTGATGGGTTTGTGAGCTCGGCAATGTATAATGACACGTGGTGCCAAATAACGTTTCAGGGTAGCGATCGATGAGGATATTTATTGGATGGAAAAACTCTTTTTCCCGTAATCTAGCTTTCAGCCTGTTGTTCATGGCATATGCCAGCAGCAGTGACTGCTTTTGTAGCAATAACAGATTTAAGCATGCCTACAGTGTCTCTGTGTCATGCTATCTGGGAGCCTCTCGTGTACTCTTTTTAGCATGGTTAAGGAAATGGCGTAGCATTAAGGCGTAAAGATATGTGCGCACTGTGCGATGTGATCCTTTCTTCCCAGTTTCCTGAACCACAGCACTTCCTACATAGCTAGTTGTTTTCGATGCATCGGTAGAAAACCTTGTGAAGTATCCGGGTTTTCCTGTAGTGGAAGAAATTTCTGAACTATGTGTTGCGGTGGTGATTCCGTTTTACAAAACACCATTAGATTAAGGTTAGAGCATACAGGAAAGTTGCTGCAGGGGGGTAGATGATGACGTCAGTGGGAAATGTAAAATAATGTGTCCTGCATGTCCAGGCTCTCGCGAATAACTTCGAATTGTAAGAGCAAGGTTCTAATGGCTTGAGGTTTGTTGCTAATAGAGTCTCGAGAACATTTTCGTAGAACATACTTGAAAAAGGAGTGCACAACAGAGGTGCTTTGGAGTGGACTGTGAGTTGAGATTATATACAGAGTATGAGCAGACTTTCTAGTTTCTAGGAAGGTTTCATTTGCTTCTACCTACAGGTTGGCTATCGGAGATATTATGTACGCACAGCATGATAGACGACGGCACGAGTCATATGTTCAATCTAATTTCTTAGGTATGATGGTCTTGTCGAACCATAAGCAATATAGCCGTAATCAAAAATTGAGCGCCCCATAGAAGGCTACACATGTGAAAGGCGTTTTCGGGCAGAACCATAGTGTTGTGTTGACAACACTTTCTGTATATTCAATGATCTTGAACGATTTCTTTCTGACGCTCTTCGTAGCTGTTAGAAATGCGATTTGTTGTGTAAAGGAATGTCTAAAATTGGTTGTTTTTCTTTTACTTGGAAAATAACATCACTTTAGTGTAGGGTGGGGCCAGTCTGTAGCTGTATTTTTAAAGGGAACAGTGACCGTCTATGTGTGAAAGCCATGAATTCATTTCGGTAAGCGCACATCGTGAGTCTTTTCAAGGAAATCTGTATCTTACTCTTGCATTCCCGCAAGCTGTGGGATGTGCATCTACTTTAAAAGTCATCAGAGAATACATAATTCGACCGCGGGAATGATGCTTGCTATGAAGTTCGTTTTCACTGTCAACACTGCAATGCTTGAAAGGTTCGCCTGAGGTACTCTGCTTTTCTTGATGAAGTTCGTTAAAATAATTTTGGCCAGACGCACCCAAAACGAGCGGTAGGAAACAAAATCTTTTTGGCGGATAAGCATTGTACCGCGGATACCAATGTTTACTAGGAGGTGAAGCATTCCGAGAGCCAGAGTTATGACGTAAGCTTCCGCTATATGAAAGAATATGGGCAGACAGCTCTGTTTGTGCCCCAATGCTACATGGATTGCCTTTTCCAGAAGAACTAGATGATCGCTTGCTGAATATGCCTTTGTATATCCACATTGGCGAATATCAGATATTGAGACAGCCTAACTATTTTGCTAAACGACATGGCAGGTCTACAGGGCTGTAATTACTGGAATACTTGGCGGTTTTCCGGGTTCGAAAAACTGTACAAGCACGGCTTGTTTCCATGCTTTTTGGACACTGTACCTGATAACCATACTCTAATTAAGAACTGCAACCACGCTCCTATGGCAGCTTGTAAAGGGGATGGAGAATCCCGTAATGGATTCAATCATGGCCAGGTGCCCACAATTCCGTCAAGGTTTGCATCACTTGTGATTTCACACCATTCCCTGAATGCTTGATAGCTATCTTGCATTAGTTCCCGAAAATTCGCACGAACACACTTCGGCTAGGCTTGCTCTTTGCAGCGCACACTACTTTCCCTTCAGCAACAGCGACGACATTGAAAAACTCTTGAATAAAATGACCCGAGATATGTCATATTAATGGGATTCCTCCTCTTCCCTCAGTGCCACTGCGTATGTACACTGGTATTTTTCACTCTCCTTAGAACTTCTTCTCTTACGGTCGTTGACTTTTTGAGAGGCGTTGAAGAAAACCGGTCCGCTTTTTCTTGGAAACATGCGTCAGGTCGCAGATTGGAGTGTACAAAACATCTCTGGCAGAACAATATGTTTCTTTTCTCTTTGCCCTTTGGCGGTCGTTGGGAGATTCGAGCATACCCTCCATGTAGTGTTATCACAGGCGCACCGAGTCACGAATAACAGCCACTTTACCATCGCTAGAAACTGATGGAGCGGTAAAAGATAAATTTAGGCAGCTAATTTTTCCGGTGCCTGGAGAACATGTCGGTTTCCCCACATTGAGAAGGCAGACGCCGTTGCATAGGATGATATCTACGTTACGGCCTCTAGTGCTTCGTACAGTGTTTGCGCCAAAACGAGTGTGTACGAGAGTCATTACTACGAGGTTTGTCGGTGGTAGCTGCTAAAAAAGTGGTTCTAAATCATTAGGTGTGGCATTTAGACCTGGCTTCATGTATACCATACATAGCAATGGTTTTAAAATGAAGCACCGCTACTGCTTCAGCCTCGTAATTCCTTTCAAGCTCGGGTTCCCGTGTAGGGACGTCATTTCACACTATAATTCTGACACCTCCAGAGACCCTGCTCGGCTGTTTCCTCTGACAGTGAAAGACGCTGTATTTTCTTAAAATATTTGTATGTTGTGTGTCGTAGTTAGTTTCCTGTAAGCACGAAGTGTCAGGTTTAAGTAAGTTGACTTTCAATTTATTCCACGAGAATTTCTCTTCAGTGTATGACAATTCCACTATATAAAAAACGACCGTGTTCGAGTAGCTGGCGGAGGTGACAAAACAGCATGGCTTGAGCAGTGTGAGCTATAATGAGAAGCATTATTAATTTTGCTAGGTCTGTTTCAGGTCCTGTAATTCGATTCACGCTATTTTTAGAGCCGTCAAGCGACCCTCGCCTCTGTATAGGCGCTGCCCGCGACGTCCGACAGGGAGTTGTCTCTACTGGTTCTTGCGAGGCGCCGGACTGACTCCTTAGGGGGCGGGGTGCGCGTTGTGGAGGCTACGCCATGGTGGACGAGTCCTTCGACACCACGAGACCTGAGATCGACGGGACCTGAACATCTTCGTTGCCTCCCTGGCTACTGACAGACCTTGCAGAGGATTCCCGTGTGACTAAGTTCAGAGAGGTTAATCAGCCTTGTCTCCTCCAATCGTCGGGGCCGAAGGGATTAGCCTCGGCACGCTAGGCATTACCAGTATAACCACCATGTGCCGTTGTGCTGCTCTCCTCCGCGCTCAACTTCGACGAAAGATATTCTGAGTGCGAATATACAGGAAACGTGTTGCCTAGCTTAACGGAAACTTAAGCTTTGCTTTAAAATTTTAATGTGGTTACTTGTTTTTTCTTCTTCGAATTTGGATAATCACTGGAGTATGCAAGGTGACCGCCGTTGCACTTAGCGAAATTAACCTCATCATCACTGCGATGTTCTGAACCGTGACGTTTTGTGCTGCTCTTTCTGCAGGTTAGCTGCCCTCGGCAGCTCTGATATGCATAGTTAAATCTGTGACATATGTAGCAACGTCGAGAATTCATATCGTACATTAGAGATGGAATTTGACATACCTTGATTTATACTGTCTTGCAAGGCCGTGAAACTAAAACTGACTCTAAATTCTCTGTCTGCATTTTGCTGTTCTTGTCACACTGTTGTGGGCTTTATGTGGATGATACACTCTTCTTTACAGCCGTAGAGAAATGCTTGATTTAATGTCATCAAATCATCATCGAAAAGTACACCATCAGAGTGCTGATAGAGCGACGTGCACTCAAAGTAACTTGGGTTGTTACTTAAGGATACGAGGTGTACCGACTTGGAGTGCTGGTAAATGCCCTTGATTTTAAGGAGCAGGCCCCCTTTCGGCAGCTTTCTGGATTTTAAGCTGAACGAATTGTTTACTTGGGACATTTACCAAAGGGGAACTGTGACATTTGTCTCGTCTGATGTGCAGTTGTTCGCAATGGAAACTATGGAATTTCTGGATGTTTTTCTTTTTTTCTGCCGCAGTAGTGTTGCGTAGGTACGTACCCCTTTCGGGGCACTATCATCCCAGAAAGGTTGGTGGATCCCACAGAACATATATATATTCGGACAACAGCACCTAGCGCCCACCAAAGGGCTCCACATGGGGACATGCCAGAATGTGTTCACACGCCTGCACAAAGCAACCTGTACGCCATTTATGTAACACCAAACGGTAAGCCAGCATTGGACATCCACCCAAGCCTGATAAATGCCGTTGTAAAAGCTGGTTAAATGAATGTAGGAGAGGACCTGAAAGATGAGGAAAGTGTGAGGAAAGACGAATATGTCAGGCGAGCAAGAGACAAGAAAAGGCGACTGCCTGTTTTCCCCGAGCAGGTCCATATGGCTCGTTGGTGGGCTAGTTGCTGGGACATAACCACATAAAATTAAGATCGCAAGCCACGCTCACACCCATACACCTATATGCATGAAAAAAGAAGATACTACTCAGCACTAGCTTGGACCTGTTTAATGCTCACACCTACGTGCTTATTCATGCATGCGCAATAACAGGGTCTGACATAGATGCCACTATACTATCAGACAATGAATATGACACTTCATGCTCGTCATAATCTTAAATACAGAAAGGAGACTTCTGCAGGAAATAAAGACATTGAAGGCTCGCTTACACATCGGTGCTTGTTGTTTAAGCTGAACAAGGGTCCAACACTACACGTGCGGTAGTTTACGCACACATTTCCAGAATTTCTGTCTCCCGAAATTGTGCCTCACAAACACAGATGCCGCACGCGGAAGCAAGTGCGCATATTTTTTCTTGTCTTCCCCCATTTTTCCTGCATTCACCTTCACGTTCTTTTGAGCCCCTTTTAGTTTCTGCAATATTCACTTTATCGGAGGAAAGAAAAATCGAATTAACAACACCCTTGAAACAGCTCGAAACGGTGGTGTCATAGTTTTCCTGCTAGCCAATCCTCCCCTTGGAAATGCGTGGGCATAGCTTCTAAGGTATTTCGAGCGGCGCAAAGTCAGGGAAACTTATTTTTTTGAGTGAAACAGTGCGAGAGCTTGTTAAAGTAGGCAACTACCTGAAGCCTGGTCCTTAATTCCTGTTTTGGCAACACCCATATCGGTCAATCTGAGGGTCCTTTCTATGTAAAGACTGGGAATATTATGTGTGTTGCCCCTTTGCGGGGTAAATAAAAGGCCCATTCACCCGTCGTCGGCTACCACGCCATAGATTTTCCCGGGACGCCGCCGAGCAACTCACATCGAAACATGGGAGAGGGTTCAATCACCTACCCCACCCCTTGTCTCAGAGAAGGGGTGGGGCAGGGGTCCATGGTGTGGCCACACGGAAAATGCCTGCTCATGCAGACGACCCTGCGGCCCGGGTTTTAAGGAAGAGGCGACAAGGCGGCCTTAGGCTAACACCTCGAGGAAAAGCATTTACCGCAATATAAGGGCTGAATTGAACACTTCCGCAGTTGACTATCAGTGGCCTTCTATTTAACATTGTTCGCGTGCTCACCCATGCTGCTCACCCATGCGTACACTAACACACTGGCCGGTTTGCCCAATATAAAAGCGGCCACAAGACAGGGGGATCTTATACACAACAGAGTCACAACACTTCTTTAGAAAAGGCTGCCTATGCTACCTGCAACTTTTTGTGGCATCGGCCTCACGGTTGACCTGCCGACACATGTTACCTAGCTTGTTACGGGCAGAGAACACCAAACGAACACCTGCTCTGCCGACTACTTTTTTTAGGTTATGGGAAACCTTATGGACATACGGAATAACCGCGACCATTTTCCGTGGCTCGTCCTGGTGTTGTGCCACATGCGGTTGCCTTTCTTTGATCCTGATACGAGGCTTTCCGTAATGCTAGATAACAGCATTTCAGGGAAACCCGCGCGCTTCAACCGCGACAGTTGTGATTTTAAGCTAGCTTGTACTTGGTGGCGACAATACCTAACAAGTGCCGCCTTCATACAGGCTTTCGCAATGTCGCGCTTCAAATCTTGGAGTGTGCCGATGAAAAGGGAAGGAGACCCTTGCGCCACCGATGAGCATAGCGCCAACAAACATGGTTGTCTGAGAACATGAGTTCCAAGTCTAGAAATCGGCCACTGTATTGACAAATTCGGTGTAGTTAGATTTCAGAATGCATGCGGAATCGCTGTTGATAGGTTTTTAGAACTTTTAAAATTTTACATGCAATCCACGTTCGTCAGGTTTGACGATAAAGTTTTGATATAAAGAAAAGGTGTGTGCATCGGCTCATGCATTGCCCCGGTTTTAAGTGACATTTTACTGGCCAGCTGTGACCGCAATCTAGCAAGGAAGCTCAGCCAGACGAACACAGTTGAGGTGATGCGACACGTGGATGACTTTTTAGTTTTTCACCGTGCTAGCCGTTCTGACTCTGAGCCTGCGGCTGCCCTAATCCTTGACGTATTCCGCGCTGAATTAAGTTCCTTTGACCTGACGACGGAGAATCCGCCAGACAACAAACTCCGATTTATAGACTTGGAACTCATGTTCTCAGACAACCATGTTTGTTGGCGCTATGGTCCTCGGTCGCGCAAGGGTCTCCTCCCCTTTTCATCGGCACACTCCAAGATTGTCAAGCGCGGCACTGCAAAAGCCTGCATGAAGGCGGCACTTGTTAGATCTTGTGGTCACCAAGTACAGGCTAGCTTAAAATCACAACTGTCGCGGTTGAAGTTCGCGGGTTTCCCTGAAATGCTGTTATCTAGCATTGCGGAAAGTCTCGTATCGGGATCAAAGAAAAGGCAACCGCATGTGGCACAACACCAGGACGAGCCACGGAAAATGGTTGCGGTTATTCCGTATGTCCATAAGGTTTCCCATAACCTAAAAAAAGTAGTCGGCAGAGCAGGTGTTTGTTTGGTGTTCTCTGCCCGTAACAAGCTAGGTAACATGTGTCGGCAGGTCAACCGTGAGGCCGATGCCACAAAAAGTTGCAGGAAGCATAGGCAGCCTTTTCTAAAGTGTTGTGACTCTGTTGTGTATAAGATCCCCCTGTCTTGTGGCGGGTTTTATATTGGGCAGACCGGCCGGTGTGTTAATGTACGCATGGGTGAGCACGCGAACAAAGTTAAAAAGAAGGCCACTGATAGTCAACTATCAATCCATTGCAATGAGTGCGGCTGTGAGCCATCTTTCAAAAATGTGATTTTCTTGTCCAAGTACCGTGATGAACGCGCACGTGTTGTATCAGAAGCCTATCATATCCGTAGTAGTGGAGAAGGATGTGTTAGCTTACCCTCCATTTCCCTTCTTTCGAAGGAGATATCGTACCTGAATTGCTAAATTGAAGATATGTAGCTGCAATCTGCGGATGCTGATTTTGTTTTTTTGTTGTTCATTGTATATTGATAGTGGCGGCATACTTATGCACGACGATTTTTGCAATAAACACATTTGGTTGTTAGTCAGCGCCCGTGTCTGCGCTCTTCCTTGTCCTGTGTCCTGCGCTGTTTTCGTCTTCTTGCAACCAGCCCAAATGCGTGCCCTTCTACAGTGATGTACAGTTGTTCGCAATGGAAACTATGGAATTTCTGGATGTTTTTCTTTTTTTCTGCCGCAGTTGTGTTGCGTAGGTACGTACCCCTTTCGGGGCACTTTCATCTCCAGAAAGGTTGGTGGATCCCACAGTACATATAATATATTCGTCAACAGCACCTAGCGCCCACCACAGGGCTCTACATGGGGACATGCCAGAATGTGTTCGCACTCCTGCACAAAGCCACCTGTACGTCATTTATGTAACACCAAACAGTAAAGCCAGCATTGGACATCCACCCAAGCCTAATAAATGCCGTTGTAAAAACAGGTTAAATGAATGTAGGACAGGACCTGAAAGATGAGGAAAGCGTGAGGAAAGACAAATATGTCAGGCGAGCAAGAGACAAGAAAAAGCGACTGCCTCTTTTCCCCGAGCATGCCCATATGGCTCTTTGGTGGGCTATTTGCTGGGACATAACTTCATAAAATTAAGATCGCAAGCCACGCTCACACCCATACACCTATATGCATGAAAAAACAAGATACCACTCAGCACTAGCTTCGACCTGTTTAATGCTCACACCTACGTGCTTATTCATGCATGCGTAATAACAGGGTCGACATAGATGCTACTATACTATCACACAATGAATATGACGCACTTCATGCTCGTCATAATCTTAAATACAGAAAGGAGACTTCTGCAGCAAATAAAGACATTGAAGGCTCGCTTACACATCGGTACTTGTTCTTTAAGCTGAACAGGGGTCCAACACTACACGTGCGGTAGTTTACGCACACATTTCCAGAATTTCTGTCTCCCGAAATCGTGCCTCACAAACACAAGATGCCGCACGCGCAAGCAAGTGCGCATATTTTTTCTTGTCTTCCCCCATTTTTCCTGCATTCACCTTCACGTTCTTTTGAGCCCCTTTTAGTTTCTGCAATATTCACTTTATCGGAGGAAAGAAAAATCGAATTAACAACACCCTTGAAACAGCTCGAAACGGTGGTGTCATAGTTTTCCTGCTAGCCAATCCTCCCCTTGGAAATGCGTGCGCATAGCTTCTAAGGTATTTCGAGCGGCGCAAAGTCAGGGAAAGTTATTTTTTTGAGTGAAACAGTGCGAGAGCTTGTTAAAGTAGGCAACTACCTGAAGCCTGGTCCTTAATTCCTGTTTTGGCAACACCCATATCGGTCAATCTGAGGGTCCTTTCTATGTCAAGACTGGGAATATGATGTGTGTTGCCCCTTTGCGGGGTAAATAAAAGGCCCATTCACCCGTCGTCGGCTACCACGCCATAGATTTTCCCGGGACGCCGCCGAGCAACTCACATCGAAACATGGGAGAGGGTTCAATCACCTACCCCACCCCTTGTCTCAGAGAAGGGGTGGGGCAGGTGTCCATGGTGTGGCCACACGGAAAATGCCTGCTCATCCAGACGACCCTGCGGCCCGGGTTTTAAGGAAGAGGCGACAAGGCGGCCTTCCGCTAAGCACCTCGAGGAAACGCATTTACCGCAATATAAGGGCTGAATTGAACACTTCCGCAGTTCACATCTGTCCCATTAAGTGCATCTTGTCGTGCGATGACTAGGTTTTCTTTTTGGAGGGACGCGGCCCCATTGGCGACAGTAACCCATGCCGTGTAGGCAATGAACAATGGGTAGCTGACGCCATTTGACCGGATGCAGGTGGCATAGTCTTAGGTGTGTAGATGCAGCCTGGCGCAGACCCCATCGTGCCCAGGGCAGGGAGTGCTGCATCGAAGGAAGGGCGGAATTTTAAGGGACGCAAAAGCAGAGCTAATTGGACAGGCGTTAGTTTGCATCGCCTAGATGCACCAAACAAATTATCCTCGTTCAATGTCTCCAAGATGTAACCTATTCTAACTAAATTAGGACTGGCACGGTTATTTTTACCTGGTAAGGCATTACTCTCATGCGTTCGACTGCTTGCACAATGGCAACACGTTCTTCATCCAAGTAGCATCGCAAGGCATGAAAATAGGCTACCAACGAAATTGATGCAGGATATTTGTGCTAAATCTACTTTTCCAGATGGTCGCAGTAGAGCGTTTCGGGTGACGAATGGAACAGGTTGAAACAATAACGTAAAATGAGTGAGCAACTGCTACATAGACACGACCGCTGACGTGTTTGCTGGAGCATGGTCCAGCCCTGACAAGTAGTTCATTACAGACGAATGCTTATTGGTGAGCAGCAGTTCTACAATCGCACAATCTCGAACCGTGAGCCATAAATGGCAGCAATATAGCACAAGGGAAAAGCCCGTTGATGGTGCTGTCATGCGACATGGGGAAATGATAAAGAAATCTGTAGCGCACGTAATAGCCTCAGTGACAACGTAAGCACTACAAGCCATTAGATGGTAATAGGTGAGAAGAGACTCGTTTGTTCGTTAGGTTTATGTGTCATAAACATCTAAGGCTGGGAACCTTTGTCAAAGTAAGGGCCACAATGGTGCGCACTAATATGATAAGGACCTTGTCCTTGTTCTCGAGATAAGAAGATGGGAGGGCTTGATTGATAGAGATTCGGGGTCTTACGTCCCAAAAGAACTACTCGCTTATGGGAGCCGACTTAGTGGAGGCCCCCGGAAATTTCGCCCACATGGGGTTCCTTATCGTTGCCTCACATCTAACAGTGAACAGGCTTCGAAATACAACCGCCGCGGCTGGGATAGGTGGGTGAGCTCGTGTCGGGTTAAGACGCAGGGTGCGATCGATGAGGATGTTTAGGGGATGCAAGAATATTTGCCCTGTTAAGCTGGCTTTTAGTAAATTGTTCATGACATATCCGAGTAGCAGCGTGACTGCATTTCTACTATGAAAAGGGCTCTCGTACGCAATTTTTGCCACGGAGAAAGAAAGATATGTGCGCACTGTGGGATATTACCGTGTCCTCGCAGTTTCCTGAAGTGCGGCACTTCCTACATAGCTGGTTGTTTTCGATCCATCGGGATAAAATCTACAGAAGCCTCCATATTTTCCAGTAGTGCAAGAAATACCTGTATAATGCCTTTTGTTAGGGATTCTGTTTTACCAAAGACCCCTATAGTAAGCTCAGAGCATATGCGAAAGGTGCACCAAGGGGCTAGATGACGTTTGTGGGCAATGGAGCGTAATGTCTCCTGTATGTGCAGGTTCTCACCAATCACTTGGAATTGTAAGAGCAAGGTTGAAATGGCTTGAGGTTTGTTTACATTGCTTGAGGATTGGCTTGAGGAAAGCTGCGCGGTGTGGAAGCACCTTAAAGGCCATCATAGAAATATAATGGATCACAGGATGATGCTTCCTATGAAATTTGATTTCCCTTCGAAGCGTGTTGTGGTTGAAAGGCTCGCCTTGGGTACTTCGTTTTGCTTCACGAAGGTCATTGAATTTTGCCGTGACGTACATAAAGTGAGCGGGAGGAATGAAAATCTTTCAGGGAGTTAAGCATTCATCCTCGGATACCAAGGTTCACTAGCAGACCAAGGATTGCGAGCCCCAGAGTGATGACGTAAGCTTTCGCTATATGAAAGAATACTGCCACACAGTGCTCTTTATGCATAAATGCTACACGGATTGGCTTTTCATTCGAACTAGATGGCAAGTTGCTGACTATGTCATTTTATACCGCATTATAGAATGTCAAGAAGCTTCGAGAATAAATAAACGTTACGTTAATAATGGCAGTGTAACCATATTGCCATATAGTTTGTCAGGTCTACCGGGCTATAATTATTGGTATGGTCCACGGTTTTCCGTGTTTGAAAAACGGCACAGCCCCGGCTTGTTTCCATGCTTTACATATTTTGCCTGATACCCATGCTCTGATTAAGAACTGCAAAAGTGTCGTATGGCAGCTTGTGAAGGGGATCCGTCTTCCCATATTGGATTTCGCCCTGGCCACGTACCGTCTTTCTGCCAATGTTGCACCACGTGCGATTTCATACCACGCCCTAAATGCTTCATAGCACTCTTGCTTTAGTTCTCAAAAATTCATCCGAACGGACTTCGCCTACACTTGTTCTCTGCAGCGTAAAATACTTTCTCTTCGGCTGTGGCTAAGACAATGCAAACCTCTTGAATAAAACAACCCGAGCTGTTTCGTTTCAGTGGGATTCGTCCTTTTCCCTCAGTGCGATTGCGTATGTACACTTGTGTTTTTCATTCTCCTTAGCACTGCTGCTTCTTACGCTCGTTCACTTTTTGAGAAGCGTGGCAGAAAAACGGTTTGCTTTTTCTTGGGAACATGCGTCAGGTCGCAGATTGGAGCGTACAAAGCAGTTCTGGCACAACAATCTCTACATTTCTATTCTCTGTGCTCTTTGGCCCTCCTTGGCCGTTTGGAAGATGCTGTTCATGAAGCTTCGTCGGAAGCATACGAGCCACAAATAACAGCCACTTTTTAAAACACTAAAAGCTCATGGATAGGCAATAGGTAAATCTAGCAGCTCATTTTCTCGATGCATTGAGAATATGTTGGTTTACGAGTATTGCGAAGCAGATGCCGCTGCGTAGGAGAAGATCTACGTTACGGGCGTCTTGTGCTTCGTACAGTTTTACTGCAAAATGACGAAGGTGTGGAAATGTCTTTTACTATCATACTTAGGCATTGTAACTGATCAAAAAGTGCTTCTAAATTTTACGTGTGGCATTTAGATATACCATACATAGTAATGGTTACAAAATGAAGCACCGCTACTGCTACAGCCTAGTAATTAATTTCAAGCTCGTGCTCCCGTTTTAGGACGCCATTTTGCACTATAATGCTGACACCTCCAGATAGCCTCTTCCGTTTCGTACCTCTGTGATGGAGCTATATGGTTTGAGTTTATCACTGCAACGGACGGAAAAGGTTCGTTGCCGAGAAGGACGAGGCCATTTGCATTTTAAGGATGTCTGTTAACGCAACAATAAAAAAAGCAATGATCCTTCCCAGCAAGTGTTTCACGTTCTATTAAAGAGTTCGATACGGTTATATAGTCCCCGACGCGAAAATAGTTCGTAAGACTTTACCGGGTGGTCCGATGTACCGTCGGTGGGTCGCTGAACATGGTGGTGGTTTGGCTTGCACACAGGGTGGACGATAAGGTAGCGTCGCCCGGCCAGCCACCAGACAGCTAACGAACGGCCAAGACTGGTCCCAGCACAGCAGCAGAGATCGGCTCAATAAGCTCCTGGCCAATATAGCCAGACTGATCTAGCCAAACAGACACAAGGCCGCAGCCGTGCTTCGGGACGCGCTGCCCACTAGGTCTTGCGGCCTGCTAATGCCTGCTTCAATTTCCAGTGCGAGCTCCCTTCTTCGTTGTCCTATTTTCTTCTTCTCCTTTTTCACCTTTTCCCAATCTCTTATTTCCGTCCCCAGCTCAATAGATGTCGCCGTACTGTCTCTTCGTTGTCGTCATCCCTTCAAGACACCGCGCACCTGTAGAAGGATAATGCTCACAACACTACAACCTGCTCCGTTTCGTGGCTAACATGGCTACTGACAGAGCTTGCAGAGGCTTCTGGTCTCAATAAGTTGAGAGAGGACATGTGAGCGTTGGCTCCTCTCACCGTAGCGGCGGGTGGGCTTAGCCTCAGCACGCTAGGCTTTATCAGTTCAACCGCCCTAGGCAGTTGTGCTGCCCCCCCCCTTTGTTCCCAAGGTTATTTCCAAGGTTATTTTGAGTGCGAATAACCAGGAAACGGTGTTGCCTAGCTTAACGGAACCTCAAGTTTTTTTTAAGTTTAAAGTGATTTCTTGTTTTCCCTTCTTCCAAATTGGACTTCTTCCGGGGACGTGGGGCTAGTCAAGCTGTTTTTAATGCAGCTTATTTTCCCGCGTCCCTACCACTTATGAGAAATTCATGTATGTGATAAAACAAAGTAACTTGAACTTGAACTTGACAAACTCTGGAGTATGCAGGGTGACCGCCGCTGCACTTAGCGGAATTAACCTCATCATCATCGTGATCTTCCAAACCGTGAACTACTGTGCTGCGCTTTCTGCAGGTTACCTGCCCTCCTCAGCTCTCAGATGCGTGGCCAAATCTCCGTAGATACAAACTTCGAAGATTCAGATGGTAGGTCAGAGACAGCATTTGACATATCAGTTAAATTTAGAGATTGAATCTTCTCCCTTGATGGTTCTGATGACCGCGGCGACACGTTGAAGGACGGAATCTGGAGCAAGATGTCCTCACAGCAAAACACTCAGGTTTATTTACATTACTTACAAAACTTGGCCGGGGCGGCCAGTACTGTCACAGACATCAAAACACAACTGGGCTCAAACCACACCAAGCGGTTCATCCCGAGCCCTTAACGTTTGGACTTAAACGTGAACAAGCACTAAGCTTTCAACCCTCATCATAACTCGTCAGAGCAGCGCCAAGCTCGACCTCTGACCACCTTGCCGCGTCTGCGACCCCAGTTAGCGCTAACCTCTCCCCTTCTCCGATTCTCTTTTCTACGTTAAATACACTTGATCGCTCCTGCGACCGCCTCCTGGGACCAACCCATATGCAGCACTTTACCAATCACGTACATGTTCACCCTCTCCATGAGAGCCGCCTCCTGGGACCAACCCATATGCAGCACTTTACCAATCACGTACATGTTCACCCTCTCCATGAGAGCCTACGGTTACGCCCTCACGGTCCCACATTTCGACCCGCTTGCTGCACCGAGCTTCACCGAAAGATATCATCCACTAATCACGTGATCAGTTAGCAGAATTCTGCAGCTGGCCTACATTGCCACTCTGTTTACCCGGCGGCATGCAACCCAGCCGCCGCTTCAAGAGAACCGTTTGGCAGGTCTATTGTACCCAAAGGCATTTCCGCACATTTCCACGGTGGGGTCATTTCTTCCTAAGGGGCAACCCCTTGACGACCATTCAACCGAGCAGGAAGGTCAAAGGATTGCTTTGACAGCTCCCGCTGTCTTTGGAAGCGACTCCCCCCCCCCCTGTTGTTCCTTTCTGGGATGCTCTTCCGAAATGTCCTACAATGCCGCCGTGAAGAGACCTGTCAACCGTCATGTCAACCCTATGCTGTGCAGCTATGTCCGTCACAGCAATTACTGACCGCGTGCGTCGCGGGAACAAAGCCGCACGTCAACTGCGTACCGAGTGCATACCACGACGTTTCTACGGGAAAAGCCATGCGCTAGGCCGCCGTCGCCTGCTCTTCCCCGCTGATCTGCCGCCGAACATAACACGTTCCAACCCAAGAATGTTGTATGTACACTCGTTGTACGTACAACACAAAAAAAAATTCCCTGCGGGGGGGTTGACGGGAGGCGCGCGGGGTTACATTACGGTACACGTCTGCACTTAGCATTTCAGAATCTCATCGCTCGCAACTTCAACAAAAGCACATACATAAAATACAAAAGGAAATGTCCTTCAAATCATGATACAATAATAAAACAAACACAGATGCACGGATGTCAAAGCAATTCGTGGCTTGTCCAAAGCACTAAGTCGCACACACACCAAAAAAAGAATAATACACACAGTCACAGAGGCACATACTGTTTGTGGGGTCCCTCACAAGTTGTACCCTGTCCTGTACATTGCTTGGTGCACCCTAGCACTTGGCCGACATTCACGCACCATCTCTCACTGACTTTTTATAGTGCAAAAGTACCCTTGAATGCGGGTGCCTATCGTAGTCTTTATCAACACGAGACTTTCCACCTCTAAAGGTCAGCTTCCTCTGCCGATACAAGCTGTCCAATCGCGACAAGGCATCAGCGCACTTATACCCTGAATCGCTTAGTTCTCGTGAGTGAACTGAGTGGCACTCCACCGACCACTTTACAACTCGAGAATGTTCGACAGGTGTGGCAAAACTGACATACTCTAATACGGGACAAAGAAAGAAACGGATAATGTATAAAATAAACAGCCAAAATAAAAGTAAAGCTCTTCCCGTGCCCCCACAGCACGACTCGTTTAGACTCCCGGGAACGTAGTGAAACTGAAAGTGACTCTAAAGTGCTATGTCTGGATTTTACTGTTCTTAGTGTCATTGTTATGAACTCTGTATGGATTACACCCTGGTCTTCCCAGCCATCTAGAAATTCTTCAGAAAATGCAATCATGTCCTCATCCAATAGTACAAAATTACAGTTTTGATAGACCGATGTGCACTCAAGGAAACTGTGGTTTTTAACTGAGGCTACGCTGTGTGTGAACCTGTAGTACTGGTCTATACTCTTGACATTACGCAGCGTCTCTCTGTTCGCCATCTTTATGACTTTTATTGCGATAGCAGTTATATGGACAGTCTCGGCTGGTTTTTGCCGTCCCCGTCGCCGCCGTCATGAACCGTATATATATATATATATATATATATATATATACTGCAGGTCAGCATTAATCGCCACGTAACAATATATCCAAAAAAATAATTCGGAACAATGCTTCCGAAGCGCGGTATCGAACCAGGATCCTCTCGCTCCTCAGCGCGCGGCGCTAACCACTACGCCACAAAGAGCACATCCTTCAGGGAGCTAGCGGCGAGCCACACGTACACACCCTTTACCGCTGGCAGGACTCAGAGACGGCAGGTGCTTATAAGCGTTTCTTCATTACCAGTGAGATGGCGCGAGGAACGCAACGGGCGGCCGCCTTTGTAACAGGACCGCTGTTCAAACTGAGAGTATCCATTGTGACAGCTTATTCGTGCTCGTTCGGTGTATGTCTGTGCGTTCGTTTCGTCTGTGCTTCACTTGATAGTTTCGCGCTCATCTTTTGTTTGTTCATTTAGCTGCCTCCCCTAGCTTTGTATGTGTAGCTTTGTGACACACAGCGCATAAAGCCCTTCGTACCAGCACGCGCTGCCCACGGGAGGTGCTCACTTAGCCAGTGCATGTTTGCTACAATTAATATTGCTCCTGAAGCTGCGAGCCTCACTTCGTATAGCATTACAGTTTCTTGCTATCGCATTCATTGCTTCGTCCTTGCGGCGAAGCTGTGAGTTTTTTAAGCTGAACGAATTATTTACTTGGGAAAGTTAACAATCCAAATTCGTGACAGTTTCTCTTGTTTATATGAAGTTGTTCAAAATCGCCAATGCGGAATTTCTGAAGTTTCTTTTGGTCAACGTAATCATGCGTACGTGCGTACCCTTTACGGGGCACTGTCGTGTGTAGAAACTTTGGGGGGTTGGGGGGTTATATCCCACAGAAGATATAATATATTCGTCAACAACACTTACCACCCATTACAGGGCTCAAACAGGGACATTGCAGAATATGTTGACGCATCTGCGCAACGCAACCTGTAGGCCATTTATGTAACCCACTAATGGTACAGCCAGGGTTGGATATCCACACAAGGTTAACGCTTGCCGTAGTAGAACTAAATAAATTGAATGTAGCAGAGGATCGCAAAGATGAGGTAAGACGATTATGTCAGGCGAGCGAGAGACAGGAAAAGGCAACTGCCTCTTTTCCCCGTGCGTGTCATTCTGGACTCGTTTGTGGGCTAGATGGTGGGATATAACTTCACAAATTTAAGAGCGTAAACCGCACGCGCACCCACACCTATACATATGAAGAAATAGACACCACTTAGCAGTCGCTTCGCCCTCCTTAGTGCTAATACGCGCGTCCTTATTTATACATGCGCAATAACAGTGTCCACAGCGATGCCACAATATTATCACACAGAATTGATGTCAAACATGCCGTGCGCCCCATAATCTCAAATACAGAAAGGAAACTTCCCCAGGGAAAAAGAAACTGAAAGCTAGATTACACAGCGTTGTTTGTTCTTTAAACTGAACAAGGCCTCCAAGTGTACACGTGTCGTTCTTTCATGGACAGCTTCGAGAATCTGCGTCTCACGAAATTGTGCCTCACAACAACGAGATGTCCTATGCATAACGAAGAGCGCATACTTGTCCTCATTTGTCCCTAACTTTACTCCCTGCTCCCGCAATCTATCGTTTGAGCTCTTTCAGTTTTCGTAATGTGCACATTACTACAGCAAAGAGCTATTGAATAAACTACTCCCTTGGTGCACTTGGAAAGGCTGGAACCATAGTTTTTCTCTTAGCCATTCATACCCTTGTAAATGCGGGGGCACAGCTTCCCGAGTTTTTCGGGCGGCGAAAAAATCATTGGCACATCTTTTTTAAGGGAGGTTGTGTGAGAGGTTGTGAATTTAGGGAACCACATGAGGACTGGTCCTTGATTCCTGCATTTGCATCGCCCATATCGGTCATTGTGAGGAATCTTTCAACATCAAGCGAGTGCCAAATTGCGTGTGTTGCCTCTTGCGGGGGACATAAAGGTCCGATGACCCGAGGTCGGCTACCCCGGCATCTATTTTCCGGGACGCGGCCGAGCCACTCACGCCGAAACGTCGGAAGCGGTCGGCACACCTTCCCCACCCCTTGGCTCGGATCCATGGTGTGGCCACACAGAAAACGCCTACAGATGCAGACGACCCCGCGGCTTTTGAAGAACAGGCGTCAAGGTGGCTTTGCACTAACACCGTGAGCAAACTAATTTACCCCACTATATGGGCTGCATTGAACATTTCCGCAGTTTAAACGTGTCACATTACATGTATCTTCGTTTACGACAATTAGCTTTTGTTACTAGAGGTGCGCGGCCGCTTTGGCGACAGTAACCCATGGTGTGTAGCAACGAACAGTGCGTATCTGCCATCATTTGGAGGGACGCAGGTGACATAGCCTACGGTGGGTCGTGTTATGGACAATTAATGCCTTTCACGGGCGGTGAGAGAGCACTGGTCTGCGCACAGTTAATAATACGTGCGGTTTGACCGCACCAACCATACGCTAAGCATTTTGGTCGGTTCTCAATTACGACAAAGGTTTGGTCACATGGCGCGCATTGTGACCAAACCGCACATGGCGCGGTTTGGTCACATTCCAGGTCACATGGCGCGCAGTATAGTAGAAGCTGGTGAATTCACTGCGCATGACATAGCAGTAATTACCCAGTCACGAACTCGGTGTATGTGATGGCTCAAGAACTGATTGCGTTTGAATCGTAGCAACGCTTAAGCATAGCTAGAAGGTATTCCTAAATAGCACATCTCATTGGTGCCGGAAGAGTCAACAGAGGGTCTTATAAAAGAAGAGTGCGTCAGATGCTGCGACTTACCAATGGCCATCAAGGGTGGTTGACCTGAAGCTTCCTCACGCACCAACGCCTACACGTCTTCAAATAACACAGACTTGAGAGAAATGGCAGTGAAACACGTAAAACGATCCTCGTCAGAGCAAGGTTGACCATTCAACGAACCATGCCTGCGTAGCTCTTCCAAACTTTGGATTACCGCAAGGATTTTTCTCACTCTCTGGAATTTTTTTGCAAAAAGCATGGTAAAGGCATCGTCCCGGATTCATTTTCGTTACGCTTTGAATTCTACCCGACTACAATCGCACGAACTCCTCAATAGAGCTCGGGGACATCTGTAATACATGTGGTGGTTCATTCACCTCGCTGTTTTCGTTTTCGCAGTGACTCTGCCAGTAGCTTTCGTTCAGCTTGACAACAAAGCACAGTTGCTTGGCAAGTGTTGAACGTAGGCCACGAGCATCAGTAGTTTGAAATCACAGATTTTTTCCGCAACCCCGAGTTAGCTGATGGCGTTGCTTAGTTTATCAGCATATATCTATTCATTGTGCGTGCTCCTTGTTTTCTATACCAGTAGAGATAGCACGATCTGTACAGGACCACACGACAACAATGGAAAAGGACAGAAAGATGAGCGAATTACATGCAGGAAAAAACCTGCTTAGTGGTTCTTTATTTGTGTCTTTTACGCAGGAGAAGTAAGGAAAATGCATGCGCCGTTCTATAAGAGCACTAAAAATTCAAGCAATATAGCCGATTATCCTGATGACGTCATTTCTAGAAAGAGCAGGAAGCGATATCAATCTATTTTATAACCAAACCTGAATTTTGTGGTTCGTGCGATGTCCTGCTAGATGGCTCATATATTCTTAGGATCCTCCGCAAGTGAACTGAACGGTTTCATGATGGTGTCCAGGAAGTGCTGTAGGGCGCGACTTTATACGTTGATAAGAGGGTCCTCGCAGAACGTTGATAATCAAAATTTGTTTAAGATAATTAAAAGAAATCGGGTTTCACTTGCCGAACTCACTCATCATGTAGTGGAGTTTCCTGAGAAATTTAGACCACGTGAAGTTCTTTAACCTCGACCTAAGTCTAATTTTAGGGCTGTGTACTCCATTTTGCTCCATCACAATACTCCCACCGTGTCCTGGCTCGCTGCCGCGACCTTGAGATTCGCAAGACAAGATCTAGCCGAAACCGCAATTTGGCGGGTGGTTGTTGTGCCAAGTCGAGCCGCTGGCTGTGATGGCATAAGCGGGGAAGTTCACAGTGTCAGTGTTTTGGACGAGGTTGTCGTCAATCGCCAGTATGGGCAGAAAATTTGCTGTCGGTGTGCTCTAGACAAGAGTTGACATACTAACACCGAGGACATAATGTCGCGCCACCTCCGTGCTGATGTGACTCATAGAATACCGGGCATTTTCGTCTTCTGCGACGTCACGTTTTGTGTGTTTACGCCACTGCATGCTTTGGTTACGGGAACTGCCAAAATCATGCAGTGGCTGAAGTTTATGCTCATGTCACATCCTATTCTCCCCGCATTTCGATCATCAAACAACGACTGAAGTTCTTAGGGATGCAAGCGGCATTGGCATCGGCGCTATTATAGTCCAACACTACAATAAGAAAGAATACGTTATTGCATACGCTAGCCGCACTTTGAGCACGCCAGAACGTAATTACACTGTGACAGAACAAGAATGTCTGGCTTTTGTCTTCTGCGTTTACCTGTACCATTCCGTTGATACCTGTACGGTCGTCACTTTCGCGTTCTTACTGACCACCATTCCCTCTGCTGGCTTGTGAACCTTCGAAATCGGTCGGGCCGTCTTCCACCTTTGGCTCTCCGCTTGCAAGAGTTGACTCAGGATACTGCACAAATGCGGCAGGAAATACGCTGATGCAGACTGCCTTTCATGGATGCCTCTTAACACGATGGTGTGCGAAACTGTAAACTTCGATCACGTGATTTAGTCACTAGCACCGCTGTTCCAGGATAAGACAACGCTTGAAACTGAGCAGTGTAAGGACCCGAGGTTGAACACATTATTCGCTGCCGCATGAGCGGCTACGACGTCGCCGCCCACGCGCTCTCTCACCGGGCATTCCCACTCGACTCTCCGATCAGGACAACCTCGAATTCACTCCGATATATTCTTTCCGCGAAATTGTTCACCACTACCAATCTGACTACAGCCTTTATCCACGCCCGTGTAAAGGCTTAAGTAAAGCGCAGGAGTGGCTTCTACTCCGACTCTTCACGAACACTATGCCGTGCTCAGCAGCTCTAAAACACTTCGATCCCGCTTTTTCCGGCAGTTCCTCGCAATTTGGGGAGAAGTCTTCGGACATCTACCACATGGTGTGGGCCTGCCCCTCTAACCCCGCCACACCCCCTATCCCCAATCCAACCAGGGAGGACTGGGAGGCAACCCTGTTTGGCTGTACTGACCTTCAGGCCCAAAAGGCCTTGGTGGGACGTGCCCAAGCAGCGGCCGATGCCAATGTGGTCCCGTACTAGAAATCCCCACGTAGTGTTTTTAAGGGGCGATCCCTGCATACCTCCACTGAATTCTGTGTGATTAAAGAAATGCTAGTACCACCACCACCGTCTGCAACACGACGCTGTTTTTGCGTTCGGGATGGATTACTGCATAAGAAGGCGTTCTCCGCTGCGGGTGCCCAGTTTCTGCTGGTTGTTCTGGAGCAGTGTTGTACACGTTCCTCCAAAACAGGAACGAAAACTCGTTCCTCGTTCCTTCACAATTTTGTAACGAGTTCCCGTTACAAGTTCCTTTAATACAAAAGGAACGCGTTCCAGTTCCATTTCGAAAATTGGAACGAGTCGTTACATTAACGTTACATTTGATTTCTAAAATCGAAAATTAATCTTGAGGCAAATCAAAGTGAACATATTAAATCTCGCATCGACCTATGTATAAGTGAAGAAGTTCAACGTCACGGCCGGCATATTATCTAAAGACAAAGAAACATCCAAAGAAACACCCAAACATCCAAATATTTTCAAGGAGCACCGATCATACTACGGACAACTCTACTGCAACTTTGGCGCTAGTCTATTACAAGTGCAACAATTTTCACTTCAGTCTTCAGATGCGTAGCCAGGATACTGCGCCTCCAATGTGCTAGTAGGTAGTTACTCACATGCACCAGTGCATCTAACAGCGGTGCACCTGATACTGAAAGCTAGTAATAGACCTTTCGATTTAGGATAGCATATAAAGGTTTGTGCCTGACCCATGGCATTGCGCACAAATACTGGAACAAGATTCCCCGAAGTCGTCAGCATTCCCGATCCTAAACGATTTTGCTCAAAATTGGTACAAGTCCCTTGTAGCATTTTAATAAACTATTTGGAAATTCTGGATATATTGCTTTTATTTAGTTCTCATCACTTCAAAGTATTTGTGATATAGTGAACTTTTTTTGTTAATTATAGCTGCGTCGAATGTATGCCGGTGTGAGGAATTTTAATAATGCTATCTTGTGCGTTTACCGCCGAATTAAATAACATGGGACTGTTTTCTTATTCTCTTCGTGGCATTAGAAATAAGCATTATATCCCTGTTCAATTTGTAGGCCCAACGACATTAAGGCAAGGCTGAAATGTTGTTGTGGTTCAGGAAATAAATAAGAGAATAAATAACCTCCCATGCATAATTTGACGGGACGCCAACCGAAAATGACCACCACACATGCATAATTGACTAATTAACAGGGCATTCCTGTGTAGCTAACCGTTTGGTCACGTGCTAATGATAGCAATGACACAACAGTTTTTATTAGAAACAAACTGGGAATCTCCGAACATAATTACCCAGTCCGAGTTAGAGCGATGTTAACTTCGCTCAGCATTACAAACACGCACGCACGTAAGCATGTTCAGCACACGTTCGCGTTAGCACGAGTATATATTGTTTCAAAAAGCCTTTCGTTTCTGCTTTTTGCCGAGGGCACAGGGCTGTTCACGCTAAATTAAGGTGCAGCCCGTTCAGTTCAACTAAAATACCTCGATGAGATTGACGCACAGAGTGTCTTACAAGTATGGACAACCGTGGCCGTAACCACGTTCTCAGAACGAATGTGGGGAGACACGATATAGTAAAGCACGCGTTGACAGTGTTTTAGTTCGGAGGGAGCCCTCGCGGCGGGATGGTATGTCGCGAAAGGAACTTCACTGTTGCATGCAGTTCCTCCGGCGTTGCCGTACACCCATACAGGGCTGGCTGATATAGCCGCATACTACTTGTACAGCGGCCATTGTAAGCTGCCACCGCCAATGAGTAGAGGGATGCCCTGATGTCGTGCGGCCGCAGTGAAGGGGAAGCGTCATCCTCGTCGAATATTCGAAGCCGCAATAGAATGGCGTTTTCGCGCGTGATTTTCCATGAGGGAGCGATAGTGGCGGCAGGAAAACGGGGACTCGAGGTTCGCCTTATTGCAGCCCTGCCTATCCGCCCTGCATGATGTGCTGCGTACGTGCTATAGTCGTGGAGTGGAACGGGTATAGAAGGAACGCCGTTCCCTTTGCCGTTCCTTCGTAAATGTAACGCGTTCCCGTTACAGTTCCACCATTCCCAAATGGAACGCTGGCGTTCTTTCGTTCCTCCCAAAAGGAACTCGTTCCAGGAACGTCGTTCCTTGGAACGACGTTCCGTACAACACTGTTCTGGAGGCATTATGTTCATCTGTTTTGCATGCAACGCACGATGACGCTATTTCGGGCGACCAGGAAACTCCATGGACGCCTCATCGTACGCAGGAGCGCTTTTACTGGTTGCGCATGACCCAGTCAACTGAGTCGTGTGTGGCCAGTTTTACGCAGTGCCAGGCTCGCAAGTCGCTTACCGTGGCCCCAGCTGGACTTCTACAACCGGTGGCGCCTCCCAGTTCTCGATTAGAGCAAGATGGCCTTTCCTGCATTCGTCTAAAGGGAACCCATGGATTGCAGTGTGTGCTGACCAGCTCACCCGTTACTACGAGACGGCCGCTTTGTCATCCGCCACTGTTAGCGACGTCTGTGCCTTCCTGCTGCATTCTGATATACTGCTGCACGGGCCACCCAGTTATCATAAGTAACCGCGGGTGTCACTTTACAGCAGTCGTCGTTGAGCGGCTCCCTCAGTATCTGCGTCTCGGAATTCAGACACGCGACGCCTTATCACCCGCAGACGAATGGCCTAACGGAGCGCAGAAATCGGATATTGGTCAACATGATTTCGTTGTACGTTGAAGCCAACCACAAGAACCGGGGTGACGTCTTACTGTTCATAACCTACGCATTTATTACTGCACTACACGAAACTACCTGCACTGCACGAAACTACCAGTAAATGAAAATATTGTGTCCAGAGTGTAGCGTGGGTGCCGAACATAAACGAGAAAGAAGGGGCTTTCTCGTTTATGTTCGGCACCCACGCTACACTCTGGACACAATATTTTCATTTACTGACCACGTTGATCCTTCCATAGCCGAAATTCTCTGCTTCGCCGAAGGATCTCCTCGTATTGCCCGCCTGCGTACCATAGCGTCACAAGGCCGATGAAAGATCCGTTATGACAGCAAGTGTCGACATGTCGCCTATGATCTGACAGACTTCGTTTGATTGTGGAAGCCCTCGCGAAAGCGTGGCTTGTCCCAAAATTACTCGCCCATTACACTGCACAATTCGTTGTCCTCAACTGATTGAGTGCAGTTGACTACCGAATAACGCGTATCACTGCCAACCAAAACCGGGGTCACGCATGTCGCCCGCCTGATGTCCTACACTCGCCGAGATGCTGAATGACGCGCGTCGCGCTTGCTCTGCGAGGAGGTTAATATGACGTTGCGTATGTGCCACAAGCATGAATAGGAAGAAGGGGCGCGGACGGTGAAAGAAGGCGATGTTTCAGCAGTTTCGTCAACGTTGGTCTGTGTGGGATTCCGCCGGTCTGCGCCCTCTGAAAATAAACCCCAAACCACTACTGTGGTTTGGGGTTTATTTTCGCGCACCTGCGAGACCTCCCGCCCGCCTCTCGTCACACCGTGCGGATCCACCCTGTCAACAACACTTTTACGCTTAGTGTTGTGGACTCGGCTCGCACTCAGGCCTACCTACTCACCACCTCCCTCACGGTTTCCGGGAACACTTTCCCTCTACGCCCCACAGCCAGACGATGCCCTCAGGGACATACTCTACCACGCCTATGATGACTTCACGGACCAAGCCATCCTTGACGACCGTCAGGCAAGCAATCCTACTCTCTCTGTCATTGGAGGCCGCCGTGTGGACTATGGCACAATGGCGCAAAAGGTGGAAGCCTGCTTTAATTGCCACTCGACCGGCCACCGGACCGACGTCTGCCCCAAGCCGCGGCAGGAGCTGTGCCATTGCTACGGTGCGGCTCACGCCACATCACCTGAAGAATCGCCACCCATTTTCACCCCCTGCTGTATCGTCTGCAACGGGAATCACTCCACGCACAGTTTCAACAGCACGCTAACTACAGCGTCCTCGGACCTCGAAGCGTCCTCGGCCCCAGTGCCTTGCGCTTACCCCTCGACCCAACATCCTGTCGCAGCCCAAGTCACCTAGAGTTTGTCCCAGCCAACGGCGCGTGGTCCCTCACCACCTCCACTCCCAAGTCGGTCAGTGCCTTTCCGCCCCTCGTGGCAGTGGTGCCTAAACTCGCTACTCAGCCCACGCATAGGACACCACCCCGCGGCGCCCACGGCTCGCCCTCAGAGCCACACGGCGATGCAGTGCAGCATAAAAACGCCTCCCTCCGATGGCAGCTCCCTGCACAAAACACCCAAACTGCTGCTCAGAACACCCAAATTGACTCCCTTCAGAGGCAACAAGTTCTTGAAGAGAAGCTGGAATCAGCCATCCCAGTGCCGTCCTCTCCTCCACCCCATCGATTTCTCCTCCGACGTGGACTTCCACACCCTCGAAGGTTACACTAACAAGTGCTCAAACATAACACACCCCTTATATCACTTTACCTTTCCGAAGAAATCTAGGCTGCTCTCAAGACGGTCGTGGTGGATCTCCAAAAATGATTAGACAGCTGGTTCAACTCCGTCGTCGAACTTCTCACTGCGCAACATGAAGCTCTGAATTCCCTGTGCACAGACTTCGCTGCCTATCCACCTGCCTCGTCCTTCCAATCTCTCCAATAGACAGTCGGTACCAAGCAAACACCATGCTTGAAAGCATCGAAGCCAAGCGACACCTCCGGGCCCACACCACCTCCTCTTCCGCAGGCCGACCCTCAGCAAAAGGCTGACCAATCCGTCGTCACCATTTGGCAGTAAAACTGCCATGGTTTTCGTCTCAAGCGTAACCAGCTCCTTCTGTTGCTTCAACAACGAGACCCCTCGACCTCTCCTCATATTGCACTGCAGGAAACTCATGCCGACGTTTCTCTCTTGCGTTACGTCGCCCACAACCAAGTGCCTTATCATCCTCTGCCCCATCCCGTCACGGCCATCCTCACCCGGCGAACGGTCGTTGTCAATCAAGTCGATCTACCCTTCCCTGCTGTCCACCACGTCTTTCTCGAGGTACTACCTCAGCGATGCGAACAGCTCTCTTTTTGTTCTCAACGTGTACGAACCCTCTCGTGTAAATGTGGATGCATATCCACTCGCCCGGCTCCGTGCCACTGCATGGACAGCAGCAAATTTTCCCTTTGTTATTCTCGGTGATTTCGAGATCACAAATCCAGACTGGGGATGTTCGAAGGCCGATCATCCCGGAAGGAGATTGTGGTAGCTCGCTCATGACCTCAACCCTTCCCTGCTCACCGACCCCAACCAACCAATGCGTATTGGCAACAGCGTGTGCCGGGAAACCACCCCCGACCTCAGCTTCTGCCGGAGCGTGCCCGATGCGCACTGGTTCAACACGTACCAGTCCTTCGGCAGTGACCACTATATCATCACCGTTCAAGTCCGACCCTACCAGTGCAAGCCAAGCCCACACACGGCTCGCTATACAAATTGGGATGTGTTCCGAGAATGCCGGCTGCACTCCGCCACCTCCAACATCGAGGTCCTTTCGACGTGGACAGACCAACTGCTAGCCGACCTCGACAGTCACCGCCTCGATCCCCACCACGGGGGACCATCCGGCATTCGACTCCCGCCTTGCTCACCTGTGGGCCGCTCGCACTGGACTCACCAACCGTTTACATAGGCAGTGTTATAACCGCTGCCTAAACCGCCGCATCAAGCACCTCGATCTACGATTGAGCAACCCAACACCGTTCTTGCCGGCCAGCAGTGGGAACAGCTCTGCTCGGAGCTCTCTGGTCAGTTGGGCAACAAACAATCCTGGCATCTCCTCTGCCACCTCCTCAACCCTGCTTCCGCAAAGTCGGTCGCTCGGCAGCAACTACAACGAGTGGTTCGGGCCTACCCCGGCTACACTCCGTCGCTAATGCCAGACGTGGCCGCCAAATACCTCTATCTTCTGCCTGCGCGTATGCCTTCTTTCCTTCTCGTGTCCTACTTTGGGGCCCCCAACCCAGAGTTCGATGCCGACATCACGGAAGCGGAAGTCTACGCGGCACTACATAAGGCTCCGCACCACCTCCGCTCCTGGCCGAGATCGCGTCCCCAACAAGCTCCTCCTAAACCTCGACGCCCCTTCAATCGCTACCCTTACTTCATTCCTCAACAAGTGCTGGTGCTGCGGCATCGTCATGGAAACACGCCCACGTGGCTTTTATCCCCAAGCCGGGAAAAAAACTCACAATCGCGAATATTAGGCCTATTTCACTCACTTCTATAGGTCTTCTTTTTCGCTTGCGAACATACACAGAGGCTCACCACGAGCTTCCCCACACCATGCTTGGCTTCCGCCCGCATCTTTCGACGCAGGATGTCCTGTTGCGATAACACCACGACCTTATCGACCCAGCCACACATTCCCAGACGCTACCGCTCTGCTTAGCCTCGACGTTCACAAAGTGTTCTACCACGCCTCTCATTCGGCTATCCTTAACGAATTAGCAGCCCTCAACCCCAGCACCCACACGTACGACTATATTCGCACATTCCTCAACGCCCGCATGGCTGATATCATCATAGGAGACCATTCTCCTCTCACATAGGAGCTTGGCCCGCGTGGCACCCCTCAGCGCGCCAAAATGCCGCCTTTTCTATTTCATCTCGTTCTCCGCTCTCTTCCTGACAAGCTGAACCGTATCGCCTGTCTCAAACACACCTTGTACACGGACGACGTTGCTCTCTGGTGCACGCCACATCGAGGAGACGTTGCAACGCGCGACCCACATCGTCAGGTGCCACGTGCACGCGGCCGGTCTCACTTGCTCGCCGTCCATATCGGCCGTCAATCTGATGTGGTCTCCCGATGGGCGTCACTACAAACCGCCTCACCCAACTATAACTTTTTACACCAACTCCATTGCCGTGCCCATCGTTTCACATCTCCGCGTGCTCGGGCTGATACTGCTGTCCAACAGCCACAACACACATACCATCGGCAAGCTCTTACTCTCAGTGCAGCAGACTACGCGTATGCTCGCCCGCGTCCATGCGCGGCGTGCGGGTATGCAAGAACGCGATCTGCTTCGCCTTGTCGACGGCTTCGTCTTTTTCGCCCCACGTACGGCATTCCTTACACTCGCCTTGTCAACGCGGAACTCGGCAAAATTGACGCACTCATCCGTAGGGCATACAAGACAGCCCTCGGCCTTCCCCTCAACGCGTCCACTTATCGTCTACTCCGTCTGGGTGTACATGTGCATATCACCCTCGACGAGTTGATAAAGGCTCACCGATCCACTCAGGTGCAATGCTTTTACCATTCGCTGACGGGTCGCCACATCCTTTCCTCCATCGGCCACGACACCTCCTCCAACCCATCGCATCTCGTTTCATTATCTTACGCCGTTCGAGCGGCCTTCTCTATGAAGCCGCTACGCAAGAATGTGCTCGCGGGCCACCACGATGCTCGCCGCCAAGCCTGTGCGGCTATGCTTCACGCCAAGTACGCCGATCACCTGGCAGTCATGTAACTACATGCATGCAGGCTGATACAATTCACTCAGAGATGTCTTCGTAGTTGTTTCCGTGTCATCCTCCTCCAGGCCAGCAGTAAGGGCCGGCACGGTTAGAAATCTCTTTGCCATGAAAGTGGCCACTGCTTTGGCTGCGACCTCGACTGACGCTGGCGTCATACTGAGCGACTCCAAACAAGCCATTTCCAATTTTGCTCGCGGCCTCATATCGCCTACCACCCTACGACTCCTTCGCCCACTACTGCCGCACAACGAGCAGCGCGGCTTTGAAGTGATCTTGGTTCCCGCCCACTCGGGTCACTTCGGCCTCGAGATAGCTCATCAACACGCTCGAGGATTCGTCGACCGACTGGTTCGCCCCTAAATCTCCCTGTGCCGGAGGCCTTGGTCACCTACCACGACATCAAACAGCACTTTCGCCTCGTGCGAACGCCTATCCTTCACGTCACGGCCGTCTTCCTAAGAGGTCCGAGATCGTCTGGCGGCGCCTACAGACCCGCACGTTTCCGTGCCCCTTCGTTTTTTCGTACATGCACCCAGCTATCATCGGTCCGCGCTGCTGCCCCTGCGGCGGCACAGCCTCGTTAAAGCACAACTTCTGGAGCTGCCCGAGCGATCCCCCCCCCCCGCCGACCTCTTTCGCTAACCACCGAAGGAAGAACAATGGAAGGCCCTTCTCTCCTGCACCGACAGAGACATCCAGACATGGGTCCTGGAACGTGCTGAAGACGTCACTGAAAGGCACGGCTTTGCAGCCCATGTGGCTTAGGCTCCAGTACCCCTCACCCCTTCGATGAATAAAGTTGTTACTCACTCACTCAACTGTTGAATAACGTGCAAGTACTGTTCACCGAGCAGAAGCTTCACCTGCCAATAAAATTAAAGTTACAGCGAAAAAGACATTGAAAAAGGCATTTTGTCACAGGTGTTATGTGCAAACAAATTGTTTTGTTACATGACATGACGACTAGGTTCCGCCGATATGTGTTGGGGCTGCCATCTCTCCAAATGCTCGCACGTTTGTCCGCTGTGCATGCTCCGCTGGGAGACGAAATGGGCTGGTAAGTGGCTACTATTTACTACTATGGGCTGGTAAGACGAAATGGGCTGGTAAGTGGCTACTATTACTACTAGTTTAGTAGTAGTAGTAATAGCAGTGGTCGCCCTACCGGTAAAGACACAATCCCTAATTTCCTAGTGGAGCTGCTTAGGGGTACCAACACCTGTCGCCGTTACATTTGTGACTGCCCATGTCGAGCATTCACTCGCGTTGGCCCAACACAGACCACCGCCCTCAACACTCGCTTGCCCTTTACCCGCTGCTGTAAGATAGTGAATATTAGGAGGCCGGCAAAGAAAGAATATTTTCAGCTTTGTCGTGTTCCAGCAACACGTCCCCGAAAAAGCAAATGCCTGATTCAGTACCATGAAATGGAGGTATTCTGAAGCACAGCACCTTAGTCTACCTTGTCGTTTCTGGCGACTGAGGGTGCGCCATGTACCAAACAGAGGAACAAAGTGCCTGACTGACTCACCAGCTTGATGTCTGACGCGTTGCATGTCCAGGGCACCAATTTTCGCCCCTATACCATGACGGCAATGCCTTGCGATGCAAATCCAACGCTCAGTGTCACCCGCCGAAATCGTTTGTGAAAAGCACGGCCTTTGTTCCATGGCGTGGAAAGCACTGCTGCCTCACACGACCGACCAGTTCTTGCGGACTGATAGAATACTGTTCCCGCATCTGCGCGGTGGCCCGTTTAATACGCATGAAATTCACGCATTTCTCTGCAGTGGCGGCCGGAGTACCTGTTGTGTGAGCGCCTGTTGCAGGCGGTTTGAGGAGCTGTTAAGACCATCCAGATAGGTGTGGGCGCCTGTCGGTGCATGCCTGTTCTGGCAAACGCGATCAGCCGCAGAAAAGAAACGATAAAGATCGTCGCACGATAACACGTTTGTTGGTCGTCCTTGATGCCGCTTGTGAAATACCGATTGGGGAAACACGTCTGCTTTTTAGAAGCAATGATCGAAACTGTCCCGAGCTGTGGAGGTTCACAGTGCGTGCTTGTACTCGCTCCTACAAGACATCTGCCATGTTGAACAGACCAAAATTTTCAGGAAGGAATACTAGCAGATCAGTAGCAAAGGATGCATTTTCACGTAGTACAACCCTACTGCTTCTTATTGCTGTTTTCAGGCGTGCAAGACTTTCAGCAGCCCGCAGCAAGACTTTCAGTAATGCCCGCAGATAAAGGGGTTCATACAACGGATTGATCGCGTTATGAAAGAAAAAAATGAAGTAGATAAACAGCATATCAAAGATGCTTACAGTCAGCACCAGTGAGTTTTCTTGGTTCCACAGAAAACTCCTAATGCCACATGTTGCGATTCGCCACCTATGTTAGTTTACGTCCACTGACCACGCTGAATGATAGACATTACCATGGTTATCTTCTTCATGGTTATCTACTGAAGCGTCGAAAATAAAAGAAAACCTAGACGGCCATAGAAAGACGACAGGAACAGGAGGGTGGCTTCTAACAACTGACACGTTAATACTAAATGCGCTTAGGAAACTGGTTGGCAACCTGGAACTAGAAATTGCTATGAGGGCTAGTGCGGTCTCCTTGACCCAAAAAGAATAATGATTTCTGGATAAAATTTACTTGTGTAGATAATTCAGCTTTATATACAAATATGCATGCCGTGCGGATGCTTCGAATGGCGTTTGGAATGTTTTAAGTGCGAAACATTTCTCGGCGACTTTGAGGAACCTTGTGCCTGTCTATATCTATCTATCCGCCTACGTGTTAGTGTTGATCAGGTTATCTTGTTCGCCTCATACACTCGTATATTAGCATGTGAATGTGCTAACATATGACACGCATGGAAGACTGCTTTTTACACCAGTAACATGGTGAACTCGTAATATGCGTCAGGAATAATGACACTGCAATCACTTGGGGCACATAACTGTAGTGCTGGGCCTGCGGTATGAGGGTATGCGCCTCAAGCACATCTGGCGCGTACCCGCATATGGCTGGCTGGAGGAGGTAAGGCGAGAAGATGGAAGAGGTAAGGACCTCCTCCATCTCCTCGAAATGAGGCGACGAGAAGTCTTGACTGTTCGATTTACGGGGTCTTATATCCCATAAGAACGACTTGGTTATGAGAGGCGCTATATTGAAGGCCTACGGAAATCACGACCACCTGGGGTTCTTTAGCGTGCACTGGCATTGCACTATGCACGTGCCTCCAAATACAGCCACCGCGGCCGGGATGGGTGTTTAAGCTCGGCAACGCGTAATCATACATTGTTAGAATAATGATGGAGGGTTCGATCGATGAGGATGTTTAGTATAGGTGAAAATTCTTGTCCTCGTAAGCTGGCTTTTGTTAAATTGTTCATGACATATCTCAGTTGCGGTGTAACGGCGTTTCCAGACCGAAAAATTTAAGGACACCTACAGTGTCGGTATGTAACACTCCTTCGAAGGCACTCGTTTGGTCTTTTTACCATGACTAAGGAAATGTAAGGTGTGCAGATATATACACTGTGATAGCATTATCGTTTCTTCCCAAATTCTGAACTTCCTACATAGCTGCTAGTTTTTTATTTATCGATATGTAACGTAGTGAAGCCTCCGTATTTTCCTCTTGTACAGCAAATTCCTGAATGAGGTGTTGTGGCGGAGTTTTCTTTTTATAAAACAATCGCTAGATTCAGGTAAGAGGATACGGGAAAGTTGCACGATGGCGGTAGCGCATGACGTTTGTGGGCAATGGAACGTAATCAGCCTTGCATGTCCAGGTTCTGGCAAATCGCGTCGAATTGCAAGAGCGATGTTCAAATGGTTTGAGATTTGTTGTTGGATAGTATTCCCGACGTATATTTTCGAAGAACATTCTCGAAGAACGCTTGGGGAACAGACCCGCTTCGGAGTGAATTATATACACAGCTCTGAGTAGACTTCCTATATTCTAGGGAATATTAATTTGCTTCGACCAACGCGTTCGCTATCGGAGATGTTCTGTAGGCGCCTAATGATAGACAAAGGCATTAGTTTTGCGCTGGCTCTAATTTTTTATGTACGATGGTATTTCCCAACCATGCACAATTTAGCCCTAATGCAAAATGGAGCGCCCTAGAGAACGGTAGACATTTAGAAGGCGTATTCGGGGAGAACACAAGATTTATTGCGATAGCAATTATATGCACAGTCTCGGCTGGTTTGTGCCGTCCTCGTCGGCGCCGTGATGAACCTGTATATGTAAAAGTATGTATATATATATATATAAAAGTCCCAAACAAATCAGATGAATGCTTCTGAAGCGCGGAATCGAACCAGGAACCTCTCGCTCCGCTGCGGGTGGTGCTAACCACTACGCCACAAAGAGCAGATCCCTCGGGGAGCTAACGGCGAGCCTTATATACACACCCTTTACCGCTACCAGGACTTAGAGACGGCAGGCGCTCATAAGCGTTTCTTCATTACCAGCGAGATGGCGCGAGGAGCGCAAGGGAGCGTACGAAAGTCACTCGAGCTCAAGGGCCGCCGCTAAGCGCACAAACAGAAGGTGAGCGCCAACTATCAAGTGTCATAACTAGAGACTTGAAGCACGCTAGTTTCCTTCGCTGCTTCGGCCGCCTTTTCCAACAGGAACGCTGTTCAAAGTGAGAGTATCTATAGTGACAGCTTATTAGCGCTCGTTCGGTGTATATCTGTGCGTTCGTTTCGTGCGTGCTTCACTTGATAGTTCGCGCCCATCTTCTGTTTTAAACGCGAAGCATTTCTTAGCGAACTTCGACGTGTGCATTGATTTCAATTTAAGCTAAATAGTGCTTTAACCCACGCGCATCACCGCATATTCTTCAAGTACACTTGACTTGGTTTTCACAACTAATCCTTCTATCATTTCATAATTCACTGCTTATCTGGCCTTATTGACTATCGCGTTGTGCATTTTACTTATGCTTTTAAGCCGCATCGTCCTCAGCGTTTAACTAAAACGGATACAAGATTATGTTCAAGCTGATTTTCTATCTATATGAGCTGAATTAGAAGTGTTTACGGAACATTACATGGAATACGCTTCAGATCGTTCTGTAGAAGAGAACTGCATTTTGTTTAAAAATAAGATCAACACTCTCATCGATTGACAATCCGGCAGCAGTGCACAATGCGATCAGACGGCTAAAAGGCATCTGCAATTTTTTTCAGGGAATTACCACGCGTACACTCTGGTGGGACGCTCCTGCCCTTCGTCGACGGAAGCCCTACAATTATCTACACTACTATCGGAATCTTGGCGCAGTTTGACTGATTGCTGGGACAAGATATCACGTAGCATAAGCACTGGAATCTTTCATAAGCACTGGAATCCTTTTCCCCCGCACAGTCCGGGAGCAGTGCGCAAAGCGGTCAGACGCCTAAAACGCATCTGAACTTTTTTCGTGGCAACGCTTTCAGTATTTTCAATGATTTGGAGGCTTACGTTCTGACGCTCTTTGTATCTAGTATGAATGGGAGTTTTTCTCTCAAGGTATGCCAAGAAACTTTTCGTCCATTTTTTCACTTGAAGAATGATATCAATTTAGTGTAGGGTTGGGTCAATATGTATGTCAGTTTTCATTTTGAAAACAAGAGCGACTGTCTTTGTTTAGAAAACCTGATTCCGGTTCTCTAAGCCCACATCGCGTGATTTTTCAAGGTAAGCTGTGCCTTTCAGGAAACCAGTGGCTGCACATCCCTCGCATGCCGGAAAGCTGAAGGATGTGCAGGCATCTTAAAGTTCATCATAGCGTACATCATGGAACGCGGGATGATGCTTGCTATGTTGTTTGTTTTTAATATGAAGAGTGCTGTGTTTGAAAAGCTCGCCTGCGGTACTACATCCTCAGGATGAAGTTCATTCAAGGAAGTGTGCCCAGACGTACATTAAATGAGCAGTGGCAAAGAAAATTTCTCAGGCAGTTAAGCATTCTGCTGCGGAGAGCAATTGCTAACTGGAGGCGAAGGATTCCGAACGCGGAGTGTTGGCGTAAGCTTTCGCTTACGTCATCACTCCGCCAAGTACCGCCAAACAGCAATGTATGGGCATGAATGCTTAGACGGATTGCCGTTTCCAGATGCACTAGATGGTCAGTTGCAGAGAGTCTTATTAAATCGACTTTGGCGAACGTCAAGTATCTTCGGTGATAAACAAACTTCATGTTAATCTGGGTTTTAACGATTTTGGCAAGTTACCTTTACAAGATTACCGGCCTATAAATATTGGGATGGTTAGTGGTTGTCCGGATCTGAGAAACGGTACAACCACAGCTCATTCCCATGCTTTGCATATTGTACCTGATATGCATACTCTGATTAAGAACTGGAAAAGTATGGCAAGGGTTCGAGCATTCTATAATGGATTTCATCCTGGCCAGGTGCCGTCTTTTTGGTATGGTTGCAGCACTTGCGATTTCATACGATGCCCTAACTGCTTCGTAGCAACTCTTGCTTTCGTTCCCAAAATTCACCCAAACCTACTTCGCCTACACTTGTTCATTGCGGCACAAAGTACTCTCTTTTCAGCAATGGCGAAGAGAACGAGAAACTCTACATTGAAATGACCCGAGACATTCCGTTTCATGTGATTCCTCATGCTCTCTCAGTGCCATTGCGTATGTACAATGATTATTTTCATTCTCCTTAGAACTGCTCGTACGGTCGTTCACTTTTTGAGGAGCGTCGCAGAAACGCGCTCCGCTTTTTGCTCTTAAGATGCCGTCTGACTGAGTTAGACATGCTCTGACCGAACAGTAAGGGCAGGTGGTGGTGTTCTCATCGCGATATCCGATAGATTTCACTCTAACGTAATTCGTACGGCATGCATGCGTCCGCTTTGGATTATCAAGATGTTGTTTTGTGTACTTATTACCGTCAACCTCTCTTCTCCTCAAACGTTTGCCAGAACTTGAGTGACTGTTCGCACGCAGTATCTGTCCGGTACCCTAATTTGCAATTTTTTTTATTGGGCAACTTTAATTTTCGCGATATGATTTGCAAAAGTGATGATGGGGCGGCTGCGTGTCACATGGCTCAAGGCAAATATTTTATCGACGTGTGCATTGATTTCAATTTAAGATAAATAGTGCTTTAACCCACGCGCATCACCGCATATTCTTCAAATACACTTGACTTGGTTTTCACAACTAATCCTTCTATCATTTCATGATTCACTGCTTATCTGGCCCTATTGACCATCGTGTTGTGCATTTTACTTGTGCTTCTAAGCCGCCTCGTCCTCAGCGTTTAACTAAAACGAATACAAGATTATGTTCAAGCTGATTTTCTATCTATATGAGCTGAATTAGAAGTTTTTACGGAACATTACATGGAATGCGCTTCAGATCGTTCTGTAGAAGAGAACTGCATTATGTTTAAAAATAAGATCAACACTCTCATCGATTGACAATCCGGCAGCAGTGCACAATGCGATCAGACGGCTAAAACGCATCTGCAATTTTTTTCAGGGAATTACCACGCGTACACTCTGGTGGGACGCTCCTGCCCTTCGTCGACGGAAGCCCTACAATTATCTACACTACAACCGGAATCTTGGCGCAGCTTGACTGATTGCTGGGACAAGATATCACGTAGCATAAGCACTGGAATCTTTCATAAGCACTGGAATCCTTTTCCCCCGCACAGTCCGGGAGCAGTGCGCAAAGCGGTCAGACGCCTAAAACGCATCTGAACTTTTTTGCAGGTAAGCAGGAGGTTTCCTCCTTATACTAGCTTCTAGATTCTCGCACTGCTGCCGGGCCACCTCTTTTGTTTTGAAGTCTGTTCGTTGTAGTTATTACTATGAGTAAGGGCAACAAAACAGAAATATCGGCGTTGATATCTGATTTTCAACTGATAATACGTGCAGAGATAAGATCACTGAAAGAAAGCCTCAAATTTTGCAGCGATGCATGCGATGAAGTGAAGGAAATAGGAACAGATGTTAAGGCACTCAGAGCAGAAATGAAAGCACTGGTATCTCAGAACAAAAAACTAAAGGCCGAGAACTGTCGACTGGAAAATAAAGGTGAAGAACTTGAGCAATATCCAAGAAGTAACGATCTTGAGATAAAGGCTGCACCGGAGGAGCTTGACTCAGTAATCGTCGTAAAGAAGGTAGGTGAGCTTGTGCCGGATCCATTATCTGACACTGACATCAACATTTTCCACAGGGTGTCGACGCCAAAAAGCAATGAACGAAACATTGTCGTCCGGCTCATTTCGCGCACGAAACGCAATGCGTTGCTCTCAAAGTCGAAGAAACAAAGGATCCGCTCGAGCCGCCTCGGGCACGACGGCACGGAAAGCATCATCTATGTTAACGAGCACATTACGCGTCGTAACAAGCAGCTCCTCGGTGCAGCCATTGCAAAAATGAAATCTGCAAAATGAAAGTTTGTGTGGTCGAGTGGAAGAAAAATTTTTGCAGGCAAGCACGAAACATGTCACGTAATCCGAATAACAAACACCACTGATTTAGATCTTATCAGGTACACAAAAATGTTTCTCTTGATGATGACCATAGAAAGAACGAGACCAACAATTAGTGATGCCTCTTTTACCATACTACACCAAAATATGAGGAGTATTAGAAATAAGCACGAAGCGTTTGATATATTCATGAGTTCTCTTAACGCAGACCTTGACGCGATACTGTTTACAGAAGCATGGATGTGTAATACTGACATGTCTCCTGAGTTCACAAAATATCCTATAATGCGCTTGGATCGCACGCGAAGAGGTGGAGAAAAAGCTACATATATATCTTAGGCAAAGATATTGTTTTCAAACGCTTGACGACATGTCTGTTAGTAATGGTGACATAGAATGCTTAGCAATAGAGACAAATTCATTTTTGCTTGCCGTGGTGTATAGACTACCAACTGGCTATAAGCGGCATTTTCTCAATCATATGGAACAACTCATGCATTATTCTAATGAAATTATGAAACCCTATTTTATCATGGGCGATGGGAATATCGTTATGATGAGTGAAGGCCTTCATGCGCTTGAACTGGAAAATCTTATATCATCATCATCAGCCTGTCTACGCCCACTGCAGGGGAAAGGCCTCTCCCATGGGTCTCCAATTATCCCTGTCCTGTGCTAACTGGGCCCAATTTATCCCCGCAAACTTCCTGACCTCATCTGCCCACCTAACTTCCTGCCGCCCCCTTCTACGTTTGCCTTCTCTAGGAATCCACTCCGTTACCCTTAATGACCAGCGGTTGTCCTGTCTTCGCATTACATGGCCCGCCCAGGCCCATTTCTTCTTCTTAATTTCTTTTAGTATGTCCCTAACACGCGTTTGCTCCCTAACCCACACCGCTCTCTTCTTGTCCCTTAGGGTTACACCTACCATTTTCCGTTCCATAGCTCGCTGCGTCGTCCTCAATTTAAGCTGAACGCTCTTAGTTAACCTCCAAGTTTCTGCGCCGTAGGTGAGTACCGGTAAGATGCAGCTGTTATACACTTTCCTCTTCAGAGACAATGGTCAGCTACCATTCATTATCTGAGAATGCTTGCCGAATGCATTCCACCCCATTCTAATCCTCCTAATCACCTCAGCCTCATGATTCGGATCAGGGGTCACTACCTGGCCTAAGTAGACATATTCACTTACTACTTCCTATGTCTTGCCAGCTATCTGAAATCGCTGTACTCGCCCAAGGCTATTGAACATTACTTTAGTTTTCTGCATATTAATTTTCAGGCCCACTCTTATACTTTGCCTGTTAAGGTCAGTAATCATGCTTGGTAATTCATCTCCCGAGTTACTTAGCAAGGCAATGTCATCAGCAAATCGGAGGTTACTGAGGTATTCCCCATCAACCCTTACGCCCACCTGTTCCCAATCCAGCGTTCTAAATACTTCTTGTAAACATGCTGCGAATAACATTGGAGAGATTGTGTCAGCTTGTCTTACACCCTTCCTTCTAGGTATCTTGCTGCTCTCCTTATGGAGGACTATGGTGGCTGTGAAGCCGTTGTAGATGTCTTCCAGTAGTCTTACGTAGTGCTCGTCTAGGCCCTGATTTCGCAATGCCTGCATGACTGCTGAGGTATCGACCGAATCGAATGCCTTCTCGTAATCTATGAAGGCTATATATAGGGGTTGATTATAGTCCGCGCATTTCTCTATCACCTGATTGATAGTGTGAATATGGTCTATTGTTGCGTAGCCTTTACGAAACCCTGCTTGTTCCTTAGGTTGACTGAAATCTAAGGTGGCACAAATTCTGTTAGTGATTACCTTGGTAAATACCTTGTAAACGACTGACAGTAAGCTAATAGGCCTGTAATTTTAAAGTCCTTTGTGTCACCTTTCTTATGGATTAGGATGATGTTAGCATTCTTCCAGATTCCGGTATGCTCGCAGTCAATAGGCATAGCGTATACAGGCTTGCCAGTTTTTCTAGTATAATCTGCCCACCATCCTTTAGCAGTTCTGCTGTTATCTGATTGTCGCCGGGCGCCTTTCCCGCTTGCATCTCTTTCAAAGCTTTCATTACTTCCTCTGTCAGTACTGGTGGAATGTCAGCCTCTTCTAAACTGCTTCCCCGTTCACTATTCTGGTTATCATGACTACTGTAGAGATCTCTGTAAAACTCCTCGGCGATTATCACTATCTCATCCCTATTCGTGATCACATTGCCTTGCCTATCTCGTAATGCATACATCTGATTTCTACCTATGCCTAGACGTCTCTTCGCCGCTTTCAGGCTCCTTCCGTTCTTTAGAGCATGCTCAATCCGCTCCATATTATACTTTCGTATGTCTGCAGTCTTACGCTTATTGATTAACGTCGAAAGCTCCTCTAGTTCTCTTCTGTCATTTGCATTTGATACTGTCATGCCTTGCCGCTTTCTGATCAAGTCTTTCGTCTCCCGGGACAGTTTGCTAATAATCTCTCTACCGATTGTACCTGCTACTTCTATTGCACATTGCTTGACAATCCGCGTGAGATTATCGCTTACTTCCTGAACGCAATTGTCTGCTTGGTCTGTTAGAGCTGAATATCTGTTTTGCAGCGCTATCTGGAATTCCTCGACTTTCCGTCTTACAGTTAGCTCACTGATCGGCGTCTTTCGTACTAGCTTATTGCGGTCCCTCCTCAAGTCTAGCCCAATTCGAGATCTCACCATCCTGTGGTCACTGCACCTAACTCTGCCCAGCACTTCCACATCCTGCACGACGTCAGGGTTCTCGCATAGTATGTAGTCTGTTTCATTTTTATGCTCGCCATTCGGGCTTTTCCACGTCCACTTCCGATTCTCCCGTTTATGGAAGAACGTGTTCATGATACGCAGATTATTCCGCTCGCCGAATTCTACTAATATGTCCCCTCTGTCATTCCTACAACCCAAGCCATAGTTCCCGACTGCGTTGTCTCCAGCCTGCCTCTTGCCTACCTTAGCATTGAAGTCTCCCATAACAATAGTCTGTTATGGGATTCTCCCATAACAGGATTGACCACCCTGGTGCAGGAACGGCCACAACCTCCCATGATTACGCCAATTAACCCTCGGCCCCCAGTCCCCAGCGGCTGCGAAGCAACTGACCATGGCGGCGGTCAGACCTGTGACGCGGCAGAGGGTGCTAAGAATCTCTCGGTCCGGACAGGCCGCCTCTGGAATGTGACCCTGGCAACGTTTAACGCAAGAATTTTATCTAGCGAGGGAAGTCTACAGGTACTGTTTGAGGAATCAGCGGACATTAAATGGGACGTTATAGGGCTCAGTGAGGTTAGGAGGACGGGTGAAGCCTTTACACTGCTGAAAAATGGGCATATCCTATGTTCTTGTGGCCTAGAAGACAAAAGAGAACTAGGAGTGGGATTTCTGGTCAACAAAACCATTGCTGGCAACATAGTAGAATACCATAGCATTAACGAGAGGGTAGCAGGTCTTGTAATGAAGCTTAATAAGAGGTACAAATTGAAGGGGGTACAGGGCTATGCACCAACATCCAGCCATGACGACCAGCTAGTTGAATGCTTCTATGAAGATGTGGAATCGGCAATGGCTAAAGTAAAGACGCACTACACTATTGTTATGGGAGACTTCAATGCTAAGGATAGCATCATATGGATGTCAAAACGACATTATGGATCCTACCCGTGTTACTTACAGCAGCTCGACTTTCCTTGACATCTGTATAACCAGCCCTAACAGCTGTGACTTCACTGCGGGCATACTGCGCTCAGACATAAGTGACCACCTACCTATCTACCTTTCGACACAGTTGCTGCCTAAAGTTAAACGCCAAAATTTCTCGCAGTATTGAAGCATTAATGAGAAATCAATGATGAAGTTTTCCTGTTTAATTGAATACGCTGACTCGTGAACTGTGTATATGCAACGAAATGCAGATAGTGCATATGACACTTTTCTAGCCATCTTCTTAGAATGTTAAAATATTGCTTTTCCAGTAAAACACAGCAAGACACGCCCTACCACGGTGGTCTAGTGGCTATGGTACTTGGTTGCTTATACGAGGGTCGCGGGATCAAATCCCGGCTGCGGCGGCTGCATTTCGATGGAGGCGCAATGTTGAGGCCCGTGTGCTGTGTGATGTCAGTGCACGTTAAAAAACCCCAGGTGGTCGAAATTTCCGGAGCCCTCCACTACGGCGTCTCTGATAATCAGAGCTGGTTTTCGGACGGTAAACCCCACAAAGCAACAGCAAACTGCAAGACACGCAAGGGTAGGAATAGAAAGCCGTGGATAACCAGCGATCTGTGAAATGAATTAACCACAAAAAGAGGCGCTTTCATAGATTCCTTGTTAGTAGAGACATTGAAATACTTCAAGAAATCAAACAATTTCGCAACAAGCTAAACAGTGACATGAGGAAGGCTAAACTGACCTGTTATGATGCTCTGTTCTCACGCATAAGATCAGAGTCTGCAAAGTTATGGAAGCAAGTTAATTCTTTAATTGGGAGAACAGGAGCGACTATCACACCTAAGCAAATAAAAGTAAGCAATGTTATATTAGAGGGCATGGAGCTTGCGAATGCAGTTAACGAATATTTTGTAAATGTGGCTGTTAGTGATGATGATAAAACACAATATGACATTGACGCAAGTAATACAAGTAATATCATGACTTCTCTCGTATTACACGAAATACTAACACAGGAAGTCAGCAGATACATTAAAGAATTAAGGACTACCGCCGCGAGTGGTTATGATGATGTAAAAGCGGCTCCAGTTAGGTCTGTCGCATCTGTACTCAGTCTTGTTCTAGCATACCTTATAAATTCATCGTTTCTGGCAGGAAGCGCCCCAAGGAAGCTTCCCAATACGTCCACGTTTATACAGATGGTTCGTGTAATAACAACTCATCTACTTCTGCATTTGTTGAACCACAGTTGTCGATACAGCGAACAGTTAATATCTCCCGTGTGACATGCTCCACTGTTGCAGAGCTTCTTGCAATCCTCAGTGCGTTGCGCTTCATTACAACAGTAAAAAAGGCACAAAAATGGCTTATTCTTAGTGAATCGCAAGCACCCCTTGCATCGCTAAAAAGCAATGAGAAAAGATCTTTAGATAGTATATTGCTGTATGAGACGTTCAAAGAACACACAAAAGCAGGTGCTATGAACCACACAATTGCGCTTGAGTGGATACCAGGATATTGCAATATTCCCGGTAATATAACAGCGGATGCAGCAGCAGGTCGTGCACACAGTAACGCAGAGACAATGGGTCTTCCTATTTCGCGCAATGAAATCCGTTTACTCCTGAGAAAAATGTCCTTTGAGCTCAGGAAAGAAGGTTGGTTTGACGAAAAATCAAAGAGATCAAACATATTTTCCACTGACCCAGACATACAACTCTCGATTCCAACAAGTCTGCGCGAAAATAAAAAGTTTGACACATTGCTGCACCGCCTGTGGCTTGGTACAGCATTTACTGGGCACCTCCTCTATAGGATCCAACGGGTGTCTAGCCCTCATTGTGCTCATGTGGCCACCCAGACGAAGATATACATCATCTTCTGCCCGAGTGCACAAAGCACGATTCGCCGCGGAGTGTGCTGCGAGCCAATTTGTCGCCTTTAGATAGAAGACCTTTTACCCTAAAAAAGACCCTTGGTCCGTGGCCAACAGCGGTCCTTCAGAAAAGAGCACTAGATGCACTAAAAAAGTTCTTAGAAGACACAAATCTCCTCTGGAAATAATAATTTGGCTTGGTTCCAAAGACCCAACGAACAATGTAACCCCTATGTATTAAACAGTGTTCTTTGTTGTTCTCACATGTTTCAGATTATGTCTAATTACTTGTGGTGTGTGTGTTTTGTTTCGCACAGACGTTCATATGAACTATTCTAATCGCATGTGCACACGCTTCCTATGTGAAAGTCGGCACGGAACTCCAATCCACGCACTGTCGAACTGTATATAGCACTGACTTTTTAGTGTGACAAATGTGTATGTCTTGTGAAACTTTGTTTGTTGCTGTTTTTTTTTCTTCTTTATTGAAATTTTTCTGAGATTGCTACGCGAGAAGGAGTAGCCGGTGCCATACTAGAGGCACCAACCTCTCCTATTCAACACTTCAATAAAAAAAACCTTAAGGTTGCCAAAGTCACACCAATTCATAAAAGCGGCAATACTAATAATTAACTAATTATCGTCCGATATCTGTGTTACCAGTCTTCTCAAAAATATATGAAAAGTGTGTAAATGCACGCCTCGGGAAATCTCTGGAAAGACACAATTTATTATTACAGCATCAATATGGCTTTCGCAAAAACAAAACCACGGAAGAAGCACTCATAAATGTAAAAATCCGCATAATAGAGAATATTGAAAATAAAGTGTTCATGATAGATGTCTTCCTTGACTTACGCAAGGCGTTCAATTACGTGGACCATCATATCTTAGTGCAGAAATTAAGCTGTTATGGCGTGCGCGGGGTTGTCTCAGACTCATTTAGAAGCTACATGTTATCCCGATACCAATTTGTTATCATAGGCAGTGAGAAGTCTGAGTACTTAAGTATAAAAAAAGGAGTTCCACAGGGGTCTATCTTAGGTCCCGTGCTTTTTCTTTTATATAGAAATGATATTACGGAGGTTCAGTTAACACCTGAAATTACAATGTTCGCTGACGATACAAGCCTGTTTTTCACAGGCTGCACCATTCAGCAAGTGCAACCTTCAACAAATGAATACCTCACGGAACTTTCAGGTTGGCCAAGAAGAAATAAGCTAAGATTGAATACGCAAAAACCAAATTCATCATGTTCAGACCTATAAACAAGCGTATCAATCGTACTATAGCAATTTCCTTTAATGATAAGTATCCCGAACAAGTAGCCACACAAAAGCTTCTGGCAGTTTGGTTTCAAGAGCACCTATCATGGACACCGCATGTGAATAGCCTCTCGGGTGATTTAGCTCGTACTTTAGGATGCTTAAGCATGGTTGCTTACCTTCGCACCACGTGGCTATCTAAGACACTGTATTATACCCTATTTTATTCTAAACTTATATACGGAATGCTTGTATGGGGAACGACATCTAAATCAAATTATGATCGAATATTAAGTTTGCAAAAGCGCGTGCTCCGTAAACTAGAAAAACATAAAGGTCATCTCAGGGAGCTCCGTACTCAGTCACATTTTCTTAAATATGAAATTTTCCCTGTTCATAAAGTATACAAACTTGAACTAATGCAACAAATTCATAAACATAAATTTCAGGATGCCTTCCCACGCATTATATCAACAAAATATGGCTTTAGGAATTCCACCCATAAAACCAACAAAATACGCACAAACGGTGGTGAGCAGGCCATGGAATATAAGGTTGTGCTATTGTTAAATCTTCATGAATATAATATTCATTTTACAATGAGAGGAAAACAATTTAAGCGTCATTATCAGTCGTTCCTTCTTTCGACTAATGTCATACTAGATACATAAGTGTTCGCATTCAGGAATGTAGACTTAGTTGCTTTTCATTTTCTTATTTTATTTTTCGGCTGCTACAGTGTATGTAGAACTTCTTTACATAAGTGTGTTGACATTGTTTACAAGTGTATGTAATCATTGTTTAGATATGTGTGTGGTCTTGTTTGCATATATGTGTAAACTTATTAGTGATGTGCATTCATTAAGTATATTGTAACGAAGATGCCAAGAGGTCCAACGAGAAAAGGCCAGAACCTTCTTCAATGGCGGCGAACCGTTCCGAAAAAACCACGTGCGCCCGAGCGTTCTTCGTGGTCATCTCCATGGCGATCGGTGCCCATAGTGGGTAGGCAGCTTACTGCGTGTCAATATTTACCTTGTTTTACTATGTGTAGTATTTACTCGCATGTATGTGGAAATAACCATGCTTTTGTATTCGGACTTTTTTGTATTTATACGAACTTGTGAAAAATTTAACAAATCATTTGTGCCACATGAGAAGTGTGTTGTATTGTAGTAATATGCAGGCTGTATTAGTTATAAGGGGGTCCGGAGCTTGTCAGGCTTCTAGCCTTTAGTACTTGTCTCCTGCAGGGAAATCTTGTATTTCTACTGCAAATAAACCATGTTCTACTTCTACTCTACTTATGTCCCTATGCGTATTGTTCGAGCGGCCTTCCAATCTCCGGGGTTCACATCATCGCTTCTTTGCTTACGAAATAAAAAAGAGCGTTTACCGCAGTGCTGTATCATCTGATACCACGGAGAGATTGGCGGCTTATCACAGCGCAACGTTATATATAAACAATCATATGCAATCGCAAAACAATCTTCCTTTGGCGATATACTCCGTTCACTTTTACAGTCAAATCCTTGTAAGTTCGCGAGCATTGGGAATAGCCCAAAAATAAAAACATTGAACTTTCTGACGATCTTGGTTCAGTTGTTCAAGTGCCACGTGCTGTGAAGCCTTGCAGAGCGTATTCAAAAACACGTTTTCCACGGAAAACTTGTGGGTGGTGCGTATATAACGCTAATACGGCCACCACCGTGGGTTCGGGCGAGCGAGGCTAAAGGGCCACGTAGGCCGTCGCCTAACTCGCACTCCGTTGCACACGTGCGTTCCTGACGCAGAGGCGTCGAGCGCAGCGTGGCAGTGACACAGTACTGCTCTTAGACAAACCGCAACACTTTATTGCACAATGGCGACAACTCATACACTGCGCACCGCCTGTAGTAACAGGCGGCGGGAGAAGCAAAGGCTTCGCCTCGCCAAGGGCAAAATACACTCAAAGGGCGCCGCAAGCACGTCACCACGGGCAATGGCTCGCGGAGACACGCCGCGAAGGGAAAAGTGGTCCCTTGCGACTATGCTGCGCACTCGTGCGATCGCAGACCAATGGGCCCGATCTTCCGAGTATGGGCAAACTCCGTTCGCGTTCGCTTTCAATTAGTGCCCTCGGCGTAGTAAGACCACGCACGAACACGGGCACAATCTACGGCGTAGCGTACGGAAAGGCAACGTAAGGGTAGGCGTTCGCGTTGGCGCACAGGCACCGCGGCGGACTCCGTCCGAACGAGCTCAAACAAAGGAGCCGGCGGACCAGGAACGAACTGCGTGCTTACCCTTCGACTGCCACAGAGAGAGAGACCGTTTCTTCACCGCGCCCTGCTAGACTCGGCGCGCGGCGCCATCATCGCGATACGCCGAGGGGCGCGCGCGGCGAGTGGAGAGAAAGTGGAGAGACCGGTGAAGAACCGGTTTGGCGCGGGAGAGGAAGAAAGAGGCAACCGCCCTTGCACTGGCAACGGGGCAGAATGCCGCGATCCCCACAAACTGCAGAAACTTACCATTTATGCCTGTATCTAATCCACGGTGTAAGAATATACTCGGGTATTAACACTGCGTGCACCTAAGCGGCCAAATAGTGTTCGGTCATGGGTCCACTGAGCGCGGCGCCATCTAATGGCTTGAGGCGGAGAGCGCCCTCGAGTAGCCGAACCGCGATGGTGCCGCGTGATCCCCGCCGTGCTCGCCGTGCCCTCACCTCTCGCTATTTCGCCCCTCGACGCTTTTAGCGGCTCTGACAAGCCACACCACGCTACAAGCAGACGACGCCCCCGCGCCGACCTTTGGCTCTTTTTTCGGTCTTCTGCTGAAAAGAATAACGAACGTTGACGGAATTCTTTGCTACGGCAGTAACGAAAATAACAATGAAACAAACTGTCAATACGACTCTTCCCAAAGCAATTATTTGCACCCCAGTCAACTCGCAGACTAGGATGAAAAAGTTTTATCCAGAAAGCCGCGCGTTGATCGAAACATTGATTGCTAGGCATGATGTCAGTGTGGCAGGTTCAAGATGCGATGTGTTCTTCGAAACACCAAATGCCAGGCATGATGTCAGTGTGGCTGTTTCAAGATGCCGCCGCTTCTCCGGAGGCTCTAAGGCTGCTTCCAGGTAGACAGACGCCACAGTGGCAGAGGAAATGTGCACTGGTTGCGTCGCATCGACGTTGTAAACTTTCTGCCAACATAGTGCGGGGGCTTGCACAGGAGGCTCTCTCTTCCGGGGCGGCTCTTTAGGTTTACTTAACTGTGTGAGGTGCTTTCGACAGTCCGGAAATAAAGTTGGAATTGAATTTGTAGAGATAACACGCCTCTTTGGCACGTCAAGTAGCACCTTTTCCGTGTATTCCGCGTGATATGCTGTTGAGATCATCTCCTTTGAAAAATGCTTAGCGCAAACACGGCCGGTAGGCATTAGCATTCTGTCTGCCCTCGGAATTGCACGGTGCCACTGCTCCAGATGATCCCTGCCGAACGACGCTTTGAAGAGAGGCACGCACTTCGCGCAAGTCCGATAGCTAGAACGGAAGTTCGGTACGAAGCACGTCCTGCCCATTGCAAACACCCCTCAGCAGTCCATTACCACCTTCGTCGATAGAAGAGCATAAAGCCACCGTGCATAAAACGCACACGAACAAAAATGCCTCGCTTCAAAACAGCGCGGTTGCTCATGCCAGCAAAAGGCACATTACCAGCAGCATGCGCGTTGCTATCGAGAGGACTGCCCCGCTTTTCGCAGCGCCCTCCAAGAAGGCGCCGATGAAACTGCGAGTCAATTGATAAGAACCCGAACATTATTTGACCGCGCGTGGATTGCGCTTTTCTATGCGTTGGGGTAGGAGTGTCAGCACCTGAGTATATTCTTACATCGTGATCTAATCTAACCACGTGCACAGCAAATAAAACTATTGCGATGGCAGTTGCGATGATGCTGCTTCTCTAAAGTAAACTACGTTTCTAGTACCCTAAGTACTATCGCGCTAATTGAATAAACGATAAGTATGTTCTGCTACCACTACATACAACTACGATAAGCATGTTCGGCTACCATTGTTTTTTGTAGAGCTTTGCACGATTCCGTAGGAATACCTAAACTAATAATTCTTATGATACGCGCACCAACTCATCGTAGCATACATTTCTCTTTGACTAAGCAGAAATCTGTGAACTAACATATGTGCGAACGTTAGGTCGTACCACGTTCTATCATTCGGTCTTACGATTTTGTGTGCTGTACAATGTCACTGCAAGTTGAAGAACCCTAGGCTGTCAAAATTTCCGGATCTATCCACTACGGCGTCCTTCAATATCGAAGCTGGTTTTGGGACGTAAAACCCCACGAATAATCAAGTCATCATATTCCTGTTTAGCCCATCCCTATTGGAAAACCCAGCGCCACTGGGAGCCAGCGTCCAGCGCCATGCCGGATTATGGGCCCAGTGTGACGCTGTATACTGGCACGCTGGCGTGCCACGGGATACTGGGAGGCGCGGGTTACTGGCATGCAAAACCGCTTTAGAGCAAAAAAACGTGGTGCTTCCCTGCCATGCATGTATAAATAATATACAAATATACAAAAGCGAGAGCAAAAGAAAAAAAAGCACTAAAAAGAAACCTTCCTACAGCAGGATTCGAACGTGGCACCTTCGCAATGCCAACCCATTGCGCTACCACAGTGCCACGCCTTATTTTTTTTCCTTTTTATTACATGGAAATGACAACTGAAGTTAAAGACCAGGATGAGAACGACTCCACACTCAAAAATCAGGCAAACACACACATGCGTCCAACAAGTGCATCCATTCAGGCGGCGACTCCTGAGCCGCATACACACTTCTTACGTAGGCTACAGCTTCTCGGTAGAATGATCTTGTCGAACGTGGGCTTTCCGCATGGCGATCACACAGTCTTGATCTCCATAGGCTGTATAAACGGAGCACTATGAACATGTCATAGGGAGGACCGGTAATCGTTTTGAACGGTAGAAACCGAATTGAGTAAGGAGTGATGTCCATGTCCTTTTTAAGAGTTCGCTGGAGAATGTCCCAAAAAAATATTGCATCCGTACAGTCAATAAAACAGTGATCAATTGTTTCTGCGCTTGGACAGAGTCGACAATTCAAGGACCACGGCACGAAGCAGCCCTTCGCGTTCAACCAGGTTTTAACGGGAAGTGTTCCCGAATGCAGTTTAAAGAAAAATGTTTTGACACCGGGAGGTATACACATTTTCGAAACCTTTCTAAGTACATTTTGATAAGGCCGACCTAAATAATGTGTCCGATACATAGGATCTGGGAAAATTGAGTCCACCAGTGCAACAGAAATCGCTTTTCGGCTCGCGGTGAAAATATACTCTAGGCTAAATCTAACTTTCAAGAAAAGGAATGAGTCTACAACTTCCTTGAGGAAGCCCCAAGGAGCCTGTGAAGTACTTACAACATGTGATGAAACTACTATATTAGGAAGGTGCTGAACCAATCGGACCTGTAGCATTTCGCGTAAAAATGGATGATCACATTCACGAAAGAAAAAAAGTCGAGAAACAATTTGCCTAACAAAGAGATGGACTAATCCGAGGCCACCCCGTTCAAGTGGGACGAACAAATTGTCGCGCCTCATGGATTCATAACTGGAGCTCCAAATAAATGTTGCAAATACACGATGCAGTGCCTGAATGCGGAGTCGTGAGCAGTGCAGTACTTGGAGCACATACATGAGACGTGAAACTAAAAACACATTGCAAACTTCAGCACGACTAAACATTGACAAATTGCGCGCTTGCCATGAGTTTGCTTTGCTTTGTAGCCTCTTAACTTGTCGCGACCAGTGATTGTTCCTGTTTCTGTACTGTGAGAGAGGGACACCTAAATAGCGTATGTCTTTTTTCCACTCAATTCCTGCATAGTGTGACGGCATTGTGGCCCATAGTCCACACCAAAAGCCTGAACTTTTTTCAAAGTTAACACTGGCTCCAGAAGCCGCACAGAAATCTTCTGTAATTGCAAGAGCAGTTCTTACACTCATTTTATCACGACAGAAAAATGCCACGTCATCTGCGTACGCAAGAACCCGAATCTCATATGACGGCAATTTAAACCCTTGAAACTTTTGTTCTTTGAGAATTCTCACACAAAGTGGTTCTAAATATAGGCAAAACAAAAGAGGTGACAAAGGACACCCTTGTCTCACTGAAGACAGGAGCCTAATCGGATCAGAGAGTGAACCATTCACTATTAGCCTCGTTGAGCCATTAGCATAACATAATTTGATGCCTTTCAGTAGCTGGGATCCGATATTTATATGGCTTAGTATACTAAACAGGAACGAATGATTCACTCTGTCGAATGCCTTAGCCAGATCCACCTGTACCATCGCAACTTGCCCATCACCCTCTGTTACACACTCTAGCACCGATCTCGCAACATGGATGTTTGTCTGAATGGATCGGCCTCTAATGCCACATGTTTGGTGTTCACCTACCACAGACCTTACCACGAATTGCAAACGGTTCGCCAAAACCTTTGCAAAAATTTTATAATCCACATTGCACAGAGAAATGGGCCTATATCCATCGACCTTTTGCAATTTAGTTTCCCCATTGCTTTTGGCTATGAGGACAGTGTGCCCTTCATACATTGTAGCGGGTAGGTACCCAACTTTCAAGGCCTCGGTATACACCTGTAGCAATAACGGTGACAAGATGGACCGAAAACACTGATAAAATTCGGCGGCAAGGCCATCCGGACCTGGCGTCTTGCCTTTCGCTAACGAATCTATGCATGCAGTTATCTCACTGATATCAAAGTTTGCATTTGTATAATCACAATCATCCTGATCCAGCTGCGGTAGCAAAGATATAAATTTCTTGGCAGAGGCATCTTTATCTAATGGCTCATGGCTGCGAAACAGTTTTTCATAGTGGCCGAAAAATGCCTTAGTTATTAGAGTAGGCTCATTGACAACCACTCCATCATACACAGTGAACTGGCCGTAAACAGGTTAGTCAGTGGTGTCACCTGCCGTCAGACGTCGTTTGCAATGGTACACACAAGACGAATGCGCTTTTTATGCGCAGTTGAACCTCATACGTTTCTCAGACAAATGAAACAAGCCGCCGATCACTCATGACATTCGAATAATGGCGACAGCAGTCAGTATATTATACAATTCATATCTAATACTGAAAATAATATAAGTAGACCAACGGGCAGGCACTACCGGCTGTTACGGCCGAACTCGATAGCCTTTTCTTTCTCTTACGAATTATCGACATATATGTAGATGCGTTTTGTGTAGACTATAATGACGCTCGATAATTGAACGTGTACTTCAAGTGGCACTTAGCAGTTTTCTCGCTCAAACGGTGATATTTCAGAACAGCGGCAGTACCAGTGTCTGACATACACCGGTTCATCGAAGCTAACTGTCAATCGCTTCGCACGCAAAAAGGAAGCGCAGTGCAGTGGGAAACCTCTCATTATCTTTGTTCAGTAAACCGTACTGATCAACAAATATGTGTGATTGCATTTGAGTCAGAGAAGAGTGCGGCAGCAACTTTCCGTGACATATATGTGCTTGCTCAAAGTGCGTGGCTTCGATGCTCACCGCTTCATCTTCACGCACCGGGAAGAAATAAAAATAATCTGTTCAGGTTAACCGATGCCAAGGCTGTACTGAGCAGTAATTTTGATTCGTCGTAGTAGCGTATTATTAAGGCTTGGAGCGCCGTTCGCGTGTAGACGAACTCGGCCGGTACGCTATGTCCAAGCTTCACTGGGAGCATACTGGGACAGACCGATCGGTGCTCGGCGGCTTGAAAAAGCTAAAATTATTGTGTATTATCTCAAGAAGCTTAGTCATATGATTACTGTTTCGCGCGTCTAAAGTAATTGAAGGTGCAGCAATCGCCAGAGGTGTATTTCCAGCGTGGTGATACCGATCGGTGTTTTTTTTTCTGTGTGTTGGGATCGACGCTTTGAGAGGGTCATTAAAATGCGCGGCGATGTAAAATTTTACTGTTATTTGCACGGAATCTTCCACACAAGTAAACACTACAGCAGAACTATTACCAGAGTGGTTCATAGACGTGACATTGCGTGTATAAGCTAAGTGCGGGGAAAATGCACAAATGTAAACATTCACAGCTGCTAGCGCTTAGTGCGCGCGGACGCCGTATGCCGCGAATTGCTGCACACTGCAGCTCGCAGCGATGAAGTACGGCCAAGCCGTAAATGTTCCCAGACTCTTCACACCTAGTGAAATCAACTAATACAGGCCCCAGTGCAAAGCGTGCGCCTGTGAAACCAGCGCCAGCGTCTCTTCGGCTGCTTCCAGTGTGTTCCGCACTCGTGCCAGCGCGCAGCCTCCCAGTGTACAGTGCTTTCCAGCGAGCCTCTCACTGGTACCAGTGACATTCCAGCTATGCCAGCTTGTCCCAGTACAACGCCAGTGCAAGGCAGCGCTGCCAGCGTCCCAGTGTGTACCGCCCAGTGAAATATCGTTCCCAGCGCGTTTCCAGTGCTCCCAGTACGGAAAACGTACTGGAAATACACTGGGGGCGCTGGTTTTTGCAATAGGGATGTTAAACATGTTCCGACGCATGCGCTTTGTACACAGATTTTCATTCACTTGGCTCGATGACCGACAAAGAGACACTCTTACTGCTTTGCATGGCACCGATTCCCATCATTCCTTGGATCTACAGGATATTTTTTGACGTTTCCAGGTCCAGTTCTAATCAATGCAAAATCTGCGCTTGCATTCGCAACTCTAGTTAATTTCACAGACAATATGGCCGCGCATCATCCGCTCCCGCACTGCGCCAGAGTTATCACCTACTAATTTGCGCAGCAAAGCTGCCCGATGGCGTTGCATTCCCGCCTCTGACATAAAAAGATCAAAACTTGAAGATTGCGGCTATATTGCAATGCTTGCTCTTAAAAGGCAACTCGGGCGGTTTTTCCGCCGTATTCTGATATCGCTGTTTCCCAATAGTACTGAGATCCGTGAGCCAGCAGGGGTCATTCAATTTGCCCAGAAACTCGCCAATATCTTAAATAACGGAATAAAAGATGTCTTCAAACGGAAACCGAAACGGGTTGATGCTAGGTGCAGCGTATGCAATGACGTAACAGCCTCCACGCCATGAGAAATATCCAACTGGTGTCGCAAAAATGAAAGTGGCGATGTAAACGATGTATTGAGCACTCCTGAACTTGACAGCGCCAGTTTGAGCACTGAGCTATCGCCGTCAGATTTAGACGGCCGCCTGCTCGAGTAGGCAGCTTCGCACGTAATGACGTCAAAAACACAGGGTGGCTCGCGCAGAAATCCGCTAAATATTCTGAAAATTCAGTTTCAGGTAAACTAAGTGACTTGCAAGTGTGTCTAGCTTGGCATAAATTATTGCAGCACCGAGTAGAACGAATACTGAAAATTCGACTGAGGGCAGTGCACAACGAAAAATCGCCGGAGTTCCCCTTTAAGATATGTTTCTTACAGTATCGCATCACTCGTCTCTGTAAGCGACACTACATTCTGTCGAAGTTTGTACATTGAAGCACACCCCAGCTTGTCAGCAATACCGCCTTAATTTTTATGATCGGCCGTATCTTTACTGGCGAAGCAAAGCAAAACACCTGCGATATTTCTACCACTAACTTGCTCATGCCTGGAAGGCTTCAAGCCTCCCAACGGACGACATTCATGTTGAATTCAGTGGCACGGGTGTCATCTGCCAAGCTTAACTCCCTGATTTTATATCTAGTCGCCCGAAAACGTACGCATCAGACTCAGTCCAAATGTTGACTGGCCTATGCGGCTGCCAGCAAATTTATTTCAGTAGACGCAAACGCGCCACCTCGTAGATCCACAACGAATTCTTTCGGAACTAAATTGTAGCACAGGGCGGACTCAAAGATTTCCATTGCTGTACATATTTAGCAAGGCAGTTAAACACACATACTAAGGGGGCCTGCTTTGCCTCCGGAATGCTCCAATTCGTGGTCCGAGTGATTGCTAGGTAGAAGTCCACAATTATAAGTGTCCTTGGGCATGTTCATGCATATTATAGATCCGTGCCGTGAGCGAACTTTATGATGTAATGTCAGATCACACGCTGCGAATGGGCGTGTGATGAGCGAACGACTCTAGCCCCACCACGATCCTCTGGTGGATATGGCACTCGGCCGCATCGTAAGGTGATGGGATGGAATCCCGACCGCTGCAGCTGCATTTTGAAGAAGTATTGCTAGAGTCCTTTGTACTCTGCGATGTGAGCGCAGGTTAATGAAGACGAGGTGGTCGAAATTTTCAGAGCCTTTTACTACAGAGTCTCTCTTTGCACGGAACCATCGAGAAATCATTCAACGAAAGCCGGTAGACACGCACGCTGAAAACTTTGCATGCTCTCATCCCTAGACTGTGCGTGTGAGTGTGTGTAATTTAACAGCGCAGCTGTTAAACTCGAGACTGTGAAGTGTACGAAGCCTCTGATTACCGCATCCACTGGGACCCACAGCGTCTAGGACATACGGGGCATACTTGATTACCCCAGCAACTCAGACAAAAATATAGTCCAGTATGGCAATCTTGTGGACATCTTTCGTGGTATCGGGGAACACAACGTCAAATTTACTTCTAGCTAATTTTTCGGTTATGGCAATAATTTGAAACTGGTGTCAGCCACGCAGGTGAAAAATTAGAAGGATTTCAGATGAGGTGATACGCTTCCTAAGCACATGATCCTGTTTTAGATCGATGGCGTCGGAATACGCCTGCACTAAATGAACGCGAATAGCGAGGTGTCGTCTCAAAGCGGCCGCTTCTGCTTTCTTGAGCCAACGACCTTCATGCTGTCGGCTTGGGTTGTCAAGCGTTAAACCAAACGTATCTCTTCGTACAAAGGTTGCTTATAAGATAGGCCATGAGCAGTTTCAAAATTGGCGTAATACAAATAGTAACCCTAGAATGTATAGAAATTTATTGTCCTCTTGCTTATTTTGAACTTGACCTTTGCTAGCACAATAAATCGCTGCGCATCGATGATTTAATGTGCACAATTTATTTATGCAAAGGAAAACTCGCCCAATACGGTGTTTCTACACAAAAAACCGTGTCATTATTAGTGTAAGCAACAGCTCGGCCACTGGTCCTCTGGACCTTCGTATCGGATACCATTGGGCGGAGGGCACCTGCAATTATAGCATAAGGCGTAGTTGTAGACCACAATACCTCTAACGCAAACATTTCTTGAAATAATACTCTGTAGCCCATACAAAGGCAATTGCTTTAATTTGCTTCACAACCAACACCAACATTATGACATTATAAATTTACTACACTAGATTTCTATCAAGCATTTCCTTCTTCTTTTTTGTTTAGTGTAGAAAAATTGCAAAGGGTCAAGAAGAGGCAGATGTCAGGCCCATAATATAGAGAACATACTGGGATTTTTTCCACTATCCACGAAGAGCAACAGACGTGTGAGCCAAATCTTCAACAGCAACGTGTGGCGCATGAATCAGAGCAGCGAGAGAGATAGATGAGTAGTTCTAAGTTTTTGCCTTCTTAGGGCTTGCGCTTAACCAGGGGCGCTAATGCGCCTGTAATCTCGGAAGCATGAGGTTATTTGGTGGAAGGGGCCAAACTCCTTTCCTGGGCTCATTACTTCGACGACTTTAAATTGGGAGGGGCGGGGGGCTTACGGGCAATATCGAAAATATAGATCTTGCGTCGGTCAATACAGACTTCATCAAAACCTCTTGTTGGGCGACATGTCTCCCCCCCCCCCCCTTTTATTCTTGTGTCCCCCTCCATTTCCCGTACTTCTTTGAGGTACTTATAAACCACGTCATTTTTCCAGATAAAGCCAGTTGTTAGTCCGCGCTCGTGTGTCCTTGTCTCTCTTGCTGTGTCGTCAGGTGGCGCCGGTGCCTTTAGGTTTCAACAATACAGACTCGCTGATTACGAAGAACTTCAGGTACCTGTAACACTACGGCAGTGCCGGAAAGCAATAATTTGGAAGCGTTTGTGCAGAGAGAAGCGCCACTGAAGTCATTGCAAAATAAATAACCAAATCAGACTCTTCTCAAGACACACTCACGCGCACATATCTGAGTTTCCGTGTGTGTTCAAAAGCTGTCACGCGGTTGTTGCTGTTCAGGTTGCCCTATGATAAGCTCTCAACCACATTCTTTGATAGACTAGATGAGTACGTGCAGCGACGACTAGTAACCGCGGAATCAGCCACTAGGCGTGCTGTCTCGCACAGTCGGGAACGCAACAGCTACCGTTGAACGGAATTCACGAAGCTTTCTTGCTTAGTGTTCTCTTTGATCACTTTACCGCATTGTGAAGGAAGCTTGCCTGTGGCGATGACTAAGGGACTCAGACAGCGCTCAAGCAACTGTATTATATTCATGCACATTTAAAAGTACTACGGCAACGTCAGTATATGATCTGTTTATCTGCACAGCGATAAGGATTCCAGTATGCTCAAAATAAGCAGACTTGTCTCACAACGCGCTATCTGATGATGCTATCGTGATTGTAAGCTTGCGCAGATCCGTTGTCATTGTAAATTTTACCCCCTCATTCGTGTTTCCTAGGTATTATATTCCTCGCTATAAGCCAGTGCTTGTTATTTCAGTTCATTGTCTATTCTTTTCCCGTCCTGTTCAAGCGTTGTTCGCTTCTCTCTTCTCAACTAGATCTTGCACTGAACGCGCTAAAGTACACGTCACATGTAAGCGCCATTGCCATACGCTGCCTTCCCTCCCTAACGTTTTGAAGCATGAAAATCACTTTATCCAAAAAGACATGCTTGTTTGATCAACGAATATAAGCGCATACTATCACTGCTAATCTACGAACGAACGGAGGCACATAATGAACATGCATTGCTATTTTCAACATCCGCATGCGCCAAGATTGCAGCCATTTACCGTTGGACCAGGCCACTAATATATTTAATATGTAAGTAAGTGTATTACTAACCCCATAAAGGTCATTTTTCTATCTTCTGGCTGGCAAGTATATGCTGAGCACCTGCTTGTCAGGTATGTAGACGTCCTAGTTAAATTCATACCATTGTAGTAACAGTATCCTGCAAGAAATACATTAATACAATCTGTGTAAATACTAGAGAGAATGATAATGAAACATCTTACGAATTATGTTTTCACTGTTATTTACCAAAACAGTGTTTTCTTCTATATATTACATAAATTTTAATTTATATCGGAGTGTCCTACATATAAACAGGCACAGAGTAATTTCTAATACTTTCGTATTAAGTAACTTCATCTAAATAGATATCGGACGGAGGGATGGTTGGGCGTTAGGGGCATCCCCTTTAAATTGAAATTGTGGCTTGTGCTTCCAAGCTCCTCGTTTATCGCGGCTATGCGCCGGTGCGTCTAGTAACGAATTCTCAATCCTCACGCTCTGTTGGCGCCACTAATCTTGCAACTTTCTTAGTGTGTACAGCAGACCTGTGGACGTTCCCATAAATCTTCTCGAGACCACATGGGACTTGCACTGTGACATCAAGAATGTACCATTGCAACCACTGGCGCCGTCGTGGTAGTTGGATGAAGGACAGAATCCTGGTCTACTGCAAGCTCATTAACCGAGCATGTGTGATCACGACCTTCGGAAACGCCATACGCAAACTCGCACCGTCCACATTCAGAGCGAAGCTGGCCATGCCGGCGGTAAAAACTTTGGTGTCCACAGAGAGCCGCCCTGGAGCGCCTCGCGTCTCGTAGCAACCGCGAATGGGACACGTGCGTGGCACTAGCTTCGTGAGACTTATACACGGCTCCGCACGACTAAAGTCCCTAGATTTACGCTTTTTAACACGAAAGTGTTTTATGTCGGGATCCACCAAGAAATGAGTGACGTACTTTCAACTATGCTAATTTCAACTATGCTAAAGTTGATAAGCCTAATTAGGCAATATTGATTACGTCAAGACAAATTGAGCGACGACTAAGAGAATTTCATATGATTCCGAAGAAGACCTAGAAAGGCCAATTAAGACCCTAGCACAACCATGTAATACATCAAGCCATTAAGCTTCGCTATTTCACTCGAAGCTGGACGACTTGAGGCAAGCTTTTCCATCTTTCGATTACGTTTAAACTGGTTCAGATGCTTGGAGAGTGCTATGTAAGCTTTATTAATCAAAGTTCAGTGACTGGCACGAAAGGTATTAATTTAAGGCTTTCACCGATTTTTTTACCATAACGTAAATAAGATTTCGCAATTCTTCCGGGACGCATTCACACACTTTTCAATACCCAATCCCGCAGGAAATAAACGTACAGTCTAGCGTGTGCACCTTCCGATGAGTAAACGCCGGAATGCTCTTGTTCAGTTGTACATGTGTGTATTTCATCACCGACTAAGAGTGCCGTAAGCGGGGCCCTCCTGCGTACATGTCTAAACTGATACCTTGCGAAACAACTGATTGCCAAGTTTAGTAACTTAGTAACTCTAAGCTTTCTTGTTTGAGAAGGCTTTTCGTAAGCTTAACATGCTGCTGCCCCGAACGATGTTCTACAGCGTAATGAATGGTTCGCTTTCGACGTGACTTCATAAAACACTCCAAAATTCATGAAAAATAACACTGCACCCCCTGTGCACTTCCAAATTTAACTGCGAATCCGTTTCGTTTCTGCATCCGACGTGGGGCAGACGCACGACCTCTACGTGCGCCTTTGAGCAAAGTCTACGTGGCCTTAGCAGAAGCACCTGGGTCATTTCATTGCACTCTTTACAAATGTTACTAGCACGTGGTTGACCTGCGTAGTAGCTTTGTTTTCTAAGAGAATTATTTCTAGATTTTCACAGGTGTAATGATGCAGAAAGTAAAGGCCTGTGGCGTCACAAACGTTTCCGATCGCACAACTCGGCGAGCAGGTCATGTGCAGTCCACAAATTGTAAAAAAAAACAATGCAAATAATGAAGCGCATTCCATTATACCAAAAAATTCCACTAGTGTAAACATACGAACAAACATATACTCAATACATATAAACAACCACAAAATCCACTACATGTGCACAAAACAGGGAAAGTTAGAATGCGTAGAACACGCCAAATTGAGGAAATTAAACACTCTGTGCGAGAAGAACTTTATACGATTTATTCGAAGAAGAAGAACACCAGCAAAATTTACCAAATGAGGTGCATCATAGCTCAGCAGCTACTTCCCGTAAATATTTGTAACTTGTGTTCTCGCGCTTTGTTGCCGGAGGTTGTGGTAATATTGGAGGGCACGTAAGCAATACACTAATATAACGCATTAGCCTTCAGCAATGCACCTCTTTTTTTAATATACCTGTTTAAGTAATACAGCTTGCTTTTTTTGAAGAACGCAGGCGTCAGACACGGAATAAAAACCGTTGTGCCTCCGCAAAAAATTTGCCAAGCCATTGCGTAGCCACCGCCGACGACAGAGCTGCACCCCGCGTGGCTCCGCCTTGCTGCCACGACCCCTTATTATTACGTCATGTGAAGCGACAGAGTTCTAAAGTCAGCGGATTATAAAGAATACGCGGCAGCTTTCGCACCCTTTCTTCCCAAATCCATGTATCCACGCTTGCTCACAACATGCCAGCGAGTGACTTCCAGCGGCATGCGTCGTCTGCCCTTCAGTGAGTGAAAGCGGCTCGTTCGAAGTGCTATACGGCACGTAATTAAGTCAGCATTTATTACTAACTTCAGCCAAAATGCACGCCGCCTCTATTTATTGACACTACAAAGTGATAACTGAGAAAATTTGCTATATATGAGACGGTAACGCGAGTTTTAAGCATGGCGCCAATAGGATGACTTGTAAACGGATGGCAGCAGGCGGGGAGTGTCATCTGTCGTGAAGCGGATAAACTGAACTTCGTCCTCGCCGAAACTTCACATTAACGGGCCGCCGCCGCGTGCTGCCGTGGCATAGGAGTTTCCTCTCCTCAAATACTTCTTTCTCCGTGGTCAAGGCTGATTTACAGTAACACCGAACTATCCGCAGGGCTTCGCCCACTTCTCGTGATGGACTTCGTGGAGGTGCGCGGATAGTTTCATTTACTAATGTAAAAGCTAGTTGAGTAAACGCTACGGATCACGGTAATGTATATATACTGCCTCAAATTCGGCTCAAGTATCCGTTGCTCAGCATAATGCTGACGTGTACGACACCGTGCCACCAGTGCTAGTAGCTCAGTTGGTTTTGGGCGGTCGGTTGAATTGGCTTTTCCCGTGCGGTTTAGTCGTGTTTAGGTAGCCCAAGGAAGACGGTCGTCTTTAAAAAATTACAGCATATCCACGGAGTGAATGATGATTAGTGGGCGAAGCTCCGGTTGTTCATCGTAGATCGTGCCGAGTTCCGGATTAATTTAGTTTACGCGCACGCTACGGATCCTTATGGTTCAACTACGCACAAGTGAAATCTCCCACCGGCACTTCATTGCAAGTCAAGATCCAGCGACTATATGTATATATATATATATATATATGGGTGGCCGGTGAACGGTTCTCCAACGCGAGCCGTCGGTATTTCTCAATCAAGAAACTCGCTAGGACACGCTGCCTGCGCCAACGTTAGTCTCTCGCGGGTGAGGGCGCGTTCTCCTTCTTTGCGAGCTGGTGGCGTTTGCTGGTAGAGCGTTCGTCTTATTGTGTTTGCACTGCAATAAAGAAAACAAAAAGTCCAAGAGCGTTTCATAGTCAACGCGCGCCTTTCGCTCTCTCTCTCTCTCTGTCTCTCTCTCTCTCTCTCACAAGACAGCAGATAGAAGAGTGAGGGAGAGAGTGGCACGCTCTGGGAGGCACGCACCGGGAGAGAGAGAGGCACGCGCCGGGAGAGAGAAAGGCACGCGCCGGGAGGCACGCGCCGAGGGCGAGCGCGTGCCTCCCGGCATGCCGGTTACGCCTGACGCAGGACAAGGTTAGACTAAGAGGAGCTTCGCCCCTAAAATTTATGTAGTGCTGAGAGCAGCCGCAGTGGTACAGCGGTCAGCGCGCCCCCGCGGGTTCAAACCCTGGTGCTGAGGTAGTATGTTGATGGAGGCGAAGCGATAGACGCTTCTGTAGTGCACGAAGTCAGTGCTCGTTAGAAAACAATTACAGAGCTAATATTTCCAGAGATCATCCACTATGACGTCCCTGCTAATCACACTGCAGTGTTTTCATGCCTGTATACCGCAAGTAACAATTCAGAGGTGTTTTAAAATTATCCCGTCGTTTAGTTAAATTTTGCTGACAGTTCGATCCGAGAAGCTTATTCACTAAGCATGATAATTGGAAAAGGAAAACTAAAGTAGCGTGTGCTATGATTTTTGGGCAGTTATGCATAAGAACGGTATATAGTGTTAAGCCTTTGACAGATGTGATTAATGTTCCGATATTCCTGTCAGTAGTAAGTGATTTGGGTGGACTGGTTATCGAGAGCCGGCCTTCCCTTTTCATCTGCAATACCAACTGCTTTCGCATAATCGAGAGGTCAGTAACCGTCTGCATGTCTGTGCACTCACACAAGAAAGTTGCCAGCTTCTCCCATATTAGACCGCCTTGCGCGAATCATACTCTATAGGATAAATAGTGATTGTTTGTAACATCGTACGTTTCCAGAGTATTTTTAAATTGTAAATATCTTAAGAACAACTTGCCGTCGCCGAACTCCAGCTCATGTTTTTCGTCCGTAGCACTTCTCACAGCAGCCACCACCATTGCTAAGGTCACTATGGCTTGCAAGATATGCTTCATCCTTTGTCAAAGATTCTGCGCATTTTTGAAAGAGCAAAGATTAATAGAGAAGCGCCCAAGTCACGAAAAACAACACACGCACTCTGCGAATACGCTTGCTCAAGCATTCCTCCGTACACTCCGGCAAGAAGTCAACACAGATATATGAATGCAGAACGGAAAGAAGACGAAAATGAATGTCTTGAAAAAAGGTTGATCTGAGCAATGTTGGTATTTTTTCAGATTACTAAGTGCAGGAAAAAGAGACGAGTAGACTGACAGCTGTATAGTGACACTGCGGTATGACTGCAAATGAGAGAGGCAGACCATTTTCAATAACATCGAAATTTCGCGTGGCACGGAATACAGTTCCTCCGGCAGAGTGAAGGGAGCATTCAGCTGGTGCTACACTCGATGATTTTTTTTTTGCTTTCTATCGTATTATCTAGATATGTTGTAAGATAAACTTGCCAATGATTTGGAACTAATGTTGATCCCGATGTTATTATTACAGTGTAAAAATGCAGAAACTGATAATACTATGGTGACTTTGATAGTAAAATTCAAGCAATAAAGCTTTGACACCTGGTGCAGCCTGGCATGTTGGCGTACTGCGATAAGTAAATGTGGCATACAGCAGTAATACGATTCCATGTGACTTAGTACCAGCGTGACAAACGAAGCTCAGGGGCATGTCGAAATTTGTGGTAACATACATCTCTAAGCAATTCCACTTTGGCAATGTGGAAGACGATTGAAGGAGTGCACGGCATATAGAAGGGACTTGGGGGTGGCCAGTTTGGTATAAAAGTCCATGTTTTATGAATGAGCCCATCAAGTTCAAGCGATTGTGCGATACGCAATAGTCCAGTGAGACTAGAGCACGACATCCACTGTGAGGGTATTTGCCGAGAAATACAGCTATATCTACTATCCTCTGCAGCCAATGGCGTTGGACTAATTAGCGCTACACCCAACTGTGATAGCCTATTAGAATCCCTCTTGCTCGCTACGCATTCGCTTATTCTGTCGCTCAGAAGGGCCTCCTGATATGTTTGCTGTTGCATGGACGAAAGTCCCTGTATATTTTTCTGGAAGCGGAGAAAAGCTAGGGACTACTCGCCGTCTGCAATCAACCGCACGCTGCGCGCCTCTCGCACATACCGTGCTCCAACGCAGTTGCCGGCAGAGATGTAGCTGCAACATGAATCAGTGAGCCGGTGGAACAAACAGCTTGGGCACCCGCAGAATGAGAGTTTGAATTGTCGCTTGTTTTAACACGAGAATCTTTTATGCAGGGGTTCACCAAGAAATAAGTGACGCACTTCCAGTAACGGAAGTATATCTTTGAATAAATAAAATGACATTCACACTAAATATGTTCCACCCACGTGGACTTGAACCCACCTTCAACCGTGATTTGATGGAAGGAGCTGGAGGCTCCACCGATACACCACGGTAACATCGCTCACCTAAGGAACAAGTTGGCGTTATACGTTCACTGTAGGACTACAAGTTCCATATAACTGTTGTCCGGTTAAAGCAAAGGTGTTTAGTACTGTGAAATATGGTGTTAACAAGCAAAATTACTCTTAAGCTAACATTACCTAACACTGTTGAACGTACAAATTAGCGCCAAAGCATGAGGACGGAAGAGAGAAATAGACACATAGTGCACTCTTGGTTCGCTTAGGTTCGCTGCCGTGTTACCGCCATCTAGGAACGGTAGACAGAGCGAAGCAGATTGTTGTGCTTATTTGGGTTGACAGTCAGCGCTACGGTATTGTTCGTCGACCGCCACGACCGCGGGAGTTAGGGCTGTGGGGGCGTCGTGACGACGCGTTCCAGGGGCGAAGTATGAACGCGGCCGCTACGAAATTGGCCTTGCGTTGTCAGGTGCGTTGAGTTGCGACGCTCACTGCTCCAGGATCCCAAAGATGGCTGTCAACAAGCAAATGATTGCCGTTACGTTGCAATGGGATGTGTTCCCGCAAAACTATCCGCGGACAACCCGTTCGGTTTCTCTTGGAAGCCGTCACCATTTGCGGACGATGCTCGTTTATGGCACGCCTGCGCAGGCCTCTGGCACGTGCGATTGATTGTTTCCAGAACAATGTGCGTCGCTCAAAAGCTTTCTCTCGTGTACAACTGTGGAGAAACCCTGTGCAGTGTGGAGGTGCCGCTGATGTCTAGGTTTAAGGTGTTCACATGTTCAAAGTACTTAATTCATCTTCCGCCCCTCGATTCTCCAGATTTCCATTTATGCATTCCACAACCTCGCGAAGAGAAGTTTCACTTTCGTGTTATAGTTTTCTTTGACAGAGGGATCAACCACAATTTTGCACATCTTCGCTGAAGGAATACTGCACCTGCTTTGTTGAAAAATTTTTCTTGGCCGTACATTGGAGATGAGCAAAATAAATTTCTAACATGGAGGCCCTGAAGAGTCGAAGCTAAGTGTTGTACGCACTGTTTCCCGCGTTATCCGTCGTGTCCCCCGTGCTGCATGCTATTGCACACATCCTTCGATATGGCAATTTCCACCCCATATTTTTAGCGATTACAAAATCAGGAACTACGCATTAATCCCGCTGTTTGAAGCCGCATTCGACATGCGCTTTCTTAGGGGCATTTCGAACGGCAAGGAGGAGGAGGAATAAACTTTATTTTTTAAGGCAGCAGATTTGTGAGACCTAGGCCTCTATGCCTAGATGACGGCCTCGAGCCCTTGGGCCCTAGGGGCATCTTCGGCTAGCTGGATTGCCTTTAGTTGGTCTTCCGGTGTAGAGTTGAAAAGCGCGGTCTCCCACTGCTCTCTGGTGTTATAAGTTTTGTTCTGTGTGGGTTTCGTTCGTTGATACGTATAGGCTTTTCCGATGGCATTTTGTTTATTTTATCGGCTGATACAGCACGCGAGGTAAGAAAGGTCTCTCGCGCAAACGATTTCAGCAGCTTGTGTCGGAAATATGTGTAGGTGTGCACTCTCCATTTTCTGCTCAGTACTTCTAATGTTCCCTCACAAGGAGCGAGCTCGAGTTCCTCCAATGACGTCCTCAATGTGTGGGAAGAACAACTCGTGGAAGTACTCCTGAAATGTAGCGCTGAATGTGTCAAACACCAGTGTTTTCTGGCGATAACTTAGCAAGAGAGGACTTTTCTGACGCTTAAATTTCTTTTCTCCTGCTTATTCAAGATTTTAATAAGTTTGTCCAAAGTTCTCATTGTATGGATAGGTGTTCTTTTTCTGCTACGTCATTTTCTTGCCTTCGTCGCATTCAACACCGTGACTGTGTTCCCGATCGTGCAGGCTAAAGTCACCATTATAAGTAAGTGCCTTTCCATTCGACTCGCAATTATGCTGATATGAGAGACGCCGTAGTGGAGGGCTCCGGAAATTTCGACCACCTGGGGTTCTTTAACGTGCACTGACATCGCACAGCACACGGGCCTCAACATTTCGCCTCCATTGAAATGCAGCCGCCGCGGCCGGGATAAAATTATGCTGAGAGTACTATTCATAATTAAGGATGTCATTAAGCAGCCGGTCATCTACGTGGTGTTGTAAAGGACCCTTGGTATTTGTTATGCGAGTTCGTCGATTGCTGGGCGCATCTGGTCGGCTTGTCTTCTTAGTTTTCTTGAAAATGTGGCTCTCTGAGCACTTACTGTGTATTTTTTTGTATTTCTTACCGACCCGTCATGATGACTGTCATCCTTAAAGTATTCCAGGGCTGCTTTGAAGCGCCATTCTAGGCGATTATTCTTCAGGAGGTACCGGGCTACGGCATCAATATGCGCTCGCGCGGTTTCTGAGACCCACGGGAGGCGACTAGCGGATTGCGCCAACAGTGTGCGACCGCGAGTGCAAGCATGGCAGATCCCTCAGAAGTAAGTGAAAGCATGCGCAGGAGGGAAACTCAGAAGGCGTATGGCTGCGAAATAAGAGAGACGCCATGCTTCACGCACCCCGCAGTACCCTTTACGTGAATAAATGCTGTTTTTTATTGAAATAGCCGCCACTTGGTGCTTTTTTCCTTGAGTTTTTTTCTATTATTTGTTTCCTTTATCTCTAATTACCATTCACAATTGAGATAACGTACGCTGAGGTCTGATTGGTGTACAAAAAAACCCTTTCATGCTCATCACTCGCGAAGGATGATCTACTGCTCCAACATGAGAAGGTGGCGAACAGTCGATCCCCTACGCTGGTGCTCTCGACAACACGTCGATCAGCGACATCAGCACGAGCTCCGCACCAGTTTTTAAGATGTGCCCGATTCTTCAAGGCACTGAATCTTCCAGCGGGATACCGCATCTTCACTTGCAACAGGCAGTGGATACGCCTGTCAACGGCTTCGGAGAAAAGTCGCGACAGGTCCATTCTTTAACATACTTCGTCGGACTCACAGGCAGTGGGGGCACTCATTTATCCGCTGGGTGAATGAGAGGAATTATACCAGTGAAAGGATAGGGTAACATCTCGCGACGTGTTCGCTGTGTTGCCAGTTTGTACAGAGTGCGCTAGCGTTGATTGTAGTCTCTCAAAGAAAAAAAAAAACCTTGGTGCAACTGCAAGTTCACTTGTGAAGTTGCTTTCCCACCGACGGTAGGGACGCATCCACAACACCGTGTTATGGAGCAGGGAGGCGAGGCTATTTGTAGCAGTTACCATCCCCTCCCGAAATTAAACCTATTTGAAGGCGAGCGAAACTCTAAATCTCGCAGGCTGTGACAATGGAGGAAACCAAGCCGCTGCAACGCCCTTGAACTCGAGCCGGCAGAAGGGTCCGTTGGTCGTGAAGAGAACCCTAGCTAACGAGAGGAGGGCCTTGCTGCTCCAACTCCAACAAGTACTGGGACATCGCTGTCAACAGCGGGAAGCCAGGTGCGTTATTTGGAAGCGCGCTAGTCATGGAGCGTAACAATGCAGAGAAAAAGAGAAGGATGCACCTCTTTGAAAACACCATGAATGTTGGCTTCTATGAAGCGGACACGGCGACATAAAAGTACTTTATGCCGGTTCAGCTTAACGGCCACAGTGTCGATCTTTCAAGTTCAGCGACTTAACAGTCACAATGTCAAGGTTTGTGCGATGTTAGTGCACGTTAAAGAACTCCTGGTGGTCAAAATTTCCGGAGCCCTCAACTACGGCGTCTCTCATAATGATGTTGCTTTAGGACGTAAAACCCCAGAAATCATCACCAATGTCAAGCCCTTTGTTGACATCAGCTGCCAGTGCGTAGTAATTAAGCTAAAGGACGCAGGTCACGTTTGAATAAAATTCACCATGACCGTCCAACTCCTCGCCATGACAGGCTACGAATTAGAACGCGTGACACCGACCGGTGGAGCGAGCTTAATGATAGCAATCGAAAAAAGCCACAGCTCATGTTACCGAACTGATCATTGGCGTAGACAATATGCCCTCAGAAAAGAAGCAAGTTAGTTCAAGGTATGCAGGGCCGGCGTGGTGTTGGTGGTTCAGCTGTGCGAATACTTCAAAGCGCAGAACCATTCTCCCTACCTCGGTGGGGCATTGCCACAAACGAGGGACACATGTAGGCTCCGCGGAGAAGAACCGCGGAAGACTCCACGTAGGGAAGAAAGGCGACCCAGCGGGGGAGCCGTCGGAGGGCAGTGATAAAGAGTTGAATGGGAAGCGAGCCGTGTAGAGAGAGCGAAGCGACGCACGACGCCCGGCTTCAGTCACAGCTTGACATCAGTACGCGTCCTTTGCTGCCGCTCCGCCAGATGCGACCAAAGGATGCTTTTGTGTGCAACCGCATTCGGGTTACAATTACGGTTCTCGAAGCCTGCAGGGTTTTAACGACGAAGGTCGTTAAAATGAAAAGATGATGACAGGCCGAGATGAAAAATGACATATCGTTAGTGGACAGGACCGGCAAATATTCTCGCGGCTGTGTGGCGGGTTCTGGAAAGAGACGTGGTGCGCGGATAGGATAGCTCGAGCAGGGCTGCGGCGCCGGCGGTCGTCGGGGCTAAGACACAGGCGACAACGTAGGAGAGAGAGGGAAGTGACGTGTGTTGCGCGGTGAAACTATCCCCTCGGGGGTTGTAGATTGTGACGTATGTTTGACCAATGCCGTGTGTGTCATAAAAGTGTTTGTGCGATTGGTTTGCGTGATGCAAACCCCCAAGTGTGATTGGCTTGTTGGGGGACTCTTTGTCGAACCGAGGGTTGAAGTGACGACGCCTTGGATGTGAACGGAGGTTCGAGCTTGGACCCTGGCAGACGCCTGAGTGTGGAATAAAGCTTCTCTTTATCGGGCAACGGCTCTTCCTTCGCGCTATCATCCAGTACTTGAGCCATCGAGGGGCGCCGATTCGAACCTTCAAACACCTTCCCTCCTCAGCTAGTGTTGAAGCTAGTGGAGATAGGGAAAGGAAATCAACTAAGCATCTCGATGCTAGATTTCGTTTTATTTTTTTCTGATTCATTCCTTGCCATGACGATGCAGGTTTCTAATGATGGTTTCAAGAAGTGCAGCGTTTGAACTAGCGGCTCACAAGTAGCGGCTGACAAATTTTACCCTTACCCGTCATGGAAGCTAGATGTGTAACAGATATTCAGCTCAGGAAACGTGTACATTCATTAAGTTTACAAGAAGGACTGCGCAAATGACATCTACGCGCCGTGGACGAAGTCGCAAGTCTCGCGCTACTATAAGCTCGAGGATGCACCCATGAAGGTCACATTTCGATGGAGACGAAATAAGGAACCCTCTTGCACACAGATTAAGGTTCCTAATAAAAGAATTTCTCTTGGTTCTGTAAAGCCGCTGTGAGCAGCCAATGATCACGCACAGTATCAGACGACACACCGTGTTGCAGAAGGCACGCTCTCATTATTTTATATCATGAACGATCATATCGTACAGTGTTCATATGCAGAAGGCTGTATAGGCCAGCATGCAAGTTATGAAATGCTATATAACTCAGAAAAATACGGACTTTAGAAGCACGACTAATTTTTAAACTGAGGCCATTTCTCATGTTACAGAGGCCACGTCTTCCCGCGCTTTGGTAGCCTGTGAGGAGCTTCGCCAGAGTGCTTAATTTGTGTCGGACTATAGCTCTTCAATGTTAAAATTTGCGAGGCATACATATGTGACCAGGTCATTAACATTCCTTCGGGAACTCCCTGCTCAATATTTCTGAACTCACTTCATATGAGCCAGCCCACTGTTTGAATGATCTCTACTCTTCTGGACAAGCTTCTACAGCACGTCTCTGAATGTAGTGCTGGAAATACAAGCGTGGGAATTCCTTTCGGCCGAGCGGCAAGGGAATAAAACGTGAGAAATCTCACATATTAAATATCGAAACATTTGTCGGCATTCCCTTTCCCCCTTTCAAAGCTTTTGGCGCACTTTGCGTCAGGGCTCCAGACGCCAGTAGTGGAATTATGGCGTTGGTAAGCGACTTTTCACTATTTCTAGGTAGTGCAAAGGAAAATGTGGGAGAAGCACCCACTTAGGCGCGTCTAACAGGTTCTAGAGCGCAACAGTCACCGATTAATAAAACATTCTTGTACTAACAGAATCAAAGCATACTGATCTGTACGACGAATATCTTAACAATATTTTTGTATTTATGAGTAGACCTGTAGAAATCAGCTACACAACGTGCAGGAAGAGCCGTGCAAGACGAGCATACACGCACATACACTAAAATCCTCTCCTTGAGGAATGTCAGAATTTTCTTACCTTCGGAAACCAAAAGAAGGCACGGGCGATTCTAGAGCTCCTACTCGCTATCACTTCGCAATTGAGCTTGCTTTTAAACTGCATGGCCCGCGGGCTATGACGCAGCAGGTGAAGGCGGGGAACTTGGCGCTATGACGCAGGAGGTCATGCAATATTTCCTTTCTTTTTGTTTTTACGTATGTAGGCAGAGCGCATTGACAACCGCAAAAATATATTTACAAGGTTCAATTGTAGGTGCTATCCCTAAACGGAACAAAAGATGAGTGACGCTCAAGCTTTTGTTTCAACGATAATGATAATGAACACGGATAATGAACATTGTAATCTTTCTGAGTCTGCGTCACACCCAACGGAATAATAGTCTGAGGATTGTCGTTGTACGTGTTATCCTTTTCCTTTTTTATTTTTCAGTGGTGTTCCTAAGGGCATGCGGCTAACTCGAGTTCATGATGTGTTTGAATGAAAACCTTTACTTTCACCCTTATATGTCACTTTACTTCTAGCACCACACCACAGGGATGCCTTGATTCGTTGTTTTTTATTTTTACAGTGTAAGATAGTATGCACTCGGTACTGTGACCGATATTGTGAGCACCCCTCCAAAACCGCTCAATAAGGGTGGTGCAACTACAGATTTCCCAGATCCTCACTGATTTCAAGAATGCCATCTTCCAACATGACAACGTGTGCTGTGTTTAGCAGCCTCTGTGGGCCCACTAAAATGGGGATGTCCCGAAAGGCTAGTAATTTGCAAAATTCCTCTTACTATTCTACTGGAATAATTTGTCCTACTGGAACACGTGCAGCCCCTGACATACAGCACCGCTATAAGCTAATTAAATACGTCAGGTTCGACGATTATACCTGTTGAACCTATGCTGCCTCTGAATATGAGCAAGGAACAGAAGTGAGGAGACACAAGGAAAGTTTAGAAGGGAGGTCTAAAAGAAAAAAAGTCGGCAATGTGGAGGGGTAAAAGGCGACCAGGCAGTTTGCCCTGCGAAGTTGGGGCCAAATGGGTGTCTTGCCTCTGTCAGAGGACTTCAAAGCGCCGAAAACTTGGAGTCGCCCCGAACATGGTCTAAGCGACTAACCGCTATGCGTCAGAGGAGGTGAAGCACTACTCTCTCTCTTCCCTTTGGCTAGAGTTCATGCAGACGCATCAGACCAAACGTCTCTAGAAACATACACACCTGTGGAGGTCTATCCGAGCAGTTAAGTCTCCGAGGCGCCTGAAACGTGCCATGAAGAGCCTAATCATCCAGAAAATGAACTACCGATTTTACGACGCCGTAGCCGCTAAAGGTTCGAACATACAAAGCTAGTCTCAGGGCCATGGGCTGCATGGGCCTGTCATCCATGTGCGTTCCTCCTGCCGCATACTCAAGATGTGCTGCCAAAGAGTTGCAAATCCAGTGGTCTGGCAGAGACTGCGAGTCCGTTGCCTCCTTTTGCTCAAAAGATCGAGTTACCACCACAGTCGAGACTTCCGGCTCCTGCTCATCGCCCTCCCAGTCTGCCTTGTGTGTGGAAAAGCAGAATTTTTGAAAAACAGATAAAAAAACAAGGTAAACTGGACGCGAAAAATGTGCACACTGCACAGAACAAGCGGTAAAAGAGGCACAGATCACGATGATCGCTACAGCCAAAATACCAAAAATGCCAGGTAACGGACTAGACGCCCCAGTCGAAAAATCCGCCAGACCGGGTCTGGTGTGTTTTACCCGTTCACACCAGAGCGGAAATTCAGACACGGGTTCTGGCGTGTCTGGTGTACCCGGCCGGTTTGGTGTGATCTGGCGTATCCGGTCGGTTTGGCATGGTTTGGTGTGATCTGGCGTATCCGGCCGGTTTGGCGTGGTTTGGTGTGATCTGGTGTATCCGGCCGGTTTGGCGTGTTTTGGTGTGATCTGGTGTGCCCGGCCGGTTTGGCGTGTTTTGGTGTGATCTGGTGTGCCCGGCCGGTTTGGCGTGTTTTGGTGTGATCTGGTGTGCCCGGCCGGTTTGGCGTGTTTTGGTGTGATCTGGTGTACCCGGCCGGTTTGGCATGGTTTGGTGTACCTGGCTAGTTTTGTGTAATCTGGCACCAACCGATCGGTGCCACATACTATAACTTCGCACGATTACAGTGTTGCCAAAACAGCGGATGTTACTAATCTTAGCACCATTGTGCCATGATTAAAATGTACTGTGGATCAAAATGTGCACACTTTTTTATGCCCGAGAAATAATGGCAGGCTGCAAGACACAGTAGTTTTGATATAAAAAAATGGCCGACTTGTTTATTTCATCCTCGGTCCTCTCAGCTTGCTAGTTTTCTGGAACAGCCATTCAAACCTTTTGTGGCCTTCTTTGACTCTTCTTCAGAGGGGCCTCGGACAGCAGTGTGGCACCTGAAAAAGACAAAAACAGTGTGTTATAGGAGTTCCCTCATTTATAGGGACACTACGGGCACATATTAGGTTGAGCAAGACTGAAAGAATGGGTTTGTGTTATAACCACTTTGCTATTCCTGGTGAGAATGAAGAAGTTGTAAGAAAACGACAAAACTAAAAAATTGGAGTTTGTTTTTTTAAATGTGGAAACATGGGAATGTAGGCTACGTGAGAGCCGGCTATCCCATAAAAACTGAAGGATCCACTCCGAAAATTGGAGTGGTGCCTTCCTATTCCACTGCGTTTATATCTGTCTGATGTCAGCTCACCTATTTTGAGTGCTCGACTAAATGCTCCAGGTTTTAAATAATGCATTGGATAAAATCCAACAATAACTAAACGTACAGTAGCGACACTTATTGCTCAATATTAAGGCCATGGAGCTCACTGCGTCGTAGCATTGGCAGCCAAGATCATGACGTCAGGTCCACTTTCTGGCGTGGGTGATTGAAACTGAGCTGCAATGTCGGAGATTGTCAGTGCATGTTTAGGGATGTCAAACCCCAGAAATCAATCAACCATGTCACCTGATAACAGCTCATTAAAGTAACATTAGCAGTGAGTATACCATTGTGCAGAATATGCAACATGCTTCCCATACAGCCCGATATTGTGAAAGGAAATTTCAGCTCTTCAAAATATTTTAAGTTTTTTTTACTCCTGATGAAGCCAAGAAAGGCATAGGGGAAATTGTAGTTTTTTTATGTACTGTAGTAATTATGGAATAGATGGAAAGGAATTAAGTGGTCAAACACACACACCCACCTCTGGTAAAGACCAAACCTACAACCTTCGGATAACGTGTCCAATGCTCTACCGAATGAGCTGCAAAGGCAGTCATTCTCCCGTCCACATTATTGGGTACTCGTGAGTGTACAATCCCAGGAGTGCTAGACAGCACCACTCGTTGCCATGGTGATGAGTATGGAATACTTTGTGCCAGATGACGGCTCGTAGAACATATTTTTTGTAAGATGGCTGCTGCCCAACTTGCCCTATGTTTTCCTTGGCATCATTAGGTTGTTTCTAACAAAGAAATGTGCCCTGCCACTGTGGTCTAGTGGATATGGCACTCATGTGTGGATACGAAGGTAGCGGGATCGAATCCTGGCAGCTATGGCTGCACTGCAATGGAGGCGAAAAGATGAAGCCCATGTACTGTGCGATATCACTGCACGTCAAAGAATCCCAGGTGGTCAAAATTCTGCCCACCAGAATCCCAGGTGGCGGCTTATATACGCTGACAGCAGCGGCGTATTAGCTAGATTTTCCTCTGTGCTCTGTTAACCTTTCCTTTCAGTCTTACTTTATTCCTGCAAAGTTCAAGTCTGCACAAGAACCAAGAACTTCGTTTTTTTACATTGCAGCTGTTGCAGTTACTTAAACTGGTGGTGGCAGTGACCAGACACCATCGTAATGAGCCCGTAATAGCCGAGTGTAAAACGCATCAGCACATTGCTGTTGTCATGTGAAAACAAACCGCTTCATGTGATAGTGCTGTAGTGCACAGAACGCAACTTGGACAAAATGCACAGAGATGTCCATGACTTTCAAAGTGGCGTGATGGACAAGGAAAAAAAAACGGGGGTCTCGTTTTTGTTTACTACTACGAACGTTCACATGCATTCACAGATGCTAGGCAGGTGTTGGATGATATTTACAGATGTTTACGACCTGTTGTCAGAACCTTATGATTTTTCTGAATGTTTCTGTCTGTTTCAAAGATCCGCGAGAAAAGGCTGCGGTCACCTTCTGACTGGTTTGTTTTATTATATCTTGCTTACGACATTCCGGAACACCAAATACTGCCGCCTACTCCCTTTAGCAAAAAGCACACGAGTAATTGGATAAAGCATTGCATGACTGCATTTGTGTTCTTCAGCATAGGGAGCATAGGAACGTATAAGTGGCTGCTCACTTTGGCCGCCTGCAGCGGTCAGCTGTTTGCTATGCGCAGATATCACTAAGCCTTCACCGCTTCGAAAGCAGTGGGCGGTTCATTACTAAAAGACGCCAACACCCATAACATTCTAAGTTTTGTTACCGTTGTTGCCACTGTACCTTCTGCTCATAATTATGTGAAAGGTTGAAGGGAACAGCAAAACATTGGGAGCACCGCTAGCTACGCCGTAGGTATATACGGATGAGCTTTCGCTACGCACCGTGCGCTGTGCATGCACTGTGCTTGGTTTTTATCACAGGTTCATAATAGAAACTAGAAGAGCCGCAGTCCTGACGAAGACAAGTCCACTTGTCGAAACGTTGGCTCCTGCGACATTCCCTGTTCTACATTTTTTTTAGCGATCTGTTCATAGGCTCGCAATAGGCGATTTGCAGTCGTCACTGATTTTTTTATGCGGTCAGTTTAAGCATCACTGCGCTTTGTTGGCCAATACTTTCCTTAAAGAAAAGGGGAAAAAACAAGCGTTGTCCAGTCTGCCACCTTGAGTGGCAGTCGTATTGAGCTCGCTTTACAGAGCATCACAGTTCCTTAACGGCTTGCCGATCATGCAACTACTCTGTTTTGACACAATCGCAGACTGCTAAAGTGCCATACATTAAACACACGGAACTCGCTAACTTCTACAAGAAGTGTGCTGTACATGATGCTATGTCCAATTCTGCCAATTGTCCTACCGATTCCGGTCAGAGCATGATATCCTTAGGAAAGAGGAGAAACACTGAGGTCATTTTGCTGCTAGTTGTTGTGGAATGTCGACACATAGCCCAACCATCCAGCTTCATTCAAATAAAGCCACTAAAGCTCATAAACACAGCGTGCCAATGCAGCAGCTATGCAGCTGAACGAACGGAGTACTCCAAGTACCGGCGTGCACTGCGGCAGCGGCGGCGTAGTGGAACTCACGGTGAGATCAGTATATTGCTAACTGTTCTTTACATCTTTATGATAGGCACTAAACAAGCAAGGCTTGCACCATGTGCGCAGCTAGGCATGGCAAAGTGACACTGGTAAGAAACCATACATAAATGTTTAGATGGGCATTAATCACAAAGCAGCAACAATGCAGGCAGCCAGCAAACACACAGAAATTGCATAAGGTAAGCAGCACAATGCTCACAGCTTCCACATTATAAAAAAAAGGCACCACCAAGTAGTTCTTATGTGGCAGATACTAGAACAAGAACACTCAACGAGAGTGTAACAAGTCATGTGAGGCATAACAGGGAGCACTGCAACAAAGCAGGCAAACTTTGCGAAGGCTTATTCTAGCCGAGAATCCAGTACTATACTGGACAGTAATTTAGGCTTAATGTTCCAATAACTGCTGTGGGCAGTGAAGGACATAGTGGCAGATGTGTGGCATTGTTGCTATATTTAACCCTTGGTATGCACACACACTCGTATAGGCAAGAAGTTCAGCATTTCAGAGTTGCACCAGGTTACTGTGGCTTATGAGTGAGCTAACTGGTCTTAGTAGCAGCCAGGGGCCCATAGTCACTAAATTTGTAACAGGTAATAAGTAAACAATATCTATGACAGGTGGCTGACAGGCCTATAAATACGTGCTGCAACTGTGCAGACTGACCTCTAAGCACTTCCACTTCATGAGGTGATAATGGCTGTTGCACCAGCTTCTTGCCACCTTCTGCCATAAAGGAGTTCGGCAGTGTAGACCCTGTAGACCGTCATTGTGCAAGTGCATCTGTGAACCAGATGACTGCCGCAGACCTTTCCACAATGTGGGAGTCCTTGTGCACCCACATCAGGTGGTAGTACGAGGGCTTCAGTACAAAAACCCCTTTTGCCATACGAACCTGGAGACAAATGAGAAATTGTTACATGAAACACCAATCAACCCATCCCAATGACAAAAATGAACGCATGGGAGTGCACAACCAAAAGCTTTTCCACTTGTTAAAGTACCAAGAAAAGCGTTGTTTTGCGTCCTACATGGCCAGTTGCAAGAAAAGAATGGTACTTCTGTATGAATATCGCAAGCTTCAATTAATAGAAATTTTATCCCCACCTACTCAGCACAGAGGTGAGAAAATAATTTCGGGGACCTGGCATGCCAATGTCACCGTCAGTTCAAATTCACAGAAAGACAGCTATGCCCCTTTTGTGCAAGATGTGGCAGCTAAGGTATTTTGCATCTGCATACCTATCACAGCTTTAATTGATGAAAAGATCGCTAAAAAGTATGGAGAACAGAAAATGTCGCTGGAGTCAACATTTCATCAAGTGGACTTGTTTTCGTCAGGATGGCAACCGCATTCTCGAGTGTTTGTTTCTGTATGCTTTGCACATTCTCCCCCGTCCACAGAAGAAGACGGCACATGCAAACAAACAAAAAACAGAGAGAGAAGGAAAATGAGAGGGGGAAGTGGAAAGTTGAGTGACATGTGTTAGCGTCACTAATAGAAATGGAAAGAGCAAAAAAGAAGGATCCGCTCCTGGGCGTGGGCTACTCTTGGAAATGCACTGTATGTGCACTGTAAAAAACCAGGACGAAGAAAGGAACAAATACGCAAAGTACAGGTGCTGCACTTGCCGCATGTTCCCCTCTTCCCGCACTGCACACACAGTGCGTTTCCAATGAAAGCTTTTTGCTAAAAACGTGGCTACACTGTTTAACACCATTGTTCTCATTGAACTAGGCGGGGGATGAGAACCTGAAAAGAGACTTTTGGGAAGAAACATTGTTTAGCCTGTACAGGTGAAATACCTTAACGTTTTATTGTCTTTGCTAACCCTCCACCATATCTAATGGACTCAAAGGTTCTCTTACGTTTATGCCTGTAGGCTGGACGGTACTGAACTCGTAAATTAGATACGATTCCCTATATTTTCTGTCCCCCGACGAGCGGAAATTTGCCTGACAGAAAACATCCGCTTTTATAGCTGCACCTAATAAAAGAATTGATATTTAGGAATTCGCAGTCTTGCCTCAAGAGCAGCCAAGCTGAGGTTCACATTATTTTGATTGGTCTCAAGTTAGCTGATATTTGCAATTTGTTTCTGTAATCTTACCAACAAAAACTCATGACTGCAAGCCGAGTACTACTATTGGTTGGTGTCCCCCCTTTTTTCACCTTTAACTTCATCCCAACCAGACAGATCTCTGTCAAATGTTCACCTTTAAAACGAGTACTACTATGCACTGTGTCAGACTAAGTTCAATGAAATCACAATCCTGCAACACCTTTTCTGGTCACAAAATTGTCACGTCAAATTGATACAAAGCGAGCATCCACCGCTAAAGGCCTAACTGTTCATAAGAGGGCATGTGAGCGCTGGTGCCACTGTGGGTGTCTTTGCAGTGGCAGCGGTTTTTTTGCTTTATACACTTCTCCCCTTGTCGCTTTAGTTCTGCGTAAGTACTTTTAACATTGAATGTACATGAATAAGTGCTTAACAATATGTTCTGCCATAAAATGAGCACGCTTGCCTAAAGTGAAACAGCTGCTTATTTCAGACATTCACCATGGTCTCAGTTAAAGAAAACAAAAAAGGACACTACATTACATTTTTACGTACCAGCACCACCTCATGATTATAATGGGGGCCGTGGTTGAGAATTTGAATTATTTTCATTACATATGATACTTTCATAAATCCAAGTGCATGACTGTTTTTGCATTCTGCCCTCAAATGTGACTACCATGATTGGATAATGCATCATTCGTCTCTGTGTCTGTGCTTCAACTCATGCTCGGTTAATTTCAGAAGTTTAGGTTTCTCCATCAGCCAGTCACGTTTTCACTGCTCACTTGCGATGGGCTACAACTATACGCACTCGACAGAAGCAAGGACAATGAACTTTGGGAGGGCAGTGACAGCAGCTGCAACGATTCCCACTTAGACCTCTCGACCAGTGATTATGACCAGACTGTGCATGACCGGATCTGGGTAGTTGAAGTACGCGTTAGTTCTGCCGAACAAAAGAAGTACGGTTCATATTATGCAAGCAAATAAGGTAGTTCAGCTTGTTGAAACACTGACACTGAATGCATGCGTTTGCATGAGAATTGATCTGTTTACAAGTAGGACCAAGGTTTGCGATTCTGATATACGCTTGACTGCTCACAGATATTCTTGGGCAGCATCAGACTTTAGTGTCGGCTACACACATTCCAGGGACACGCATTGAAATTGTAGACAGTGATGTCCAAGGCATTTAAAGTGTTTCATGGATACATGCATTATGCTACAATTCAAACCTGAAATCGCCATCTTCCTGCCGTGACACAGCTGGCTCCGAGTCCTTGCACTGCTTTTAGTTACTCAGTAAACCACATCGAACATGAGTCTGGTGCTGGGCCTGTTGGTACTGTACATACCTGAAGAAAACAAAGATCCAGCGTTTATAGACACGTTCACAAGAGACTATATGTGTATAGATGTCGGTACTTGCAACAGTTTAACGGGAAAAAAAACGTGCAGAATTCAAAGAGAAACTGATGCATGTATGTGCCATACAAAAAAAGTGAGAAAGACAAGAAACAAAAAGAAAGAAAAACAGGTACTCATGGATAAGCTGGCTTACTCAGAAAAGTGTTATTACTACAATGTGTCTGTCTCTGCCTTCTTTATATTGATTCAGTTTTTGTATGATGCATGCGTGCATAGCCTTCCTTTCAAATTCAGAGCTTTTTTCAATAAACTTTTGCATATTGTTGTGCATTCGCCTAAATTCTCTTCTCGCATATGCGTCTAAAAAAGCTGTGTTCAAAAAGGGGTTGTGCAAATGCAGCCAGAGCCACGCACAAATTGGAATGCAAGAGAGTGCAAGGTGCCACTTCTGCAACCGCCGTGTAAGCATCAAGCAACTATACGGTCACGAGAACACTTAATATATGCTTCCACTTCCTAGAGCAGGCTGCTTTCTCTGGTTTCCTCTTAGATACCTTTTCAGGATGAACATGCTTTGCCTTTTTTTTTTCAAGTCATCTTCTTGGGAACAAAAGACGACACAATGGCACACGCTTGGCTCCAGTGTATAAGGATTAAAAGAAATCTGTCATGCATGCCCAGTGATCACGGCCACACCGTGCAGATCAATGCCAGTCTGACCACGAACTCAAAGCAGTGGTCCACCTTGTATCTCACATTTTTCGTAGCTCAAGTAAAAGTAAACAAGCCATGTGTGCTAATAGTTCTCTTGCTCTCAGGCTGCATTATACTTGGTGGTTTAACACATGAATGTGAGCACAGCATTTGGACGAATGCATAGCATTTGGATGAATGGAGCTCAAGAGTGGATGAACCTCCGGCACGTCCACCTTTGAGCTCCATTTGGTCGATAGTTTTAAAATTATGCAGAAAAAGAGTGAAACAGTGGTTATTCACCTTGAACGTTCAAAAAGCCAAATTTTCGAGCCAGGTTGGGTGGGAATCTTAAGAGAAATCCAATCATTCAGTATCAAAGTTAAATTGGGTTATAGGTTTCGTACAGTCTGTTGGCAACAAAATTCCTTACGTAAAATGACAATGTGCACCATGTCAAGACTGCAAGTGGTGGTAAATCAAGTTGATACCAGTGGTGAAAAAAAAAGCTATGCATTATGAATGCACCTAGTGTGAAGTGCACTGTTGTTGTGTACTGACTACAGTGTTGTGCATCATTGCTAATACAGAAATGTTGAGAACAGTAAGATAATAAAATGCTTCGTCTAAATCAAAACAGTGAATTCATCAGAGGCAGCATAAAGATTATACGTGCTGCACTTTCTCATTTTTGAGATATTGCACTCCCTTTGAGAATTGATGGCCTTCACTCATAGCAAAAACTTCCATCCATATGAAAGCACTTTGTAAGTGCCCAACAAATGAAGGTGACATAATGCAGAAGGCTTTTCCTCCCAATGAAGCTTAATGAGAAGAGTGGAGTGTGGTCTACTTAAAGATCAAGGCCGCCCGTATGGAACACACAAGCGCAGCACAAAGGCACCCACAGTGTGTATTGCCAAACCAACTTGGGACAGGGACCACGTACGGGCATAAGGCCCACATTAGCAAGCGACATCACCTTCTCTAGGTGTGATGTGCACTGGTACGCACGGTGTGCAAAGAAACATTAAAAGCCTTGTTCATTGAATAAGTTTATAGTCATTACATTCATCTTTCTCCTTTCCTTTCTCTTGAAGTATCTGCTCCTAATTCAACGTACAATTTTTCAAAAATATGCTTGCTCACAAGTTTCTTGAATGCAGTACTCCGAGAATTATACAGCAAGGGTAGTCCTTATTTCAGGCTATTGGAAGGCCTTGGTCATTAGCACACAGATTCCGCGCAATTTTAACACGATATCTCATAAGTATATTCGGAAACAGTCGTGTCGGCCATACGTACAAATTCCCATTTGCAGTGAACTCGGTGTTCCAGTTCAGCTGCCCGATCTGCGCAACGTTTAAAAAACACGCACACAACACACACGCGCGCGCGCGCGCACACGCGTTCCTGAGCAGAGGAATGTATCACGTAAATAAATAAAGGTCAAAGGAAAGCATAGGGCCGATCGCAGGGACGATGCGCTGCCGGCAGATCACGCACTGCAGCTATATGGAACCGTTTTGTTCCGAAACGATAACTGATATTTTAGAGGGTTTCGGTCCAGTACTGACGAAATTTCGGTTCGGATCCGCTTTGGCGCCATAGGAAACAGCAAGCACGGCAAATTGAACTTTAAAGCAACCGACAAGGCGCGGTTGATTGCGCACAACTATTAGGCGGCATCCGTGGCAATCAGTTGCGCCTTCACACGGACGCAAGAAAAGGGGAGAGGATAGAAAGCCATTACGGCAGATCCCACTGCGGAGAAACATCAATTACAGCAAAATAGTGGCTCATCGCATAAGGGGCCCCACTAGCGCAGCTTACGTGGAAGGCGAAGCCGCAACTCGTCTCAAACCAGCCGCCTGACCGCACAGGCCATCGAAAGAGAGCCGCGGGGCTACGCGACAGTGCTACGATACCTTCGCGTTCGCAGTGCGCAAACGGCGCATACAAGCATGCTTGCCACACAAACAAAAGTTTATTATCGCGCTTTAGAAAGCAACTTTTCTAGCGCACGATGAGTACGCAGGAGTTCTGCTACCCCTTCCGTTGTTTTTGTGGAGCCTTTCTTATCGCGACTCACGATCGCACGTGGGACAAAGGTTCAAATGACTGACTGTGATACGTACCTGTTTCCGTTCGATGGTTGCTCCCCGGCACGAAACAGTAGGTCTTCGTAATCCGTTGCGCCGGTAAAACACAAGAGACGTGCGCACAGAGCAGAAAAATGCTTGAAACGAGAAAATAATGCGACTTGGCCGAGATGAGACCGGCGCGAACAGCTTGTTGACATTCCAGACGCACACAGTTGCCACACTGCATGGCCCCGTACGGCCGCACTCGCTATACACACTTTACGTGCAAAGTTGTTTCGCAAACGTAAATCAAAATGCGCCGTCATCAATTTGCATAACACACGAAACAAAACAAACGCGATGTATGCACAAATATAATGCTAACGAAGGTTTTTTTAAAACCAGAAATGACAATGTTCACTCATGATAGGCACGAATCGAGAGCGCGAAATTCAAAACGTCCTGCATGCAGAATGCATACAGGATCGAGGCGTTCTTTCTAGTGAATGGATTCTTAAACAAATGAACAATCATGAAAGTTTGATTAGGCATACTAAAATATATTGAACGTTAGTAATTTAATAATTTAATGCAATTAATATTCGCAATAACAATAATATAGTTTAATGTAGGCAGCTTTTACAGGCAAGCTAGCTTTCGGTATAATTAACAATGTTGCCCATATGTGAAAACAAACAGATGCAAAATATATTGGCGGTATTCCAGAGAACGCCTTTTATAACACGGGCTTTTTAACACATTTATAACAACTGAGAACGCTTTTCATAAAATGGGTAACATGGAATTAGCATTAAAACAGATCAGAACAATATTTTCCAGGAACTAAGAATACCTTGGTGTGTTTCATGTCCACTCGGATATTTTATTCACCTGTCTTTTTATGCAACAACACAACCATGCCCAACTTGTGTTTCGTACTCACAGAATAGCGAACGCGCTACAATACACACCACGCCGCAGGTTGGCGTGTACGCCACAGCCAATCACACCAGGGTGCCGGATACGCCAGAACACACCACGCCACGAGGCTTGTACACCAGAACACACCACACCAGACTGGTGTGTTTTCCAAACACATCGCTCGAGGCTGGCGTGTACGCCAGAACACACCACACCAGTCTGGTGGGTATGCCACAACGTATCACACCAGGCTGGTGTGTACGCCAGAACACACCACACCAGTCTGGTGGGTATGCCACAACATATCACACCAGGCTGGTGTGTACGCCAGAACACACCACCCCATGCTGGCGTGTACGCCAGAACACACCACACCAGTCTGGTGGGTATGCCACAACATATCACACCAGGCTGGTGTTTACGCCAGAACACACCACCCCATTCTGGCGTGTACACCAGAACACACCAGTGTATTCTGGTGTTAACACCAAACACACCACAACACACCAGACCCACTCTGGTGGGATTTTCAACTGGGAGGCTGGAATCGTTACATCTATTCCCACATTGTCGTTAGACTACAGCCATGTCTTGTTTATGAAGCTTTGCGATTTGGTTCAATCTGGACATGCGTTATTGTACCAAATAAAAAGACTTTTATGAGACATCCCTCATGCCACTAATTCTGTATACAGAACGCTAAAGGTGTTTCAGCGCAATTGCGTGAATCGCAGACAGCCCATGGATATTTATGACATCGACTGTGGTAGATGACATACAGTTAAAGGTTAAATTAATCGGAGCACACAACGGGTCATTCCACAGTTGTCAACGGGGCATTGTGCGCCTCCACGTGTAGCTTAAATCCTAAATTGCTTATGCGCTGATCGACAGATCGCCCAACAGTTTTATGAAAATTGCTTCGGAGAATCGGTCGACCTGTCTCCCGTGCGTTACCATGGTTTTAGATTCTCGGAAGGATGGTGTTCAGCCACAATCGGAGCAATGGATGACGATGCAGCGCTGAACTGTACGAGGTACGTTATATTAATTCCGGTGCAGCGAGTCATTGAAGCATCTTCGGTCTGCCCAACGTAAATTGTTCCACTAGTCAGGGGAATTATACACACAACCTTTTCCGGGCAAACGAAGAAAGCTGAATATGGTGCACAGGATAGAACAGACCGAGCCAAGTGTGTGGGCTCACCTACTTGCACAGTTTCGGAAGGTTCTAAGTCGCTATATAAAGAAGTAAATAAATAAATACATAAAGCCGCATGCGCTTCAGGCGCACTCTCCTATCTTTTTCAAATTGTCGATCTATGGGACAGGTTGTGCACGTAGGGCAGCAACACCAACCAGGGGCGTAGCAAGAAATACTTTCTCACGAGGGGTCTTGGATCTTTGACATATCAGTGAGAGGGCGGTGAGCGGGAGGCTCCCGGCATTTATTAGTCACATATAAATGGAGAACTGCGTTGTCTCGATTACCGCATTCAGTCACACATGTAGCGGAGGTAGGTGCAGTAGTAATAAAGATGTATCGAGATAAGGTGAAGAATAAGCTGTATGGGGAAAGCCGAAGCACTCTGGAACCCTGAAGCCTTAGCTAGTGCCTAGACGGTGTCAGAGCTGCTTCATTCGACTTGTAGGAGTGCCTGCGTTGTACGCAGCGTATCTCCAACACCATGTACATACGTAGAACAATATCCATATGTTATGCTCAATTACGGCATTGGACGAAGGCCGAACTTTTTTTTTGACGATTTGAAATACGAGTAAAAGGCACCCTATAGAGGTGCTTCATATTCCCAAAAACGCATAATATTTGGCGACGATACACGAATAGTACAGCAATGCTACAGTTGATGCGCTCACAAAAACAGTGTTTCGTTCATTCTCATGTGTAAAAATTGTGTGAATGGGACCTTAGTACGCGACTTCTGGCGTAAAAAGAGAATTTGCTTCATCAGTGATCGCCACAAATGATCCTGTACACGTAACTAGCACACATTTAGTGAGTCCAAAAGGACATTACTTTGAATATTGTTCCATCCTTCGAACTTGGTACCTTTCTTAAACCAGGGCATACTTCGATATATTCAGGTGTTTTAAATCTAACCATGTTTGCCAAACAACATATGATGTTTACCGGAAATTTGGAGTGAGAAAGAACTACATCCTTCGCTGGTTATTAATTTGGCGACCGGTAGAAAGTCTCGAAATACCAGTAAAAAAAAGGAACCCATTACCCTATTAAAGTATGCTCAGCACTGTAGAACATTCACAACATGCTTCTCATATCTCCACCTGACACATAGAAGAGAGACGCACGACACTATAGAGCTGGAAAATGATCTTGCGAATCACAGCCAGTTATCGTGATCACGGATAAACATGCGCTAATGTGCGCCGAACTCTATTGAAAAGAGATAAGAGTAACTTCTGCCCAAAGTTTCCGCAAGGCACCATGCAACTGCTTCGGTAAACTGAAAAGAAAATCCTATTCGGCTCGACATCGAACGGAGTGTGTGCTTATCGGTTGACGGACGAAGCACCCATGTGTGGATGCCTCCTCGCGTAGCCTGCTAGCCACAGCGCCCTTACATGCGGGCGTACGCCACGCATAGTTTCGAGGACCTTCATTTCTAGTGCTGCAGGAGAGCTAAATGCGTGCGTGTTTTTGTTATTTAAAATTACAAATGTATTTGGCCTTGCGCTGCAATGTTCCCCGTTTTTTGCAATCGCCTATTGCGTGTGTCGAGACCGTGTCAAGTCATTGTTACGCGTCCGCTCCAGCACAATTATTTCAGCTTGGCTGCCCCAGCGTCTTTCAACCATACGACAAAGAGCAGTTGCCCTCCTTATTAACAAAAATTACGCTAGAACCTTCAATGTGTAAATGCCGTGCGGTAGTGATACCATATAGCGATACGTGGTTGTTTTGTGGCAGCACAGATGAGCTCATATGAGCTGACACACAGGTAATGGGACCCTTAAGCTTCCCAAAAGTTGAACGCGATAGCGATGCGTAATGCCATTGTCATCGCGGTCTGTCGCTTGCCATATCTCTTGAGTCACCTAGCCACGTAACTGTTATGACACAACACTTCTTATTGAGTGTCTTTAATCTTAGAATTCGGGTGGTGAATTGCTGCAATGCAACGGTCAAATTACAAAGTGGCGATGCGCCATCCTAACTCGCCGATCGAGAAGGCACCACAGTGCGCTTAACGTTTGTACAGAGGACATAATCCATTGGAAACATGTGAACATGGCGTATTTCCGGATATGCAAGCATGTATACTGTGCAAGAGATGGATGGATCTCGGGCCGCAGACAGTAAAGGACCGCCAGCCCATGCGCGCCGTGCGCAGCAGTGCGTCTACTCCAGTACCGGCAAGGGGTAACCACCGCGCACTACGCTCCACGAAACACATGCTCACGTCGTCATTTCTACTTCTCAGCGTGCCTCTAGCGGCGATCCCCACAATATCTATGCCTTGCCATAAGCGCTCATAGGAATCCTTAACACGCGGTCGAGGGCGTAGCGCATCGCGCTTCGGAGCGATGGTTCCTACGTCCCATGTCCACTGGATCCGAAGGCTCCTTTCCTTCTTTGCATCCACCTCGAATTTTCGCTCACGGACAACGGTGATATTCCGATAACAACACCATAATTTCTGCCAAACTTCTTTCATGATAAAAATTCGTAGTGCTTAAAATGTCGTCTTACTCTGCAGCACTGGTACCACTATAGAGAAAGTATCCGCCTCACAAGCGAACTTGGCGAGTGGAACTGAAACTGTTTACCAAATAGGAATAAATAGTGTAAAACACGAGGATCTCACATGACGCGAGAGCGCGCTGTTTAATACAAGTTGGGCGTTATTGGGGCTTCTTAGAATGACGTAAAATAGCGCACATTATAATAGCGTAGCCCTTTAAGCTATTCGGTGAGCCTGTCTACGTCCGGAAACTCGTCGAGCCGTGTGTCGCCAAAGCAACCGTGTCCAGCGAAATATAGCCAAATAAGCTAAGCTTACTTCAGGCTAATGCTGCTAAGAGAAGCCTGGTTAAGATAAGAGTTACCAAAGATTAATTAGGCTATGGCTAATAATGTCACACGTAATCAAGTTAACAACACCTACACATTCCTAATTAGGTCGGTACTAGTTACGACGTGTACCGCGCAGTTCCAAAAATGCAAATATAATTCTTATCCACAAGAAAGGTGACATAATAGAGTTAAAGAATTACAGACCAATTAGCCTACTCCCAGTAATATACAAGCTATTTACAACAGTAATTTCTACGAGGGTGAGAGAAACCCTCGACTTTAACCAACCGAGAGAACAAGCTGGTTTTAGGAAAGGTTTATTTATTTATTATTTATTTGTGATACCCTCAGGGTACATTAGTACATTATAGAGGGGAGGGGCGGAAATACAGTTGAACAGAAATAAATGCAGGAAAGTAAGTACAGGATTATGTAAACACATTACAGAAAAGATAATGATGCTACATAATAGTAAATATTACACGCGAAGAATACACTGTATTAACAGACATTGGAAATCAAAAAAAAGTTAAACAAAAAACAACAAAAAACAAAAAAAAACAAAAAAGACAAAAACAAAAGGAAAACAGCCATTCAATGCCAATAATAGTTATACCCGTTGGAATAATTCACGATTTCAAGTTTACTGTTAGTGCATTCTTAAAACGAGTGGGGTCAGTGATTGTTACCAATGATGCAGGTAGGTTATTCCAATCGATTGAGGTCTTAGGAAGGAATGATTGTGAACATGCTATGGTGTTGTGACGAGGTCCATTGACTTTATGCATGTGATCATGGCGAGCTGAATGGTACGGTGCCGGGTGGATCCAGAGTGAACGAAGAATTGGGTTGTGGTAATAGATTTTATGAAATAATGAAATGCGCGATTCCTTTCTGCGAAGAGAGAGTAATGGGATAAGGCGCGTACTCTTCATTAATGTAACGCTAGCAGTGCGGTGATAATTAGCGAGGATGAAACGTACAGCGCGATTTTGAACCGATTCAATTTCGTTAATTAATGTGACTTGATGAGGATCCCAAATGCATGAGGCGTATTCCAGTTTGGGGCGGACGTAGGTTATATATAGCAGCCGTTTCAACAGCGTAGGTGCTATAGAAAAAATTCTTCGTCCATTGTCGAGGTTACTCGACAATGGACCACAGCCACGCTATCAACCTAGTAATTGAGAAGTACGCGGAATACAACAAAATTTATAGGCCGTTTATCGACTATGAGAAAGCATTTGACTCCATAGAAATACAAGGAGTTCTAGAAGCTCTGCGTCGACAAGGAGTACCTGGCGTATACTTGAAACCATAAACAACATATACAAAGATTGCACAGCCACACTACTAGATGAGAGAAGCAGATAAATCCCAATCGGGAGAGGTGTGAGACAGGGAGATACGATATCCTTGATGCTATTCCCTGCATGTTTAGAGGAAATCTTTAAACGTCTAGACTGGGAAGACAAGGGAATTCGAATAGACGGAGAATATCTCAGCAATTTAAGATTTGCAGACGACATTGTACTCTTTAGCAATGGCGGAGAGGAACTACAAAACATGATTGATGACCTAAACAGGGAAAGTAATAAAATTGGGTTAAAAATGAATAGGCAAAACACCAAAGGTATTCTCAATAGCCTAGCTAAGGAACAGGAATTTAAAATCAACAGTGAACCCTTAGAATGTGTAAGCGAATGCGTATACCTGGGACAGTTAATAACAGGAACTCCTAACCATGAAAAAGATATTCTCCATAGAATAAGGATGGGATGGAGCGCATTCGGAAGGTATTACGAAATCATGACTGGAAACTTAACGCTCTCAATAAAGCGAAGAGTATTCAATCACTGCATTCTCCCAGTACTAACGTACGGTGCAGAAACGTGGAGGATAACGAAAAAACTAGAGATGAAACTAAAGAGCACGCAACGTGCAATGGAAAGAAAAATGATAGGGGTAACGCTAAGAGATAAAAAACGAGCAGAGTGGATCAGAGAACAGACAGGAGTAGCCGATATTATTATATGAATTAAAAGAAAGAAGTGGACCTGGGCAGGACATGTCATGAGGAGGAGGAATAATAGGTGGACAGTAAGAGCGACGGAATGGATACCAAGAGAGCGAAAACGCAACAGAGGTAGGCAAAAGGTTAGATGGAATGATGAAATTAAAAAGTTTGCGCGCATAAAGTGGAACCAACTCGCTCAGGATAGGGTGGATTGGAAATCGTTGGGAGAGGCCTTCCTCCGGCAGTGGACCTAAACAGGCTGATGATGATAATGAATCAAACTAACAATACTAAGTCAAATCTAACTAAAGTGATGGTAATTTAGTCAAGTTTATTGAAGCTAATAATAATGAAGTCAAGAATAATTAGGCTGAGGCGAATTTAGTCAAGTATGCTTAAGGTGACAAGTCTAACCATCTGCTATTTTTGACAAGCTTAAATAAGCATAGACGAACTGCGGCAAGCACAACTTAGATAAGAATGAATGGGTTGCCAAATGGCACCATGCTAACCCTAGGAGGAGCTGGCGAGGCCAAGTAGGACTAGAAAAGCCATGTCAAACTTCATGTTGATCACGATCGCTGCGTAATGCCTTGGGCAACTTAACGTAGGCATCGCCATTGTTTTGAAGAACACATGTCTTTCCTGCCTAAATTAGAGGGATATTTCTCGTGTCATGGTTACATAATCGCGCGAAGGAGCAATATTTTCTAATAAAATTAACTGGGCTTGTTAAGCCTTTTGCATTTGATGGAATATTGTAGAGAGAGAGAAAAATTACAATATATGTGTGTAAGTCGTCGTGTAGGGTACACAACCTAGTACTTGGGGAAAATGTGCATTAACAGGATTTCTCCCATCCGCAGAAAATTGCGAAAAACGAGAGAAAATTCAATGCTCAACTATATTTACTATCCTGAGACGAACCTCGACTTTATAGGCAAAGTACACCTTCAGTATGGAGAATGAAAGAAGCAGAGAGGGAAATGGCGAGGAAGTGGAAGCCGAAAAAGTTATTGGAAGAAAAGCCAAAGAAGTTATTGGCTCCGTGGAATGCCCAGTAACAATTTTTTCGCAAGCAATATGAACATTCTGCGTGCTTCAAGAACTACCGCGACAATAGAGCATCGTAATTTAAGTATTTGACTGCAGTGACAGCTTTCAATGAGCTAACAGTTGCCTGAAACTGCTCACAACACTGCGTTGCCGGGTGCATTTCAATGCACTCCGCCGACCGCTTATGCACACTTATGCTATGATGGGGCTGCTTCCTATAGGTCCACTTCGCGGCCATTATGGTGTTGCCCATATATCATACGCCCTACCATTGCAAGCCGCGGCATAACTCCGCAAATGTATTTTTCGCATACCACTGGTGTTGTGGCCATTAGGTGGAGCCTTGATATTTCGTTGCACGTAGGCGTCTCGTATGAAAACCCACAGGTTGCGGCTGCATGTAAACAATAAGCTGTGTTTACTTTCGTAAACGTTGTCCGAAAGCCTATCCCGGAATGCATATTAACACTGGCGTTAGACAAGCAACAAGAAAAGGCTCTCTCTCTCTCTCTATATATATATATATATATATCAGACGGGCAATCAAGGTATGAGCCAGGCAAGGGTGGAAGACGACGAGGACGATATCGTGTCTAGCGGTTGCATGCCATCTTGCCTGGCTCATACCTTGAGTGCCCGTCTCATACCGTAGCAATATATATATATATATATATATATATATATATATATATATATATATATAAGGAGGGCACGACAGGAAGTGTTTGAACGCTATGTGAACTGACCTTCTACTAAATTACGCGATGCCGGTATACTGAAGGTACATAAATTTTGCCCCTTTCTTTGGTGTCTTTTTTTACATCACTGAAGAGGACCACCAGTGCGCATAAAAGCACGGGAAATTTTGATGCTCTCTATCTCCTTCGTAGCGCCGAAAAAAACGTCACTTATATTGCGATCTTGCCTGCTTTCTCAGGGATCCTAAATTTCTATCGACTGAGGCCCATGTATATTTTCCTTTACATTACTAAGATCGCCAGTGGAAAGAAGTGTTCTATTTGCACAAGCAGGAAACATTTCTCACTATGCAATGTTTTGCAGTTTTCTACATGTCTATGTATCATGTATAACGGTGTGTACGTCAGCCCAATCGAACTTTTAATTTCGTATTGTACTCATGAACAACAGTAAAGCCTTTTTTTCATGAGAAGGGTTAACCTAAGCATGACATGCGCACCTATGGCGCGCTTTTTGCCGATCTGCTCTTAGTACAATTCACGACAAGATATTCGCGTATGATGCGACCTTGGTTCGTAGGTGAAGTAGGATGACATACGCCAGCATAGCAGCCGTCGTGATGAATTTTAAGGCAGGCCTATTGGAAGTACCTTGCAACTCATAGGCATGTGGTGTATAGGGTGTAACCTAAGGTAGAGGAACCATAGGACCAACAAATGAGTTTCGCATTCGGTTTGCGACCACGTCATCATAACGTGCACGTAAAGAAGCGCACGAAGATGACAGACCGTGTAAAGTGACCGTGGAAAACTGCCTAATTGCTTTCTTTCCAAACACAAGGGAGCCCGGCTACTAACTGTCGAATGGCGTCAAGAGAAGCGGAAAAGTGCAAGTGGCGCGGGCAGCATGGAGAGAAAAATGCTGAATGCTAAGCTCATCCTATCGAGGAACACGCGTCCTGCCTCGTGGTGGACAATTTGGAAGAGCGCGATTCTTGTTCGCTAACTGACCCCAGCGTCAAGAGGTCCACTACAGTGGTATACTCGACGATGACAGGGAAGCCATCAGTTTCCAGAGGACTCCATGTAATCTCCAAAGGACGATGCAAGGAGCTGTGTTCCTAAAGAAATAATTCAAGGCAACCATGGCCTTCTAAAGAAGCGTTTGTGACAGTGGCTACCGTACCACGGCCACAAATGAAAACGTACTCTGCGATGAAAGTCCCGTTCATTGGCTCACCGGATGTTACTTTAGCACAGCTACCCGAAGGGCACAAGATCCAACCAACTCTTCAGTGCTTCTTCAGTAAGATCGGTTAATTATTTTGTCGAAGAAGGACACCGAGTACTATTTTTCTAAAGAGGCGGGCATTCTGTACCAGTATTACACTCTCTCTACGGGTAGAACATTTAAGCAAGTAGACTTCCCTATATGCATTCGATATGGTATCCTAAGGATTTCTCATAAAATCATATGGCCTTTCATCAAGGCATTTATGGACGCATCGACTGAATCCTCGGTGACTTTCACTGCACTGGGACGCACAAAGATATGAAGAGTTTTGTCTGTATTTGCATATATGCGAATAGAGAACGCCATAAGGGAACGTCGGTGCCGCTTCTTCAGGGAATATTCCAGTTACAGAGGCACCGCTTCAGAGTCGCGATTGCTCCCGCTCGGCTGCTATTTGCAAGGTAAGCATACGGAAATAGCTTCGTACTGACCTTTCTCGACTTCGTGACGCTCTATAATGATGCCATAGTCCTTTATTATCGATGTTGTGAGTGTTGCAGAAGTTTTTCTTAGAGTGAAAGAAGTGGGCATGCCACGAGAGATCCCTATCTGCGAGACACAAGTTTCACGCGAGTTTGTGATTAGGCGGATAACTTGGGCCGAGGATCCGTCATAAGTGGCACGGGAGTCACATGTCCTAGTGCGTATGTCACATAATATATTAACATAGATAGCTTAAGCTTCCGGGTAAATAAATATTATGACACTGGCACTGAAACAAAAACAAACACATCTACTTTCCTACTCACCGGTGTGCCGTCGTCGTCGCTGTCGGGTTCATCATCGAGGACGCACTGTGATTCAGAAGGGAGTGCAGAGTAACCCGAGTTGCGTTGACGCGGCCGTGACTTTGCCGCACTGGAAGCGTGCACAGGCGAGATGGACAGCAGGCTGCTCCAATACGGCAGTGGACAACCGCTTGCACAAACCGCCGACACCTCGCATCACCTGCTCTGATTGCGGTCGCACTTTGATACGAGGCCTCGAACACTCAAGTGCCAGGCGTTCAGGTCAAGTACATCACCACTCAGTAGCAGTGGGAGGCTGCCGGTCACCATACGAGAATCAGGTGGACAACGTCGCCTGTTCCGAATGGCTTCAGGTCACCCAGTGGTAGACGCAAATTAGCAGCGCGAGATCGGCTCAACAGCCCCAAATTTCTGTGGGACGCCCGTTGTAAGAATGCCGCGACCTGAAGCTGCGGTCGGGAAGCGGCCGTTCGAAATGTCCCAGCCTCTCGCTGCTCGAGCCCGTCCGTGTCTCCTGAGTCCGTATTTCTTGTGTGTGCGCTTCCATGGTTTATCTTCCGAGCTGTTCTTCCTGCTCTCGCGGCAATGCAATCCACATCATCATAGCTGGTGCTACACATTCACCATGTCACCGCCATCCCAATCCGTATTTCCACAGCTGCCGCTTCAGCTTCGCTAAGTCGCGTCCAATCAATCCACTTCTTCGCAGGTGCTCACGAATGGGCTCGCTATGAGTTTCCACCTATGGTTCGGTGCAGTGGTACACAAATAATAAAGGTAAATATGTTCATGACGTTAGTGAAACAATAGCGCCAACCCTCTCGCGTGGACTAGTCAAGCATGTTGTGAACAAAACATTATTTTGGAACAATGTCACATTTATGGAATATTTAGTGACACCATTTCCTACTGTTGCTTTTTCTTAGTAATAACGTCAGAAACTCGCTTGGGCCGGCTGTGATGGGAGCGTTACCATGTGTTTTTTCACTATTCGCTCTAGCTGTGGCGAAAAAATATGACGATAATGGCGGCCAACATCGCTACCGAAAAGTTGTTGTCATGACAGAAAAAACTGCCTATGATGTGGAAATGTCAACAGGTAACGGTCACGCCAAGCGAACTGCAAGCGCCTAGCGAAGTCTGCTTGCGGACGGTTATGCAATGCGGTCTAGCTAGTAATAATTGCTGTGGCTTTAAGTGGGAAAGCTAGTCTTTCTTCTTTATTCTTTATTCAGAAATACCCTGCTTTGCCCAAAGGCATTAAAGCAGGGCGGTTACAGCTTGGAAAAAAAGAAGTCTTCGTTATGACAGCACACTTGGTCACAAGACAATTGATTCCACTCTTTTATAGTATGAACAGAAAAAGAATTAGCATAAAGGTTCGTTGCATTCCGGTATTCTTGAATTTTAAGGTCATGATCGGATCTTCCAGGCAGATAATATGATGGTTTCAGGTAAGTGTCTCTATTAATGTCAGTTTTTTAAGGTGTATCTGAAATAACAATTTCAAGCGCAATTTTCTTCTGCGAGAGGAGAGCACTTCCCAACCCAGCTCGTTTTTCATTTCGGTACAACTGTCCCCTCGCTTATACCGACTGAGAACGAACCTTGCCGCTCTGTTCTGTATTTTCTCGATCAGATCTACTAAGGACTTTTGACGTGGGTCCCACACACAACATGCATATTCCAAAATCGGGTGGCGAACGAAAGATAAGCAGTACTTTTCAGGACAGCCGGTGATGATCTCAGATTTCGTTGAACGAAATTTAGTGCCCTGGCGGCTTTTGCAACTACGGCATGCACATGCGCATTCCACGAACAATCGCTCGTAAGGGTTACGCCCAAGTATTTGAACAATGACTGTTGATCAATGACGTCACCATTCAAAAAGTAGCGTTTCATCCTTTTGCTTTTTAGTAAAAGGCATATGCACACATTTTTTAACATTAAGTTGCATTTTCCACTTCTCACACCACCGCACAATTCGGGCAAGGTCAGCCCGCAATTCAATGCGATCATGTTCGATTTTTATTTTTCTGTACACGACGGAGTCATCAGCGAATAAACGTACTCGAGAAGAAATGCCAACCGGAATATCATCAATGTTAACTAAAACAAAAGCGGCCCTAAAACAGACCCTTGTTGGACACCTGATGTTACCTCCACTGTGGATGAAGTAGTACCTTTGAGAATGACACGTTGTCGACGCTGTGAAAGGTAACTGGCTATCCACTCAGTACATTTTTATCAATACTTGCCCTTTCAAGTTTGTAAAGGAACAAGGGATGGCATACGGTGTCAAACGCCTTTCTGAAATCTAAGAACACACAGTCTGTCCGTTACCAGCCACTTCTGATACTCTATCGTGGTAGAACTCAATCAGTTGTCTTGTGCAAGACAGACATAGGTCTATAATTGTTGGCCTCTTTTTTGGAACCGCCCTTGTGAATGGGAACCACAAAGGCCATTTCCCAGTCCTCAGGCAGAATTCCAGTAGAGAGAGATTTTTTGTATATGAGGTAAAGATAAGTTGCGATGAGTCGGGCACAGTGCTTCAACACGCGCGGGGAAATACCATCTGGACCAGGGGCCTTGGTTTCGTCTATATTTTTTAAAAGGGATTCGAAGGGATTCGATGCCACTCACACAGAGTTGAAATGGTGGCATTAATGGTTGAGTTCCTAGAGGTGGCTCTGCCAAAAGGGATATTGTCTCAAAATCCGTTTTAGGTAAAAATAAGGAATAAGAAAATCATTTAGACACGACGCCTTATCGATATCACTGGACGAGATCTGATTATCGTGGACAATTTCGTTCACTCCGGTTGAATCAGTTCCACAGTTCCTTACGTATCTCCAAAAAAGCTTTGAGTTCGTTTTTATGCTTTTATTTAGTCGACTGAGGTATTGATCCTTTGCACTACAAACTTTAGATTTATATTCATTAGTTATCTCGACCAACCTGCTGTACTGTTAAGCAATTTGGGTTATTTTAAATGCCTTATGTACTCGTTGTCTTTTTCCTATTAATCTAAAAATCGCTGGTGTCACCCATGGTTTCTTGCTCTTTTCGTGTTTAACCGCGTTTGTTGGTACATGCTTCTCCGTAAGCTCTATAATTTTCGCTTTAAATAGAGACCACAGTTGTAATACATTGGTGTTCTTGCAATGACAATCGAAAACCGGCAAATGAGCACATAATTACTGAGAAATAGCGCAGTAATCACCCTTATCGTAAAAACATACCTTCTTCGATTGGCGGGGCTTGGGTCTCTTGATCTCATGCTTAATGGTTGCTAAAACAGCGAGATAGTCACTGATACCGGGTATACATGTGACAGAGTCTAAAATATTTGGCGAATCACAAAAAAGCAAATCTAAAATGTTATTATTTCTTGTGACCACAGTAACGTATTGAGTAAGACCGAACGTATCAACGATGTTTTTCATGATAATGTTTTCGCAACAACCAGTCAAGGCGATACATGTTGCACTAGACCATTTCAAATCGGGTAAGTTGAAATCATCGGCAAGAATAAACTGATCAGGTGTGTTGGAAATTATGTCGTACAGTTGCTGGTAACCTATCCGGGTCAGAGTTTGGGGGTCCATAAAATGTTCCGGCAACAAATTTCGTATTATCAGCAAGGGTTACCGTGCACCAGACGGATTCCACGTCATCGTACCCGATATCAAGTTCAGATGACCGGAAGGAAGAGTGAGCTAACAAGAACACCCCTCAGCCTGTTCTTGCCCTGTCGTTTCTGAAAACGTTACAGTGGCTAGGAAAGACCTCGCTATCATTGATTGACGGTATCAGCCACGATTCTGTCCCAAACACTATTTCTGCCCTCGTCGATTCGATGAAGCCCACGAATTCATCTATTTTATTCACAATACTTCTACTGTTTACAACAACGGTTAGGTTGCGGGAAGATGAAGCAGTCTTACGAGCAGGGTGCCACTTCTTTAGAGCTATAAGACTATAATGAACACGGTACTGCAGGGCACCCGCAATTTGGAACACTTAAGGCTCTGTCACGTGTCCTCATAAGGCAGAGCAGGCGAGCGTCAAGCGTTTCCTCTTTCATTGACAATGCGACCGCCATGGCTAGCGTCGAGCCCGAGGGTTTAGTTCGAGAGCCAAGTGTGACTGTAAAGTACTCGGGATGCCTAGGCAGGAGTATCCAAGTTATTAACTATCCGCATATCCTCTTTCTTTGGGGCAATATATCAGCGTACACGGGCACCTGTTACGCATAAATGCACTGTCACATTGAAAATTGTTTACTATTGCTTCTATTCACCGTATTCGGAGATTTAGTTGTTTTAACGTTAACTCATAGCGACATTGGAACGGAAGTTTGTTGGTGTTAGCTGTAAGTGTTACGGAAATGAGCGAAAACATGATGGTCATGCACACATCAAATGTGTTTATGTTAAAATATATTTATTAATTATTCTTAGTTAAATGCCATACTGATAATTTACTGGAGTTCTAATGCCACAGAGAACAGGTCCGTGACGTATATTTCCTAGAGATGCGTGATTGCCAGTTCACATATGCGACCTTTTCAGGGACCGTTTTCTCGAGAGTAACGACCTCTGAAGGGTTGGTCTGCTTATTCATTGGGAATATCATATTCCTCTTATTCAGTGATGCTCCCCTGTAAAGAACACACTTGACGTAGCAAAGAAGCATCCGTTGGTCAGACACCTTTACTTGTATAAAGAAAGCTTGTTGCTTGACGTATTGGGTGCTACAATGTCGTCAATGGGAGAACATACATACCAGCTGGACCCAAGCCATTGCGGATAATAAAGAACAAAGCGATCGTTCGGCGCCGCTCAAATGAGATCAAGATCTACAGCGCTAAATAACGTTCTCGCCCACCAATTGTGGGCACGAAAGCATGCTGAATCCAGTACTTCTTCAAATTCACTAACTATTCAACAATCGTGTAGAGGAATCGCACCAATAGTACCTTGACAGGAACAGTAAAGCGAAACGCATCAACTGAAAATAGTATCACATGTAATTAAGTAGAGTGCACCTATCGTATGTTTTGCGGGGGAAAACGAATTATCATGAAAATCCTGTTTATGGCGATCGTATCAACAGCAGGCGTGTTCAGTATAGGAGAGATAAAGAGAGGCCCCAAGTCTTTTGTTTTGAGCCACATTTTTATATGAGGTGGGTAAACGTCTACACAAAAAGTAATGAAACCTCGTATTCCTGAGTAGCGCGATTTTCTCGAAAAATATTCATATATCCGTACAGGTGCAGAAGAACACGTTCGCATGTTACACATGGTTCAACTCTGAAGGCCTATAACTTTAAAACTGGCGTGCTGTACCCGATGAAATTTTCTAGCATTCTACGCCTGTTGTGTTTATGGCCCGCTGATGCTTGAGTTTAAGTTGTCTAGGGTGCGTTTTTTATAAAAATCGGCAAACTTTGGCTAAGCAGTAACAGCCTCTGTCTGACCACGATTTTGGAGCTCCTTTTTTGTGCCGGTTTAACTGATACAGTGAAGCTCAATATGATTTCGAGTTTCCCAGAGATAATGAGCAACTTAAGATAAAAAGTGGATGAAACATATTTGTTTCCTGCAAAAATCACAGAAGTACCATAATTGCAAAAATAGCAAAAATTCAAAGATTTCAAGTGGTGTTTAAAAATATAATCATCACCAATATTTATAAAGCATTTTATAAAACGTTTACATTGCGTTTATTTATGAAAACTTTATATTGCGTTACTCCCACGGAACGTCGTACAATCAAGAAGGAAGCCAACAACATGCTTCGATGCGATTTTATTCGACCTCTAAACAGCCCATGGGGATTTGGTGTCGTTGTTGTGAAGCGCAGTTCTCTACACTTCGTTGAGGACTACCAATTACTCAGCGAGAACACTCGCAAGGAAGTTTATTCAGGAGTTCCCGACGTGATTGACCGCTTGCAAAGAGCAGAATTATTTTCATCTCTAGATTAGTGGTCAGGCTACTCAAAGTATTCATTTCTCACGACGCTCGGCCGAAGAAGGCCTTTGTCACGCCCGATGGCTTGTGCATGTTCAACGTCATGTTGTGACTGTGTGCTGGGCACGCTACCTTTCAGAGCATGATCGATACAGTTCTGCGAGACTTGAAGAGCCACACGTGTCTCTGCTACCTGAAGCACGTCGTCTTTATCGCTCCCGACTTCTGCATGCATCTTCAATGCCTGCGGCATGTTTTAACGTGGTAGAGCAGAGGCGACATTCAAGTAAATCGGCAGAAGTACAGATATTCAGCCCGGTATAGGAGAAATCATCCCTAAACGGCAGCAGCTCAAAACGCTGCCGTTTAGGGACGATTTCTCCTATACTACGCCACAAACAATCCGATGGCTCTTAGCGACGTACACGCGGACGCTAGCGGTGTTGGCCACAGCTCGGTCCCTGCGCAGAGCAAAGCTGCCTTCCCGTGGGTGTCGTGACATATGCAAGTCGCACGCTTTCTAGACCCGAGAACAATTATACTGTCTCAGAAGAGCCTTTGCAAAGTTCCAGCCTTATTTCTAATGGTTGCCCATTTGATGTCGTCCCGGACCACCATGCCCTTTTATGGCTGTCGCCATTAAAGGACTCCTCCGACAGTGTTGCACGTTGGGAATTTCGCCTGCAGCACTATGAAACCTGCGTGCTGTTACGCAGTGGACGACAACATTCCAACGCCGACGCCCTCTCGCGCCCTCCCTTGGCTGACGCCAATGCTTACTGCTCAGCATCGCAGGTTGGGGTTTCTTCTGGTTCAACTTGACACCATCGCCTGCGAACAGCGCAAGGACCCATTGATTGCCATATTAATAAGCTTCTTCTCCCATCCATCATACCACCAAGCTCACCATTTCGCCATTCGGGAAGACCTCCTCCACCGCCGCTGAATGAGTTCTTATTCGAAAGCCAAATAGTGCACCGCAGGTACTAACGACACCAATGAACGCAGGAACGAATTTTTAAACGAAATTTACGAGACACACTTCGTTCCCTCGTATGACACGTCAAAAGTCTCGAAATGAAATGCCTTAAAACAATGAATATTGTAAAGGCACTTTCAAATGCTATACATAGGTAGTGACGGGAACTGTCTCAAGAACTGCCTCTTGAGCCAGTTCAGCTCATCAGCTACTCCATGTGCTCTCGAGATCTTTGAACCTTTCTGCGATCTATCAAATCACGAGGCCAACGGTGCCTCCCGGACAAGCCTGATTCAAAGAATTTAAGCTTAGTCGAACCAAAGGTAGCTTGAACTCCAAGGTTCATACATATCTCAAAGCAAGCATACAGTTGTAGAATCCTTTTAGCCCCTTATGGGAAGTCATTTCCACTGTAGTTATAGTACGTCGTTCAGTGCGACACGTCGGTTAATGAAGTGACGAAACGCGATGTAGGCGCCCATATCCAGATGTATCATATGCAGGTGTAGTTGAAATACTCGTGCATCGTATTAGGCTCCCTTGCGCGTTGGTGATTATGGCCATCCATCGTGATCTGGTGGGCTATTCTCGTGATGATTATGTGCAGAGGCAGTCGATTTCGCTTATTGTCGCTGTAGTTGTGCTTAATTTCGCGTTATACCGTCGCCGCCTCCTAGGTGCCTCATAGGTGCAGCATCCGACTCCTAGGGGCGCATGTTGCGTTTGATTAGGCCTCGGCCTACCCAAGGTGTCTCCCTATTCCGCCGATTTCCGGAATGGGAAGGGACCCTTGCAAGCTCAGTAGATTTCATTATTGCGGCCCCATAGGGCTCGCGCCTTGCGCACCCCTGTGCTACCTTGGGAAATCTTGGTGATTTCCCTTTTATGGTTTGGAGTGCAATGTCCTCTGATCTGATAATAGCCTCCACACAGCAGATACATGTGCGTAATCGTGGAACGAAAATCACATAAAATAATGACCCGTGTGGTGTTCGAAAGGAATGCTTGAATAGGTACTTGCTATGGCTTGCACGTTAGTAATTATTATTTGCTGTGAAATGTGCAGAGTCATGCGCGGTTCCTCGCCCGTAGAATATTGTTACGGTGAATTGTCACTATCGTCCCGGTACGTAAATTTTGCAGCAAAGAAATGCCCTCTAATTACAGGCCAGTTTCTTTTGTTAACACATGCTGTACGTCACATATAAAAACATTTTTATACGTATTAGCAGGTTTCTAACCAATAACAACAGACTTTCACAGTGGCAACATTGGCTTCATGCTGGCTATTTGACAGTGGCGCACCTCATCAAATTTACTCAGTAGATTGTGCCGGCGATAAACACCTGTGGGCGGATAGACGCCATCTTTTTTGCTACGTGGCGGTACTTGACACAGGGAGCCAGACATATCATTCAAGTTGCGTTAATAAAGTTATGGGGCTCCAAACTAAGGTTTGGTGCCCATTACGGAGCTAATGACAATGTCTGCGACGGTAGATAGTGATGCCTATGACGTAACGGAAACAATAGTGCGGTCCTATAAGCGGGACTAGTCGAGGATCGGGTGGACACAACACTATTTTTAAAGAATATGAGATTTAGAAGAGATTTGCTGGCTCTATTTGGCACCGTTTCATTTTCGTATTATTAAGGTAAGAAACTTGCTCGGGCCACTTGTAATGGCTGCGTTACCACGCTATTTTTTACTGTTCGCCACAGCTGTAGCCGAAAAACTGTGGCGATAACAGCGGAGAACTTCGCTACCGAAAATGGATTTTCTAGGAATTATACAACTGCTTAGGATGTGGAAATCTCAACATGGTAACACACGGCAAGCGAAGCGCTGGCGTCTAGACAAGTCTGCTTCGGGACCATTACACAAGGCGCTCGACTTATCAATAAGCGCTGTGATTTGATGTGGGAAAATAAATATACTATAAGAAACACCGTACTGCAGAGCACCCGAGATCTTGAGCACTTATGGTTCTGTCACGTGCCCTCATAAGGCACAGCACGCGAGCATCCGGCGCTTCCGCTTTCATCCGTAATGCGACTTCGGTTGCTTGCGTCGAGACCGAGGGTTTAGTTCGAGAGCCAAGTGCGACTGTAAAATACTAGGTATGCCGAGGTAGGTGCATCAAAATTATTAGGCTATCCCACCATATCATCTTTATTTGGGACAATATTACAGCATATATGGGCACTTTTTACGCACATATGCACTGTCGCACTGAAAAGTAGTCTTTACTCGAGCTTCTATTTACCTTTATTAGAGAGTTTTGCTCTTTTGGCTTTTTTAATTTAAGGGCGGTTAGTAAGACTGCACCGGAAGCTTGGTATGTCTAAGGTGTCAGTGTAAAGAGAGACAGCTAATACATAATGGCTATGAAACCGTGAAATATCATCATCATCATCATCATCATCAGCCTATTCAGGTCCGCTGCAGGACGAAGGCCTCTCCCAACGATTTACAATCCACCCTATCCCTATATTTCTTTGAATATAAATATATTTCACTGGATGGGGATAGAGAAATATATTTATATAATAAAATTACATTTATGAATAAGCCTCTGTTCAACGTCATATTGACGTCATTCAGGGTAGCGCCGGAAGTTTGGTATGTGTTAGCTCTCAGTGTAACGAGAGGCAGCTAAAACGGGATGGCTAGGAAATAGTAACATATATTAATGTTTTAAAATTATATTTATGAATAAGTGCCTCTTAAATAACATATCGAAATCAGTCAAGGAAGCATTCATGGAAAGGTGAGAACCTACCGCAGTTCTAATGGCGCAGAAAATTTACTGAATGTTAATAAGTGTGAGTTCACACATTGTACCTCTTCAAAAAACATGTGCTCGGCAGTAAGGACCTATGAAAGGTAAGTCGGCCCATTCATTGCAAATGTCACATGTCTCATTTTATTCAGCGACACTCTGCTGTAAACAGCACACTTGACGTAGTAAAGAAATATCTATGAGTAAGAAGCTTTGACTTTTATCACAAAGCATGCTGCTCGACCTTTTGGGCGGTACAATGTCGTCATGCCGTCAGTGTGAGAACAAAAACACCAGTTGTACTCAAGCCATCGTGGAGAATTAAAGAACAAAACCTTCGTTAGGCGTGAGCCACCGGATGTCACGAATGCCGCGTTCAATAATGTTCTAGCGCACCACCGGTGGCCATCAAATCATTAACAATTCAATGCCGTATATGCCTAAATATGCGACAAACACAGAGTGGAAACTCACCTATATTAGTTTGGCAAGTTACGGTAAGTGAAATGTATGAACCAAAAGCCACATAAAATGCACGAAACCATAGTGCGCCTATCGGATGTTTTCTGGGGGAAAACGTACTATCATGAAAGTCATGAAAGTACGATTGCGTGACAGCTATGACCACGTAAAATATACAAAATGTGGGAATTGTTCTCTTATAGGTTCATAATGCCTAGCCTGCAAAACGCATTTCTAGTGCTCTGCACTATTTTGCTTCCATATACAACTGTTGTATCCCACACAGACAGCAGCAGTCTTCTGTCTAACACTTAGAAGTTTTGTCAAGTCGAAGAAGTTTTCCAGGGGTCCCTCAGGTCTTTCTAGAGCACATTATTTCGCCCTTTATACTTTAACAGGGAAAATAAAAGAAATCGGTTGTGTGACTGAGAGAGGAAAAAAATGCATTGCTGTGTCATGGTTGTTGAACACAACCGTGAGCAAACAGCGCACAGTTAAACATGAAATCGGTATTGTCGATTCCGCTTGTTTTCCGAAGAGGGGGGTCTATGCCGCCCGCCTAGTTCGTTTCGGTTCGCGAATATATGTTTCGTTTTGACATCATACTTTTGAAGATGGTAAGGTCAACACAACAACACATTGTGGCACTTTTGTGCCTGTTTTATGCCTAGCGCCAGTGGGAAGGGTATCAGTTTCATGACCTTGTAGTTAAGAGTAACGAACACAATAATGGGGCAGGCAGTTAAGTGGCATCTAGTGGACCTTTCTCTACCAGGCGTTGCTCGTGAACACCGCTTGCTCTCGGGGTTTCTTAGATGAACTGTTGAGCAAGCTACTGGCCGGCTTTTACAGCATTGAAGAAAGGCCTTTGCAATTTGCGGAGAGGGCTCTTTCCTCAAAACAACCTCGGTACCCTTCGAAGCCCCTGGAACGTCGATCCCGTACACTGCCATCTACCATGCCTTAAAACTGCCCCCCCCCCCCCAGCGAATGCCTACGTCCCCACCCACTGCACGTTCCATTGACCCTCATTTCTATGTTCCACCTGTATTCACTGGCGCCGATAACACCGACGTGAAGGAATGCTTAGCGATTTCCAAGCGCGCGAACATACCGAGCAGATGAGACGAAGCAGGAAAGCTGAGTAACTTAGTGTTCGGGATCGCTGCTGTGGCGAGCCTCCGGTACAACACATTACATTAGCCGAGGTAGTCTGATTTCAAGACCTCCATTACCGACGTGTTTGGTCACCCTCTTAACGGGAGCGACCTCAGCAGACGGGTGCGTCTTTCACGAGGTACATAGGAGACATTCCTGACATGTGTATGAAAGCCAACGCTAACATATCGGGGTCTGACAAGATCAGGAATGTTACGAAAGCTATCGACGGCGATGCCTTCCCCTGCTGATAGAAAAAAGAAAACCAGGCCTGCGCGGAACCTCAGGACGACCTTCTTAGGGGTCATTGTAAACGCGTGGGGATCTGGCGAAGTGGTGCGGCCGCTTTGCGAGCCAGCACTGCCATGCGGCTGCCAAGTTCTAGAAGCGGTCGCTACCAGTGGTCGATGACCCGACGCAGATCTCGCTGACTTGTCGGCCATTTCTGACCATCCCATGTTGGTCGCAGAAGACAAGATATTATCGTTCGCGAGCAATGCATCACATCCTGCGACGTGGGTGGGTCGTGCACCTGCGAACCGATGGCGGACTTCCGAACCCCGGCCCACCAGTCTTCCGTATGGTTACGCCGCTCACATCATACGTTATTGCAAACGCGTGCAGCTGCCTTGAGTCACATCACCTGTCACCAGCCTTACCAGTGACCAGTATTACGACCTACCTCCGCCTATGTCACTGCCGTTACGCCCAGGTCCGTGTTCCCTCAATTCACCGTCTCAGTGACGCCGCTCACGCTCATCCATGTGGTGAAGGAAAACTAGTCGTCGCACTCCACAACTCGGCGAAGGTTGCGGCGCTATGTACCTGTGAAAAGCCCTAGCAGAGGGCCATCGAACATAATAGACGTGTTTGTCGGCGTTGTTTGCACATCTAGATTTGCGCATGCTGAGCAGCCATATCAGTCATTAACGCAAAACCTAGCCACTTACTAAGAAAAGTGACGACAGTTCTCTCCGTGCTACTCTTCCGTACAGACGTAGCACAGATTATTCATCCCACAGCAATAGACAGCTCGCGTCGTCATTCACAACACTCTTTACGTCATCGAATTCGTTATAAATTCCGCGTGCTCTCACATCATCCTGGTACGCAATTTTTTCCCACCACAACCCAGTCATTGATTGCGTACCAGCCGAAAGAGAACTTTCTCCATTCTTACATTTGACGACGACAGAATAATAATCGAGTTCGAGCAGGCAAATCCTCGTAGACGATACCAAAGTACCCCCAAACTCGTCAGTGGTAGCGTACGCTTATAGCGCCTGTCTTGCCAACTTACAGCACTTGCACTAGGAAAAAATTGCTAGTGTCTTTGAGGCGTTGCAGGTCTCTCAGGGCAACACCGCTATTTTTGTCATCAAGCAGCCCCTTTACACACATGTGCTGCTGCAATCTGTAGTCGGGAGAGATTCTTTTGTATATAGCGCACACTGAAGGACTACACAATCACAGAAAGAACAAGAACAGCGCAGACCATCAACTGAAGTTTAATCTAGCCAATGCACATATATATTTATATATTTGATTTTTGAGGTTTTACATCCTAAAACCAGCTGCGATTATGAGAGACACCGCAGTGGAGGGTTCCGGAAATTTTGACCACCTGGGGTTCTTTAACGTGCACTGACATCGCACAGCAGACGGGCCTCAACATTTCGCCTCCATCGAAATGGAGCTGCCGCGGCCAGGGTTCAATCCCACGACCCTGGGGTCAGCAGCCGAGTACCATATCCACTAGACCGCAGTGGCGGGGCATATATATTTATCAAAAAGTTCTTCCTGGCTATCGGGATAAACATACGATCAGAAAATCACAGTGACAAATATATTATTTAGCATTTTTCTGACGTTTCGGCTGGACCGTAAGAATAAATCCTAAATCATGTTTTTGTCACTGTGACTTTCTGATCGTATATATAATTTGTGCTCAATGGGCCAACCGTATATGGAGTGCACTAGCAGACACGACTTCACATTCATCGTTTATTTCCAACAGTTTCGACCGCGGGTCCGGTCTTTTTCAAGGCATAGAGAGAAGTGAAGTGATCGCTCACAGACTGGTCGGAAGAAGAAAAGGGAGAGAGTGGTACTAGTGGTACACAACTCATTCTGCACGTGAGTGTTATGAGTGCTTGAGAGAAGGCTGTGCGGGAAGGAGAACAAGGTGGGCAGATAGCAACACGGAGTCAGTCAAGCAGTGCACAATGGGGGGGGGGGGGGGGTTAAAACTTGAGTTTCGGTGATACTGAGTATTCGCAGCTGAGGGCACCGACAATAGTGGCCGTGCTCTGTTGGGGGTCGCCCTGACGTGACTCCTCTGAGCAATAAGGAGATTTTCTTCTTTGCTTCTTTCTTTTGTTCACGGCTCGGAATCGTCAAAATTCCTTGTTCCCACGATGCGCATGCAACGGAGTGAAGTGTGTAATCGCTGGACTACGTCGCCTACACTATTTCATGTATATCGTATATGAGGAAACGCGTTGACATGTACTTGTTACTTTGACAAGGGCTGGTCCACCAGCCGAAACGTCAGTAAATGTACTGTGCACAAACCAACGTACGTCGTACTCTCTCTTGTTCCTTATTGTACTGGGGCCAACGTGATTTCCTAGCCGCAACTATAATATATATATATATATATATATATATATATATATATATATATATATATGAGACGTAGTACTTGAATAATATTTCATTTATACGTCGACGGTTTGGTCAGAGCATGACCTTTCTCAACACAATATTTCTTTTTCTCCTTTTCGTTTATATACGCATGGAGGGGCGAAAACTGTTTTACTAAGCGAGTGGGGAAAGATGGGAGGGAGCAGAGGGGCGCCTTTGAGTGCGCCCGCAGCAGTAATTTTGAGAAAGCAGCGGCTAAGGATGGGAGTTCTGGGCATGTGACATTCTTCGCGGGAATACTGAAAAAACAGAAAAAAGAAAACGAGCTCTGTACCGCGTATATATATATATATATATATATATATATATATATATATATAGATACGGACAGGATCCGTATGGTCCCGCTTCCCCAAAAAATAGGTTGTGGTGCCAATTTTATCGTGTTTCGTGATGCCGCATTTCTTTATTCTTACATTGGTGATTTTTATTTATATCCCTGATCTGTCCCTACACTCGAAGAAACGAGAGGTGCCCGATGCTTTAATTAATGCTGCGTGTTACGGTTTTAAACTTATGATTAAAATACGACTCCAGCTCTTCCCGTTCCCGAGCACTCTGGAAACCAGATTGAAGAAGGGTGACACGGATTTTGTCAAATGAATGCTCGGGCAGCATGAGGTGTTTAGAAAATGGGAGACTGGGCAGGGTACGGACGTGTGCTCGGTGGTTAGTTGAACGCACTCTTAAAGCATTCCCAGTATGCCTAATATACTGTTCGTTGCAAACCTCGCAGTGGAGCAAATATACCACAATCTGACTGTAACAGTTAGAGGTTCATTAATTTTAAACGTGATGTCCGAGTCGCTACCTTTAGCTGCGCAATCGTAGTCATGTATTTTCAAACCTGGAAGCGTCGTTTTCCGAATCGTCTGCCACCCGCTGCCTTCTTTTCAGATCCGTTCGTCTTAGCCCTAACTATCACATGTTTTAGGTTCCTTCCCCGGCGGTAAACCACTTTGGGTGGCTCTGCGAAAATTGAAGATAGGCGCATGCTGTACTGAATAATGTTGAAATGTCTGCAAATGAGGTTGTTGACGTGCGCGGCAGCGTGGATGATTAAGGAAGGGCAAGGTTGGTATTGGTTTCTGAATGATGCTGCCTTGAGCCCGTAAGGGCATCGTCCCGATCTAATGTTCGTAATAGATTTATGACATTATAGATGATGCTCTCTGTGTAGTCCTTCGCCACGAGTTCCGTTTTGAAGGTCCTTAGCGTGACCTTCAAAATCGGTCATGTCCGTGCAAATGCGGCTGTAGCAGTTGGCAGCGAGTGAGGGATCGCTCTCTTGCAGGTGACGCGGATGGCTACCTTTAAATGCAGGCATTGATGATATTCGTCGGCATTCTGAATAGGTTTGTGCGGATGCCATTCCCTCTAATTTCAACAGTGATATCGAGAAAGTTTAAAGTTGTCTTAGAGTAACACTGTGTGAATGAGATTGACGGGTGTTCTGAATTAAAATCAGCAAAGACCGTGAGGAGAATTTCCTCTCCGTGGTTCCAAATAAGGAATTTATCATCTAGGAACATTTTGTACTTCAGTAGCTTCAGAGATCTAGCTGCGGGAAAGGGTTCTTCAATGGATGCCATAAATATGGTCGCGCATTTCAGGGCCATCCTTGTGCCCATTGGTGTTCCGTTTATTTGAAGGATGTGTTTCTTACCAAATTCAAAGTTGTTTTACTTTGTACTAATAGCAGTAGCGATGACGACGTGTCCTCCTCTAAGTGTACAGCTGTGTTCGTTTTTTGGAAGTGCTGATTATTGCTTCTATATCAGCACTTTCAACACATTACAGCAAAACATATAAGACAATTTCTAGAGAAAATATTATGCCCTTTCCAGCATGGCCTCAGATCTCGTATTTCTGCTTCTACGCAACTTTTGAAACAAATATGATTTTTTTTAAATCTTCTGGATGCATGTGAGGAAATTTATGTCATTTGCATTGAGTTCCCAAAGGCATCTATCTGATAAGGTATCTCGCTATAAACATTTTCTAAACTTCGTATCATAGGAATCGGTACGCAGTTTCTTGATTGTAGTAGTGAATAGTTAACACGTCGTCAACAAGCTCTTAGAGATAAAAAGAGTGACTAAACAATTAAGCAGCTTATTCATGAGTAGTCAGCGTTCTGCGCCAGTGCCTCTCTTATTCGATATATATATATATATATATATATATATATATATATATATAAACAACATTGCCTCAGTTCTCGAATCACGTGTAAAAAATAAGCTTTTTGCAGACGAGTGTATGATTTATACCCAAGTCACATGCGGAGACGACGAGCTTAAAATCCAGCGGTCTCTTGAAACACTAAGTTTGTGGTACAGAAAATGGGAGATGGACATATTCACAATAAGCTCACTTACACTCACATAACAAAAAGAAAACTCCGCACTTGTTTGATCATAGGACTGAGGAAGGAATTCTGGATAACGGGACTAGCATTAAGTAATTTGGTGTAACCAATACAGAAAAATTACACTAGGCTCATCATGTAGACAAGACCCGTTCGCAGCTTATGAAAACTTACGTTTCTTGAGGAAAAATACCGAAAGCGACGAGAGGGGTAGAGCTATTGACTGGTGAAACTCATATACGTCCTATTATAGAACACGCTAGCGCAGTTTTGAGCCCGCATCGGGGGTTCTTAAGAAACAATTGGAGCGTACTCACAGAATCCGTGCACGCTTTATTTGTTCGAAGTACAGGCGGTTACATTCTGTCATGCCAAGTTAAAGACATGCGATTTCAAAGTGTTAGAAGGAAGCAGAGATAAGTGCTGGCTGTAATCATTTTTTATCAGATAGGTCATAGAAAAGTAGAAGTAAATGAAGATACCCTTAGTATACAGCAGCTTCAAATAGCACTCTCCGAACAACTCATCCCCTCTTTGTGCCACTAGGACGAATCCCTACTTATTCGTTTCGTTTTTCATTTATTGATGATACACTTAACTTGTGGAACAGTGTGCCAGTGGAAGCTCTAAAAAAGAAATGTCTCTGATTTCCAAGTATACTTAAATGTTTGGGATAACTGTGATGCTGCTTGGTAAATGTATTTCTGTGAAGGCCTAATTCATTGTACCCTTCCTGTAACAACACTTAACAGGGGAATAACAGTCTGGTAAATGAATACAAGCTGACCGGCTATGCAGACAGTGGCCTCACAAGGAAAAAAAAACGACATCGCTGATTATTGCGAAGCTATAGCGCCCAAGAGAAATAACAATGTGGCAGAGCAGACCTGGTCTTCAGCGCTTACATTGCTTTAACATAATTATCATGAAACAACGTTTGTTTTGCAACATACTTAACAGCACTTCCGAGCTCGCCGAGCGTATCAAATGGATATTTCGCCCTTCCATCTGTGGAAGTGTACGAACTGCTGTGGTATATGTGAAGGCGTGCCAGTAACGGCTTATCTGTTGCTAATTTATGAATATACAAAGAGCGTCTATGTGTGCCAATATGTGTGGTGATTTTCATGAAAGCGTTCAGTTTTGTTTTGTTGAAACAAAATCTTGTATGATTGAAAGAACGAAAAATTTGAAGGAATATGGTGCACGCATTGCATGTATATCTAAACAAACTGCTCCTCAGCATTCTCACAAGGTGGCGACGGTTATTGACACAGAATAACTGAACACGGCGCATAAAATATGGCAGGTGCTAGGCAGAACTGCTCGTCATTTGGACAAGCGTTATGACGAAAATGAATGTGCAAACAGAGCACATACGGCGTAGTCACGACTGCTGATTCGATAGGTGCATTTACAACACGTGAAGCGCTGAAAGAGTCCCGTGGACGAGTGGCAGCGTCCTTGCCTGGCAGCTCGCTGTTCCTGGTTCAATTTTTACCTATCTAAGGAGTGGCACGTTCAGACTTTTCTGTGCTAGTGCGCTTTTTAGGTCTATATTTCAATTGCAAGCTACGACAAACGCTCTGTCTCTCATGATTTTCTCCTGCGCAAAGCGTGTTCATCGTTAATATTCCTTTGGTCAGCCATTGGTCCACATGCGCATTGATACTAACATTCTATCAACATTCCGTAAACATTCATACTGAGATAACCTCGATGGAGCACTACAGGTATGAACTACAAGCGATAATATTGTGGTTGATCGTGACGTACGTAACGAGTACATCAGTTTATTTATGTGTCGCTCAACTATTCATGTTTTTCAGAGGGTGACAGACCACCATCCCAATCATGATATGGAAGAATTGGCGGAGACGCTCAGTTAAGGTTGCTCCCGTTGGCAATGTTGCATACAGCTTAAGTTGCTCACGTCCGCCCAAGAATGCAAACAGCTTGCCTTTCTGCCTAACACACACAACGTGGCACATATTGAGGACGTTTTATTAACCAAAACCGCTCTCCAGGCAATGCTCCTTGAACTTGAGGCATGCCTTTCAGGCAGCTTCTGCTACACTCGCTCATTTCCAACATTCCACTACTCTTCCATTTGGCTTGCAGTGTGGGTGCGGGCCGCCTCCGCAGTTGCCCAAGGCACACTCGTACACTGTGGTGCTATTCATCTTCCGCCACTGATCAATCGACATATCCTGAATGGACACCAGAACACAGAATATTAGTAATTTCTCTCGGAGGAAGTGAGGCAAAGTTGCAATGCTTGGCGCGAAGACTTGTACATTGGCTACTTGAGTGGTAAGCACCGTATAATAATCGGCCGACGTTGCACTATCCTATCAGCCGTTTGTTCTTAACCGCAGACATGCAGAATGATAAGGGTATGTTAAAATTTATTTGATCTGAATTACTTTGTTATTAAAAGCACAATATATAAAATGCACCCAAGCAGAAGTGCCAGTAAGAATAAACTTGGGTGCTCTAAAAACAGACCATTCAATTTCCGTAGATCAGCAAAGCTGCTCGAAACGAATCTATTTGAGTGATTTAGTTGGCAGTAACGGGAAGAGGAGCCGCAATATGCATATGTCTTTTGTTCTTCGCCCACCACCGCGCATCATTTTCGTACTCGGGATTTTTTTTTTTGAAAGGTGAAACTGCAATGAAAGGTGAAACTGCAACCTCCACGCTTTTTCCAGTCACTGTCACATCACACCAGGAATGGCAACAGGAGAAGCACCAACAGGAACGCTCCTTAACGTTGGTTGAAATTATGAATGCAAATAGCCCATCAGTATTTAAATCTCATCTGTATCAGAACACGTAAAGAAAAAAAAACGCTTCTGTGAGTGGCAGGCGAAGCGTCGTATTTACGATTTGAGTGTGAACACTGTAGAGTGCAATGGAAAGTAATTTTTGCAATACACATGAATTGCTGTAAGTAGTTTCTTCAGACCTGTGATATACAGCCGGCCTACAGAAAGGCTTTAAGGAGGAGTGTGGAAAGAAATATATTATTCAAGCCCAATGCAGCAAGGAAAGTCACAAGAAATGACGCAAGGAGAAAGGAAAAACCGTGTAAGATGCACAGTGCAGCTTCTCTGCTGATTTTGTTATTGGGGACCGAGCATTGAGATGCAGCGTCCGATCTAATGGGTAAAGTTATGAGTACAGTGCGTTTCCCATTGTCTCTCTTTATTTTGGTCAGTCTGTCGGTCTTGGTGTGCTTCAGAACAGTCAACTTGGGCTCAGCAAAGCGCACCAGAAATCACTGAACAAGGTCGGCCGCTCAGCAAATTTGGTGTCACTTTGCTGAATGGTAGGTCAGCAAAGTGGGTGAGTGCCTTGCTGAGTGCTCAGCAGCAGAGTGGGTATCACCCAGCAAAGTGGGTGTCAGCAACGTGGATATCACTCAGTAAAGCGGGGCACAAACGCGGCCTTTTGTGTAAATGTCATGCTGTAGCGTGTCATTCATTGAAACATCCGTTCAATATCTAAAGCCTTCCCGAGTTTAGATTGGGAGTCTTTCGTCCTGCTATATGATTTGTAGGTGTCACTTTGCTTCAGTATTAAGCGATTATCACATAGAGCGCTTTCTTGTTGTAACAGCTGTATAACAAAGACCTAATCCATAACTTATTGAATACCATGAATAGACACTGCATGTATAACGTTTGCTCTCCGCGCTTTACTCTCCACCGCTGGATGGCCATAACACAGCCGCGTTGTCGCAGAGAATTTTAAAATAAATGATGGCTCCAGACCACTCTCTGAAGGATGGTTGTACAGTGAAGGAGAAAGCAATCCCTAAACGATTGTCCTTTGCGAAGTCGCATGAATTTCACACGAACAGTTACGAGCCTGCGACTTCGCTTGAGCCACTAATTCGTGCATCTACAAAAAGTGAGCCAGGAGCAGCTACGCACCAGTGCGCTGTGATCGCGGTTCGGTTAAGGAACGGACGCTCATTTGTGCAGCCCAAGTCGGGAGTATGGCTAAGCGCAGGTGGGGGTAGGGGACAGCCAGCGAAACAGATAGAAAGGACAGAAAAGCCGTAGAGGCCGTGACTACGCACTGCGACTACGCAATGCGGGTGTGAGCACTGGAGTGGCAGCGAAGGTGGTAGAGTTCTACTTCCCTTTCCATGCTCCTCGTCCGAGCTTCCGTTTCCCGCCCGTCGTTATACTATAATGAATGTGTATTTCCGAAGACCCAAGAGTCCCTTCTCGTTTCTCTACTCCTGGCCCTTACTTCCCTTTCCCATTCGTTACTATGTTGTTTAAGTTTATGCTATGCTTCACTTTGGCCCAAATTCCTTCCCACCTGTTCACTGCCAATTCGTTAATCACACCTCCTTAATATACTTAAACTACGCAAGGGTATGGTATGCATAGCTCTACCCCTTCGTCGTTTCTCTTCAATACTTCACTATAAAGGCTCAGCTACGCTTCACTCTTCCTCCTCCTTTCCTTATTTTCACCTTCACTTCCTTTTCTCACCCAGTTGTTTCAAGTCTGGACTGAGCTTAACAAGTCTCAACCATACTTAGCTAGACTTCGGTAGACTCAATTAAGCTTGACGTGACAGAGCTCAGTGTCTGACTGCAATGCATCCACGATCGGCCCACATTTTTGGCAACGGATGTAAAAAACCGCTGTGGAGTAGAAGTATGAAGCTTCGCTGTGAAAACATCCTTGTACCTATCGGCAGCCTCTCAATGGGCGATTCAGACAGCAGATGCACCAGATCATTGATAAGTGGTGTTCGCAGGCACAAGGGCCAGTCTTGGGGAACGAGCGGTTCTTGATATATAACGCTTGGCAATGACCTGAAAGAAATGTGGTTGATCACTCTGTCATAGGAATCTTTATAAGAAGAAAGTAACACATGTTTGCGATGATGTGGAATTCATAAGTGGCACCTGTCGAATCGAGGGGCGGGAGATGGCTTGGGTACTGTGAATATCTGAACACGTTAAATCTAGACATCAGCGGCACCTCGACACGGCACAGGGGTTCTCGACAGTTTTACACGGGGGAAATTTTTGGAGCTACTCATATTGCTCTGTAAAAAGTGAATTGCACGCAGCAGAGCCCTGCGCAAACCTGCCATACAAGAGAATCGTCCGCAAATGGTGACGCCTAGGTACTTGTATGAACTTGCACATTAAATTAGCGTTCTGTTAATTAGGTATTCTGGTGGTGGGTAGTACTACTGTCGCCCATGAAAAGAGACTAGCGATATTTTGTTTGCGTTTAATGACATTAACCATTCTTGACACTAGATTTCGCTTTTATGAATCTCAGATTGAAGGTTGTGAACATCCGCTATGCTATTAAATGGGAAATGGAGGACACAATCATCTGTGAAAAGACTGATGTTTGAGGAAAGGTTATGCGATAAGTCGTCGATATACATAACGAAAAGCAATGGGCCTAGGACTATGCCCTGCAGCACGCCAGAAATAACGGGGCGCGAAGGAGAAGAATGATTATTAGCGTGAACGAACTGTTGACGATTTCTTAAAAAGTCGCAAATCCAAAGAAAAACTGACGGGTCACGATTAAGTTTGGAAAGTTTTAAAAAGAAGCTTTTATGAGGAACTTTGTCAACCCAGCCTCAGCCTACTACAAGATGGCAAAACTGCAGCTGGGAGGGCGTGTGTTCAAGAACGTGATCAAGCAAGTGTGCGTCCACTTGTGCGGGGCACAACGTCTTGTAAAGCTATGCACGTGTGCATAGGTTCGCACCACCACAGCATGCCTCGTCCCATGGCGCGAAGCTACGAACACGCGCAGGGTATAGAGTAACAGAAGGATGGGATGGTGTCAAGCCGAGGGTGGCGTGCCGTGTCTGCCACCGTCTGTGGTCCCACGTGAAGGTCTACGTTGATTTCGGTGCGAAGCTTCGGGAAGCGTTCGCTGGGCCTCGCAGTGTTTAGCCAGGCCTTTCGCAAGGCCTTGGGCCACCACGAAGTAGGGGTGTGCCGGAGTCACCCGGACCAGCCAAGTGCCCATCAGCTTCGCTAGCCTTGCACCAGTAGGACAAGATTCGCTGATGTATGGTAGATTGTTCGTACCTCTTGGTAAAGGCCCTTCGGCAGCTGCTTTTGCACGTTTGCGCTCCGAGCTTGTTGCTTTTGTTGGCGCAGGGTTATAAAGTCTGTTAATCTGCGTCTTTGGCGATGGAAGTAGAACACGTTTTCGAAGCTTTCGCCACCATATACTGGTCGTGGGCGTACGCCGATATGTCGGGACCAGTAGGTACGTAGCAGCGTCTCTGGAGTCATTGTGGCTTTTTAGTATGGCATCGTCGGTGACAGGCTACTTGGCAATTGCCATAGTGAAGCCTTGCCCACGGAAACGAGGCCCGTGAGACCGCAGCAGCTGCTGCTGCGGCACGGAGCCAGCTTTAGGGCTAGCGAATCCGCGAGCGCCGCCTGACTTGACAAATAGGCATTGATTCTTGTACAAGTAGCCTATGTCCGGAAAGCTGAGTTCTCAGAAATCTCGCGTCTTCAAGGATCAACGGTGCCACTCGATACCGTAGGCGAACCATAAAAGATATGAGAGAATGCGCAGCACTTAGCGGGCTGCTCTGCGCTGCTGGGCATCCACCGGGCATCCCCCGGCACAGGCTAGAGAATACAGACGTTGTATGAAAAAACGTGCATACTCACAACACACGGGACATCTCCTGAATAACCTACTTCACCTTCTTTTCCATCCTCGCACACGTACCAGCAGCCCACCCTAACCTGTCGAAGAGGAAACGTAAGTTATCGGACTAATATTTTATTCCGATGACCAAAGAAAACACATTCATTGCGTAAATTATAAGAGATAATGTTAAAGAAAAGTTTGTCGACAATCAGAAGGTGATTTTGCACTGCGTTTCTCACTTTCTGTACAAATTGGCGCACACATTTGCGTATTTCAGCACTTTCAGAGCACGAAATCTCAAGAGAACTTGAATGTCGAACATGAAATCCTGCGACGCGCAAATAATATTTAAAAATTTTTAACATAATTACATAATTGTTTAAAACTCACTTTAGGCTGATTTATGCTCTAAGCAAAAGAAAGTATGTAACGCCTTTAGCAGACATCCTGGCAGTAATATAGCGCGACAGTATGAGTGTTCTTCAGCGTATTTATGGTACTTTGCGCATCTGGTAGTCACGGACAGCTCACACATAGCGTTGAACCAGCTGAAAATAGCTAGGGGTAATAGTACTATACTCATGCGCTCTAATGTTGTCGCGAAGCCTAAATGGGTCGGGAATGGGTCGTCGCGATATGCTTGCAAATCTTCCCCACGCATTGCGCTTGCTATGACGATGAGAAATGTTTGTTAGCTGTTTCAAAGATTATTTTGGAAAGCGCGTTGTTCCGCAGGTAGTACAATGTCACACCTCATGACAACGGTCGTGGTATAACGACGTCAGCTTCCTGAAAGTACTTCATGAAGGAAAGCAGCTTACTGTGCGCTGGATAACAGTGAGGCATTCGCATGGCGTCGACGACGCCGAGAAACTGGAAATCTTGCTACAAGTGAGATGAACAGAAGGTTATAGGAGCACGTGATAGGCAGTTAATGTCGCTATGCTTCTGCCCGGCAATGGTAGTCAACAGTGATGTAGTACTTCTGAAGGCGATGACTCCAGCTGACAAGGCCGCCTGAGCGATCGCCCATATTACCAAAATAGCGAAGTGGGCATCACTAACTGCTCGCAATAGCCGACCTTGAGGATTAGGGCGGAATGTGTTGATGACCCAAACCACTACTGAGCGCTATTTCCCATTTGTCGAGTAGTTAGCGTCTGCTTTCAGCTAGACAACGACACACGTAGGTGATTACGCGTTCTGTGCTGTCTTGTCACTGAACCAGAAGAGTTCTGTATCCTATGTTACTGGCGTCCGTATGCAATTTCCCGTTCTCTCAGAGTGGGGAAAATGTGGCCGATCTTGATCTGTTCCAATTTACTTGAACAATTCTGCGAAAACCTATTATTGCTCGTCCTTCCACACGAAGGGGATACCTTGATGCGTTAGCCTCGAGAGGGGTTCAGAAATTTTTGAGAAGCCTTCGACAAAGCGTCGGTACTAAATTCAGAGGCCAAGAACCCGCTGAAGTGCCTTCTTTTCTGCAAAGCGGGGTTACTCGGTAACGGCAGCTAGGTGCTCCAGTTCTGGTCGAATACCATGAGAGCTGACCCTGGGGCCTAGAAAGTTCACCCCTTAGAATAACATTTATCTGGATTTATTGTGAGGTTTCCCTTACGTATTACGGCGAGGATGCTTCTTAGCCGAGAGATGTTTGTCGAATACTTGAAAAAGCAACAACGTCTTTGAAGGCACGTCTGTCCCTTTAGTACAGCCAGCACCAAGTCCATCATTACTTCGATTGTGGGAGAAGGCTACCAGAGACGGAAGGTCAGCACTTTAAATTCCTATAGGCAATCAGGGGTAGCGAACGTTGTTTAGGAGGTCTTGAGGTCTAATGAGATAAAAGGAAAACTTAGCATGCCGCAGATGGTCCAATCATCATCCTGCTGTGGCGTAGGTTGGAGCTCGTTTTAGTGACCTTTAGTGAGCTTTTCTGAACGTAGAAGCGTAGTGTGTTGTTCTTCCTTAACAGTATGACAGGTGACGCCAAGGAACCTCCCAAGGGCTGGATGATATTATCATTTTACAGTTCTTGCACCTGACCTTTTAGGGCCTCCCTTTCTACGGGTGATATCTGGTGTTTGCTGGCGAACAGGTCGTGCGGACTCCTCCGTAAAAATGCAATCTTTCGCAGTGGTTTGTCCGTCGAAGTTAGATTCTGTGTTGAAACAGCTACAGATTTATCTCGCAAGGCCAAGAAGCCGCTCCTTTTCGAGCTCTGTCAAGACGCCATTCACGTGAATGCTTCTCAGGCTGGCAGTAGTTGGGGCAGCGGGTGAAGACTGGAAGGTCAGCACTAGTGACGCAGAGCTGGAAGCGACGGCGCAGGTAATGTTCGGATTATGTTTTTCGGGTGAGCCGACCTTCACTGAAGAACCGCGTGGTTTTGGTGTGAACAGGTTGTGTGGCTTGTTGGTACATGCTTTTTATGTAGTTTCGGCAGGAACGCATCACGTGATCGGCTGTTACATGATTTTGAGTGGTTTAGTTTTAAGGGTTCTTTTGAATTTTTAAGTAACTCACGCATCGAGCAGTAGCCTACCATGTCGGCCGCATTGAACGGCAGCAACAAACATTATAATGATTTCAAGTCTTCTCATGCGATAGCCGGAGCAGCAAACTTCTCTACTTTGTCAGAACGGTGTCCGCGATGCGAGTTAAGAACCGGTTCTCATCGGCGCTTCCGTGACAGACGTCACTACAAGGGAACAGCACCTACGGCTCCGTCTGCAAACTCGAACGTTGCCTACCGCTTCCCTCCTTTCCACTAACGACGCATCCCACCTTGCTGCCCTCTCTGCAATGCACCGAGGACAAACCTAACGCACCTTCTCCTCGCCTCTTCGTCGTCTCCGCCCGGCGGGCCGGTGCGGCTCCAAACCTGAGAGCACTGGGAGACCGCACTATGCTTCACGGACCCAGCAATTCAGAAGATTGCCGCTAGCTGAGCTGCCAATGTCATGGACCTTTTGGGCATGATCGTTTGAGTGTGGTGGGGTCCCAGGTGACTTTCGAGATCCTGAACGCCCTCAATATAAACATTCTTTCGCCCCCTTCATAATATATTAGGCGTTCATGTGATCTGTCATTTCCCTCATGCCGATTTGAGGCGCCGCATGTTCTAGTCTTGGCCCTCGAGGCCACAATCCGACTAACTTTCGTTATCGGCTACAAGAGCTGTGCAAACTGAATTTTATTGTTCTCGGGCTGTATCTTTATTTCAGTCTTTATTTAAGAAAAATTCGGTGATTTCGGACAGTGATCCTTCTATTTGTTTTTACTTTACCTCTAATATTGATCGTTCATACAGAAACCATGTCGGCTTTTCTTTCAATGATATTTGGTATATGGCCATCTTTTCGCTCAGAAGCTTCAAACTGGCATCTGTAGGGCAATGCTATATTTCATCGCCTTTGCCCTTACGAAGTGCAAATTTCCTTATTTTGGGTAAAGAGTTTTCTTCTTGCTTTTTAATTACTAAACACCCTCTTTAGCCTTACTAAACTGCGAGCGCTGCTTTTTATCGTAACCTCTATTTCCGTGTCTTTCACTAATCCTGATTAAACCGAAAGTACTAAATATATTTTGGCTTTTATTTCCCCCTTCGAGCTTTACAGTGCCCACTTCATTTTTGTCCGCTTTTTAATGAATGCATACATTAAAAGGATGTGGTTACTCTCAGCGAATTCCACATGTATATCACCCTGTTGTGCCTTTTACGGCTACCGTGATGCATATTGCCGCATGTTACTGTTACATATTTTCGCTAGGTTAATCTGTGTCTATCGCGTGTAGGGTTGCAAGTCTTCGTTGTAAATTTGTCATTAGCATACATAATCTACGTGCCTTCATGTGGCCACTGTTTCCAGTGTTTTATTCACTAAAGTTGTAATGTCAACTGTAGTGAATGAACTGTAATTTCTACACTCCCTTCACGGAATGCAGTCTCCCTGAAGGGCTCCAGGTGGTCCACGACACGGAATCAGCCGCGAGTTGGGCCAATGCCATTTGGTGGGCTTCATGCCACTGTCACAAATGGCGCCTGAATTGAGAACACAGCAGGCTTTCGACATCCCTCGAAGGCGAACAAACCGGAAATATCTAGAAACAACGATTGCTTGCTGAGGCCAAAAAAAGAGCCAAACAGCAGATAATCACCGAAGGTATTGATGAAGGAAGTTTGAATGTTGCGCGTACAAGGAACAAAGTGCTGCTGGAATTTCTGCGACACCCACGCCGATGCAAATGCTGCTTCCGCTGTGCAGCGTGAATGCGAGCACTCTGACACCATCAATTCTCTACAGGGCTCATGAAAATAATAAATGCTCAGACTTCTCAGAAATAAATACGGCAGCGTAGTATCGACTGTAAGATTAGAAGAGGCGGCCGTAGAAGCCCAAGTCTTGTCTTTTCATATGCAGACAATACAGGCATAGTCAAGCAAGGCGTGCGCTGTGTTCTGAGAGTGACGTGCAAGACTACTTATCAAGCCGAGTCTTGTTATCGGCTCGTAAGGAAATTTATTGCCTAAGTTAATAGAAACTTTTCGAGATCATTGCCAGTTTGTGAATCGGCAAATTATTTGTCACACCAAAGCGCGTTCCACTTGCCCTTGACTAGTAGCCTAGTAATTTCTCTGTCAGCGTATTTGAAGGCACTCAAAGCAAGATGCCCTAGAGCCTAGTGAGCACTTTTTCAGCGGCGCGAATATATCAACGTCAGTAAGCCCACGTTCGGAAAATACATGAACAGACACGAATAAACATGCTCTACCTCTTCTACACTAAGTATATTGCGCTTTAGGCAAAGGATTTCGAGTTCGTTCAATCATAGTAGTTAACAACACAAGCTCATTGAAAGACAGTGTGCACTGAGCAAGACGAAAGTAAACAATCGTAACATGGCTAAATTCTGGGAATGCAGACGGGGATATAAAGAAAAGGAGCTTCATTCAAGCTTACTGTAGCATCCTGTAGCTTACTGTAACGACGTAGGGCTACCATAAAACAGAAAACAAAGTAGAAGACATAGTGCCTCCGTGAGGTCAAAACATAAAAAGGACAAACTTGGAAAGGAAATCAATCTGAATTAAACTTCTGCTGCGTTTACCGGGCAGCGCGACGTTTGTTGCTTATTTCAGCGCCATAAAGAACCGGCTCAGCAACTCCAGCTCTAAGCGACGATGCAGAACGCACCATCAACCGTGAGCCCCGAGTGTCACATTTCTTTCACATCGAGACATATCGAACACTCACAAGGAAACATGAGCATACACATTGTGTGCGGATCGCGTGTGCCGCTATCCAGGCTAGATAACGCCCATAGCACCACGTGCTACGCGGTAGCGGTGGGTGCAGTCCGTTTGCCCCCTGCATAAGCTCCGCCTGATGTGCGATATGAACACTATGAGGGACTGGAGGTGGTTTGCGGCGCGTGTGAGTGGGCGCTGTGTGCGCCGCCGAGGACTGGGGTAGTGTAGCGGTTCTGGTGCCCTGTCACCTGCCGGGACTGTTTAAGGTTGGTGACTGTAGTTGATGCGCTGTGCATTCTGAAATTTCTGCCCCTTTCTTTGATGTTGTTGGCAGAAATATCAGCCGCTCTTCTTTTTGTTTTATTAAACCTTCCTTGGGCGAGGTGGCACTGTCTTGCTGCCCCAGAAAAGGAGTCGCACTGGCGACTCCCTTTCTGTAGCAGTAAGACAGCGCGAATCCCGCAACGCGAACTGCTACGCAACATCTATACGCGTTTTCATTTGTAAATGTAGGCCTACATACGTACTTGTTGGCAACAAAATCCTTAAAGCACACGCATAAAAAGTCTACACGTTCGAGCACTACACAACACGTGTTAAAACGCGTTAGCAGTGATACTATGAATTTTACTTGGAATTGAATGCGACGTGCAGGGGGACATAAAACAAAGAAACGCAGAATATAAAAAAAGAAAAAAGAAAAAGAAGCGGGCAGGACCCTAAAATATATAGTTGCCAAATTAGCGGCCCTTATGATTGAGGGAATTTTAGCCATAACTGTGAAATTTACTTGTGGCTTGTTTCTCGTGGTAGAGCTTGAGTTCTTTATTGGGAGCACAAAGGAAGTTTAATATTCTCGACACCTGGTACCATGATCACTTGAAACACCACCTGGAGGCAATTCTACCTGACTCCGGTTCCTGAAATCTTAAGGCGTTTCTCTTTATTTAACCATGTTACCGTGCTTATGAAAAGTCTTTATTGCGCCGATGTTCTTTAACTCTCAGGAATAACAAATTTGATAATCTTTTCAGGTTAGCTCATATTATGACATCAAAACAAAACATACCGTGCCATTCGTTGTCCCAACGTAGAGGGCATGACAAGTTTGTCCTGGCCCTGCAAACAGAAATCTGCTGGTTACCATCATAGTCTACCACTCAGTGTATTTGGCAGCGCGAAGCCGATATAATGGTATGATATCGCCACGATAAAAAAAAGCGATAACATATCTAGGATCCTTTAGCCATCACCTCAGGTACGCAGGAAAGCAAATACCGCATCACCCCAGGAAAGCAAATATCGCAGGTTGCGCGACTGAGACTTTTGGGGGAGCCAACATGAAGATTCTCGCAGCTCATCACACGGGAAGAAGACCTCTGAGAAACTTGCAACATAAGGCGCTGAAGTGCGCCTTACTGAACTGATGCAGCTCAATTAAACGAAGGGAGAGTGAATGCACTACGCTTCGCACAGTTTGACAAAGTTTCGGTGGTTGTTGTACACGCTTGCTTTTATGCTAGGTGTTTCTACAGACTTATCATGGTCGCAATCCGATTTGCACATATCATCTTGGTGTTCCTGTCTTATCACAGGGAACTTGCCACAGTAAAGCTCGCTAGAAGAATGCATCACAAGCGCCCAATCAAACAGTCGCGACGCTCAAACAGAGAAGCTCCAGTTATGCCATGCACTCTGTCGTGCTGGGATCCACTGCACCAGGTTGATGGACCTCTGGCAGAGTCTTCCGAATCAAGCGTCTGGCGGCATGCATGATGCTAGGTACTCAAAAATTACATAGGAAATACATTAGTCCCGTGGTAGACATTGCGACGGTATGCTTTTCGATGGATGACCGCCCCATTTAAGTGACTATCGACGAGGCGCTAGATCTCCGTGGACGTCTGGCAATCGCGGTGGTGCTTACACCGTTCTACGGCAACGAGCTTGTTGCACGTCTGGTTATCAAACACACATGCGAATAGCTCAGCACTGTAACACAGTATCAATTCCCATGTTGATACAAACAGAGCTTCAGAAGGCTGGATAGACCTGAGCCGACGTAGCTGCATTGTGCCCCATTTCCGATTCCTACATGGAGAACCTTCCAAAGCACTTGCAACTCTCCAGCCCCGCATTCTATGCGCTTCACATCAAATATCCGTGTAACCTATTTCAGAACGCTCTGGAGGATTGAATTAGGACGAGCTAGTTTAAAGTGGTTCTTGATTTTCTTTGAACTTTCCTTCCCTGTTGAAGTCATTGTGCTAATTGCGCCGCAAGTTTTGTGTTGGATGCGCGGCCATGGGCAATACCATGAAAAGTCATTGAAAACAGTATGTACGTCGTGATGGTTTCACGTGTATAAAGCTCCTGGAGATATTCCGGACTTCTGACACGCCATTTTGTCTTTCTTGAGAAGGAGGCGAAGCCAAAGAAATGAGCTGTGAGAAGGTCAAGACTCTTATTTCAAGCCCCGAAGCTGCGCACGACTTCCTTATTAAGATCAGGTTTCTGAAGACCAATTCGTGTGATGTCCATGCAATCATTAAGGAAATTAGAATACCGTAGCACACCATAGTTTGCTCCATACTCAGGGTTTTTTCGCACGCACCAGTAGTGGGGCGCATCTGAGGTCTTCAAAGGAGATGTTTCGTCTCTGGGACCTCCTACGCTGCTGTCGCCAAAAAGGAGAGACACAGAGTTGAGAGGAACCTGTGCGATCAAGCCTAGCACTGAAAAAAAATCACAGCATATCCACGAGGTGAATGATGATGAGTGGGCGAAGCTCCGGAGGGAATCATCACATCATCATCATCATCATCATCGTTAGAAACGGGCAGTCTTTCGTTAATGTTGGGTATTTAGTGTCATCGTGGTGCATGTTTCCATGTGCGCTTCGTGGCGTAGTGCATGACTTCAGGAAAGAGGTAGCTGATGATGATGATGCGTTTGTCCAGGTAGCAGCCTGGACACACATTCTTTTCTTCTTCTGTGCCGCATACCTGCCTTTATGCAGTAGTGGGCTGAGGGCAAGCGGTGGTTACTACATACATACATACATGTGACGAACGACCCACGCATTAAGTAGCTTCGCCCCTAAAAGTCCTTTGGTATTCTGTACATATTCTGAATAAAAATGTGAAGCATGAGCTACTGCACACCTTAGAAACCTGCGTACCGAATCGATGTTAGTGTTTCACGACATAGGGCGATCAGTGCCATGAAACATCTAAAAGCGTCGCTTTCGAGATGTCACACTCGCACGTGGCCAGTGCTTTCTCGCTCCGTGCTGTGGATTCTGTCTTTTGGCTTCTCCTTCTTGAGTAGCCTCCTTCAGCTTCCTCCTCCTTCCGTAGATTCTGACTCTTCCTGTTTCTACTGCAGATTTTGAAAGGCATTTTCAAACTGAGGATCACCACTCGAAGGGATCGCACTTCCTGATATCAACCTCGTCGGTAGGCCTGCACCTTTTACAAGCTTTAAGTTAAAGTTTAATAAGATTATAGGTGCAAGGAGAAGAGATGAACGAGCGGGATGGATCAGGGAACAGACAGCAGTAACTATTCTTATATCAATTAAAAGAAAGAAATGGACCTTGGCAGGACATGTCATGAGGAGGAAAGATGACAGATGGACAGTAAGAGTGACGGAATCGATACCATGAGGGAGCGATGCAATTTAAATGCTTACAGGCATAAAGTGGAACCAGCTCGATCAGGATACGGTGGATTGGAAATCGTTGAGTGAGGTCTTCGTCCTGCAGTTTACTTAATATAGGACGATGCTGATCATGGAGCACAAATGCAATTTTGTAATAGTGTTTTGGTTGTGGTATAGGTATTTGTGCGCTCAAGCCTTTTAGGAAAAGTTGAAGTACGCTTCTTGCATTCTGGTGATATTGCATTCATATATCAATGGATCTATGATTTTGGGGTATTGCGGGAAATAAAAATTAAACTCCGTATTTCGGGGTTTTCGGGATTTAGGAGAAATAAACTACGATGAATGCCAGATTTTCTCCAAGAATACAAACTCCGAAAAACACCCACCGCTCTTCTAGAAAAATAATCTCTGCGAAACACGGAGCCCTACAGAATCTAAAATACATTTGTGTATACGTACGAGATTCCACTACCAAGTTGCCGGACTCGGAAGATGAGCAGGCTATAATGAGAGAAAGAAACAATATATTCAAAATTTGAGTAAAGAAGCAAATGACACATGCGATTTGAATAATAATTCGTTAAGACTTATGCGCCAAAATAACATCATGATCATGAGGCATGCTCCACTAGCAGGCTCCGAATGTGACAACATGTGGTTAATCTCAGTGCGCTGACCGGCCAGAACATCACGCACCTTGAATTCGTTTAGGTAGCGAGCTCACTGCCACATTATGGAGCATCAGCGACGTCACAGAGCCCACTTGCAAAATTTCTTAGTTCTGTGGCTAATGACGTTGCCATTATCGGCCAAACGTTTCATTCTCAAGTATGCATCTCCTTCCCCCGCAACCATTCCTTCAAGCCACTGCAGAGCCCGCGTATGATGTCCGGCTTGCACAGAATTCAAATTGCATGCTAAAACGTAGTACGTTTCTTTTCTCTTTTGTTTTGTTGCTACCGTCACCTAGAGGTTCTATTCCTCTCTGTCATATTACCACGCAGTGCAATATACTGCAAGTTAATTATTACTGGGCGTGTTTGAGAAGGCGCCTTATTGCAAAGCATGCTGAAACGACTAAAACTTTCATTATATGCTCTCTGTGTAGTATAAAAGGTGCTTAGAAATGAACTTACTTGACTGCATAAAAAGCATGCTAGAAGCTGAAAAAAAGCAAACATAGGAACATGAAGTTGAAAGCCCGATTTAGGTAAACGGATCAGCACTCTAGACATATCACTGATATTAGAAGCGAAGGAAAGAGGCGCTGAGTTCACTTCTCTTACAAAGAACGATAGCTTTCTCAGAAATTCATACCTGGAATTAAAAGAACGTTGTCGATAGTCAGTACATTTAACCGCAAGACATGTCATTCAAGGTCGGTTGTTTGGTCTAATATCAGTGCTATATCGGGCCTTGCTATATGGCGTCGGGAAGGCATGTTACTCGCCTATTCCAGATGAAAATTCCCAGCCAAGGTTTTGCCGTGGAAGTGTTACGGCTGCCGCGATCTCAGTTATGGCGACGATGATGTTTAGAAAGAAAAAAAATATTCGTTCACAGAAACAATATATTCAAAATTTGAGTAAAGAAGCAAATGACACATGCGATTTGAATAATAATTCGTTAAGACTTATGCGCTAAATAACATCATGATCATTAGGCATGCTCCACTAGCAGGCTCCGAATGTGACAACATGCGGTTAATCTCAGTGCGCTGACCGGCCAGAACATCACGCACCTTGAATTCATTTATGTAGCGACCTCACTGCCACATTATGGAGCATCAGCGACATCACAGAACCCACTTGCAAAATTTCTTAGTTCTGTGGCTAATGACGTTGCCATTATCGGCCAAACGTTTCATTCTCAAGTATGCATCTCCTTCCCCCGCAACCATTCCTTCAAGCCACTGCAGAGCCCGCGTATGATGTCCGGCTTGCACAGAATTCAAATTGCATGCTAAAACGTAGTACGTTTCTTGTCTCTTTTGTTTTGTCGCTACCGTCACCTAGAGGTTCTATTCCTCTCTGTCATATTACCACGCAGTGCAATATACTGCAAGTTAATTGTTACTGGGCGTGTTTGAGAAGGCGCCTTATTGCAAAGCATGCTGAAACGACTAAAACTTTCATTATATGCTCTCTGTGTAGTATAAAAGGTGCTTAGAAATCAACTTACTTGACTGCATAAAAAGCATGCTAGAAGCTGAAAAAAAGGAAACATAGGAACATGAAGTTGAAAGCCCGATTTAGGTAAACGGATCAGCACTCTAGACATATCATTGATATTAGAAGCGAAGGAAAGAGGCGCTGAGTTCACTTCTCTTACAAGAACGATAGCTTTCTCAGAAATTCATACCTGGAATTAAAAGAACATTGTCGATAGTCAGTACATTTAACCGCAAAACATTGTCATTCAAGGTCGGTTGTTTGGTCTAATACCAGTGCTATATCGGGCTTTGCAATATGGCGTCGGGAAGGCACGTTATTCGCCTATTCCAGATGAAAATTCCTGGCCAAAGTTTAGCCGTGGAAGTGTTGCGGCTGCCGCGATCTCAGTTATGGCGATGATGAGGTTTAGAAAGAAAAAAATATATTCGTTCACGTCCATGTGCTCCTTTTGATGTAGCACTTAATGTTAGCGCTCGCTGCGTTATCGTTCAGTCATATGTGATGATATGAGCTGTCTACACAGCGGTCTATACGGCCAGTAAAGAAATGTATGTCTGGGAACTCTGCGCTGAGAAAATAACTATCACCTAGACATCCAGAACATGACAGATATTGGTCTACAAGAGCAAGTTTCTTGTAATGCACCATTCGAGAGACTTCGAGGAGCAGTACATATTTAGAGTAATCAACAGCTACGCGTTTGTGTGCTTTTAATTTTAGGGTTGGCCTGATTTTGCAAGCCATTAACGTTATGAATATGACGGTTACTTCGCAGTTCAAAATATCCGCGAAATAGTGAGTGCGGTTGAAACGCAGTATTTTCCGAAACTAGTTGGTGTAGCAAGACTGATAATGTGTGAGGGAAAGTGAGCAGCTCATTGTATCCTCGTATTCTGCCACCAAGTCCACAAAGCCATTATCGCGGCCGCGTTCGTGAGGCATTCCGCATTGCCTTTGGCCAGCTGGGGTTCTTGAATGTGCACTTAGGCCTAGCCGCGCCGGTGCTCCCTGCGTGCAGCCAGAAGTGCGGTTGCCGCTGTTGGGAGTTGAGCAAGTATCCTCGATCATAGTAGTGGTACAACTGGATCATTTACTAATGTTGCTCAAAAACAAATATAGCAGTGTACACTTCCAACAGTACACCTTTCAATGGCATAAACTTCGCCAGCTCATTCTTTGGGTGTGCCATCGTACCGGAGTACGGACGTTATGCTCGCAGTGAACTTAAAAAAAAAAACAATTTGATCACAGAAGTAATGTAAAATTTTGTTACGAGGAACTTACCACTAAAGAACACGAACAGCGCGATGTACCCTGCCTGAAACATTGTCTTGGCGTTTTTCTCCGAAAGGCTGGGCAGCTACGGTGTCACCCTTGTGAGCTCTGCGCGCAGAAGGGAGGATTGACAGGACCAGCAGTTTTTCGCCTGCTTAAGTACACCATGAAACCGCTGTAGCGTGCGAGTACGCTATGTCGAGCGCAGCTGCCGATCTTTGCAATCTGCGAATGACGGCAGTCGGGTTGTCGGGACATAGCAGTCATCTTGTCGAAAACTAAGACAATGTTTGTTGAGAAATTTTGTGCATTAACAAATATCTGAGGGTGCTGCCATGATCATTTACAATCTTTGGCCTTGGCGGAGAACGTGGCCTTATATTTCTAGATATACTAAATCCATTTGAGTGTGAGAGAGAGAGAGGAAGCTCTTCATGAAAACCAGAAACGTAGCCAGCTTAAAGGCCACCCAATTGCTAGTCTGCAGAGATCGGGGAAGGGGGACAAAGGCCCTACAAGAATGTGGACGGAAGAATGTAAAAAAAATAGAAAAATCTCGACTTGTGAAAGCGGAACGTATTCATGCGTGTACGCAAGCAAACCCTTTCGCGGCGAAAAGCTCAAAGTTTCTACAGCAAGCTCATGGACTCGGTGCAGATGGACAGGACTAAAAGCATCTGATGGTGTAGAAACGCTTGATGATGTACACACGCAATTGAAAGAGACACCTCATTCGGTAAGGTCTTGGGTTATAATTTTCACAGAACTATTTAATGTCACTGGGACGGGTGCTCCGGTGGCTATACCACTTGATTGCTGATCCAAAAATCGCGGGTTTAAGTTGCGGCTGCGACGGCCGCATTTTATTGGAGGCTAAATGCTCGTGGGCGTGTTATGAGTGGTCTCAGTTCATGTTAAAAAATTGCAGGTGACCAAGTTTAATTAAACCCTCAATTAAGGAGTTTCTCATAAGGGCATCATGGAATTGTGACCAAGGCCCCCGAAATGCGCATGCAAGGTGAAAATAGATTTAGATACGAAGAAGGGTTTGTATAGCCGTATTCACATGCATACCATAACGGTGAAAAGTTCAATGCTCTTTAAATGGCAACTCTGGCGATTTCTCAGTATCTACTGATCCCAACAAAATTTTCACTACCTGTCCTCCTCGGTGCTGTAATAATTTATGCCAAGCGGGGTGTTGGCAAGTCATTTCGTCTTCCTGGAAATTATTCTAGAAAATTTTTAACAGATTTCCACGCGAGGCGCCCAGCGTTTTTAACGTCGTTACCTGCAATGCTGGACACCCGAGCACCGGCCAGCCTAAAGCAAAACAGCGGTACTTCAGTGCTTAAATCGTTGCTGTCACGTTCGGAAGAGCTCAATACATCACTACATGAGATGCCACTTTCACTTTTTAGCCCCAGCTTCACCAGTTTCATATTTCTTAGGGGCGGGGACGCTGTGACGTCGTCGCAAATACTGCGCGAAGTGTCTACCACTGTACACACCATTCATTCGGTGATTTAAAATTATTGGTGAGCTTCTGCGCAAATTGACTAACCGTGGCTGCTTCAGCGTCGTCAGAATTTTTAGAAAAGAGCGATGTCTGAATACGTTGGACAAACCACAGGAGTTCCCCTTTCAGTGTTACCACTTTGTCGTCGTCTCTCCTGGCACCACTAGGCAAGACAGCTTGTAGGTGAATCTGTGCGGTGGCGTGGCGCCCGGCAGTGAAAGGTCGGTCCTGAGGCTCCTAAAAGGGCTCGTCGGATACACAATCGTAGGGATCCGGCTGAGAGTCGTGGGCGACGTCTCTGGATAAGTTGAGGTCCGACGTTGTTGACGAGGCTGGAGCCATTTAAAAGGTGACAAGTGTCGCTTAGGGAAACACACGCGCAACACATGTCGCATATCGGGAAATGAGCGTTTCGGATAGTACCACAAGACGGCGTGGTCCAGAGGAACACAAGTTCGCCTGGCGAAAAATGTAGCTTGGGATATCAAGCATCATAGGGATGCGGCTCATCGGCTTGTGACGCCGCAAGGCATGCACGGTCGAGTTGGAGAGCATTATCTATTCGCGCATAATATGGCTTCGTGGGCATATTCATGGGTAGCCGTGGTCACGGAAGGGAGAATCGTATGTACAAAAGGTCGAACAGTGACAATACTGCAGGATCATTAGAAGAGGAGTTTTATGGAAATGTTATCAAGGAAGCACCGCGTCCTAGTCGCGATGATCGTCGGTAATGTACAGAGCGAGCATATATGTGACGGCGTGATTTAAGCGCTCGGTGAGGCCGTTGGTCTGTAGGTGGTACGAAGCAGTCAGTTGTGCCTAGTGGAATGAGAACGGAGTAAGTCGACGATGACATAGGACCCGAACTTATGACTACGGTCAGTAAGTAGCTGTCGCGGAGCGACGTGAAGTAGGATCATGTCACGTAACAGGAAATCCGCATATCAGTAGCACATGCAAGTAATGAGCGAATGGCCTCATAGCACCAAACATGATCTGTTGCCACGGCCCTTGATAGCCCCTTAATTGCTGAGACGAATGATTCCTCCGGCGGACTGCAAATGGCCTATATTCGAGAACAAGGTCTCTGCAGGGGTGCTAGTCAACTCAAGGTGAGCGGCATGTGAAAGAAGGTGGCGCGTTTGCGACGCTGCCACGACTACCTAGCAGCCACGCTACGGTGAACAGAGCGTGCATGTGCTGCCCATGATAAACAGCGGTGGTCACTTTCCTAATTAAGGGATACATTGAGGTATCCCGCAGTGGGAACGTAAGTCATGAATGTTGCTAAGGACGCTCACGTGTAGTTCTCCAGGTAAGACCAGTTGCACGTCATGCCCTTGGGGAAGAAAATTATGGTGGCGCAAGGTGTCATTCCGCATGGAAGTCCGGATGGGGATAGCATTGGGCAAGGATTTTACGTGTGCGATGATCACTCCTAAGGGTCAGTAAGGGTCAGTTTTGTTCTTCGGCTAGACCAGTAAAACCAGACAAGAAAAGGAGTACAGTCGACCGCGTCCTCCTTGTGGTTGACAGAGTTGACAGAATAGCAAGAAAAGTAATATGGCCAGATTCCCGAGTAGAGAAACTTGGCGAGCAACTTACTCACGGAAGAAACGATTGACCTGTTGAAGCAATGAGGCACGGTCAGGCATGGTGTTGAGACTTGCCAACGAGTCGTGGCTTCCAGGAATCTGCGGAGTGGAGGCTCACTGTTTTCTTAGCTCGTCACAGCTTAGGCACAAGGTGATGACTTCCAATACAGTACGCGGTTTCCCGGCTATCAGCATCTGGAGCACGCCGTCATCGATGCCTTTCAGTGCGTGGTGAATTCGGGCAGCTTTGGGCATGGTAGTGTCTATACATTTGCAGAGGTCCACGACGTCTTCAATATAACTTGCGAACGTCTCGGCGGTCTGCTGTGCCCGGATGCGCAAGCGCTGTTCCGCGCGCAGCTTGTGCACAGCGGGTCGGCCATATACCTCTGAAAAGGTCGTGTTGAATACGGACCTTTTCGGTAGATTGGTTTTGTGGCTATGAAACCAGAGCTAGGCAACGCCAACCAGGTAAAAGATGAAGTAGGTTAACTTGGCTGGATAGTCCCACATCTTATATGCGCTCACCCGTTCGTATGACGTGAGACAGTATTCCGCGTCTTCGACGTCAGCGCCGCTGTATGTCTTGGGTCCCGTTGTCGAGTCATCTCTGTGCGCGTCACCGATTTTGCCGATGGTGCCGTTTCGGCTGCGAGGTCGGTCATGGCAGGCGGGAGTGTTCCTGTTCGCAGCTCCAGCCTGTTGATACCGGCGGGGAACTCCAGCACCTCCACCATTCGAGAAGACGTTTATCAGCGGCTCGATATCACAGCGACCGCAAGCAGCAAGACAGCCCGAAGCATCGTCTAGGAGAAACACCAACGCCCAGGAGAGCGGGCCGAGCGAACCAAGCATTGACGATGCAGCAGGTCAGAGAGGCGCTTCTTCACAGAACGAATGATTATAAATATTCTTGTGATTGCAGTGCCTAGCGTCTGAGTCGTTCTAAAGCATCTTTCGGAGCAGGCGACGAAAAAGCAGCGTGGTAGTCGGTAACAACAGAAATCGGGTGACCGAACACATGGTCGCAGCTGGACTACCGCTTCAAGGATAGGACAGATTCTTTCAGTGGCTAATAGGAGGTGGCTAGCGTAGACACCGTAAGGGTCGCGATGACGTTGGGCTTATACTGAACCCAGTCTGTCCTTTTTTGTATTTGTAGGGACAGAAATGGTATAGCGGACGAAGAACGAGGGCGGCGTGTGCAGGTTGATGATGGAAAAGAATTTGCGTTTCCAACCTTGGTGAAAACAAAAAGATGTAAGCTACGTAGTATGAAGATGTGGACAGCAAGGGGTCCATCATGCATTCAAAGGTGGTGGGAGCATTATGAATGCCAAAAGAAACGACCTAGAATGCACCGAAATGATCAGGTGTTATTTGATGCGAAGCAGCTCTTTGACTAGCCTGTGTAACGCCCTTTGTGCGTCCGTACGGCGAGGGCGACGCGCTGCCCTCGCCGCAGGTGTTGGAGCGGTGCCAAGTAGGTCACGCCGCAGCTGCGCGTTGACGTCACGCTCCCCTCGCAGTGCGCGCTGACGTCACTCCCTCTCTCGCCTGCCGCGTGCTCGCCGCAGCTGCCCCCTCGTCCGTTCGCCCGCAACACCTGCCGCTACCGCCGCTCGCTCCGCTACCGCGACCGACAAAAAATTAACACCATCTTCCCAAAGGGAACCCTGATGGGATGCGAAGCACCTGCGTTAGCGGCGTTCAACCAGTGACGCCACCCGCGCGCAACGCTGCTGCTTCGCCTCTCATCAGGGTTCCCCTTGGGAAAATGGTGTTAATTTTTACGTCTTTTCGCGGTTCATGTCGTGGACGGCAATTTGCTCGTACGCGCAATGTAGATTGAAAGCAGTGAAGTCCATGTAGGCAGTCAAGAGGATCATCTATGCGTGCCACTCGGTTTCCCTCTGGTTTATGTAATTCGGTGAAGGTATCAATAGTCGACTCAGAACAACGACGAACCGTCTCTATTTCGGACCAACATGACAGGCGATGCCCAAGAACGAGGTCCCTCAACCATGCCTTTCAGAAGCCTTTTTTTAATATTGCATCGGCCTTTTTTTAGTATTGCATTTTTTCATATTGAAGCCTTTTATACCATTGGGTTGTTTGACTTACTTTTCGCTCAGCCGTGGATACACGATACACGGTAGATAGGCAGAACATTGCGAGCATTTGTGCGGTAGGCCACTTGCGTAGCTTGGCGAAGGGACAATGACTAATGCCAGAAACATCGCCGAAAGCAACCAAAACGAGACGTTGACCGCCTTAGATCTCTGACAATGATGGATGTAAGGGATTTATCAGGGGAACATGCATGCTGCTGCTACACAAGTGAATATGGAGAAGCGATCATAGCGAACGCCTCCACCTCGCCGGCTTCAAGTGGGCTAAACAGGCCGAAGGAAATGCCACATTGCAGAACTTGGGGCGTCAAACTGAAATTCACACTATGTAGGCAGGTGCACGTGGGCACGAACGAGAATTAGATATATGACGCAGTGTGATGCCTTGGCCTAGCATCAGTTATTGGCGTCCCGATGAGGTATGGCAGAGGGCGACACTACATCGAAGTAGTTGAGGTAGCATGCGAACCTAGGTGACCGAAGCGAGGCGATAAGCGCTTTGGTCGACGGGTTCAAGGGGGGAAGATGAAGTTGTAGAGCATGGCATAACAGTCAGTGCGAGCGGAGTGCAGTGTTCCTTAGAGGACAAATGCTTAACATCCTAACCAATGTGAAGTTTGCATTTACAACAGGACCCCTCCTTTTCCTTAGAACACATATTTGCTCCAATAGGATGGTATAAGTCGGAGAACTACTCAAATATTCACTCTTAAGAGTCGCTAGAGTGCCTGGTACATTTCTCTAACACGCGGTGACATGGGCTTTTCCCAGATGCCACTCCCAAGGCGTTTTGGTCCCGTCAATTTCCGGTCTCTTTTGTACAGATGACGGCTGCTCCTGAATTTTTCGCTACACTAGCTCAACAAGACGCCGACCAAAAAAACTTTTAAAAATAACACGATGTTTCGGCTCCCGTACGGGGGCCTTGTTCACAAATGAAGAAATGAAGGAACGGGGATTGACTAAGTACGTGTAAAAAGGTGGCGCAAGCAGCGTGCGTAAACAGAGGGAAGGGTGCCGTCATTGCGATTAAGCGTGGCATCGGTGGTTTGGATTAGTAGTGATTCGAGATGAAGTCGCGAGGTTAGATTTCTTTCAGTGGCGAGCACATGCGCGCTGGCCCAGTCAATATCATGTCCCTCGGAAACAGCATGCTCAGCGAGTGCATTTGAAGACACCTTTTTAGGGGCGAAGCTCCTGATAGCGGCACCCGCTCGTCCCTCGTCGTAGTAGCGTGTAACCAGTCTTAACGCTAGTACCACATCTTGACCTCCAAGGTGGTGCCGGTGGGAGATTTCTCCTGTGCGTTGTTGAACAATAAAAAATTCGCAGCGTGCGCGTTAACTAAAAGCCGAATTCTTCCGTCTCTCATTCCCCATTAGCAGCCATTGTTTACCTCCAAGGTAGTGCCTGGTGAGATTTCTCCTGTGCGTGATTAGACAATAAAAATTTTGGTCAAAACGCCGTTGATTGATGAAATAAACCAACGAAAGACGCCAGGCACCCGCTCGCCCTCAGCGCATGCCTCCTGCCCTCGGCGCGTGCTGTCTTGTGATAGAGAGAGAGAGAGAGAGCGAAAGGGGCGCGTTGACTATGTAAACGCTCTTTCTTAGATGAACGCTCTACCAGCTCGCAAAGAAGTAGAACGCGCCCTCACCCGCGAGAGGCAACGTTGGCGCAGGTAGCGTCTCCAAGCCAGTTTCTTGATTGAGAAATACCGAATGCTCGCGTTGAAGAACCGTTGACCGGCCACCCATATATATATATATATATATATTTAGGCACTGGTCTTGACTTGCAACGAAGTGCCGGTGGGAGATTTCACTTGTGCGTATAGTTGAACCATGAGGATTCGTAGCGTGCGCGTTAACTCAATTAATCCGGAACTCGGCACGATCTGCGATGAACCTCCCGAGCTTCTCCCACTCGTGATCATTCACTCCGTGGATATGCTGTAATTTTTTTTCACGTCGTAACAGTGTTCTTTCAGGCGCCTTTGAAAATCGCCTGTCTCGACGATGTACACATGATCACAGTCGGTACAGGGGATTGTGTACACGACACCAGGAAACTTTTCTTTTGGAAGCTTGTCCTTCACGTTTGTCAACACACTTTTCAGTTTTTTCACCGGCACATGTGACACGTGCACATCAAATGAGCTGAGCACGCGCGCCAGGGCCTCACTGGTTCCAGGAGCATACGGTATCGCGGCACGTTTACAGGGGGCAGGCACGGAGGAGGCACTAATACGCGGACGAGATAATTGTTTATGTACTGAATTCACAAACGAAGCCGGGTAGCCGTTGCCTGAAAGTTCAGCATGCACCACTTTCAGGTATCGTTGCAGGTCTTCTGAAGAACTGCAGGTTTTTTTCGCGCGTTGTATGAGTGATGACGCGACGGAGCGTTTGTGGCAAGCAGGGTGAATTGAACCGAAGTTGAGCTAGCGTCCTGTGTGTGTATCCTTTCGATACACGCTGAAGCGAAGTCCTGTCCCTTCACGTTGTACCAAGACGTCAAGAAAAGGAAGGCGATGGTCCTTCTCCAGTTCAACTGTGAAATTTATGGCCGGTTCAATGGAGTTTAGGTGTGACGAGAACGCATCCAGGGCATCCTTCTTTATAGCTGAAAAACAGTCATCCACATACGGAAGAAAAATTCTTGGTTGTGTCGTGAATGCTGCGATAGCCCGGCGTTCGACTGATTCCATTGTTAAGTTTGCAGCAGTTACCGAGAGGGAGGCACCCATGGGCGTTCCTTGAAGTTGCTTATAGAAGCAGTCCTGGAAAACGAAGTACGTATTTTCCAGGCAGAACTGCAGGAGCTTGCGCAAGTCCTGAACCTCAAATGCTGTCCTCTCGGGAAGCGAGGCGTCGTCTTGGAGGGCAGTAGAGCACACTTCGACTGCAACATCAATTGGGACGCACGTGAACAAGGACGTAACGTCGAACGACACCATAGTGTCGTCATCGTCAAGCTTGAGATCGCGCACTTTGTTAATGAAGTGAGATGAGTTTCGTAAATGTGCTGGACCGCATCCCACAAGTGGAGATATTATGCGGTGCAAGTACTTCGAAAGGCTAAGAAGCGGTGACCGTCTGTAATCCACGATTTTCCGCATAGGTTCATCAGGCTTGTGTATCTTAGGCAATCCGTAGAGAGCCGGAGCGGAGCCATTGCGGCAGAGGAGACGGTAGTACAGAGGCTTATGCCTTGGGGGGACGAATTGAAACACCTCTGTGAGTAGCTTTTGCAGGTCTTTTTGTACCTTGCTGGTTGGGTCTTTGTTAAGGCGCAGTAGGTGTTTTCGTCTTGCAGCAAACATCGCATCATTTTCACGTAGTCACTGCGGTCCAGAAGAACTGTGGCATTGCCTTTGTCAGCTGGGAGGATGACTAGGTCATTATTACCTCGAAGGCTTCGAATCGCATTGCGCTCTTCTGCTGTTAATGGTGACGCGAATCGTCTAGGACGGAATTTGGACAAAACACTCACGGCTCGCGTACGGGCTTCATCACGGCGTGAAGGTTCAACCTGCGCCACGGCGTTTTTCACTGCGGAGACCAAACGCTTGGCGTCCGTTGTTGGTCCCGTGTTGAAATTTAAACCAAGCTTAAGAAGAGACAACTCAGAGGCGCTTGGACTATAAGAAGAGAGGTTGTGCACAGTGGTAGTAGATGCGCTCCTGGTAGACGCCGTGTGCGAAAGACGAAGGCGGTCAAGCTTGTTCTCATGAGTGATTTCCCCTCGGTTAGACTACCGCGCAGCCTGGTAGTTCGCGTAAAGGAAGATGCTGGTGCATTGGTCGGGGTACCGGTGCTCCAATTGACGGCGTAAGAAGAAGGCTTCGTTTTCCAGTCCTCTTATCTTTTTTCTGCATTCGAGTATCCTGGCCTGGAGGAGTGAACGTTCAGCCTTGGCCACAACGCTTAGGCCAAAGCTCGACAGGACGGGTCGGTTGAGGTGAAGGGAGCGAGGTATAAAGCCACGGAACTTGCAGGATCCGAGCCGTGAGTGTTTTGTCCAAATTCCGTCCTAGACGATTCGCGTCACCATTAACTGCAGAAGAGCGCAATGCGATTCGAAGCCTTCGAGGTAATAATGACCTAGTCATCCTCCCAGCTGACAAAGGCAATGCCACAGTTCTTCTGGACCGCAGTGACTACGTGAAAAGGATGCGATGTTTGCTGCAAGACGAAAACACCTACTGCCACCTTAACAAGGACCCAACCAGCAAGGTACAAAAAGACCTGCAAAAGCTACTCACAGAGGTGTTTCAATTCGTCCCCCCAAGGCATAAGCCTCTGTACTACCGTCTCCTCTGCCGCAATGGCTCCGCTCCGGCTCTCTATGGAATGCCTAAGATCCACATCCCTGATGTACCTATGCGGCCAATCGTGGATTACAGACGGTCACCGCTTCTTAGCCTTTCGAAGTACTTGCACCGCATAATATCTCCACTTGTGGGATGCGGTCCAACACATTTACGAAGCTCTTCTGACTTCAATAGCAAAGTGCGCGATCTCAAGCTTGACGATGACGACACTATGGTGCTGTTCGACGTTACGTCCTTGTTCACGTGTGTCCCAATTGATGTTGCGGTCGAAGTGTGCTCTACTGCCCTCCAAGACGACGCCTCGCTTCCCGAGAGGACACCATTTGAGGTTCAGGACTTGCGCAAGCTCCTGCAGTTCTGCCTGGAAAATACGTACTTCGTTTTCCAGGACTGTTTCTATAAGCAACTTCAAGGAACGCCCATGGGTGCCTCCCTCTCGGTAACTGCTGCAAACTTAACAATGGAATCAGTCGAACGCCGGGCTATCGCAGCATTCACGCCACAACCAAGAATTCTTCTTCGGTATGTGGATGACTGTTTTTCAGTTATAAAGAAGGATGCCCTGGATGCGTTCTCGTCACACCTAAACTCCATTGAACCGGCCATAAATTTCACAGTTGAACTGGAGAAGGACCATCGCCTTCCTTTTCTTGACGTCTTGGTACAACGTGAAGGGGCAGGACTTCGCTTCAGCGCGTATCCAAAGGATACACACACAGGACGCTACCTCAACTTCGGTTCAATTCACCCTGCTTGCCACAAACGCTCCGTCGCGTCATCACTCATACAACGCGCGAAAAAAACCTGCAGTTCTTCAGAAGACCTGCAAAGAGACCTGAAAGTGGTGCATGCTGAACTTTCAGGCAACAGCTACCCGGCTTCGTTTGTGAATTCAGTACATAAACAATTATCTCGTCCGCGTATTAGTGCCTCCTCCGTGCCTGCCCCCTGTAAACGTGCCGCGATACCGTATGCTCCTGGAACCAGTGAGGCCCTGGCGCGCGTGCTCAGCTCATTTGATGTGCACGTGTCACATGTGGCGGTGAAAAAACTGAAAAGTGTGTTGACAAACGAGAAGGACAAGCTTCCAAAAGAAAATTTTCCTGGTGTCGTGTACACAATCCCCTGTACCGACTGTGATCATGTGTACATCGGCGAGACAGGCGATTTTCAAAGGCGCCTGAAAGAACACTGTTACGACGTGAAAAAAGAAAAGGTGTCTTCAAATGCACTCGCTGAGCATGCCGTTTCCAAGGGACATGATATTGACTGGGCCAGTGCGCATGTGCTCGCCACTGAAAGAAATCTAACCTCGCGACTTCATCTCGAATCACTACTAATCCAAACCACCGATACCACGCTTAATCGCAATGACGGCACCCTTCCCTCTGTTTACGCACGCTGCTTGCGCCACCTTTTTACACGTACTCAGTCAATCCCCGTTCCTTCATTTCTTCATTTGTGAACAAGGCCCCCGTACGGGAGCAGAAACGTCGTGTTATTTTTAAAAGTTTTTTTGGTCGGCGTCTTGCTTTTACCTTTTGACCATGATTATTCCCGACCAGACGAGCTTTCGTCAAACTCTTGACTTCAGACTAGCTCAACGATATATGGAGCTCCTAAAGCTTTTCTGTTCGCCCTAAATTCTCGAATATATGGTGTTACTTGCATTTTACAATAAGACATGTGGCAAACTACAGCCAGAATATGTTTTCCCAAACTTCTCATACTTCTGTGATTGTTATGTATATCGGGCCGAAGAGCCGTTCTTCGCGCCGAACCAACGTTAGAAAGTTTTGCAGCGCATTCGCAATATTACAGCTGCTCTCTTTTAGCACTGGTTTCTCTCATCTTTAGAGCATTGTCGCTTTCCTTCCCAAAAATTCAACCTAACGGATTTCGCATACACTTCCTCTTCGCAGCATAAAACCCTTCCTCTTCAGCGCGTGGGCATGAGCTGAGAAACACTCCAATAAAATGACTCCTGACATTTCGTTTTAATGAGATTCACTCTCATCGTTTAGTGCCTCGGCATATGTAAATTCGTGATTTCAATTCTATTTCCAGCCGCTGCTCATACGATGGTGCGCTACTTGAGAAACATGGCAGAAAGGCAGCAGTATTTTATCGGCAAGAAGACGAGTAACACAGCAATAGTTAGTGCGTCAAACGTTTTCCGGGATAGATCTCGACATTCTTTTTTCGTTGTGCTGTTTAAGATAAATCGCCAGACTGGAAGATACCCATCACGAGGTGTTCATACAATGCAGGCGTTAAGTTCAGGCTCCTGTAGCTTTCAGAAATGTCACGAGGTTCATACAGCCACGCTCTCCTACGATCAGAAGCGAAAATAAGACGAAGACGGCCCGTTTACGCGCAGTGCCTTCGGTTTATTTTCTCGGTGTTGTACTGTCGATGAAGCTGCCATATTTCAGGAGAGGCCAATCCCAAGTATAATTCGCCAGAGCACTCACTAAGTGAGGAGCCTCTTCCAAAACACAGAATATTGTATTTGGACATAATCAAAAGAAGAGATTATGGACTGTTACCATTTCGCTCAACTTTCTGTCCTTTTGAATTTGGACAGTGGCGTGCACTCACCAAGGTGATTGAAAAGTCCACCTGCCGTGCGTACATGAGGCATATGAGTTCACTGCTCACCTTCAGAGTATGATTACTTTCTTCCGAAGGTTTGTCAATTCTTCGCAAATAAGAAGGTACTCAGTGCCAGTGCACACTGTAGCTGCACAGTTTCCGCCATAAACGAGCACATGACTGTTTATCGGAACGATGTCGCCACTGCGAGATGTAACAGTCGTTTAATCTACCCCTCGTGTGAAGAGACTTCGACAGGCGGTCTTGCACAGTCGGATATCAGAGGCTACACATCGAATAGCCGCTGACGTCAATTTTCCAAGAGGTGCCTCGTAGTGCGTTTTGGCCACGTTTTACATGGACCTCCTGCATATGGTGGCCATAACGGCTCTCGCAAATGTATCTTCGGTGAAAGTGGCTCCTGCTTTCGGGCAATACCGATGCCTTTCTCATTCAAACCCTCCAAGCCATTCAGAATCTCGCCGCATGCTTCATTATATCGAATTATTTCCGTCAATCTAGTGTGATATCCATTGAAAGCACCCGAAATATCGTGGCGCTGCCAATTCTTTCGCCTTAAACTTTTTCACAAATTCTATCATCACATCAGCTGTTTGAAGGACGCCCTGTTTCATCCACCTCGTTTCATTATCAGCCAGTCTCGATCATCGTTATAAGGTTGGCCTACCGTCCTGTCGCATGAGATTGTACAACATTGTTCCAAGGACAAGCGTTGCTTGGAAGCACCTTCCCACCTCCATCGCCTGTGTAATGGACAATTAAGACTTCAAGCTCGCAGTACTCGAAGTAGTAAGTGAATATGTCTACTTAGGCCAGGTAGTGACCCTGATCCGTATCTTGAGGCTGAGGTGATTAGGAGGATTAGAATGGGGTGGAGTGCATTCGGCAAGCATTCACAGATAATGAATGGTAGCTTACCGTTGTCTGAAGAGGAAAGTGTATAACAGCTGCATCTTCCCGGTACTCACCTACGGGGCAGAAACTTGGAGGCTAACTAAGAGGGTTCAGCTTAAATTGAGGACGACGCAGCGAGCTATGGAAAGGAAAATGGTAGGTGTAACCTTAAGGGACAAGAAGAGAGCGTTGTGGGTTAGGAACAAATGCGTGTTAGGGACATACTAATACAAATTAAGAAGAAGAAATGGGCCTGGGCCGGCCATGTCATGCGAAGACAAGACAACTGTTGGTCATTAAGGATAACAGAGTGGATACCTAGAGAAGGAAAGCGTAGCAGCGGGCAGCAGAAAGTTAGGCGGGCAGATGAGATCAGAATATTTGCGGGGGTAAATTGGGCCCAGTTAGCACAGGACAGGGATAATTAGAGATCCATGGGAGAGGCCTTTGCCCTACAGTGGGCGTAGACAGGCTGATGATGATGATGATGTCGTCGTCACCAACTCTGATGCCAACGCATTTAAAGGTCTTGTAGAATTCGTCTTTTGTAGCTCTTTGTCAGCGTTTAGGACTAACACACGAAAGGCCAAATGGAGACACTCAAGTTTTCTTGACCCTAGCTTGCAATTTCGAGATTACCATGTTTGCTGGTTTTCATGGAATTGGCGCATTTCCACCACAAGCCGTACGTAATAACACATTGCAAATTGGTATATTTGTGACAGCAGAAAAGTGTGCCGGTTTTGGTGAGGATAGCAGTGTTAAAGCAGCACTACGTGCGGCTTGCCTAGCCCTGCCCCAACCCCTCCCAGCACAAGGGCAGCAACATGTCGTACAGAAAGAGTTCTATTTAATAAAAGTTTCTCCACTAAGAGCCGAAACCATTGCTGCCCCATTACCGCAAACACGAAAGGAGCAAGCCGTCTGTTGCACGTGTGTGCCTTCTTAATTCTTTAAAAATATCATGCTTTCACCAAAGGCAGAAAACCTTCTGGAAACAGGCTTCACAGCTGCTGGCAGCAGGCTACCCTCTAGCACTCGTTGCAGGTGTCGCTGAATCGCTGAGCACATTTGAGGATATGAAATCATCCTCGTAACTATCAAAAGTCCCGGCAGCAGCAGCGAACAACTGCGGTTATTTCGCATATTTAGGGCGTAGCGCAAAATCTGAACAAGCCTCTGCGCTAAGTATCAAAACTGTACCAAAACGGGTACCACACGAAACCAAACCGCAAGTATTGTATGGCGGGGCACACGCCCTGTATTTCAGACAACCCGTTTCAGTCGCGTAACAACACGTGTCTTGAAACGAGGTTTTCGTCATTCAAAACAACGCCGACACGGGTTTCAAGCGAAAAGAAATCGCAGCTGCTGCGTGGCAGTACGCACGTCTCTTACTTCATACCATCTGTTAAGAGCCACGTGACATCAAGTATATTTAAAAGGCGGGTTTCTAATTTAGACCTATGCCGACATGTGCGTCAAACGAAAGGAAATCGCGAGTGCTCCGTGCTGCCCCACAGCCCGCTTTCTAGACACCCTGTATTAGAATAAAATGACACCACGTATGTTGTATTGGCCGATTCATCATTAGTGAATCACCTCAGCACCTCAGCGGGCCCAGCGGCGGAGCGGATGGGCGTATTAGCGCAAGACAAAAGGACTAGCCCAAGTGAGTGCAGGCTAGCTGAGCGACGCCCCGCTTGCATCAGTGGAGCGGATTGCTGTGTCAGCTGTTGAACGAGGTTGAAGCTATTGTTCATCGTGCAGAGGCTTCACGTGCCTAATAAAATTGAAGTTGCAGCAAAAAAGACAGTGAAAAAGGCATTTTTTATTACGTCACAGGTGTTATGTGGAAACACATCTTCGTTTTCGTTACGTGACATGAAGACATGCCGCCGCCGATTGTGTTGGGGGCTGCCATCTTGGAAAACGATCGCGCGTCAACCTGCTGCGCATGCTTCGCTGGGGACACGATGTGAGCGGGAGAGCGGCTTGCTCCATAACGACGCTGGCTCTCTCAGTGTTCCGCACATGCGCAGCTGGCGTCTCCACGCGTTCAGTGGGCCCGCTGGCCTGCTGAGCCGCTTAACTATTTTTCTTTATTCACATCTAGGCCAACAGAAGTGACAAAAAAAAAAGAATCGCGCGAACGCTCAAAAGCGGCGCACTACTAATACTACTACTAGCAGTAGTAGTGGTAGTAGTAGTACTAATCCTACCGGCCAATACCCAACCCTTGGTTTCATAGTGAAGTTGTTTAGCGAGTAGCAATATCTGCCGCCGTTACATTCTTGACAATCCATGTCGAGCGTTCACTTGTGTTGGCCCAACACACACACCACCGCTCTGTACATTCGATTGCTCTCCGCCCGTTGCTGTAAGATGGTGAATATTTGATGGCCGGGAAAGAAACAATGATAATTTATCTTTGCCCTGTTCTAGGAACACGTCACCGAAAAAGGAAATACTAGAAGGGCAGGTACATTGAGGTGCTTTAAAATTGATTGCGGGTTCTGGAGGCGGAGCCTGCGCCATGCGCCAAGCAGAGGGACTGACAGACAGACTTACCAGCTTGCGTTTTAATGCATTGCAGGTGCAGGACACAGTTTCTCGCTCCTGGCCCTGACTGCAATGCCTTGCGACGCACAACCAACGTTCAGTGTCACAGGCCGAGATCGTTTGCTGAAAGCAATGCCTTCCTTCCATGGCGTGGAAAGCACTGCTGCCTCAGATGACCAGTTCACCCGCACTGGTAGAATATTCCTTCCGCATCTCCGTGGTGGCCAGTATAGTAAACGAGAAATTCACGCATTTCGCCTCAGAGGTGGCCGGTGTACCCGTTGTGTGAGCGCCTGTTGTAAGCGTCTGAGAAGGACTTGTTGATACCGTGCAGACCGGGGTGGGTGTATGTTGGTGTCTGCCTGTTCCGGCAAACGCGATCGGGCGCAGCGACGAAACGATAAAGATCGTCGCATGATAACAACTCTTGCTGGCCGTTTCGATGCCGCTTGTGGAATAAGGAGTGCGAAAACACGTCTGCTTTTAAGAGACGATAGTGCAAACAATCTGTAGCGGTTGAGGTTCATGGTGGATGCTTGCACTCGTACCTACGAAACATCCGCCATGTTCAACAGACCAAACTATTGAGGAAAGGATAGTAGCAGATGACATGTGCCACGGCAAGTAATGCATTTTCAGGTACTACAATCCTACTGCTTCTTATTTCTGTTTTCAGCCGTGAAAGACTTCAAGCAGCCTTATGTACAGATAATGGCCCGCAATTTATTTCTGAACAGTTTCAGCATTTTTCACATGAACGAGTCACTACCCAATACTTCAAAACTAATGCCAGCGGATAAAGGGGCTCATACAACAGGTTAATCGTATTCTGAAATGAAAAATACACGTGCACAAAACGGCAAAGCTAGATGCCTACACCAGCACCACTGAGTTTTCCGGGTTCCGCAGAAAACTACTCATTGCATCACTTTTACTTCGCCAGCTATACTAGTTTACGTCCGCCAACGACGGTCAATGATAGATATTACTATAGTTAACGTATCTTTTAGGGGCGAAGATGCTTAAGCTGTGGGTCGGCTGTCACGTATCGTATCGTGTAACCTACACCACTCACAATACCATGCAACGCCATGCAACGCCGGGAGGCTCGCGCTCGCCCTCGGGGCGTGCCTCCCGGCGCGCGAGCTCTCTCACTCTTCCATCTGCTGTCTTGTGAGAAAGAGAGACAGAGAGAGAGAGAGAGAGAGTGAAAAGCGCACGTTGACTATAGAAACGCTCTTTTTTAGATGAACGCTCTACCAGCTCGCAAAGAAGGAGAACGCGCCCGCACCCGCGAGAGACAACGTTATCGCAGGCAGCGTCTTGTAGCGAGTTTCTTGATTGAGAAATACCGACTGCTCGCGCTGGAGAACCATTAACCGGCCACCCATATATATATATATATATATATATATATATATATATATATATATATATATATATATATATATATTATAGGCACTGGATCTCGACTTGCAATGAAGTGCCGGTAGGAGATTTCACTTGTGCTTAGTTGAACCATAAGGATGCGTAGCGTGCGCGTTAACTAAATTAATCCGGAACTCGGCACGATCTACGATGAACGATCTACGATCTACGATTTTTCTCGCATTTATCCTTTTCCTCTTCTTTTTTTAAACTTGCAGAAGGTAGTTTCTCTATAAAATGTTGATGTAGTAGTGTTTCGACTTCGTGATCATTGGTACAGAGGCCTCCTTGTTATGCCGTTTGCCATGAAACTGTCTATCCTTCACTGTAGAAAGATATGTCATTACTATTTTGGTAGGTTTGCTTCATACTCTACAAATTACATGCTAGATTGATTTTTGTATTCATGACAACCAATTTGGACTGAAATGCTAAGATTCATGAAGCCTTTGTTGAGAACTATGTACCTACTTTACTGCACTATTTTTGCTTTGTTGCACTCAGTGCTGATGCCTTTAACCACGAGAAAAAAAAAAGAGTTCCAGGCTAGTGCGATGCCAAGACTTCTTCCTAGGACGTAACTACGAAAGTATTCGGCTGGCACTACCCCCCCCCCCCCCACTCTGCAGCACCGAAAGGATTATGGTGCAGCTGGTAACATAGCAGGTGACAGCTACTACCACAAAGGCAGGGACGATGTCCTCGGATGGGGGTGCCCCCCAAATTTATGATCCCATTGACACCTTCAGAACCACAGAGTTAATGCCTTAGGGGCGCAAAAGATGTCTTGTGGTTATTTGCACCCCTAAGGCGTTAGCTTAAATTCTGAGGGTGGTAACCAGATTAAAATTATGTTGGGCGCGCCCATTTCCCGAGCACGATTCCTGCTTCTTTTTTAGATTACGGCCAACGTTTCAGGAATAGCTTTTTGATGACGTCTTTGGTAAGCGTTTAAACGGATTCAGAAATCCCGGTAGATGGGATTATTGGAGGCTCCCCCAAGCCGTCGAAAAGACCAGCTTTTTGATGACGTTTCGAAGACGTTCAGGAAACGTCTCGTTTATGCGCAACAAGGCGGACATTAGACAAGATATACCACGTATCCTAGACTAAAACTTCTTACGCGTGCAGTTTCTGCGACATCGTTAACGTCTCGGATATCCGTTTCAAAGACGTCGTAAATCCTTCGTGTGCTAGCTGGGGTTGCTACTAGTCTAACCGGCGATTACGATACCCGTAACTTCATAGCGGAGCTGTTTAGGCGGTAGCAATGTCTCCCGCCGTTACTACATTCGTCATAATCTATGTCGAGCATTCACTTGTCTCGACCCAACACAAACCGCCAATCTCGATGCGAGCTTCCCTCCACCCGCTGCTGCAAGATAGTGAACATTCGAAGACTGTCAGAGATAGAATGCTCATTTATAGGTTTAAACTGCTCCAACAACACGTCAGCAAATAAGTAAATACGTGAGCCAGTACGAAGAAGACCAGGTACTAGATGGAGAGTGCTTTAAGCATCATTGTTGGTTCTGGTGATTGATCCTGCGCCTTGCGCCAAAGAGAGGGACTGACTGATCTACTTACCAGCTTGCTTTTAACTCATTCCACGTGCAGCACAGCGTTTCTCATTTCTGGCCTGTACTGCATTGCGTTGCGATGGACAGCCAACGTTCACTGTCGCCGGCCGAGATCGTTTCCCGAAAGCGGTACCTTCGTTGCGCAGCGTGCAAAGCATTGCTGCCTCAAATGACCTTTTACCCGCACTAGTAGGTTACTGCTTCCGCACCCTCGTGGTGCCTAGTTGAATGCACGTGAAATTCGCACCTTAAGGCGCCGAGATGCCCTGAGTACCCGTTGTGTGAGCGCCTGTTTCAGAGTGTTTGACAGGGACATATTAATACCAAGCTGACTGACATGGGGGTATGTCGGCGTCTGCCTTTTCCGCTAAGCGCGATCAGGCGCGGCAAAGAAATGATAAAGATCGGTGCATAATTGTCTTCGAAGGCAGCATCACGAAAGCGGTCGGGTACCAACGCCTGCACAAAGGTTACCTCTTGTGGAATGGTGTAATCGGTGCTCATGGCCTGCTGCGAAATGGTCATTCGCAGGTGTGCGTTGATCATAGAAGGAAGCGTCCGGTGAGGGGTCAGCTAGGGGACAAACCCTAGCACTCGACGGCTAAAGGCCGTTTCACATGACGCAGAAACACAGCGATTTTGCTTCGGCGACTAGAGCGATCGCGATTTTTTTCAAAAAAACTCGCTCTCGCTCTTGTCGCAACGGTCTGCGACGAGCGACCAAAAAGTTGGAATTTCGTCGCTCTGATCGACGCGATCCGAACGATTTCCCGTCGAAATTGCGCCCCCGCGCTGTTTCGCTGTCATGGCGGTGGAGTGTGTGTTTTATGATCGGAGCGATCGGGGGAGCCGTGGATTACCGAATCTGGTATGTAGTACTATTAATAGCGACACGAGAAGGAAAAGAATAAAACCTCGTACTTTGGCATTCCTCCACTTGTATGTTTTTATTGAAGCAGTGGGTTGGTGTTTTAGCTTTCTTGTGTACTACGTCGAGCTTTCGCTTCGACGTAGTACAACACACGAACGCATTTTGTTCCGTGCGCGGAGAAAGATTCCCGCTGGTTGATGTACTCGAGTTGAGACCCGACGTTATCGAATGTTTGCGACTTGCCTTACAACGCGCAATGCGCGTTGTAAGTGCTATGAGCCTGCGATAATAATGATTGAGCACGACGTGGTCGCGAGGCATCCGATGGCGGGCTGCTTTTTTGTGCGCCAATTCGGCGAATGCTCTTGCTTTTCTTCCGCATCGAAATGAGGCCGCCGTGGCCGGAAATCGAACTCACATTCTAGCGGCGCGATATCGGGAGCGCGACACACGAACTTACAATTAAAGTGCTTTGTCAAGAAGCCGAGACCTTTGTATGTCGCCGGAACTTTCTGAACTGTTAATGCATGCAGTTTTCATGGATACGGGGCGCGCTAATTAACCAGAAATACTTCGCCTTACACCGATGCCGTAAATCGGGCACGTCATTGTTGGACTGACTATGCGACCAGTAACTAAATTTAGATAATTTTTGGTGTATTAATGTGTGCTTTTATAACGTACCATATCAGGAATGCTAGCAGCGTCGTTGATTTACTTTCAAAGCGTTGATGCGCAACAAGTATTATTAATAGCAGCTTTTTCTTCTTTTCTTATCTCGTGGACAACATTTTTTCCTTCACATATATTTATACGCATATATTTATAGGATTTGTATATTTCCTGCACCGGTTCTCACTTTATATAGTTATAATTAATTGTAAAACCTTCATGGCATGTAACAACACACCTTCATGGCATGTAACAACACTTCAAAGAAGATTACTTGTGCACGTAAATGCTTGCAGTGTACTTGTTTTGTCTTGTTTATGATGTTCATTATAGCACATCACTTAAAAGGAACAAAAAAAAAGAAAAGCGGGCAAGCAGCCTGCAAAGTTCTTATACAGTTGTTATATAGAAGAAAATGTGAAAGATCACAGCTAATCAAAATCATGCAGGGAAGTTGCCTTGTTGCATCCTTTTTCTGTAGGTTATATATAGTTTCCTCTTGGGTATGGACCAGTGTTGCACTTCAATAGCCATTCAGGTGTGAACGTGCATATTTAGGTGTGAAGCCATGCCACATTAAATAGAAACAGCTTGCCGACATATTTGAGAATGGTTTCATTAATACATAAATCCTGCTTTTACAAGTAAATAAATTTATAGAACTATGCATTTTTCGAACATATCTTCTGATGAAATTGAAGCACCGTGTAAATTTGTCATGGCATTATAAAACTCATTTCTGCAAATGAAGTGTGTACATTTGCACATTATGTAGTTTAATTCTATGTAATACGTACTGCAAACAAATAAAGGTCCAACCAGGAAAGAAATTGTGAGAACAACACATGTACATGTATCTCTCTATTAAAATTCATAAAGGAAAAGCAAGTGTGCATTAATGCGTAAACATGACCCAACTAAAGTACGGGACAATGCACTAGGGATGCATGGCAGAAATGGTGTGTCTTGGCAGTGCATGCTGTTTTGCAGCCATGCCTGGGAAAAAAATATACATCTTAAACAAGCGTGTTAAAAAATATGTGCACTAAATGTGCATGTTAGTCGAGGGACTCTTTAAGAGTTGCATCTTTATGGAAGTCATTCCAAGGCCTAATTACCAGCCTATTAAAGTATAGGAAAAGATTGCAATATTTATAACATTTGAATGCAAATATTATGTCACACAGAAGGGTTTTGCACTGCTTGTTCTTATGGAGCTGCAAACAACAGTTTAGCAGTGATGCCTCAACTGTCACATTTGTCTTTCACAAGACTGTTGGCCTGGTTGATATAAAACAAGAAGCGAACAACAGGAAGAGTGGCACTTCCAGCTACTTTATTCAAGGCGCTAACCCAAGAATGTATACAAACAGCAAGCATGCACGGTCCCTTTCCAACGTCATACCATCCAGCAATCAAGCAATCTCGTCTCTGGTGCATATAACATAACTGATGTACAGCTGGTAACCGACAATTTGTACAGGCAACAAAACATACAATGATTCTTTTTTACAACTTGCCATTTTTATATATTGTTTTAATCTGTCACTTGCCATGGTGGCTGTGCCAGTTTGAAAAAACAGAAAGTAAGCTAACGCTATATTAAGGCGAAAACCTTATATTACTACGTTTCAAGGCTGTGTTGCACAGTACAAAAAACCAGAGTGTAGGCGAGCATCGAATAGGTGGAGTGCATCTCTCACTTCACTGTAAAGTTGATTAAGTATATCTTGCTCGTGCGGTCAGCTTTGTTGCCTTCGTATTACAACAAAGTTGACCATGTCTTGCTGTGAAATCTCCTGCCACATCCTTGTAGGTGAAGGTGCACAAGGCTCTAGTTGCAAGCGAGGAAGACCGAGAAGGCACAGCGCTGCAGAAGAACCTTAAGCAACTCAAAATGCCATTTCTCACCACTGCTGCTGTAACAAAGCAGCTATGTGTGAAACTGCAGCAGCAGCAGCCCAAGAAGCAGATCAATGGAACTTGGCATTTGCCTTTTACATTCGCTTGGAAGTCTCTAAGCACCTGGTATAACAACACAGCATAAACCGGCATGGGCTTGTTACCATGCTCAAAATTGGTGACAATGGTGCCTGAAGCAGGTGTCCGAAACTGCTATCACTCATAATGAGAAAAAGTCCATACCCCCATCTCACCTGAAGGAAAACTAGCAATCTTTCAGTAATGTTTATCTCCCTCTCTGCACGCCTGTGCACATTTGAACCCAGCCCAACAGGAGTAGTAGCACCCACCCCAGACTCTGGGCCTTATAAGTTGTCAGTCGTCGGCTATGGTTCCATCGACACAGACGAGGAGAATTGGAGGGCGGGGGAGAAAATACAGAAGAGCAAGGAGATGACGACAGCAAGGAAGGAGAGGATGCAGATGACAAATGAGAAGTAAAGGAATTTGAAAAAGAAGACAATGGAAGAGGAAGAACAAGAGGGGGGAGGAGAAGCAGGAATGGAAGAAGACCTAAAGAGAATAATAAGAGCACATGCAGGAAAGCTTACACTGTCAATGTGCTGTGTTCTTTGCAAAGGCCTGAGAGTGTTCTTACAATGCTGCCCTAACTTGTCCCAGTGGCCCATTAAAGAAATTCTGTTGACATTGTGCAGTGGAGTTTTTCCTCTGAAAATGCGCACCTATCAGATTCATGATAGCCACCATTGGTGATTACTTCTCTATGCAAGTTACTTCAGGCAGTAAAACCTTTGCCAGGACAAAGAAATGGAAAAGACATCAAGAGAGTGCAGGCGATTGCTTACCCGCAAAGGTTGTTATGCAACACCAAAAAAGAAGCATCAAAATTCAATGTGAATGTTGTTTTTGTGCCCCTAAGAAGCTCTCAAAAATGTGTTCTCTAGACAAAGTGGCTGAAATGTGCAAGATGCACAGGAACAATTTCAGCACTTGCCAGTCGCACAGAGCAGCTTGGTTGCAGCAGACAAGAAAACCTGGCATCCTACGAGCAAAGTGACAATGTAGGTGGAGACATGGTATGTCCTCGAGGCACGGAGAAGGCAGAATTTGAGGAGAGGAATCTGCTAGGCTGTGGCAGCGCGCGCCATGGCCCATTCATGAAATGGTTTGGCAAGGAGGAAATTGAATTTTCTTTGCATCACGACAGATGAAACTTCCGGCAAGTGGTCATCTTTTACATGTCATCCTATGGGTGCAATGCATAAAAAGTGCGATACCGTCTCATATATTGCAAATATTCTCAGTTTTCTGTCTGCAGCATCAATAAGCAAACTCTGTGGGCATTTTGGCTGTAGTTTGTAATAAATAATCACTTCAATATGTGCCATACAGCACTTGTAATGAGCTGCATGTAGTGACTCCAGTGCAGGTGACACCTGCCACTGCAAGTCCTCGTTTGCACGTTGTGAACAGGTATGGGTAAATGGCCTTGGGAAGAAAAGGCATGCAGGATGCTGCATATTCTTTGTGATCTGCTGACTTTACAACTCTCACGGCTTCTCAGACTTTTAAGTGCACTTTTCGTGTTGCAACAAAGGCTTGCGCTCTCTGGGGTTTCCACCAGTGCCATTTTAGGATGGGACAGAAATGTGTTGCGCCAAACTACAACAGTAGTGCATATAGCAAAGTGAAGCCGATTACTTTCGACGTTCTCAGTGGCTTGATGAAAGTGGAGGTATGGGCTTGTACAATACTAAGGAAAGGTCGAGAGCTCATGCCCCATAACTACGTTTACTAGAAGCATTTCTCAAACAGCGAAATGGAGACGCAATGAAGGTGATCTTGGTGGTGACATCTCTCTTGACAAACCCAAGCGGCCTGTTTTGTTACTAGGTGCCGTGCCGTCACTATCTTTGCACTGTCTCAGCTACCTGTCTCCTGTTCTCAAAAAAAAGAGAAAAGAAATGAGCCAATTGGACCTGGCGTGAAGTGCATTAACCACCAAAGACAGACTTTAGTGGTTAATGACACAAATATGCTTGCTGCTTGCCACTTTGAGGAAAATGAGATGGTGCATCCTCTCGCCTCCCTTTGCTGTAAGTCCAATGCCTTGAACAATAAGCAAAAAACGGCATATGTGTGGTGGAAAGACAAGGAACGACACTGTACCAATAGTTCTGGTAATGACCAAACCAGTCGAACCAGAGTTATTGAATAAATAAGTTTTGCATTCCAAAAAACATACTGTGCAAATAATTAGGTAATTGCCATGCAGGCAACACGTTTTTTCGTTTATATAACAAATAATTTGCGGCCACCAAGGTCACACAAGAAGCACATCAATTACAATGAATCGGCACTGGCTAGCCTTGACAGGTTGAACGGGCAAGCTTCTGCAGAAAGCCGACTCGCACAACAGAGCGTGTGTTGGCACCATGCCCTACAGCGTGATTTCACTGAGCTTCACTGAGCCACCCAAACAAGTACTGTTTCGCCATCTGAAGAAATGCTCTGTGCGTCGAGGCCAATACAGCAGTTTTCTCTATAGCGGTGACCATCACACAAATGCTTCTCAATTCCAACAAGCGCATTTGATTGAGGAAATGCTATGGCAAGAAAACATTCTAAACTTCGAGGGACTCCCGAGATGGAACAGGATGGAGAGCAGTTTCTGAACCATTAGACAATGAATGCATGTCACAGAAACACAGTGTGCCCTGTTAATATTTCTGCTCGTCGACAGAATCCTTTTATTGCAGTAAAACCACGTATCTCCAAATACAGTCTGTTTGGAAATAGTACTTAAGGCCCTTATTGGCTGTTTTTTGTTTTGCAAACAATTCTGTTCTAGCAGAAAAGAGGCATAGCAGGGAAACAGTCTACTACAGCTCTAAGTACATGACTACGCTACTAACTCGTTATAAGATTATACATCAAAAATACCTTTCGTGCACGGCGTGGGGCAGTGCAACGTATTTTGCTTCTTTGGTCAGACTCGCAGTAACCTACTACGATTAGGAAACTAAACGACATCCGTATCTTCACAATGTAGTGACGCAACATGCAGGCTTCAACACAGGTGACTGCAGCTCCTTATAAATTTGTGATGCTAGTTGTTACACATCCACACCACGGATTCCATGACGGACGATCCGTGATATCGATGTTCACAAAACAAACTATTCCACATCATGCAAGCACACACGCGCACGCACACGCGCACGCACACATACACAGAGGCGTCATTTCTCGCGGCTTTCAAGATGCGAGTTTTCGGTTAGATGCGTGTTGCCGCGTTCGGTCACAACACAAACTAACCGTATTCCGTGCACAGACACACACATATACATCATTTGCAGATCCATAAATGTGGGCTTTGGTTAGATGCCGGCGTCGTCCGGTTCGGAGGCACTACAGTGTAGTAGGCACTTGCGAGCAAGATACACGAACCATTCGTTGACAACTTGATGCTGAACACGGAGGATCATGCTTCGCGCACACGACGACTTCGAAGAATACGCGGACCCTTCCTACGCGGCTACATCCATGGCGCAAAGTTTTTCTTCACGACGCGAAGCAGCCGAAGCAGCTGCTGTGCCGCTGCGCTACTGCCACCGCTATTTTCACGTCTTTACTGATATGCGGGAGCCGCTGTTGCGCACACCAAAATAATTTAGCCACTTGCAGCTGTTTTTAAATTACAATACATGCATGCTCTTCAATCCTGTAAAACAAAAGTTAATAATATTATAACGCAGGGTTATTTAAACACATTTGAAGATAGCCGGTCGCTCCTGTCGCGGGAAAAACAGTCGCTGCAATCGCAAGTCATCTGAAACGAAACCGCCATTAAGCGACGGGAGCGAACAGAGCGATTGGAACGATTTTCGTCGCTGCAATCGCGGCATGTGAAACAGCCTTAAAGCGATGGAGGTGGTCGTAACTGTTGGCAATACGCCCGGCCTAGGTGAACAACTCCGGAAGGAGATTGGAGCATCAGGCAGGATTACGACTACCGTGAAACTTCGCCAGTGTCGCGGTATAACGCTAGCAGTAGAGAACGAGACGACATACAAGAACGGGAGGACAGCCTCTTCTTGTCCTCCTTTCTTAATAGGCGCATAGCCAGTGAAGAGGTGGGCACGACAAGATTTAACCTATAGACAGGTTGTTTAAATTTTTTAATGTTTATTTATTTGGCTTGTAAACATTTACACACAAAGATATAAGGGAAAGAGAGCAAGCTGACAATTGCCACCGAGAGGGGCACAATGCCTGCCTACTCTTTTGTGAGGAGGAGATAGGGGAGGAGAAGAGGGGAAGGAAGAGAAGAGAAAATAGAAAGTAATAACATATGAAAGGAGACGGCTTTTTTTGTTTTCAAATGATCCATGACGCCTGTATGTCAAAACAAGTGCGCAGATCTAATAAACTGTTACTGTATCGCTATGTTTCTTGGTATATTTATGGTATTTACTCTAGTTTTGATTATTGCATGAAGTTGAGTTGTTTTCTGCTTTTTACTTTTCAATAGGTCCGTTGAATGACTACTATTATGCACAAACTGATATCTAATATGTTTTGATTGATACAACCCATGTACGCTTATACACTTCATTTTGCTGTACGCTGTCTGTAGTGCTGTCATAAAGGGCCTTCAGGCACTTTCAAGCCGTTTTCACAGCTTTTCGCCGGAAGGGCCCCCAACAAACTGCAACAAAATTTTAGAAATAAACATTTGATTGAGGGATTGATTGATTGATTGAATAAATACGCAGCCAAACCACAACAAAAATGTGTATATATGAACAAGATGCGAGGCCAGTAGCGTCCAGAAATGTCAATAACGGTGGATGGGCTTGCTTCCATCGAGAACCACTCCCCTGTGGGAACAGGAAATCGTTAACGGTAGCGCACTGCACACGACAACGTCTGTACTCCTTAATTAGCGATGTATGCTGCGAAACGTATGCGGGGCACTCTAAAATGAGATGTCCGAGTGTCTCACACAATCTGCAGGATGGACATGATGAACTGTCTAAACGGCCTTGATGGTGTAAGCATTCGAGCACCACAACAGAATCAACCCTCAACTTATAGAGCAAAACTCTCGCTCGACAAGCCAGGAGCACGAACACGTGAGAGGAAAGATCCGCTCGTAATACGCTGGTCTGAGTGCTGCCGTAGTAAGTGTAGGAAGATCAGCAGATGAGCGTTCTCAATTTTACAAGAAAAGCCAAGGCAGTCACAGCATTTGCGGGCACAACTAGGGGTGAGGCGATCAGCGTCTTCGTTTTCGGCAATACCCGCTTGCGATGGTATCGATTGTGTCATGAGGTGTGGACAGCAGGAACAATCAGACACAGACAATAATGTTAGTGGGTCTCTGAGGTCATTTTCTAAGATGACGAAGACATGTATGTTGACAACAGGAACAAGCAGGCGATGATGATGATGATGATGATGATGATGATCAACATAAATGTCGCATAACCAAAACGGTTGATTGGCAAATAACTGCCAATCTTAGTTTTATATTGTATTTCACGTATGCCACTTAACGAAGACAAAATGGAAGAAAAAGAAAAAAAAATTCCATACACTAATTGTGCATTTCTACTTTCAAAACAGAGATAGATTACATTTCTTGATATTATTTAGTTTCAGCCATTGCCATCATATCGCTGAAAGCATTTGCGTGTAAATAACTACAAATAACCACAAACTTATCCGTTTTGATGTTTCAATAAAACTGTACACTGCGACAAAGGTATCCCTGTCGCTGAAGCCCAATACCGAGGCGAATAATTTCCGTCGTCAAGCTTAGCCCGAGCTTAGAAAGCGCAATTTCCGGAAGTCCTTTTCTTAATTATGTGTGCCGGGTACATTTTAAAAAGCAATGCTCTGTAGTTTCAGTTTCACAACAGAATGGGCGAAGAGGCGATATCTCGAGCCCAGCCCTAGGCCGATAGAGGTTTAATACAGGGGCTCGACAGCGTAAGCTCGTAATCATTCCTTCAACTTTTCGTGAGAGACACCACTGGCTTTTCCACAGAAATTTTAAGTGCCGAAAATTTGTGCATGTTGTCGCCACTTCAATGGGATTCCGTTGAAGAATACATGTTCGATATCTTGTTGTTGTTCTCAATTCTGGCACATACCAACCCTGGGGGATTGGCCAAGATGACAGAAGTTGAAAGAGTTAAGCCTGAAGTAAAATGAAATACCAGTTGGAATCGAATAATAAGAGTGAAATTAACGGTGAAGAGTACGAATTTATGAACAGAACCGGCCTGAAATAATTATGATTTTTGCATACATCCCCGTGGCAGTAGAGCATACATCCCCATGGCAGTGTCCTAATGAGGAGGCTCCCAAAAACAATCTTGGAGACGGAGAATTCCAGTCCAACCCTATGAAAAGAATCTTCTAATGTGTTTTCTTAATGAAGTTAACCGAGCGCATTCTAAAAAAAATGGTCGATAGACTCGTCTTCGCCGCAATATGAACGCAAAGGCGATGGGGCCAGACCAGCTCTGTGCATATAAAAGTTTAGTTTTGGAACGCGACAACGTAATTGCGTAAAGATAACGTCTAGTTTTTTAGAAGTGAATGCACATCTGTTCCAAGAAAATAAGAGGTGTCGATAGTCATGGAAGTTAGTTAATAAGGAACTGCTTGAATCTCGCCTTATCACAAAGCCACGTCGTCTTCGTCTTCAAAAAGGATCTCAAATACCCACCAGCATTAATGTGCAATAATTTCCTCTTTGTCGTCGTCCCCGCAGAGCACATGCGCCACTATTGAGGAATTGTGCAGCTGCTCGGTTATAATGTTACTGTCTTAGTAGCGTTATACACACGACGGAACTGTTTCATTTGCAATGTCCTCAGGACAAGTGAATTGTCTCCGGTTTTGCTATACACACAAACGTTGCATTTGTACAAGACAAGCGCATTTTTGCGTACGAATCTGTGGTGGTACGTTGCGTTGCCGTCTCTGTTGAGCCGTGTGGTTTCCTTGTTTATACTGCTTCTGCGCAATGCAGCCATGGCCGCCGTATAAATGTGCGCTTCGCACAATGAGCAACTGCAACGTTTTTTCTGAATGACCAATGATGCCCATTTATCAGTATTTAATTGAATAAACGTATAATCATGGAGTTGCCCTTCGCACTCAATAGCAGCGTCTCCACGTCTCTGTTTCGAATGCACCGTCTCCCGCTCACCAGGCTCGTCTTCTGCAGCCTCTCGCGGCTTTCCGCCTGCGCCCTCGCGGCACATGGACGGCAACACCATGTGTACCGTCAACTGCATGCCGTCAAAAATACTAAAGCTAAGCGTTCGTAACTGAAAAAGAGAGCAGCGAGATGTAGCACAGCCGAATGAGACCCAAGGGAAGGGTCCTAACTCGTCGCAAGAAACAGCAAAGAACCTTGGCTGGTTCTTGGGCCAGGGCCCAAGAACCAGCCAAGGATCTTGGGTCTGGCCATATGCTTCGATGGCCCAGAAGGCGACGAAGGCTTTGCTGACGTACCTGAAGTCGACAGGTCTCTGCGACCGCCTCTAGAGACTGTACTTGTGCAAGTGTGCGCGTGATTGGGCTCTTCTCTCTCTCTTCCTCTATTTATTATTCGATTTGACCCTTTTATCCCTTTCCCCAGCGCAGGGTAGCAAACCGGACGCGCGTTTGGTTAACCTCCCTGCCTTTCTTTACCCCCCCCTCTCTCTTACTTATCTATGCTATATAAGTATTCCGGTACACCCTACTGAAAAAGTCCCTTTCCGTATTCCAATAATTCCATATTTTCCATACAAAGTCCATAAGTTTTCCATATACTTGCCGTATATTTTCCGTATTTTTCCATATGAATGTTACGGAAACATTGGAACGGCCATACGGAACGTTTCAGTAGGGCAATGTGATTCCTTCTTGAACGAAACGTGTGACCGGAGTAAACATCACTGAAGTCCATCGCAGTTCCTAATCTATGAATGACGGAATGACAGCTGCAAGAAAACAAGCACGGTGCGGTGATAGCCTCCGTTTATGTGTCAAGCAAACACGGCGTACAAAAACTAAGGTTCGAAAGTGGGCAGAGTGCTTTGCGTCCCACGTTCGGCATTTTTTATTGTATTTAGAACAGTAGCGCTTGGCTACATTGATTCAGTAGGGAGTAATGGTCCAAGAGAGTCCGTCCATTCTTCACCACAAGAGACATGTGGCATTCGCCGCATGGTAATTTGCCAACCTGTCAACAGTAGTTTGGTGCTTAGCAACCACGTAGTCATCCATAATATGACTGGCCAACATTCTCTATACATTACGGTTTGCAAGCTTAGAACAAAGAAATAAATGCAGTAGGTTTTATGAGATCCTTAAGAAAGTGTAATTATAACATAGCTTTGGGTGAGTTGTACGTTATTTTGGTTTATTTTTTGGGCGGCGGCATTACGAGCAGTGAGCGGAACTCTTCCAATTTCCGGCTGATGATAGTTGCGCACTGCTGAGCTCCTTGCCCTTGCACGAAGTCGTGATGGCGTCCTTCCACTATGCTCACCTCGACTTTGCCTTGGCAGCACTGCGAATACAGACGACAATTAAACACTCAGAGCGTCCTTATGCCGTATTTTGCCGCGATTTATCTGCAACCGTATACAACGTAGTTGAGCTGTTTGCTAGAACCACCATACACGAATTAGTTTCTTCCCAAGTAATTTGCCATATATCATGAAAGTACGAACAGAGAATTAGCGCAGACAGATGGACCAGTCGGTACTGATTCATGTTCTAGCAGTTCGCGCAGCAGGCGGGACAAAGAGAGCGTCAGCTGTGCAGTTTGCTAGATGACCAACACAGATTGACGTATTATGACATCCAAGCTTTGAAGGAACACGAGCATGGCATAGGCCTGAACGAGGACATGGCTACCTACCAAAAATATTTTCTTCGCAAAGAAGGAAGGAAGCTTGATAGCTCTTACTAATATTGGACAATCAGTCATTCATAACTCACCTGTAACCTGAAACAAGTCTTATGGGAATATAAGCAAAAACAACATCACCATAAACCACACCAAATGTTCACAGCAAACAACAGAGCGCGTGTCCAGTAATTGCAAAAAGCCGCATTCCAAATTTAGTGCGCCGGATTGGATATGGGGGCAACTAGCTAAACTATAGGCTAAATATATGGACACAAAAGGCGGTGCTAAACGTTGCCCCCCATGAGGGGTTCGTTGGTTTTGAGTAGGGGTACGGTCGCTATATACCGCCGAAGCGCCATGGAGCCGCCACTATCGCGTTCGCTAGTGCTTGAATTTTGTCAGTCAAATATCACGCGTGCGGTTCTTCCGTCTCCGTAAAGGCAACAACCTGTTTAATGTAAAGTACGCTAAGGGCTTCCCCGAGAATTAAGGAAAATTTCCGCCCCGGTGCAACTCGGAAGGGCAGCGAACTTTGTACAACTGTGAAATTCTTAGAGGCACGTTCGCGCCATTAGCGACGATGAATGGGCGAAGTGGTTCTTCGGACGAAGTCGGAAAAAGACGGAAGGTAGCTCGACTCTCGGGTGCCCGGTCTGGCGAATCCCCACAGCACCTGCCCAACATGTGGCTCGGTCCTCGGGCGCCGTTTTTGCGAACGCTTGCAGCGACCTGCCCAAGATGCTGCAAGGACATCCACCATAGTCGTGAGGCGGACTAACGGGCAAGACTACTTTGTCTGAGCCCGGCGACGCCGTTTTGCGTTGTTTTGTCTAGGAGTGCATGCGCGCCAGCACATGATACAAAAGTGGTCGACGGGTTGGCGCCATAACTTCATATTCGTTTGCTGTATGTATTTTTTATTGTATAGCTGTCGGCACTCACCCCTTGCGCGTGCGCCTCGCCTGCAATAAACCGGGTGCGACAGGGTGAGGTAGGAGTGCCGATAAGTGTAAAAACAGTTGTAATGTGCCGTCAGGGATTTGGGAGGAGCAACGACGGTGTTAAAATCTTGCCCTTCGTCCCTGAGGAGAGGATGGAGAGGATAGTGCGTGAACTGGCTTCTAGTGCCAATTTTGGAGATGGCTGTGGTCGTAGAAGCAGTGCTACTTACTGATCGTCTTTGTGGAATGGAAGTGACTACCAGCTAAGGTCCACCAAGCAAGCTACTTTCTGTTAATAAGTATGTATCTCTTCTATATAAAGGTCGAGATATGTTTGCGGTAAAAGAAAGAACAGCCAGGCCTGCGCGGAACCGCCGGACAGTGACAGCGTAAGCTGGAGGAGCGACCTTCTTAGAGGCCATTTTAAACGCTTGAGGAAACTAGTGCAAGTAGAGGTGGTAGGTATCCCCTGCACCATAACTCATCATTTCGCCAAGTAGGGAAGACTACGCCTTAATTTCCGCGGTATTGTAACGTGCAAATCTGCTTAACTGCACATCTTTGAGTGTCTATTGGCGTCGTTTTCCCGAGAACGAACCAAACTGTAGGCCCGGCATCGACGGCGAGCTGCGGTTTGTTTGGTCATCTCTCCGCACAGCTGTCTGTTGCGCCCGAAGTTGCCTTGCTGCAGGCGCGCGTAGGTCTGCGATTCGCTTCTTCAGAAGCGGTCCTCACCTTACTAGGAGGCGGACCAGGTATATCGGAGAGCCAAGTCAGGTTGCTAACAGGGCTGCGCATGTCGCCTGCCGCGTGACGCATGATACGATACGACAAAACTGCTTCAAAGGGCAGCGCTTCGTAATAATGATAACGGAAAAGTTGAAGATTGTTTCATAATGATAATGTTGATGATGTCTCTGTAATCAGTTCAGAGCTACAAAGCATGCAGCCCTGTGTTCTTTCAAATGATTCCTCAAACCCGTTATGCAATCCACTTTCCGTGACGTGTAGTGACTATTATTATGCTGCCACGTAATGTTACATTTGTTAATGCGATTCCTCGGCAGACGTTATAGCTGTTAAGGTCCTTTAGCGAACATTTTTCAAGCACAGGCGTAGCTCAGTGGTAGAATGCTCGACTGCCACACAGAGCACGTGGGTTTGAATCCTCCTCGGTCCTGGTTATTTCTTATAAAATTTGCGCGATAGCGGTTACGGACACCGGCGGCTGCGGCGGACAACTACGGCACCAAAAACGGCCCTTGTTGTGATCTCATAACAGCTTACGCTGTAAAAGGTTCGCGACCGTCTGTGAAGAAGAGACAGCACAACGAGAGACGCATGCAGTCGCAAACTTCAAAAGATCCGTGTGGCTTTTGTTGGAATAGCAGGTGGCCGCGTACAATGAAGGAATCCCGATATGGCTGAACTGCAAGTTGGATGTGAACATCAGACCAGTATTGGACACGGGTGCACAGATTACGGCATGGAGTCATGTCGCGACCCCGGAGGGTACGGTGCAACCGCGTGACACGGTTAACCTGACTTCCCGCGATTGCAGTGTTTCGGCAGAGGTTAAAGACGCGTTTCCAGTTTTGTGTGCCTTAACGGGCCAGCGTACGCCAGAAACGGATTGTAAACTTTCCGAGGGCGCATGAGAGGTGCTAAACGAGCAGAGGGCTTTTGAAGTGATAATAGTTCTCTAACACAGCCTACCGTCCCATATTATCACATTTAAATAAATAAAAATAGAAGGTAACTGCTACGTAGGCGGTGCACAGCTCGGGTCGGAGGTCGAGCGGTCGAACGAAGCAAGAAGTGCATCAGCATGATGACGTGAGCATGTGTGCACATTCCTTAGAGGAACCCATCACAAAGCAATGTTTTTCAGTGAGGCAGCTGTAACAAGCTTGAACGAGGTTCATCAGCAAGCTAGGAGCATTTCGCCTGACGAGACCGTAAAGTTTAGCGGTGCAGAGAAGTATGCATCGGAAGAATTGCGCGAGAAACAGTGCGGCGACCCCACGTTGCAATAACAGGCGACAAAAAAAAAACAAGGCGCGGCAAGGAAAGGTGGCGTGCTATGACAGGTGTTTACGTATTTGGCAGTGCTGGAATAACAGAGAGCTGAAGTAATCGCGAATAACAGGTGAGAGCGTGGATAGTATTCGGGACTCGAGGGAGGATGTTCAAACACTAAGCATGCAAGAGAAAGGCACGTCAGACGTATTCCTCGAAGAACAGCAGGGGGGCTCCGTGTTGCCGAAGGGACAGTGTGGCATTCTTGAGATGCAAAACCAGGACACATGCGTTTTAGGGGCTGAAGCAAGGGGCTGAAGGTACGCGGACAATCGGCGCTCGTGCAACGCAGGGACAGAATTTTTCGAGAAGTATTGGAACTGTTCGGCAGCACAACTCCGGTTAGTTTGGTAAAGCAGAATGAAATCGGCTCACAAGTAGCCATTGATCCACGCAGAGCAAAATAGAGCACTAGGGTGATAGCTGGAAGAGAGGGGACAAATTGTGAGCCGGAAAAGTGGAAGGTGGTTCGTCATCAACGCAGTGTTTTTGGAATAGTTTAGGCTCTGAGTGTGGCGCAGCTAACCCCTGCGCACTTTCTGACAGATGCGACCGACAACAGTCATGCGGTAGGCAGCGTTGCCATTCGCCATCGCCCAAGATTCGTCCTCCAAAGCAAAAGCATGCGGCTTTACGAACGTGAAACCTGGGGACTTGCGGTTCATGAATTCATGCGCCGCTAATGGACAAGTTGCAATCCGTACGCAAACTGTGAAACCATGAACCCGAAATCGAACGGGTTGTTAGCGGATAGTTTTGTGAACAGTCTGCTTCAGCTGAGACGCGTATTTCGCGTTCGTCATCGCACGTGCGCCAGTTCACATGCGTCACTTCACGTGCACGAAGTGGGTCTCGAGGCCTAGCCAGAGGTTCACACACGTTAAGTGAACAAACTTCTTATTTGGTCGAGCAAGAGCAATAACTCGCCCACACGGCTAAACCCACGACGGCACCAACAGGTCTAGCCTGCAGGCCTGGTCACGGGCGCGCTGGACAGCCAGGATTTGGTCCTCAAAGTCGGGACTTCGCAGGAGCATGTCCATCTCTTCCTTGGCGAACTTCGGGCCCAGCGACCCGCATTCCCTAAGCATGGGACACAAAGTAGTGACACAAGAATATTTAGGGTAAATATCGGGGTACATGCTGTTAAGGGACACAGGATTTGGGTAGGAGTTTGCAAGATTCTAAGCGTGACTGCTTGCGGCCTGCTTAGCTTGGAATGAGGTGGCGGGAAGACCCTTCTGTCCAAGTAAAAGAATTTAGTAATTTCATTGTGTGTGACTGGAGCGTCTCTGTGTCGTAGGGAGAGTCGCCCGATCCGAGGGCAGCGCGGTCGGTAAAGACACGCGCAGCCTCATGGGCGGACTCATTTAGGTTCAGATTAGCCTCCTCGATCTCCCCGATATGGGCAGGAAACCAATGTATTGAATGTGTACAGCTATTGTTATTCTCAGCTACTGTCAGGATTTAAACTTCTTACCGAGCTACCCAGCCTTTCTGGAATGTCCTGACGGCCGCTTGTGAATCGCTATACGCCCTGCATCTCCGACCATCTTTCATGATGAGCGGTATGGCCCCTTGCTCGTCCACTTTCGGATCCGTCGTCCGAGCCGAGGCACAGTTGATGACTTTGCCCAGCGTATCTACTACGGAAACCGCAAAAGCCTTGCCATCGAGGTATGCGGTGGCGTCCACGAAACTTACTTCGAAACTGTCATTGTGGATTTGCTTGAGTATAGCCGACGCGCTTGCCGTGCGACGACCGGCGTTGTGCACGGGGTGGACGTTGCGGATCAACGGGAGGACAACGAGCTTCTCCCTTATTTCCCTGGGGAGTTGTGTATTACAATCCAGGTTATCGGTAGGGGCGAGTCCGAACTCCTCAAGGATCCACCTGCCAGCTGGCGTGGTGGACAGCCCAGTTAGCTGGGCCCGTTCCAGAGCAGCAATGCATTCACCAGCCAGCCAGAGCAGCAATCACGTTCAGCTCGCGCCCCACTAGCGTAGCATTGGCGATCCAGCTGCGGAGCTCCCGAGGGCGCACTTATTCACTACATTAGATTTCTTTTGCGATGTACAGGACGTAACGTTCCCTTCAATGCTATTTTGCGAGGTCAAGCGGTAATATCAAAGTTATGGGTACCGTATACTTTTTCTGTTGACTGTACATTCAGTAGCCACAGCATCGAGGTACTAGTCACCAAGGAATTAGCCTAAAAGAGCGGTGCCTCCAACTAGTAATGACACAGGAATAAACAAAACTTTCAAAGGAATGGGCGGGAGCACGCACCTGGTCAGGACCAGATAACAGCAGATCCGTTCAAAGGTGGGGATAGTTTATACTAGAAAGACTATATGCCCTGTGGGCACAGTGCCTGAGAGGCGGGAACCAACCTGAATCTTCGTAGCATACTACCATCACCTTAATAGTTTAAGAAAGGTGACATGAGCGACTTGAAAATTTACACCCTCACACGGTGTTTCAATGGCTATGGTACTCGGATGCGGTTCCGAAGGTCGAGGGCTGGAATCCCGGCCGGGGCGCTTGCATTTATGGAGGCTAAATGTCGAGGCCCCTGTACTGCGACATGTCATTGGGCATTGAGGAACCCAGGTGGTCGAAATTTCCGACACCCTCCACTACGGCGTCTCTCAGAATCACATCGTAGTTTCGAGACGGAAAACCTTAGAAATAAATCAAGACCAAATGATAATATACAACCAAAGAAAATATACAGGTCACAGAGAAATGTCAGGAGTACAACCAGCCCCTCTATATAGCGTTTGCAGATTACGAAAAAGGAGTTGACTCGGTCGAAGCATTGAAAATCTTGCAGACATTGCGTAAACAAGGCATAGACGAACATTACATAAGAATATTAGAAGATACCTACAATAGCTCCGTTGCTAACGTACCCCCTTATCGAAAGCAGAAAATCCTTCTGTCTGCAAAAAAGGGATATCGAGAAGTTCGCGACTCTCTCTCTCTCTCTCTCTCTCTCTCTCTATATATATATATATATATATATATATATATATATAGTGCCTGTACCAAAGCAGTGCTCCCGTTAGCACAAGTAACACTAAAAGACACATCAATGCAACAGATCGCAAGCATTTCTACTGAGCGCAGTCATTTAGACAGTGCGCTTCTGAGGAAGGTGGAGGGGGGGGCAAGGGGAGAGGGCGGCTAGTTCGAAGCCCAGCTCTGGCCACACATCTTAACGCCATGACATTAAACATCTCGTGTTCCGTGAAATGTCGTTTGGGAGTGACGCGTAGGTGGCGTCGCTCGTGGCGGGAAGAAAGTCATCGTGAACCACCTCGACCATGCAGGTCCTCTGCAATGGCAGAGATGCGTTCATAGACAAAACGCAATATCTCTGTGCAATGTATGCGAGAAAAATTGGTAAACCAGAGCATACCAACAAACTAGAAACATGATAGCTCAGACTGTACTTTTTTATGTAAGAGAAAAGACATTTATTTCAAGAAGCCCAAGTACAAATCTCTTTGCGACCCTTCTACCATACCAATATTCGCGTGTCCGGGCACAACTATACTGCGGAGGCGATGTCCCGTGTAGAACACTCCGTAAGTCCCTCAAGATGTTTTCTACGGAGTACTCCGTTAAGAATATCTATGGCACTCGCCTCGCTGGATAGCGCCACGCCGCGTGTGATAACCATTATCGGATAGACAGTATCATGAAATAACAAATAATAAATATGATTTAAGTATTGTAGATTAAGTGCTCGTTCAATAGTGTTGTTTTATGTTTTCTCGCGATAACCTCGCGACACAAATGGGGCCTTACAGCACTACAGCATTCCACTATTAAATGCGAAGAAACCTCCTCGAAATTTTACTTACTTCTTTCCGTGTGTCTTTCTTTCCTGTGTTTTTCCTTCGGTAGAAGGTCTACGGCGTCCAAACTGTTTGGGAGCTAACTCTGCTGCTGAACTTGAAGCACGCCCCTTCAGGCCTGACTGATTATCAGGCCATGTGACTGTTGGCTTGACAATGAAATCCCGTCGAATACTACTACACGTACGGTAAGTACAGAGTGCGCATTAAAAGAGGTAAGCAGAAAAAAAACGGTGTAATGGAAGGTACTGCGAAACATTACGGGCTGCTTACCATGCCCAACAACAATTCCGAAACATGACATGAAGCTGCTCTGCGTCGCGGAGAAGAGAAAGTGGCGATTATAAGTGTCGTGTAGGGATGGTCGATTAAATTTTTAATCGATGAATCATTAATCGTTCGTCGATTTATCCTTTCCTTGATTAATTGTTCTCGCTGTGATGTTTTCATCGATTAATAGATTAACCGTCATTTTTTATAAGTGCTTGAAAAATGATGCCTTGTTGTTTGAGAGGCGTTGTTTTGTGTGATAACGACACAAGTGTTTATCCGATGCGCTGGAGATCACATGTGCACATTAGCGGCTGCGTGAAAATTCGCACTTTCGCCCAATGAACACAGGGGGCCCGTCGTCTTTGGATGTTGTCAAGGGTCCAAGATTCCGTGGGTGGCCATGACCCACGGACGATTCGGCAGCAGGTCGTATTTCATCGAAGTCTGCCTACTAGAGCGAACTGAAATCAATGAGGCTTTTGGCGACCACACTGGTCGGAAATTCGCACCGGAAACATGCATTTGGCCAAGGGTGAGGAAATCGCGAGAAACGTAAAAAAAGAGACTAGGAGGAAAAGAAAGCTAAAGACGCTCGCTCTTGTAGGCACGGCAACATTTCTCGGTTTGTCCGTTAGATATTGTGGAAGCCCTCGATAATACTATAACCACGAACTGACGTGATCTCTTACTTGAGGTCACTCATGAGAGATTGCACAGCAACATGCTGGTCTCAAACAGGCCATCAGTGCAGGCATCTGCGGGAAATAGAGTGTTTTTCCTCCCGGGTAGAATAAACGGCAGCTGTGACTAGTATACGTACTGCACCGGTTTCACCTTGCCGCCGACTTAACTCGGCGCTGCGCGCACTTTTTCAGTCGCGCGTACAGCTCGAACTGTGAGCACTGTCTAATGTAATAGAGATTAGAACACAGTATTTTGCGACTCTCCCCCATTCGTGCCACAGCAGTAGACGGCGGCCTCTAGGCTGGCTGATATGGCAGTACAAATAATAGATGAAAGCTGTATTTCACAAGAAATAGGCGACCATACAGAATTACCAAATGCAACAAGGTCTTCTTTTTTCAATAGAAATGGACTGGATGCTAGACGTCCGGTAAACCAATGCGCAAAGTTGCGGATTATGAAAAGCGACTATTAAATGCAGCTAAAGTGGCTTCTTTCCTTTATGCGACTATTAGACCTTTATCATAGTCTTCGAGTGCGTTTCACTTAACAGCATATTCGCCCGACTAATGGCCTCCCCTGTCACGTTTCAAGTGGAGGCGAGGTCCCAGTTACACGTGCTGGGTTTTGACCATTACGAGTGTTTATGTCAACAGAGCCGAGTCGACATTTTCCGCGTCATAGCACGCTGTTTTGCAGAAGTGAATAGCTGGCATAAGTTGGACTATTTCGTGTCAAGCGTAATGAAATACGATTACTAGCGTCCATGTCCCCTTTGCGCAAGCAGTCATGTATTATCATGTATATACGGATCACTTATTCTTATGCCCATCATCATGCTTCATCACTCTTTCCCCTTTTGCGTTCTCCCCTAAGTAGAGTGGAAGGCCGGGGCGTGCTAGATCAGGCCGCCCTCTCTATCTTCTAATACATTATCTCTCTTTCATTGCTGCTAAATAATGTTTAATTGGCTAAGGAATAAAGTGGAACGGCAATAAGAACTGAACCGGTCAAGAAATAAGCAGCGCATATTACAATGTGGCATTTAGACAAGAAGCAAGTAAAATCTGGGGGTTAATAAAACAGTGCAGGTGACGCAGATCGGGTCGAGTTGATTTTTATCTCTGAGGGATATGGCCGCCTGCGGCTCCGGGCTCCTTCTCCTTGCGTAGAAATGTGCGCTCGACATATGCGTCTCGGCATTATGATAGGCGTCGCGCGCCTCGCAATCATGCGCTCCGGCCAAGGGGCGGAGTTGGGGCTCGGGAGGGGGGTGCCGTAATCGATTAATCAAAGAGTTTTAATTGAATAATTCGACTGATTGAAAGGGGTAAATCGATGACGATTAATTGATTATCGGTGTACATTAAATCCATTAACCATTCATCAATATTACCATCCCTAGTCTCGTGTCATCCCTGTGTAATATAGCGTCTACGCGGCACTTTGCGTCGGCATTACAGCGTTTTCGCAGGGCATGATTACTGCACGGTAGACATTTGAATACCCTTCCATGGTTTCCGGCATATGTTTTTTCAATCTCAGAAACGTGTATCTAACACCTTCCACCAGTCGAGACTTCGCTGTAGGCACAGAGGTGCGCTGGAGCTGGTGCTTCTGACTGAAATACCCACGTGACCAGCATGACGGCACGGCAAAACACACGGTTGAGTGGGTCATTCGGTAATGCTGTGAAAGGCAGCGATATATGCGACAAAGGGTGCAATTTGTCGCTTGCGACAGCAGATATCCCAGATTTATACTCACCTCGGAAAGACAGTAGTCGCTCGGCAGATGGCATACCATCTTTTGCGACTTGGATGGCCTGATTAGCAGCACGTCTCCGCGGAGCTTAGCTCTTGGTTCATAGAATGAGGAGGCTTCCAAGAACGCGCTAAATGCACGCATACTCGTGGCCACATCTTTGCGACTGAGGAGCGCGTTAGGGGCTCCCTTCAATAGGATGTCGATAGCGGCTTCCATTTTGGAATCCCAGCTAGGATGCTGGTCCAACTGCATCTGGAGCTGCGTAGAGACGATTGCCTAATAAGTGTGACTGTGGCACGTACTAGATGCAGCATTACATGCTCAGGCTGCGCTTTGAGTGGTCCTATTACCGGGGATGTAAACTAGATTGATATTTACCTCTCATTTTCTGAGATCCACTTGAAATCTGCACGAGCGAAGTTTCCTTTAAATGTTCGAGCCGCAAGCTGCAGCAGAGGTCTGCAGGTTATACCGATAGGAAGAGAGAGATTGAAATGTAGATTTGAAGCTATCGCTCTGTTGCCGAACCATTTAACCTCTTCAGCTATGACGACCGCAAACCTTAATGCGAACTAAACGAAGCCAAGAAAACTAAGCATGAGTGTAGCGTATGGTGAGCAAGCCTCAACCTAAACCAGATAATTACTATTTCATTTTAATGGGACTCTTACAAGGCGCCTTTCGCGTATTTCAAGTGTTTTCAGATTTTATGCTCGTTTATGTAAATATATACGTGTGGCTGTCCTCTGGAGCAGGCACTCAAGGAGCAGAGCTAACAGTACATAATCATGAAACTCCGCGACATGAGACATTACGGCTGGACGGCGCTGGTGCCAAGAAGGTACTAAAAGCTCCAGTGTTCGCTTTAAATCCTACCGCCAGGTACGCTTGAAGTTTCCTCGGAAGTTCATTTGCACCACATTACTCAAATGATGCAAGAGCTCATGGACGACGTTGAGTCGGGCCGATCAGCTGAGTTTAGTTATTCATTCGCACGATTATAGAACCGAAGCGGTCCTACATGTACAGCACTGATGCTAGCCAAATACAGACTCCCGAACGCGATCGGGAGTAGCTCCGACCAAATTGTTTAACCGTACAGTAATACACTTCCGTTACATCAAACCCAGAGCATCCGTCACCATGATAAGATATAGGTAGGTCTCTTTATAAACCACGCAAGCCAACTTTCAAGGATGCATGCATAAGGATCTTTAACACTGACTATACCGAAGGATACCATGAATATCTTTCATGACTCTTCACAGACCGACACCGCGTGCGCATTACTTGTCGCTTCAAAGCACCTGTGTGCGAGGAAACCTTTTATATATGATGTTCACGTAGGCGTCGTACAAGGTCTCTCTTACCTCACTGATACCCAAGTCAAGGTACTGCGCCAGGAAACCACATAGGACGGCCGTCTCGTGATCCTTTTTTCTCTCGCCGAATCGGGAACGGCGATCTTGGGTGTACAGGCTAAAGAACTTTGGGGCACCATCCAGCAGAGTGACGGTGCCGACCAAGGCAGCGGAGGCTTGAAGCTGCAGCGCCACTTCAAAGGCGACCGTAGCGCCGAACGAGTACCCACAAATGTGGTATGGGCCCTCTGGTTGCAGCAACATTATTTTCTGCATGTGCCAGAAATAATCAGTGTCTCATGTACAGTGATCAGAGAAAAAAATGTGATACTCGGAGCGCACAGCTGTCGATGTTTCTGCTTAATCTGCTTTGCACTGAGGACATGGAGATGATTCGCTTTGGTACTCATTGCAAGATAGAGACCTTTTGAAGCACTGTCAGTCAGCGTGGTCAACCGGTAATCAGTCAGTGCACTCCAGCAGCACAAAATTCACCATTCATTACGTGGTTCTAGTATCACGTTTTAACCGCTAAGCCCTGTACATTGAAAAGGCGAAACTTAGCAACATCGCTCTTTCACAGACTGACACCGCAGAAAAATTTTTTTATGTTAACAGCGAATTCATTTAGGCCGGAGGTAGGTCTTTGTTTTCGAAAAACGATCTTCATCATGAACTAATACACTTCTATGCAACATCCAATGTGCTGCATTTTTTCGCCCGAACTTTCCTTTTTTTGTTTCGTCCTCTCATGCCTGAAGCAAACTGCTATATAAACGCGGAGGAGCTCCCTTACACATTATTTAGCGCTCAGGCATTCAGCCTTCCACTACAAAATGCCGGAGCAGTCTCATCAGACCCTGTAGCAAAATTGCAGCGCCATAGCGCATCTAGTTGCGAGTCGCGGAACCAAAGCCAGCCACGCGGTGTCTCGGCATGACTGCGGATGCGGTAATGACGCCACCACGATGATCTTCGTAATATAAGGTGCGAGTCGCCAGCGCGGCGGCAGTGCCCCCCTTCTTCCAGCAGACCACGTCGTCGTGAAGATTGGGCGACGGAAACAGCATGTCCTGCTGGAAAGTACAAGCGAGAGCTGCCGCGCTTCCATACAAAAGCGCGTGAGAAGACATCTGACCGACCTCGTATCACGCCAGTGAAGCGACGGCGAAACGTCCGTGACGCGTCGATACGAAGTAACGAGCCTATGAAAACGAGGAAAGCAGGTTCTGTATTTTAAGGCGTCGCCTGAACGACACAGGCCTGCGAAACGCACCAGCGGACGACTATGAAGGCTGGCATTAAACAATAAGAAATACTGCGCATATTTCAATGTCTAGTTCTTCACAGCGGGCACTTAGGATAAGTCCCAAGAACTTCTAGAAAACTTGGCCTAATCGATAAATAACTAGGTGGGACCGTCAGCTTCGCTGTTTGCGCCGTCATAGCACCTGAAGGTAAGACACCCCCCCCTAAGTGTTTTGATATACCAGCCCGCGCATAAGAAAATTCCGTTATGTGTACAGCAACTCCATGGGTTTTTCATGGCTAAACCAAGCCTCCAGAGATAGCACGCAACTGACTGCCTGATGCTTGCCCAGCATGCATACTGGATACCACATTCGCACGCGTCCGTTTTGCTATCATCGCACGCACCTGTATATAAGCAGCGGCCATATCTTCAATGCTGTCCGTGGGGACGTCCGGGGTCCACTGGAGACCAAGTGCTCGTACGGGGAGCATGGAGGCAAGTTCTCTCAGTGCATCTATGTGACCTTCTATGGGGTGTAGAAAGAAGACGCGCATGTCATAGTCGACTGCCTCATTCATCTCTACAATGGTACGGTCGGGGACGAGCACCCCGGAAAGAGGAATGTGGGCGATGACCGGCTCTTCATCTCCTGCGCCAGGGAGCAAAATAACAATCTATTAAATGGTGTGAAACCAATCCAGTGATATCAAAGATGTCAAACAATGCGAAGAATTATGTGCGAAGGATTTGTAACCCACATTCCTTACTTGAAGCAAACTAGTCTGTTGTTGCTTAACCTACACATGCATAACCGGTCGAAACGTTAATAAAGCAAGAATATTGAACGTGTGTCCCTCTTTTGATTATTTTTATTTATTATTTACAAAATACTGCGGACCACAAATGAGTCCAATAAAATTTGTTGCTGGGCTAGTTGGTGCATAGTTAAAATATAAGACGGTGGCGCAAAATGCAACAAGGACGAAACAGGAAGAAGCGACGTATACAAGCGCACACTACCAACTGATTTATTTTGGAAAAGACACTCAATATATATGGCATTACGCACATGCGCAGACGGGCGAAATCAAAAGCGATCTTGTAAAAAAACAAACTCACTGCTGTGCAGTATGATAGAGGGAACACTGACACACCCACTCCCGTTCAATTTAATGAAATAGGCCTCAGCCAGTTCTCTTGCGACTGCGTCACCACTTCGCTTTAAAATTTTCCTAGATGAAAACAGGGGCACACATGCACAAGATTTACAATGAAATGGCAGATGCGAGCCCGTACCATTTTTTATGTACAATTTCATTAAATTGTACGGGAGTGGGTGTGTCAGTGTTCCCTCTATCATCCTGCACAGCAGTGAGTTTGTATTTTTACAAGATCGCTTTTGATTTCGCCCGTCTGCGCATGTGCGTAATGCCATATATGTTGAGTGTCTTTTCCAAAATAAATCAGTTGGTAGTGTGCGCTTGTATACGTCGCTTCTTCCTGTTTCGTCCTTGTTCCATTTTGCGCCACCGTCTTATATTTTAACCACAAATGAGTCCTTGCAGGAAGGGCACTACAGAGGGAAAATGATGGAAAAACAATACAAAATACTTAAGTACAAAAATATAATACATTGATACGATAGGTAAACACACGCACCGAATAAGTCAAGTATATATAACTGAAAACATATGATTAACGCTCTTCAAAGAAAATGTTGATAGCAGGTCGGGTGTTCCACTCAGACACTGTTCTGGGGAAGAAGGGAAAATTAAATGCGTTTGTCCTGGCGAAATGTGGGATTAGTGCATATGGGTGATCATGACGTGTACGTCTTGTTGACAAAGGGGTGACGTATGCCGTGGGGTCTAAGGATAGTTCCTGGTTAATTATCTGCTTTAGGTACTTCAGGCGAAGCATCTGCCTTCGCGTCTCGAGGAGGGGAATATTATTGGCCAACATGAGCTGTGTGGGTGAATCTGTGCGCTTAAACTTGGAATAAAGAAAACGGATAGCTTTTCTCTGAATTCTCTCTATACTTTTAATGTTATATTTACTGTAGGGATCCCATGTGATACAAGCGTACTCTAGTTTAGGTCTAATGAAGGTCAAATAGCTTAACAATTTAATGTTGGCCGGTGAATTCCTCAGTTTGTGTCTTAAGAAGCAGAGTTTACGGAACGCAGAAGAACCGGCCAGGGTGTATGTATTCATGTTTTAACGGGATTTTATTTTCAACCCTATATATATATATATATATATAAACGCAGGTGCTGAGGCGGTGTCACCACGAATGCTCTTCCGGCGTTCTTGGTCATTGGTAGTAAACGCCCGGGCGAGATCGCGACACTCTTCAGCACGTCTGGCTGTGGCAGAAATAGGCGCACCCTCAGATGCATCCGGCTTGTACGGAAGGATTGTGTCGATTGTGTGCGATGGGTGCCAGCCGTAAAACAAAAAGAATGGAGAAAACCCAGTGGTGCTCGATGGGCGGTATTGTAAGCGTAGGTTACGAACGGCAGGACGGCATCCCAATTTGCTTGGTCAGAGGCGACGTACATTGAGAGCATGTAGCCAAGGGTGCGGTTAAATCGTTTTGTGAGGACATTCGTCTGCGGGTGGTAAGCAGTAGTTGTGCGGTGAATAACGTGGCACTCTTTGAGAAGGGCTTCGACGACTTCAGATAAGAAGACACGCCCTCAATCGCTAAGCAATTCCTGAGGTGGGCCGTGTCGAAGTATGAAGCGGTGGAGTAGAAAGCAGATTATATATATATATATATATATATATATATATAGTTCCGAAAGAAGATTTCCCTGAGCCCGAATAAATATTTTCAGAATAAGAGATTCACTCGATTAACAAAAACAATATAACATTACTGACGTTGCGGCCGGTGGACCGGCCTTCATCAGAGTGAGAAGGTGTTGCAGAGCACCTTCCTTTTAAGGGTACAGGAAGGGGAGAGAGTGCGGCTACAAAGGCGTATGTCTGTACAGGTAATGGCTATGAAGTCTGCCTGGAGAGAACACGTGATCGGATGCGGCGAACCAGGAAGCGACACCGTAGCCTCTCAATTAACAGCAAGGCGGCCCACTTACAACCCCCAGGGATTCTACTACCTGTATGTAATGCAACTATAAAGCCACTCCACATTGTAAATATGGTACAGCAGAAAGAATAAAAAACAACAAAAAAACTGATTTATTGACAAATGGCCGGCTATAATAGACTAGAATATTTTGTTATGGAAAAATATAAAACATGAAGGAAAAAAAATGGAAATAAAATAACAGATATAAAAAAGTTCAGCCATTATAGCCAGCCATTTGTAAATAAATCAGTTTTTTGTTGTTTTTTAATCCTCTTAGCTCCCCAGCTATTTTTGGTGGTACCGCTGGTTCGCCGCAAGAACTCGTGACATTTGCCCGCTGGCAGACGAAGCCCGCCGGGGGAGTCAGTCATCTCGTGGATTTTAACGCTTCAGATGGGCGACATGGGTCACTTCGGTTTTCGCCGAGCGTCGTCCACTGTTCGCTACACGTGCGATACGATGGTTTACCTCGCTAAGGCGTTCCAAAATAACGTAGGGGCCGAAATAGTGTGCGAGAAGCTTTTGGCACAGACCACGCTTCCGCAACGGTGTCCAGAGCCACACGAGATCACCAGGATCAAAGCAAATGTCACGGTGATGTTCGTCGTAGCGTATTTTCGACCGATCTTGCAATGCGATTGTGCGTAGCCTGGAGAGACGTCGCGCTTCTTCTGCTCGACAGAGGATCTCGTCAATTGATTCGTTGTATTGGGCGATGTATGGAAATATCGTGTCGAGTGTGTAGCGCGGCGGACAAGCATAAAGAAGGAAAAATGGCGAGTAGCCAATGGTCTCATGTCTTGCGCTGTCGAAGGCATAAGTGAAGAATGGCAAGATACTCTCCCAATTCTTGTGTGATGAATCAACGTACATGGACAGCATACTGGCAAGAGTTCTGTTTGTGCGCTCGACAAGACCATTAGTTTGTGAATGGCAGGGCTTGGAATGGCGGAAACTCGATGAATAGAGACGAAGAGTCTCTTCGTCTACATCCGCAATAAACTGACGTCCACGGTCGCTGATCACGATGCAAGGAGGTCGATGTCGAAGGATAACGTAAGACAAGAAGACAGAGACGTCTGCGGCCGTGGCCGATGGCAGCGCGGCCGGCTCACAGTAGCGGGTAAGGTGGTCTACCAATACGATAACCCAACGATTGCCGTTTGGGGATCACGGGAAAGGGCCAAGAAGGTCTATACCAACTTGCTCGAATGAAGCGCTTTGAGGAGGAACTGGCTGAAGTCGGCCATGTGGAGTGTTCGAAGGCACCTTGTAACGCTGAGACTGGGAGCAGCTGGCGACATACCGGTCGACATCTTTCCGCATCTTGGGCCAGTAGAAGCGTTTTTTAGCCCGGTAGAGCGTTCGTGCGGAACCAAGATGGCCGGAAGTTGGGTCGTCGTGCATGGCACATAAGATTTGAGTGCGAAGAGACTTCGGAACGATTAAGAGGTAGCGTGCACCAGTGGTCGAGTAGCTCTTTTTATACAGAACGCTGTCACGTAAGCGAAAATGACTGTCTGCAGGCGACTCCTGCGCCACCGCGAATAGTGGCTGCAAGCTTTCATCCTTCTCCTGCTCGCATATGAGGCTACCCATGCCCGGAAATTCCGCGGACACAAAAGCGATGTATTGGTCGAAGTTATCGGCATCGCATTCAGTTGTCGGAAGTGGCATCCAAGAGAGACAATCAGCATCCGCGTGCCGCCGGCCCCTCTTGTAGCAAATAACAAAATCATATTCCTGTAGTCGGAGGGCCCAGCGCGCAAGTCGGCCTGACCGGTCGCGAAGATTCACGAGCCAGCAGAGTGAATGATGATCCGTGACCATAGTGAAGCGGTGTCCGTAGAGGCATGAACGAAACCGTGGCGCTGCGAGAATGACCGCCAGACACTCTTGTTCAGTGACTGTGTAATTGCGCTCTGAGCGGTTCAGTGACCGGCTAGCATATGAAATCACGTGCTCGTTGTCCCCGATTCGCTGAACCAGTACAGCGCCGATCCCGACACCACTCCCATCGGTATGAACTTCGGTTGATGACGAAGGATCGAAGTGCTGAAGAACTGGCCGGGACATCAAGAGGAACTTGAGCTGGCAAAACGATGTGTAGCACTCAGCAGACCACTCAAGCGGAACGCGCTTTTGGAGAAGGCGAGTAAGGGGGTGAGCCATGTCAGCGAACCTCGGAATGAATCGGCGAAAGTAGGAACATAAGCCTAAAAAACTCCGTAATTGCTTGACCGAAGCGGGTGGTTTAAACGCCTCTACGGCCGCAGTCTTTTGTGGATCGGGACGTATGCCTTCCTTTTCGACTAGATGTCCAAGAACAAGGGTTGTCTTTCCCCGAAGCGGCATTTCTTTGAGTTAACCAAAAGGCCCGCTTTCTCCAAACAGTTCAATACTAAGTCTAGACCTGTGTTGTGCTCACTAAACGTTCGTCCGAAGATCACAACATCGTCTAAGTAGCACATGCAGACTTCCCAATTGAATCCATGCAATATGGTGTCCATGAACATTTCGAAGGTAGCGGGAGCATTGCCCAACCCAAAGCGCATTAAATTAAATTCGAATAGCCTGTCGGGCGTTACAAAATCAGTCTTCTCTTTGTCGTGATGGTGCATAGGAATTTGCCAATAACCTCACCGCAAGTCAACAGATGAAAAGTAACATGCTTCAAAGGGGCATTCAATGGCGTCGTCAATTCGCGGAAGCGGATATACGTCTTTTTTAGTGACGGCGTTGAGGCGACGATAATCGACGCAGAACCCCCAAGTACCAAGTACCGTCTTTCTTTTTTACTAGTGTCACCGGAGCTGCCCATGGGCTTGACAATTCACGAATGGCTCCCTTCCTTAGCATTTCTTGAATTTCATCGTTGATTACCTTGTGCTGTGTGGGGGACACACGATAGGGTTTTTGTCGAATCGGTTGGGCAAAGCTTCTCTTGATGCGGTGACGAGTTCTCGGACACAGGGATCAATTGCGGGCCGTCACCATGCGGGAAGTCGAATACCGAGGAGTATATCGCAAGCAACGTCACCAACAGTTGACGCTCATGATCAGTGAGCGATTCGTTAATCATGGAAAGCATCTCTGTGCTCACGGGTTGCGGACACTTGTTGCTCCTGCATCGGGTAGTTCGGTAAGTACTCCCATCAGTATAGGCGAGTCTTCCTGGAACGTGGCGAGTTTTAAGCCTTGAGGTAGCACTGCCACCTCAGTAGAATTGATCGCCCACAGCACCGTGCTTCTATTGATTACTGAAACCATGCAGTGAGGTACCAATACGTTTTTCTTCAGGCAGTTGCTATGCACAGGTTCCACTGCAGCATCGAACGAGGAAGTACGAGCATGAAATGAACAAACGAGATGAACACGCATCGCGGATAAAGCGGGCACAACTGTATCGTCAGACACCCAAAATACACTCTCTTCACACGGCAGATGATCCCAAAGCACAGACGAAACACTTCCACTGACACTAAGTTCTCCCGTTCGGCAGTCCACATTGGCACCACACAGTTGCAAAAAGTCGATCCCTTGGATAACGTCGTGGGTGGAGCGAGAAAGAACAGTAAACTCCGCGTTAAAAACTTTGCCACCCAAAGACACGTTCACATTACACACGCCCACGGGGTACAAAGAGTCACCACTCACACCACGAAAACTGCTGTTATGGTCCCAGCGAAACATAACCTTGCGTCCCAGGAGGCTTTTGAATACCACACTCATGACAGAAATTGTCGCTCCCGTGTCGACTAACGCCATCGTAGAAACCCCATCAATAAACACGTGGACCTTATTCTTTAGCATCAAGATAGTTGGAGGCATCTGAGTCGGCAGCGCATATTTCCCAGCGGCCTCACCTCCATCGGCCGCGCTGGCTAGTTTCCCGGCGGGGGCGACGCGAAGCGGCGCCGAGGTGATGGTGACCTGAATCGCGGCCGAGGAGATGGTGATCGGGACACATGGAAGGCAGGTGGCGGCGTAAGAGTGCGATCGGACGCGGGGGAGCGGTAACGGTTCCGGGTTCTTCGTTCTTCAGGGTAGGTTTCAGGAGCAGAGCATCTGTCTTCTCGGAAGTGGCCTTCCGACATGGTGTGTCTTGGCCACTGCGCGTCCCGGATACGCCTGCTAGACTGCGTGGGCGTCGCCGAATGTCCATAGCTCGCCCCCCGAAGTCGGCCACAATACGTAGTATAGGGCCAGGAATTCCGCACGCATAACACGAGGGCAGAGGGCGAACTTCAGGATGCGGATTGAAGTATTCCACCGAAGACGTAGGTTCCGAGTAACGGAGCTCCTCCCCCTGAAACTCGTAAGCAGCGCTAAATCTTCGTGGACGAAAGGTGCGTGGGTGTTGATCAAAACGTGGTACAGATGAGGCATTGCGTGGTGGTTCAGTCGTGACGTAAGGTGGTTGGTCACGGTAGCCGTTAAAATCCGCAGCATTTACAGAGTGACTCCAAGGAGCAGCAGGGGGTTCCCAAACAATATCTCCGGAGCCGGAGGACTCCTCGCGCACAATTGTCGAATGGTCTACGATAGGTCTGGTAGGGGGCTCGTGTCAACACTGGCTACGGTCGTCACATTGGCTAGCCATCGAAACTTGGCTGCGATTCGGCAGTTCTTCAGTGCCTCGATTGTGCGGCAGTGTTATATGACATCGGAAACGGCGTTCCGGTTGTCTTCTCCAATGAGAAAGTTGTACACGTCTTCTGCAATTCCTTTTAACACTTGTCCCACCTTATCCTCCTCAGGCATTCGAGAGTTCATGGTCCTGCACAGTTTCAGTATCTCCTCGATATAGCTAGTGCACGTGTCGCCTGGTACCTGAGCGCTCTGAGACAGCGTTAGTTCCGCTCGCTTTGTCTTCGCGTCCGTGTCACTGAAACTTTTTCTAATTGCATCAACGAAACGTGCCCACGTAGTTATTGCGTCCGCGTGGTTCTCAAACCAAATCAGCGCCGTGCTGGCCAAGAAAAAAACGACGTTCCTGAGCTGGTTGGCAGCGTTCCAGTTGTATCGGCTTACCCTTTCGTAATGGGTTAGCCACTCCTCCACATCTTCCTCTGCCTTCGCCGAGAAGGTGCGTGGCTATCGGTAGTGCTGGAATGGAGCAGGGCTTCCCGAGGCACCGCCGGTGGGGGCATCTTGGTCTGGAGGCATAGCGGGGCAGACTGGCGAAAGCCCTGCAAGACGACGGCTTCTGCGTAGTTCCTGCGCAGATGGCTCCATCGTAGGCCGTGGGAAGCATCCAGCACAGCTCCACCAAATGTTACAGACGGATCGTTGACGTTCTGACCGAGGACCAGACCAGTCTGCTTCGTGAAAACGACAGCCGCTTAACTTCGTTCTCCTCTTCGTCGTCGTTCTCTTCTTCCCTCTTAGTTCCCCGGCTATTTTTCGTCGTACCGCTGGTTCGCCGCAAGAACTCGTGACAATACAAACGCAAAATTTTTCACGACACTCGACAATTAGCATGTTTGGTGCGGTATTCCATGCCTTCAATATCGAGGTGCATAAAGCGTTAAAACAACTATGAAATTCATCGATTGCTAGAAACGTGCCTCGATAGTCCATCCAATCACGTGCCCGATAATGTATTAGACTACTGAGCCCAATGACGGAAATTGGCTCTGCAAGCTTTTATTACTTTGGCTGTTGACGTTGCCACATTTGCCTTACGAAGTGTAATTTTTTGAGTCCTAAATACGTGGTTTGTTTTCCATCAAATCGACTTAGCCGTATCTGAAGATTGGCGGTTATCTCGCTCACCGTATGTTCCGTTTCTCGCAGCAGTTCCTTCACTCGTATTTGAAGCGTCTGTGCCACCTTCGCTAATCTCACGAATTCTGGCGATGGTTAGTTGTCTAATATCCTGCATAGAAAGTGTGAGGTCGTAGTCCCGCTCCAAGGTCTGTTTCACCTCGACGCTCATCAGGGAGTCAATGCCCAGCTCGCCGAGTGTGATATGAGTGTTCAGTCGTTGCGTATCCTTGACGCCTGTGCAAACATTTAACACAACGAAGGAAGATAATGTCAGATTCCGACAATATTTGCATTTATTTATTTATTTATTTATTTATTTATTTATTTATTTATTTATTTGTCGCAGTACCGTCAGCGCAATAAGGAATTGGAGAGTGGGGTTACACAGATTATAAATGGTAATATTGACATACTTACAGGTATCAGCTGAAAATATAACAAAAACAACAAGCATTGCATACCAAACTAAATACGCTTGATTAAAACACAGTCATTCATGCTAGAAATAGTAATATGACCTTTTTTTTAGAAACAACACCATTGGAAGCAGAAGAAGGCAATGTTAGAGTTGACGGTGTCAGCATTACCGGTTAGACGATTCCATGCCGAAATTGTCCGTCGAAAAAGAGGTATCACTGAGCGACTTAGTTTTGCAGGGGTATTCTCTAACGTTGTTTGTAAGGTCGGTTAGCGAGGACATGTAGTGCGCCTAAAATACGTAGTTATCCTTTTCTCTACCTGTTCTGGAATGAAGTATGTTATCAAACTCTTTCAATCCTATCTTTTTCCTCCGTATTTTGAGCGTTTCCCTTCCTAAACTCTTCTTTGCAAGAGCTATGTTAAATTACCATCTATGATTATTCTACACTCAGTTGAAGTTGCAAACAGTTGAGAATTATGCACCTAACATTGGTAACATGTTGGTGTAAGATTGGTATGAGGCTTTGTAGGTAATCTCTACGGACTGACATTCGCGCGGTATTCCAAGTATCCATAAGTACCAAATTTGTGCGAAGTGCATTCCATAAGGTGCTGCCGACCAAAACTACAATCTTTTGCTGTTGCTAATGTACGTAGCTCTCAATTTAATGCATGTGGTATTTGCAGTTATAAAGGTGGGAGCAAATGGCTGACACTGAATGATAGTCAGCTTCATGATCTTAACTAATGCGCACACGTAAGGCAACAATGGCCACACATGGCGTCTGCTTGGGTGCAGTCGCGTAATTCTCAGCTTGCGCACGCATTAGCAAGGACTGAAATACTGCCTTTCAGGACTCTTTCGTTCAAAGGGATTGGCGCAGTTTCTTGAGGCATTCGTCGGCGAGGGATAAGGGGAGCCACCTGCGATTAAACATTTAACTGACGCGGGAACGTACCCCAGCACCATGGAGATTCGCAATGGTGTTGCAAAGCGAGCAGCCCTTCCTCGTTTCTTTAATGATCTGTAGGTCTGCTTCGCTTATATTTCGCAAAGGAGAAGTACCTCTTGTCAGCCGGGATAGCAGCATAACGCGGGACCTCAAGCCCGCCAGCGAGGATATACTGCTCGTGCGCTCAGCGCCGGAGGGCCATACAAATGGTCTGCCGTAAATCGTGAATGTTTTATGGACCTCCTATCGTTCTTGCTCATTGAAACCATGTTGAAGCACTTGGAGCGGATGGCTGCATAACGCAACACATTTCTCAAGGAAAGAGCCATCGTTATTCAACGCTTTGCAGGCCCGCCGCAGTGCCAGTCACTAGTTTCAACCGCGTAAGCCACAGTTCCTGCGAAGTGATCGAACATTACCAGCGTTACCGCTGTGCGAACTTTGCGCGTGGGCGTGTTCAACTTACCTAGAGTAACCATTGCATACAGTGATTCTTTTCATACAAAAATAATGACACCACCTACTTCAGCACTCAGCAGCACCGCCGCGTACAGGATTCCCCGCAACAGGCAGATACATAGCTGCTATTAGAGATAGGGTGGAGACCGAATGATCACAACGAGCATTTTCTTAGAATGTAGGAATCGCGGAATAACTGGAAAACGGGTTGGCGTTTACAGCAGTCTTCGCAGAGAGAGCGCCTCGGCTCACGTTGCGCACAAATGCACTCCGACCGTTGATTCCAATTTTTAACACGGAAGTGTTTTATGCCGGGGTCCACCACGGCTTTACTACTTCACTATATATCACTACCGTAACGGATATCATGCAGTAAATTGTACATAAGGAATGACAAAGAGAAAGCAAGCAGAAAAACTTTCATGAACGCAGCCGGGATCGAACCCACGATCGCTATTACCGCTGCCAAAGTAGCCCGCCATGCTACCGACTGAGCTATCCTTCGCCACGTTAGAAGGAGCACGAACGCGTCTTATTACCCTTCATTTTAACTTTCTCCATCTCTCTCCTTCTCGCTGTGTTCTCCGTTGGCTAAGGCCGTGCCGCCATCTAGAATCAGTACAGCGAAATATCGTAATAGCACCGAAGACCACCCATAGTTCGGCCTGGGTAGGGTAGTGTCAGCGCTATCGCTGAGGTTGCCCTAACCCGAAAGCGTAGCTCGGTGCAGATAGGTCATTCCACTTTCGTGTTATACCGATTGCAATAACAGGGGGATCCCTGTTATTGCAGGTATCCCCCTGCCATTCACACCCTACACACAAACAGTCATTGCCGCCGCCGAAGTGAACACGCATGCATCTCGGAATTCTTCGCATTTTATATAGCACTACCCAAGCACCCAAACAAGTACACCCAAGCGAACCATTGTAACATATCGCAGCTTTTATGAGCTTCTTGAGGTCTACCCGTTCCTTCCCTAGCGTTTACTCTAAGCTGTCCGCATACAGTTTTACTGAGTCGCCAAGTTAACGGATAGCATAAGCGTAAAGCCACAGTGTTTTAAATGTTGAACACTTATTGCATGCAGCCTTGTCCATGCGAAATAAAGGCATACAATTTCTGTAATAAAATCAAGTTAGCTCTACATGTTTCCCTCACACCAGTGTTTGACATAAAGGTTGACACTCTTATCAAGAACAATGCTAAGATAAATGTAATTACATTGCCGATTACTTTGCCAATGGAGTACTTAAAGAGCACAGGTGCTTAAAGTTCGAGATATAACCGTTCGTATGGCATTGCCTGTTAACTGGCAACGCCACACGATGCTGGCACTGAAAACAGAAAAGCGGACTTCCTCTCCGCTGTCACTACTATGTTATTGTGATTACATAATGACAACATAGAAAAGATAAATAAAGTAAGAAGGAAAGACGGTAAAAGGAAAGAACTGAAGAAAAAGAAAAGTGTTTTGTTGCGCAGAAGAAAACAGCGGACACGGGCTTTCTCTAGGTTCCAATACTGAGTCCACTGCTACGTGGTGGTAAAATGAAGAAAAGAGCTGTTAGCGAAGTTCGAATTAGTGGCGCGAAGCTGCCAAAGCAGCAAAGCTGATCGGAACTTGGCTAAAGCAGGTATGTCTCCCACACAGCCGCATTTCATCGTGGTCGGATGCTTCGGGAAACGCCTCGCGAGGTGGCTGAGTATAAATTTCACACATATGGGCCACCTCCGCTGTTCATTGATATTTCAGTTTGGAAATGTCCTCAGTTTCTACGGGCATTGGCTTTCAAACAACGTTTCCCTTTTTTCCACTCATCTGAACGGCTGTTTTGTGAGCAGTCTGTACTTACCGAGTATACGAGTGACAGATCTCAAGAGGTCTTTTGCTCCCTCCCCGTGCAGCTTGCTGGACCTATCTGCTTTTACGTAGCTGCAGACCACTGGGTGTCCCTGGCTCAAGAACTGGTCCATCACTTCAATGCAAGACCTAATTTTCTGCAGACCGATGCCTCCGAGATCTGTGCCGTCGCCCATAGAATCGCTGACCACTCCAACATCACCAACAGCACCCCACTGAATGGCGAGCCCTGCAAAGCAAGATGTACCCTGAGTACGAGAGTACAAATACCTCAGGATATGGATAAATAATGGGGAATAGATACCTAGAAGTGCAAGGAAAAGCTATGACAGGTAAAGAGGAATTCTGCAGTAATGAAACATGCAGCGCTGTCGGGTTGCAACAGGTACGCGGTAATTCGCGGTTTGTGGAAAGGTGTGATGGTGCTACGACTTACATTGGGAAACTCAGTGGTGTGCATGAGGTGAGAGGTACCATCAAGCATGGACGTGCATCAGAGGACGGTCGGACATCTCGCATTGGGCGACCATGGGAAGACCACGCAGGAGGCGGTTAAAGGGGATATCGGATGGTCTGACTTTGAGGGAAGGGAAGCGCAGAGTAAAATTAGGTACGAACAGCGATTAAGGAATATAAAAAAGCAGGTGGGAAGCGAAAGTATACCAGATATTTCTATAGGAAAAACGTTGAGCGACAATGGAGGAAGAGAACTAGGAGGCTTACCAGTAAGTATACAGCCAGTAATGAAATGGATGGGACAAAAAAGAGTGTTGAGACAATGGTCAGAGTGGTCAGAGTGACAATACTCCACTGGAAGAATATTGCCGATTTGCGGATGCTTGTAATCTTTCTAGAAACGTTTACTGAAGGCCAACTCCGGCGACATCACAGTTTCCACTTATCTAAAGGAAATGTTTATATTCTCTCCTTGGCATTGTAGTAGCATCTGCCAAGCCACGCGGCGGCAAGTCGTTTAGTTTCCCCGAAAATCATTTTTCATTTGTTTGGCGTATTTCCATGCAGGCCACCCTGTGCTTTTGGCGTCATCACCTACAACGCTCCCTATCTGAGAATGCGGGCAGTCGAAGGGAAATGGCGATACTTCAGCACACAAACCATCCATGTCAAGTTCAGAAAAGCTGGCACAACTGAATACATCATCGGATGACTTCGCCGCTGTCATTTCTATAGATTTAGCTCCATATTTCTGACGGCGGGAAGGTTGTGACGTCGATATACAAGCGTCACGAAGTGCTTACAAGTTTCGGTTTTGGTTTGAGCACACCGCTAATCCGGGTATTCAAAATACTTGGTGAGTTCCCGAGCAAATTGAACCGCCTTGGCGGCTACAGCACTGTGAGTACGATTGGAAAACATCGCTATCAGAACATGGCGAAAAAACCACCGAGTTAACCCTTTAAGTGCCACTTTTGGGCTCCTTTGGCGGTGAGTATGCTAAATGCGCAGGGAAGTACTCGAAGCGCAGGAGGTTAATATACTGCTCGTGCACTTCTATGATTATTATGGCTTTCTGGTGCGATACCCACGGGAATAAATACACATTCAAGATAAAACATATAATGAAGACAGGAGAAGACGGAATGGCAACGAACATTTTTGTTACGATTATTGTCCTGCGCACTCACGGAGTGCCACATTTTCTCACCTATTACACATGTGCAGCGTTGCTCTTTTATGTCATCGCAGTAATTCACACCATAAAGAGAGATATCTGTGGCCACTGTTGCGCGTAAGAGGCTACGTGCGGTGGTGAACTCGCAAGTACGACCGTGCGCGTTCTGTAAGTACCATGACGGCCGCATATTGGTTAGTGTCTATTCTGAATATGTCTTTGCGGTTGGAACGTTAACAAACGGAGGCGATCGAAAAGACTAATTTGTTCCGGGCTGTCGCACTCATGTCGTGGTTCTGGCGCGCGTGACACGATACGCAGTTTAAGCATGCAATGTTGTTAGCTGACGTTATCTGTGAGGTCCGGGTTACCTGGAGCTAGAGTTATCAGCGTGAGCAAATGGGTAAGTAGGGGCCTCCTGTCAAAACATTAGGAAAATGCAGTTTCTTTTTCCGGTGCCCTTCTTGCAGGGCGCTTATGAAAATGGCTGCCGATGTATTTTATTTACAAAACGTAGCGAAAATTTTGATTCTACAGTCTGCCAATTGACAGGCAGACAAGCAGACAGGGATGAAATTTATTTGTGTACGGGGACAAGGGTTCCTAGGAACCCGCTGAGGGCATCGCCCGCGTCGCGGCCGGGGATCAGAGGTTCCTAGGCGCTTCACAGGCTCCCAGGACCGCGCGCACTTGTTGCGCAACTCCTGGGCTTGCGATGCACTTTTTGAAATCGGGCTCGTTGATGTCATGCTTTCTAGTAGAGAGGCACATAATCAGGGGCACCGCCACATAATTTCAGAGAAAGTTGCGATCTTGTTGCACTCCTTAAAGTTAGGGAAAATGTCTGTGTACATGACCAAATTTTCGTGGGACGGGAAACAGCTAGTTTTGAGCAGTCGGTTGGACGATCTCCTATTTCCTAATGAGATCCATCTGTGGTCCTGGGAGGGATCTCTGGCTAAGCGTATAGCAGAAAGTAACCTCGTTGAAGCAATTTATCATTAAATTGCCAACATTCGTTGATTATCGGGAAAATTTAGTCAACAATACTGTTATTGCAATATTAAAGTCCTTCACGAAATTATGCTCTACAATGTACGCGGGCGTTCCGAAGAGCCTACAGAGGCTCCTATAGAAGACGACGAAGAAGAGGTGGTTCAGAATAAAGAAAACGGCTGACACCATAACCTAGCCCGACCGTGTCTTATTACATACAATTGCTGTGAAATTATTGAGTGCCAGATGTCCCCAATGTCGTCGATCTTTCGCAACTCTCGCATCTCTACGCCTACGATTTGATCACACAAGGCGTGTGCAGTAGCTTCGATTTGGCCATGGTCGCCCCTTGAACAGGTCTTTGCCTCACTGACGAATCCTAGCCTAAGCATGTACATTATCTTGTATTTCGGCCTAGGTCACCTTTGTGTTTTCGCAAGTACCCTGCCATGATTCCAAATGCTTCTTGCTTATCTCTAGCGTCAGTTCCTGATCTCGTGGTAAGTATTTTCTCAATATTGCTAAGCATAATTACGTCAGTAAATATTCATGTGCACGGTCAACGAAAAAAAGGACCTTGACGAAGCGTTGTGTTCCAGCAGAGCTCATAATATATTAAAGTAACATTGCGGCAACATTTCTCAATTAAGAGAATGAAAGTTATCTTTGTAAGCAATATTGTAGTAAGTGCTAAGATAAACCGATGCGTTTATATATATATATATATATATATATATATATATATATATAAACAATTTTTGAGGCAGGGATGTTAAAACAGTTCTTGAGCAACGCCTACAAAGAGCATTGTAAAAGCATCATTTTGCCAGCAGTGTTCTTTTTCTGACAACATGTTCGATATGTGCCGATGACATTTTGTTGAAAAGTTATCGACAGTTGCAATTTCTACAAGATATTGGTTTCCTGCTGAAAATTTTCTGATTTCATTATCAACGGGTTGTTGCCGAAATGTTGAGCATTGACATTGAAAAGTCATTCTAAACGTTATTGATAAAATGTAATATGTCAGCATCAAGCTTGTCGATAGGGGGGGAAAAGACAATAACGAGATAGTCTGACATGTTTGTATGGTAAGTGTCCCGGAAGGTCCCGAACTTGTTTTCCTACGTACAAAATATACATACATATATATATAATATATATATATATATATATATATATATATATATATATATATATATATATAGGGACTAAAGTTAAACAGGTCTACAGACTTCGTTTCGCGGACTTTTATAGAGCTACTTTACATTGTTCCTCGGCTTGCAGGACCCATGCATTATTATAATCATTATTAACGCTATAGAACATGCATTAAGCAACCCATAGAAACCTTCTTATATTGGGATGTACGTCTTTAGTTAAAATTGTTTTGAATTGGAACCATTTGAATAAAATACTTGAAGATTATTGAGTTCATTGGGGGGATTTTGCGCGTCACTCGCACATGTTTCGCAGCAAGGTTCATACTTTGCCCGTCTTAATCCTGAGCGTATTTCTATTGTTCTGGTTTACGTGATTAGTGTTGTTTTTTCGTTACATCATGCTTTCGGATATTATTCTAGAAGCGGTGTGCTTTTACCAGAGAAATAAAATAATATTCAGCTTTTATCTGTGAGCGCACTTTGGCGAAACTCTCTATCAAGTGGTCGCCTGCAAACATTGTAGCTACAGCATAACCATCTCCCTCTTTACTTTAGATGCAAGGGCTTGGAATATTTTTCACGCAAAAACAGTTTTGCGCGGCTTCAATACCGTACTACGAGTAGGGTCTGGTTTCCACTTCTTTCATTTGGGCACGGGCTTGGCAAAGCAAATGAACGCCATTTTTCCTTGTCTACTAGTGCGGCGATTTCATTTTACGCGTTTTCATGCATTCACTTCCCAATTAACTTTCACGGTAATCTTGCGCCGGCACCGACAATGCCGTATGACACTCAAAACATGACCGCTGCATCACCATCCTGCTCAAGTTCGGAGATAACGTTAAAAAAGAGGTGTAATACCACACCATTAGAATCCCCAAGCCTTCCAGAGTTTTGCGTAGAATCTGATTGCAAAGAGAATCGGAGCCCGCAGCGTCCGGCCCTGGCTTCCCGCAGGCTTGCGAAACGCACGAAGCCTACGGGTCCGCCCCACGACTGCCTCGCCGTGGCAATAGACACTTTCGAAAATTCGCAAGTGCGATTCACTGCACACCGGCTTTGCCCAAGTAATGGCGGTGGCTCACCTGTTGAAATATATGCAGTCTCGTATTTCGCGCATGTTTATTAAATGCGAAGCATTTCTTAGCGAACTTCGGCGAGTTTGAGCGTATCTATCTATCTATCTATCTATCTATCTATCTATCTATCTATCTATCTATCTATCTATCTATCTATCTATCTATCTATCTATCTAGCCGCCTACGATTTTGTGCTCTCCTGGCCGTTTCGCTAATCGGATGTTTACGAAAATTGGTATGCCACATCATGACTACATTGCGAACATAAATGGCAGGTCATAACATTAAAATCCTGACATGCATGTCATGAGCGGCATGATTTACATGGCACAGTCTTGGTGCTCTCCTGGTCGTCTCGTTAATGGGATGTATACAAATATTGGTATGCCACAATATGACTGCATGGCGAACATAAATTATAAGTCATAACATGAAAATAATGACATGCATGTCATGAGCGGCATGATTTACATGTCACAGTCTTGGTGCTCTCCTGGCCGTTTCGTTAATGGGATGTATACGAAAATTGGTATGCCACGACATGACTGCATGGCGAACATGACTGACAGGTGATAACATGAAAATCATGACGTGCATGTCATGAGCGGCATGATTTACATGCCACGGTCTTGGTGCTCTCCTGGCCGTTTCTTTAGTGGTTGTGTAGGAAAATTGGTATGCAACACTATGACTGCATGACGAACATAAATGACAGGTCATAACATAGCATAACATGCATGTCATGGGCGGCATGATTTACATGCCAGGCGTTTCGTTAATGGGAATAATACTAAAATTGCTATGGCACGACACGACAGCATGAAGAACGTAAATGACAGGTCATAGCATTAGAGTCATGACACGCGTGTCATGACCAGCATGGTTTACGTGCCATGGTCCTGGTGCTATCCTGCCCTTTCGTTAATGGGATGTATGGGCTCCGTCTATTCACCAGAGGGCGCTACGTAGCTCTCGTTGGACGGCTCTGTCGCGTTCGGTGAAAACCGACGCGACAGCGACGCACGCGTTTCTTCGCTGCTTTCCGGGCGTGCTGCGAACCACACGAACGCTCGCTGCGTCGCCCATTGGAACAGTTTGTCGCAGGTTTGGAGCGCGCGTCTCAAGGGAAACGAACGAAGGTGGGACTGGCGGTCGCAGCTGCTAATAGAGTTGGAGACGCGCATCACGATCGCGTATTTCCCTGTCACAGTCTGCCCAGTTTTGCTTCTTCTCTCCGCCAGGCAGTGCATTCTGGCACTGATGTCGCACATGGAAAACTCGACTGCACGAAGCCTATACCAAAATAGCTTTGGCACAACATGACTGCATGACGATCATAAATGACAGGTCGTAACATGAAAATCGTGGCATGCATGTCATTAGCGGCATGATCTACATGCCACTCGTTTCCTTAAAGGGATGTATACCAAAATTGCTATGGCACAACACGACTGCATGACGAACGTAAATGACAAGTCATAACGTTAGAATCATGACATGCGTGTATGAGCGGCATGGTTTACATGCCACAGTCATGGTGCTCTTGTGGCCGTTTCGTTAACTTCATATGCACCAAGCTCGGTATAGCGAGACAACAATGCCAATCCATTTTACGTTCCTGAGGCGTGCTTCGCATACCCTTGATTCCCACCGCACGTGGGATCTGCCAATTTTTTTTCACGCTGCTTCCAGAATTCCCTGTGACTGCATTAGTTGGACAAAGTGCATGGCAGGAATGCCAGCTTCACACTGTTCTAAAGGGGCTATTCCGAGCAAAGGGCCCAGTATTTCTAGTTACCAGCATTTATGGTTGATTTTAGCCGTGGTCCCTTTATTTGAACTGTGCTAACCGCGTGAACTGTGCCAACAGCGGTGTGCTCAGGCAGCGCTCTTTATAAACGGCATACAGTTTCTTACTATTACGAATAGTATGAAGCTGTGCGATAAAGGGGATGCATTAGGCTGATTATGTTATTTGTGTTCGCGCTATCGGATTAGAGTCTGAAAGATAAAATCTATAAGCATCCTCCAATATTTTTGGTATTGGTACTGCGTTAGCGCTCACCGGGCAGGCCGTCAGCGACGCGTTGCTCGCAGATTCGTTCCATGACGGAATTGGCGTAGCCGTAGTTCGTCTGGCCGGCGTTGCCGAAGCCGCAGGACGTGGACGAGAAGACGACGAAGTGGTCCAGCTCCGGGCACAGCTGTCGCGATATCTGGTCAAGCAGCTGCGTGCCGGCTACCTTGGGCTTGCACGCTGCTTCGAATGTCTCCACTGTCTGGTTTTCGAGGAGAGCGTCGCGAAGAACCTGCAAGCATACGGCAGGACTCCCTTAGATGTACAAAGACTACTGAGAGAGTTGAGGAAGCTGTATCACTTTCTCCAAAGTTCTTTAATATACTGTAAGGGTAGCGCGGGGATCGCTGCGGGACTTGCCCTTTCATTGCAGGAAGAGAGGCATAAAACTCGAGCCCCTTTCTACTCATAAAGTGTTCCCAACACGGGGAACACAAGCACACGTACGCGGCGACGGTGCAGTGCTTACGGAGTTCAGCTGCCACCTGAAATATGGGGGTTCGATCTCGGCCGCAGCTGTCGCATTTTCGATGGAGGCAAAAATGTCAGAGGGCCATGTACTGTGCGTTGTCAGTGTACCTTAAAGAACCCCAGCTGATAAAAATTTCCGAAGATCTCCACTATGACTTTGCACTCATTTCTATCTCTTTCGGTCCCTTTCCCTTAACCCAACGGACGCTTAGCCGTGCTCCCGTCATGGGCTGCAGAAATTAGCGCCCTCTCCTCGAACGAGCCACAATAACCAGCACAGACGTAGCGTGAACAGCGTTCATAATTCCGCCCTTGGCAATAGACGCACACCGATATGCGCACACCAATATGGGACTGCAGCATTCGGGAATTGAAGCTTCCCGGGCGCGCCACGATTGTAGAACGCGGGTGACAGGCTAATGCGTGCGCGAGGAGAAAAAAATTTGTGCTCCATGCCTCTCTCATTAAAATCGGTATCAGACGAAAGTGAAAACTCTCTTCGCGAATTCACATTCATCGCATTTACCGCAAAGGTAACACAGACAGCCTCACGATTTCGCTTCCATCGAGGTGCAGCCGCCGCGGCCCGGATCCGATCCTGCTACATGGGGTCAGCAGCCGAATAGTATAGCTACTAGACCACCGTTGTGGGGCTACTACACTGTGCTATAGCGCTGAAACTTGCTTGACACATGCCTCCTTTGTGTCGCGCTCTTGTGACAACCGAGATTTTATAGAAGCTGTTTATGTTCTGTAGACCCACCATTTAAAAGAACAACGAAGTAAGAAGTTCATTTTACATTCATACTGTAACATCTGTGCGAGAGGTCTCAGCCGTCGTTCGCAAGAGAAATTTAAAAGCCTTATTGTTAAAAAGGAAACCTGCGTTAGGAAAATTGCGGAGGTTCTGCTTCGCTTTGGTGCAAACGTTCCTCGTTGGCTGCGATGACTTAATATTGCTGGAAAATCTGAAATCTGCTTTAATCAGCGAAGGAGCAGCTGTCGTCGAATGCGGCATACAAGCAACTGTATGCAAGCAACGCACCAAATGGCACATAGCGTGCCCGTATATACCAACTGATGGAACAGCTGATAGCCAAATCCACAATAAGGCGCCCTTGCCACAGCGAGCTGCGCACGAAGCGTACACGCGCAGAAAATGTGTGTGCTAGTATAGGCATTTACTGACGCACGCAACTTTTTTAATGCGAATTCAGATTCTTTTTGAACCACCGAGTGCGAGCTGCTGCCACAGGGCGCATGTGGCTAACTTCGACATGCATCAAAATTGCTTAAAACAAACGCCTGTTAGTTACAAGAAAAAACGCAAACCCAGAGATAACCAAAGCAAAGAATGAAGAAGTCTCACTAAGAAACAGATTCGACGCGGTAGACAATAACGATGAAGATTTAGAAGTAAACAAATCCATAACGGAAGTGATATTCCGCACAGCGATATAAGTGGGGATAAAATAAAGAAGCAAAAGATAAATCACATTACAAATCTACTAAAGACTTAATAAAAACGCCAACAAATGAATGTGACTTCTTCAAAAGATGAAATAAGATTCGGAGAAATATCAAACCTGATAAGTAAAGCCATTCAAAGGGATATAAGAACGTTTAACATTAGATAAATAGAGAGAGCAGTAAAGACACCACATTAACTAAGTCAAGATCAAACTGCACTTTGAACAAAACAAAATGCACGCGCTAAAAGATAAACAAGTTAAGGTTATCAAGAACTTCAACGAAATAGTAAAGGTAGCAGAATGTTTCTATTCTAAACTGTATAGCTCTCACGGACACCATGCTACCTTAGTACAAATCGAATCAGAGGAGGCCACTGAAGTTCCACGTACAGCCAATAACGAGGTCCCGCGGTAAAGCCGCAGTTGAATACGGCATAACAGCCGAGTTGGTCAAAGACGTAGGAGACATATTTTAAAAACTTGCATCGCTCTTCTCGTAATGTATCAAGACATCTAGTGTACCGCTGATCTGGTAAAACGCTAATATAGTCCTGACACGCAACAAAGGTGATATAAAGGCTTGAAAGAATCACATACCAATTAGCCTACTGCCAGTACTATAAAAGCTGTTTGTGAAAGTAATTTCTGCTAGGATAAGAGAAACACTCAACTTCAAACATAGAGAACAAGCTGGTTTATGGAAAAATTACTGAACAATGAGCCACAGGCATGCTATCAACATAATAATTGAAACGTTTGCTGAGTATAATAAGCCTCTTTATAGGACCTTTATAGACTATCAGAAAGCATTTGATTCGATAGAAATGCAAGCAGTTCTACAAGCGTTGCGTGCTAACCACAAGTAAAATCTACAATGATTCCACAGTCACACTACTCGTATTTGAAAAGAGCACAAAAATTTCTATTAAGAGATGGGTCAGAGAAGGAGGTACAATCACCCCGATATTATTCACTGCATACCAGAAGTGTTCTAACGTCTATTCAGGGAAGAAAAGATAATTTAATGTTTGCATACGACATTGTGCTTCTAGTGAGTATGGTACTCGACTGTTGATCCAGGGGTCGCGGGATCCAATCACTACTGCGGCTGCACTTGGATGGGTTCGAAATGTTGAGGCCCGTGTATTGTCCAATGTCAGTGCACATTAAAGAACCCCAGGTGGTCGAAATTTCCGGAGCCCTCCACAACGGCGTCTCCCCTATTCATAGCTGGTTTTGGGAAGTAAAACGCCACAAAATCAAAATCATTTAGTACAAGCATATGTGAAACCAATAAACAGAACCTATGCTCATTGTACAGGTTGCTGTTCTCGTATAGGTGAAGTGGAGAGTTCACCTAATCAGACTTGTGCCGCATATGCCCGCAATAGGGCATCTTTCTAAATTTTTCGTTAGTGGGAGGCAGTGCTATTGAGGTCCATCCTCTGGGACGAACTGAGGCTGGTCCGTATGTTGGCAACGAAAACGAGAGCCAGCGGTGCCTTGCAGTAGGGGCGGCACCACATGACGTTCCCGAATTTCGGATGCCGCAAAAAATATGTGCCAATAACAATTGTGCCGTCCCCGCCACCCCCTCCCAATCCATGGAATTTCAGTCCAAATACACTTACTATCGCTAGGTTAAAGATGCCTCCCACGGGTCCCAAGGACGCAGCGGCATCGATGATACTCCAAGCTTCTTCTTCATCCGCCACGTCCGAATTTCTGGCCAGCACGTCGACGCCATTAGCACGCCAGCGACGCAGGCACAGCTTCTGGTAACCACTCCTGACCCCTGAGCGTGAGGTGAGCAGCAGCTTGCGGCACCCGCGGGCCACCATCCAGTCGGCGAGCTCCAGACCGAAACCACCCAAGCCTCCGACGACGACGTACGACTTGTGGCCGTAGAAACAAGGCCGAGGGATGGCTTCTACAGCGAGTGGTGATGCTGAGGTGGCTCGGCGATTGGCCTCCTCTGGTCGGATCTAGGGGAATTGTTTCGCTCGTCAAAAAGCTTTTCCTTTAGCTACGCCACTATCAAAGGCTTGTTCCAAATGCTATTTCATCTATACTGGCTTATAGCGTAGCGCAGAAAGAATCAGACAATGACAAATGATGAAGAGCCAGACGGACACAAGCGCTGTGCTGTAAGCCAGTATACTTGCATCAACAAGCCCAGACTGGTACGCTTGTCGTACTTTTCATCGCAAGATACGTCATATCTGAAGTACTTTCATGAAAACTGCAGCATTACTGCCTAATTTTTATAGCACGTACAATTAGAGTCGTCGCGAGAAGCCCGTAAGAGACAGCTGCTCAGACTGCAGAAACAAGCAATTCATAATATAGGCTTACAGAAAGAACAATCAATGTATTCTCCAATAGCGATCCACAACTTTCCGTGAATGTCAGATGCTCCTTCGTCGAGCCTCAGGCGCTACCGACTCCGAGATGTATATTTAAAATACTACGCGTGTTTTGTGTTTAACGGTTTTCACCGCATCCTTGTTATTGAAATTTTGGCTGCCGCCTTGTTGTGTAATCCCAAAAGAACTGGAATCGCTTTCCATAACAATTTTGAGCTGGCTAAACTTCGCACTAGTTCGGTCAAAATGAGCATTGTCTTCTCGTAAACTTAATTATGGAACTCGCTCTCACGTGATCTCAAGGAAACAATACCCATGCTTGTCTTTATATGAGAGTTCAAAAGATATTTATAAATCCATAACTGTTGCGTTCCGTTCTGTTTAGTTGTTGCATAAGTATGCAAGTTTCAATGTATTCACTTAGATATGCATACGGTATATTTGCACCCTGTAACATTTTCTGCTAGAGAGTGGACATTTACTGTATTTACAGTTTTGTGATGTAAAGCTTCTGTTACTGTATTCCATCCCTGCACTTTGTGCCACAGTGATATTGATAGTGATAATGACGTGCTAACAAACGGTGTTACCTGGCAGACCTGACCGAGAATTTCTCCGCCCGAGCGTCTCTGTTCCTGTCATATGCGTCACCACGTGTCACTCAGTCCTGTCTCTTTCAGAAATTCTAAAAGCAGGGCCGACAACATCTTGCGAACAGTCCGTGCACCTTCCGGATAAATAATCTGTTCAGTGCACGCGTGTAGGAGCCGTCTTTTTACACGTTGTCCATGAGTGCGTTTCAGGGCCAAAGCGCTTGCAGGACCAGATGAAGTGTTTTGAATATCTCCCACTTTATTGCACTCCGTGCATAATGCCGAAGCTGCGCCCCTAACTTTGAAAGACAGCGCAGGAGTGCATACGGACCCCGTTCTGACACTGTACAGTAAAGTTGACCCGACGCGGCTAAGTCATTTTGTAATACAAGGCTGCTGTGCTGGCTCCCATGTAGAACGGAAATGATCAGAAATTTCTGTTTTGCAAATATCTGATTAAGGGAAGCACTTATGGTCAGCTGCCTTGAAAGTGATTCGTTGGCCAGGGCATCTGCTTTTTCGTTGCCGTTGATACTAACATGCGAAGGTATCCACTTGGAAGTTATTCTGATTCCTTGTCATGCCACTTCTTTGAGCGATACTAACAACTGTCGGCAGAACTTGTTTGGAGGAGTTCCACGAGAGAGACGTTGAATTGGCGACTCAGAGTCTGAGAGAATGATGGTTTGTTTTGCGGGTGCGTTCTTCAGTTCTTTTAGGTCAGTTCTGGACTTTCTACCGCATAAGCCATGTGTACATGCAGAACACCGTGGTGGGCATTATTTGACGCACACCGCACGCGTATTTCTGCTCGCTGTAGGCGAATCTGTCCCACCGACCCCTGAACCAGTCGCATCTGCCACATATCGGCTCACTGACTACTTCTTGCAAATGAAAGTCACTCGAGTATCGGCTTTCGAGCTTTAGTACACAAGTTTCTGGTGTCTGCTAGTCGAAGCCCCAAACAAATTCCTTAGAAAATAACACAGAATATACTGAAGGCTTGATTCACATACCCTTTTAATACCTCTAATTCGATTACTTAGTTCAAGAACTACATATGTTTGCCAGTCACGCACGTCTCACCTGTATGACAACTTTGCCTATGTGCTTCCCGGAAGCCAGGAAACGGAAGGCTTCCTCGGCGTTCTCCTTTGTGAACACAGTGGTATCCAGAGGCCGAACGACGCCAGATGCGATGCCATCACGAACCATTTCGAAGAGACGGCGCTTCTTGGTGGCGGAGTAGTTTATATCTACCAGCATTTTATCCAGCATTATGCCGTGGAAGGTGATATTCCGAGCGAACACTGACATTCCCAAGGGTGAGTTCTTGAGCAGGTCAAACTTTCCGATCTCCAGGAAGCAGCCGTGGTCTGCCACGCACCGCACGCTCGCCTGAAGCTTGTCATCGGCCAATGAGTTCAGGACGAGATCGACTCCTTTGTTCAAGGCAAAGAAAAAATCCACATAAGCATTTTTGTCTTACACTATGTTCTGACGCACGTTGGTGCTTAAAAATAGGAAGTGAGCCTGTGGGCTATATCTTGGCGCGCATTATACTTTACTTGGGAGCCCAATTAAAGCTCTTGTGGATGCGCGCATCCGCACCAGCCACACAGATACTAACTTCGAATGACAACTTTGCAAATAATTATAGCAGTACCATACAAACGGTGAACAGTTAAAGATTGTCAGCGGAGTCAGGGCAGTCATCTCAAATAAATTATCTCACGAAAACCTGCCTGGCTATCCTGGAGGCTTCGTGCAGTGCGCTGATTTTCCTTGCGTTACTACTATTATAACAGCGAAATGGAAGAGGTCAAGAACTCGTTTATTTGTTAGAAACAACACGCCGTAAACTCCCGCGTCGCAGGCGAGACAATCAGGCATGCCTTTCTTGTATTCGAAATCAGCAAAAATGCTGCATTGCGGACATTTTGAAATTAATCGCGTCACAATTGACGAGAGGGCACAGCAGGAATCTGTTCTTAAACACCTCGGCGACCCGACAACCCAGACGACTCGGCCATGCTTTTGTAGTAGAGCAAGGGGTCCCGAGTTCGCATCCATAAGCGTATAAGAAGTTTTTTTTCTTTTTCCTTTTTTAGCACTTCTGCCTTTTACCTTTTGATCCTTTATGGTCTCTCTACGCTCCCGAGGTATATTCTTTGTACCGACTACTTCTCTTTAATAATCATACCCTGTCCTGATTAACCCACTCACTGCAACACCTCTGAAAGTCTCCTCCCTCCGGCGGAGCATTTGGACAAAAGACGCATATGGGCGCCCACCATCACCGTGCTTCATCTACGTAACTCACGTGAGCACCAGAACAGCAACTGGCCCCCCTGGTGCAACACCATGGCCAACACCTCCCAAGTTACCGGACCAACCAAACCCTGGACCTACGACGACGACATCAACAGGGCTTCTAGCCACGGAGGCAACCACATGGGTATGGGAACAAAAGACTCAAAGAGCCTCTGGACTCGGACAGGCCGTCATTGGAAATTAAACGTAGCGACTCTTAACACGCGAACCCTTTCAAGCGAAGCCAGATTAGCTGAACTACTAGAAGAATTAAGGGGTATTAATTGGGATATCATTGGCCTTAGCGAGGTTGGGAAACCAGGAGAAGGGTACTTATCGCTTAATGAAGGACTCGTTCTCTGCTACAGAGGACTACCAGAGAAGCACGAATACGGCGTGGGGTTCCTTATACACAAAGGCATAGCAGGTAACATCGAAGAATTCTATAGCATCAACGAAAGGGTAGCAGGCCTCGTGATAAAATTAAATAGCAGATACAAACTAAAGCTAGTACAAAGTTACGCACCAACGACCAACCACAGTGACGAGGCTGTAGAACAGTTCTACGAGGATATAGAAACGGCAATGAAGAAGGTACCGACCCAATATACGATTGTTATGGGGGACTTCAAAGAAACTAAAAGGAGAACGTGCCGTCGGTAATTACGGAGAAGGAGATAGGAATAGCAGAGGGGACATGCTAGCAGAATTCGCCGAAAGAAACCACCTCCGTGTAATGAATACTTTCTTCAAGAAACGTAAGAACAGGAAATGGACGTGGAAAAGCCCCAACGGAGAAACGAAAAACGAAATAGATTTCATAATGTGCACTGATCTAGGTATAGTACAAGACATAGAAGTGGTTAATAAGGTTAGAATTAGTGACCACAGACTAATAAGGGCGAAGATATCTCTCAATCTAAAGCGAACAAGGACAAAGTTAATCACACGGAAACAGCCCAACCCCGATAGCGTCAGGGCGAAAAGAGAAGAACTTAGAATTGCACTCAAGAACAAGTATGAGGCTCTAGGACAGGAAGATAATGAGGACATAGAGAAGATGAACGAAGACATTACTAATCTGATCACCGAAACAGCAATCGAAGTAGGGGGCAAAGCACCAAGACATTTTGTGAGTAAACTCTCGGAGTCTACTAAAAATCTAATCAAGCAACGCCAACAGATGAGAATAACTAACTCAAGAGACAAGATAGAATACGCCGAGCTATTTAAGCTCATCAGTAAATGTAGAGTCAGGGACGTACGTAACCATAACGTGAAAGAAATAGAAGCAGCCATCAGAAAAGGAGTCAGCGTCAAAACAACCAAAAGGAAGCTTTGTGCGGGAAAGAACATAATGCATGCAGTGAAAGATAAGCAGGGCAACATCGTTACTAACTTCAGTGGCATAACCAAAGTGGCCGAGGATTTCTATTCCGAACTATACAGCTCAAATACGAGTCTCCCCACCATGAGTGTATTAAATGCCGAGCAGGACTACGAAATCCCATGCGTCACTGCTGACGAAGTTAGGAAAGCAATACAGGGCATGTCCCGCGGAAAAGCGGCTGGAGATGACGGCATAACCGCCGACTTGATCAAAGATGGCGGAGACTTCCTAACTGGAAAGCTCGCGACACTATACACTCAATGCCTCAAAACTTGAAATGTACCCGAAAGCTGGAAAAACGCAAATATTCTATTAATACATAAGAAGGGAGATGTTAAAGACCTGAGGAACTACAGGCCGATCAGTCTACTCTCAGCACTTTACAAAATATTCACAAAGGTTATCTCAAACAGAATAAAGGCCACACTTGAATTTAATCAACCCAGAGAGCAAGCAGGGTTCAGAAAAGGATACTCTACCATGGACCCTCTGCATGCGGTCAATCAAGTAATCGAGAAATCCGCTGAATACAACAAACCCCTCCATATGGCTTTCATAGATTACGAAAAGGCTTTCGACTCGGTAGAGATACCAGCAGTTCTGGAGGCACTACGTCGTCAAGGAATATGTGATAGCTATATAAACACAATAGCCAACAGCTATAAAGATTCTACAGCCACCCTGCTCCTCCATAAGAAAAGCAGAAAAATCCCAATACAGAAAGGTGTCAGACAGGGAGATACAATTTCTCCCATGCTATTTGCTGCATGTTTGGAAGAAATCTTCGAAAGGTTAGACTGGGAAGAGACAGGGCTCAGGATTAACGGCGAATATCTGAGTAACCTGCGATTTGCAGATGACATAGTACTCTTTAGCAATGATGGCGACGAATTGCAAAAGATGATCGAAGACTTAAGCCGAGAAAGCGCTAAGGTAGGATTATGGATGAACATGCAGAAAACAAAGATAATGCTAAGTGGCACGGCGAAAAAACGTCTATTCAAATTCGAAACCCATACATTAGAGGTCGTAGAAGAATATCTGTACCTAGGACAGCTACTTGCTGGAGAACCCACCCATATAAAAGAAATCCACCGTAGAATAAACATGGGGTGGCGCGCATATGGGAGACATTCACAACTCATGAATGGAAACCTACCACTGTCACTCAAGCGGAAACTATATAACTACTGCATCCTGCCAGTACTGACTTACGGATCAGAAACCTGGAGAATTACAAAGAAGCTAGAGAGGAAGTTAAGAACCGCGCAGCGGGCGATGGAACGAAAAATGATAGGCGTTACACTAAGGGATAGGAAGACAGCCGAGTGGGTCAGAGAACAAACGGGGGTCGCCGACATAATGAACGATATTAAGAAGAAAAAATGGACATGGGTAGGCCACGTGATGAGAAGGCTAGATAACCGATGGACAGTTAGAACGACGGAATGGATACCAAGAGAGGGTAAGCGCAGCCGTGGGCGGCAGAGAGTAAGATGGGGGACGAAATCAAGAAATTCGCAGGCCTCAGATGGAATCAGCTCGCGCAGGACAGGCAAAGATGGCGAGGATTGGGAGAGGCCTTCGTCCTGCACTGGACATAAAATTGGCTGATGATGATGATGATGATAATGAAACAAGAAATATTGAAGGCTAGGAAAGCATAGGGGAAGGTATTGAAGTTAATAATTATAGTATTGTAATTGTGGAGTGAGTAGAAATGAATGAAAGTGAACGTCCACATTAATTTACTTCAATTCGTCCTGGGCTTCATTGTTTGTTGGTTAAGTAATATGCTATTATAACAAGTAATTCGCACATACAATCTGAAACTAACGTGGCTTTGTCATTGTTCGATGTCAATCAGTCAAACTATTCTCCTTGAGAGCCATTCCAGGATGCTATGAGAATGGGTTGGTTCTGTCGCACTAGTTCTTCAGCACGACATACTGGCTGCGTTCCACAGCTGTCTGCCACACCTGTTGCTGGGTTTAGTTATAGTAATCTTTATGATTTTGTTTTGTTTTGTGCGGTTTAACATCCCAAAACCAGCTCTGATTATGAGAGACGCCGTAGCGGAGGGCTTCGGAAATTTCGACCACCTGTGGTTCTTTAACGTCCGGTTCGGTTCTTTAACGTGCACTGACATCGCACAGCACACGGGCCTCAACATTTTGACTCCATCGAAATGCGGCCGCCGGAGTGGGGATAGTTCCGCGACCCTCGGATCAGCAGCGGAGTACCATAGCCACTAGACCACCGGGGCGGGGCAGTAATCTTTATACGTGACAATAGTTCATAAAAGACGGAGGGGAGCAAACGTTTCCCTCTTCGTAGTGCAAACCAATGCTCAACATTTTGCACACCGCTACTCACCTCTGCCTTTGGTCTGGGATAGAATGTGCGCCTCGAAGGACAGGTCTCGCGAGCTGGCGAAGTGTCTGTCATCGAGGTCAGGAAAGCGACGCTTAAGGAACTCGCGTTTCTCCGTAGAACCTGGTTTAATAAAAAAGCACGATGAACAGGAAAACATCACTTTCTTTACATGCAGTGCGACCCAGATGAGGACAAGGCACTCATTCGGCACACTTGGCCCTTGAGCCACGAAACACCAAGTATCATCACGACAAAGTCCAAGGGCATATGCACCACTCGTGTATGTCTGTGTCTCGTACTCGTCTTCAATGTGCTAAGTGTAGCGAAGTGCAATGAGAGCGGCAGGGCTGATTCAAAGTGATATAGCGGAACATCAATTAGGCGTAAGAAGAAGCGAGATTTTTTGTGGTAGGAACAGCAGTGGCTGTTTCCATAACGCAGTGCGCTAAGGGTGGATGGACGCACCCACGACACGCTGGTTCCATTTACTGTCGAATGTTGCCGCATTACGTACTTAACTTATAGCTTATTCTCTCTAGTGGCTTACCATACCGAAATAAATATTTTTGTGGAAAGACACTACTATATCTTAGAATATTTTCCCGCGTTTAGAGGTTAGTTGCTTTTTCATAAAATTATTTACTGTAAGCGTGACCATAAACAGTCCTTAGCGGGGTCAACAATAAACACACAATCAAATATGCCAACATAATATAAGAACACAGAGAAAGACAACGGTCTTATTTGTATACGCCACGTTTCGCGCAAATTTGTGAGCAGATTTCGACAAGAAAACCGGGAAAGTGTTCAGAAGAGGCAGCATTACGCGCAGGCCCATATTTATTTATTTATTTATTTATTTCCAAATACTGCAGCCCAATGCAGGGCTATTGCAGGAGTGGGTTACATGAATACACCAGGAAGAACAACAGCAACATCACAACAATATCATCTCCTCCTAAGCACAACCGGGTACAGAATGAGACAAAAGATAGTAATGTCATTCAAATGATTGATTTGATTTGTGGGGTTTAACGTCCCAAAACCAGTTCTGATTATGAGAGACGCCGTAGTGGAGGTCTCCGGAAATTTCGACCACCTGGGGTTCTTTAGCGTGCACTGACATCGCACAGCACACGGGCCTCAACATTTCGCCTCCATCGAAATGCAGCCGCCGCAGCCGGGATTTGATCCCGCGACCCTCGGATCAGCAGCCGAGTACCTTAGCCACTAGACCACCGTGGCGGGGCTGTCATTCAAATGACTCCAAAAAATCTGATATGTTCATTTCACGAACAAAACCAGGTAGATCATTCCAGTAAGCAATAGTCCTTGGAAAAAAACTGTATTAAACTGTAAATGCCAACAGATAGGCGAATTTAGTATTCTGACAACACTGCCATTTCAAGAAATGGGACGAGTAGGAATTCTTTGATTTATACTTTGATTTAGGTGCCTAATGCCTTTATGGACTCAACATTCAAGCATCTAATTTTTCTAAGCTACACGCTAAAGAATTCACAGTAGTAAATGTCGCAGTCTGTTCCAAACGGCCTGATATATATTGTATGATTTACTTAGGAGGAATACTGAAGGGTGGTGTGAAATAGCAGTTCCCATTAATCGAACTGATATGCACGTATAACGAATGCCTGAAAATTCAAGCAAGCAACGCCCCACGAGATTTCAAGTGTCACTACGGCATTTTGGTTGCGCAACAGCGGCATGCTGGCGTCCCAGACTATTTACAGTACTTATTATTTTGTTGATGGGTATCAGCCATCATCCCTATATCTATATCACTAATCTTTCATGTAGGCGGCTGCGCTATCGCACACTTATGTGGTACTCGCCCAGTGCGACTCGTGGGTTAATGAATAAATTACCTCTGTCTTGGACAACACCTTGTAGATGTCTTCGCATAGAAGAAAATGTGATAAGTAGCATCCAAGCTTTCACACAGCTACGTGTGTCTCCTTTTTCCTGAATATCATTTTACGACTTCCCATTGTGCAAAAACCCGAACAAGCCCTTTACATAGATCTGCAAAAGCTTTCCCACACAGAATAAGCGCCACCTACCAACAGTGGTGAAGACGGTGCACCCCATGGAGAGGGCGATAGCGATGGATGCCTGTCCAACACCTCCACTGCCAGAATGGATCAGAACGGAGTCCCCGGGCTGCATGTTCCCTCGCATTAGGAGAGCGTAGTAGGCAGTCGTGTACACCGCTGGAATGGTAGAGGCTTCCTCGAGGCTCCACGATTCGGGAACCTCCCACGTGAAGTCCGGGTCCGTGATCGAAACGGTGGCAACGCCCCGGCTCGGTGCCATGGCCATGACACGGCGACCATCGCTATCTCGGCCTGAGAACTCGTAACCCATGACGCAGTCCGAAAAGCCCCATTTACCTGCAATGAGGGTTTACAGGTTGATTGAGTGGTTGACTGCAAAGCAGAAAGCAGAACGGGTGACATGGATAGGCCAGCGGCCTGTTGCGTCGGCACAAGATCCCTCCACCGTTCTCGGTGGTGCCTCCCTTCATAGTGGACATGTGAAAATTCAGCTGACCTCCGGCTGTCTTGACCTACGCAGTTTTTGGCGGTCCTATACTCTTTTTTTCTCGTCATGATAAGTAGCACAGGAGCTAATCAGGATTGGCTTAGAAATTCTTCGTTAATTTCGTAGTTCCTGAGCCATCTCAAAAAAGCAACATGAAATAAGTATTGTTGATTTTCCCAGCCGTTCTTCTTGCAGGAAGAATGAACGAACTGGGGCGGTTGTGGATGACTCGACGCTTCAGAAATCCAATGCGTACTTGATAGGGCTAGTTGAATCAGACTGAGGCAATTGCAGTATTTAGGTAGAGGCCAATTATTAGGGCGCTCGAGATCTCACATAGGCGTGGGGTCATCTCGAGGTGTATTCCACTGTACACCGACATCTGAAATGGTATGAAGCCTAAGGCGCCAGATGACTATGATGAGCATCGTGAAAAATAATTGGTGTAGGCGGCTGGAAGTAACCCCTAACACCGAGGGAGTGTGCTCAGCTAGGTTTCTTTTCATTTTACTGAAGGTACACGGGCTTTTTACCATTATGTTTACCAAGTCCACTGCGAGTCCTTAGCTTAATAGGTTCTCATGCGGTTTATTGAATATTGCACCCTATTGGACAGGTAATAGAAGAATCGTTCTTCATTATAAGTCATCTTGGGCAAACACATAGTCAAAGCAAAGTTCTTCCTCTAAGCCATGAGAGCCATAGCAGCGGCAACAAACGACGGAAAACGATTCCTTGATACTATTTGCATGAGATCCTGAGCTCACCATGTCTTTAATAACGCCGCCGAACTGCGAAAGCTGCGCTCCTCGTTTTCGAAGACAGTGCAACGTCTGCCTGCGGAAGTATCAGCGGGTTCTTCGCCGAATCACTTATGTGAAGTGAGGAGCACACTTTTTTATCAGCTGTTGTTCTTGTCGCGAAGGTTCACTTTATTAATCTCTTCCTTCTGACGTTCATTTAACACGTGCGCTGTGAATCAGGTGGCTTCATCCGTGAAAATACCTAAATACCACTCACTTCCACCACCTTTCTTTTTTAAAGCAATATTCACACTTCTGTTTTTCCGAAGGTCGTGGTCTTTGCTCTGAGCCTAGTTTTTCAAGGGTGCAAGAGGAGCGCGAAAGCGGTTGCACGAGTGGCGACTGTGACTCAGAGGTCGAGACGCCTGCGAAGTGAATCCGCGAAATACAGGCTTTATGCGTACCACACTTGAGACAGGGTGCACTTGAGACTTGAGACATATGCGGGCACATAGATACCGGCGATGGCTCGTAATGAGAAATCGTAATAGACCGTAGGATTAGCACGAAGGTATTCGCTTCGGACATAGGAGTGTGACTTCTTTTAGTGAACGGCCTTACCGGTAAGTGCAGTGTACTGCAAGGACAGAAAAGAGGTCTGTGTCAACCAGTTTTACCACAATTTCTTCCTTGGCCAAAACCTGTTCGTCCAAATATTTCTATTTAGCAATCAGTAACAACAGCGTGGTTGAGCGGTCAAATGTTTTTAGGAATCTTGGCTATCTCGTTCTGTCACGTGCCGATGTGTGACATTTTGATCGCTTCTCCCCTGACGGCGCGTTTAGCGCTCTTCACTCGATGTGACTTTCGGTTTCAACACCGAGGTATATCCACTAAGAGAGGTCACATCTTGTTGTAGAACGCAAATCTTGTAATCTCATTTGCTAGCAACACATGGTCCAGATAGGTGCGTCAGCAAACTATCTGTGCACCTCATAAAGAACAGACTTGGTTTTCCCCGTATTACGGGGCTTAGGTATGGGTGTGCACAATCACAACGTTGTGTTGATTGTTTTTGCACATGCGCAATATTTCCAGGCCGGAAAAATATCTGGTTAGAAGCGCTCAAGTCGATAACCCGAGTCTGTGCCTTCTTCTTCTGCACTGGCGTCATATCCACTGCGCAGTTAATTTTCTGAAAATCACGTGGACAATTGAAAGCCGTCTGACCACTGCTGCCCTGTTCCCTGATGCGGCTGCGGCACGAATAGCTTCCCGACGACATAGTGAACGAAGGCCACGCTATTGTTCAAAGTGGAGAACTGCGTAAACTTGAAATAGACTATAAAGTTACAAGCAGCAAATTTACCACGATAACTCTTTGCACTTGTGCGGAAGGACCGTGTTCAACAAATTTAACGGCAATGCTTGTCTGTAAACCCTGCGTCGTTGCCCAGAGAACTCACCTGCTAGGGGCTCTGGTGCAATCCTTCCGGTGGCCAGTAAAACGTCACGGAAGTTGAGTGGTGCATAGTATACGTAACACAGCAAGCCATCAATGTGTCTTCTGCCGGAGATGCTGGCGTACTTCAGCGGAGATTCGTACCACTCCAAGGTGGACAGGTCACCCCGTGTACGGATGCTTAAGAAGGCGAACCTGGTCTTGCGTGGTCCACCTGCAGCGAGCACATGAAAGGGCAGTAAGCGTCAGCGCACGAATTTCCCATATATGCCGATTTCCGAGGTCTTTACGTCCCCTAACCACGATATGGCTATGAAGGATGCCTTAGTGCACGGAGAGCTAGGGAAGTTTCGCCGGCCTCCGGCCGACATCGTGCATACACGAGTGTAAACATTTCGACTCCGTTGAGCATACCATCGAATAGCGGCCATCGCGGCCGGTATTCGATCTCGTCCGATTCGGGTCAGTAGTTGAGTACCACAGCCACTAGACCACTGCGGCGCGTTGCGGCGTATCCTGTAAAGTCTGAGAAAGAAAAGGCCTACGTTTTAACAAAACTTGATGTTGGGAGAGATGGTGGATAACTCTTAGCTACGAAAATAACGCACGAACAACGCTCACGGAGAGAAGGAGACACAGCCCAAGCTCTCAGACACATGAGCGCTATCCTGTGTATTCTTTCTGTGATTGTTCTTCGTGCGCTTTTATTTCGCTGGCTTACGCTTCGATCGCTAATGGAGGCATTTCTTGGGCAGCAAGAAATGGTACGCGTCATCACATCGCTACCTAAGTAGTGTGGCGTAAGCCCGTGGCCAGAATTATGCGTTGAAAGGCAAGGCCATAATCGGCTGTTTATGGAATACGCGTTGTGTCGGCAATGATGAAGTACTAGTCAGCTGTATGCGGTTTGCAGCGCGAGTGTTTCGTGGATGCTCTGTATCCTCAACAATGTTTCAGTGCTTGCGTGCGGATGTCCGGCTAATTCTGACATTTTATGGACTGCGCATCCAGATAAAATAATTCACCTCAGAATGTGGCCCCTCGAAGCCCTGCGTAAACATGCTCAGAAAATTATATATTTCTGTTTAGCTTTGAATCTAGTGAAGAGTACGTGCGGCGCGACTGCCGCTATCCTAACAACGATATCTTCACGTGCCAAACCTCGCGAAATTGCTACTGTTCTTAAACTTTTTAGTTTTAGATGGGTTCAAGTAACACCGACTGAACGCGCTACGGGTTTCATAGCTTGGCACGAGCCACCTTGCTTTGTATCACATAATTATCGATTGATATCGATTCTATGTTACGCGCGTGCCGCGAACATTGTACTACGTCCAGGAGGGTAGGCGAACCTCAGCAGTGGAGCTTGCATGCACCGTGTGTAGTAGAAAAATAAAAAAAGAGACCGGCGCATGATATTCACAGATGGTACCGTGTTTTGCTTTCCTGAACACGACTTCGTGCCCCCAATGGATAAATACTGAATGTTCGACAGCAGTGTTTTTGCTTCCGCAGCAAAGTAGGATGGATTTGGACATTCTGAGGGAGTACCATTTTTGAGCGTTTGTGTAGCGCCATCTCCCGAGCGACCGCAAATGAGCATGGGTAAAATATTCAGGACGTGCTTTCACTGCTACTTCAAGGACCTGCTGCAAAGGTCTCCCCGTAATGTCTGAAGAAATATTTAGAGTTCCTTCAGCAACGCGGAAAGCGTCATCGTCGGTAGCCTCTCTAGGTTTCTCAGGATATGCACTCGTGCTGAGGAGCGTGCATCCAGAGGAGTGTCGGAGTCTTTCGTCCAAATGCCAGAAATACCGACGACGTGAAGTTTGCGCTCCACCCACGTATTATTTGACCGCACATCGCTCTTCCCGACGGCAGTCCAGAGTTCCACCCGCCGTCTTGATGCAAAAATGGCTAACCCAAACGCGAGTAAACAAGCGACGAGACAATTCTTTTCACGAAATATCCGGAAGAGCTCTAGCGTGTGCCCGCTGCGCCAGCGGGTTAGTGGGGAACATGTTTCATTTACGCTGCACACGAAACGCCGCCGCGTCGACGCATCGAGGAGAATACGCCTTCGGAAATTATTTCCGCTTTCGGAATTCCTATGCCAATGAGAATTTTATTCATACGTTTGAGAAATCAAATATTTACGGAGCAGCGAGGCTGCGGTACGTGTCTTACGGCCCTAGGTAGTAGTGTCTTTTTCCGCACGTAAGAATCGGCTCCGGGTGTCGGAGAGCGGCTTGATGTGCAGGTCTATTCTTGTCACACGAGAATGGACACTTGACGAAGTCGATGGCCCTTACAATTTCCAGTGTTTCCTATACAGTCACAAATGTTTAAGTTTGTCAAAGCAAATGTTCTTGACTGTTACAATCCATTATAATGGATGAAAGAGTGGCGGAATAAACTTAGGCACTCTTAAAGACATATTTATAAATTCCTGCGAATTGCTGGGGCAGTGCAGGTGATAAAGGTAGCCTCTGCAATAAATTATGCAGGTTCAACACAGGAGCCGATCCGGAAGGAGTGTAACGGCATAGCACCGGCTTGCCAAAAAAGTTGGCCCTCATCCCGCACTGCTTACGTGAAAGTCGAGCGAAGCTGCGTCAAACACCACAGGTGCTGATTATGCAGTATGCACTTAATAAAACGGATCAAATGACGTGAAACCGCCCTTTCGAAAGCAACTGCAAGCAAATCTTTACCGAGCAAGCGTGGGAGGGGGGATATTTCCATTCTTCACAGACGCCTTATCATATATGATGCGGTGGTGTAGGTATTCTCGTGCTTGGCTGCAATTCGAATATGCGGGTTAGATCCTAGCCGCGGCGCTCGACTTTTCGATAGAGGCGAAAATATCAGGTTCTCCTGACATGTGCGCTGCAGGTGCGCGTTAAAGAACCCCAGGTGGGCAAAATTTCATTAGCCCTCCCCTACGGCATTGCTCTTCTTTCTGTCTCTTTCAGTCCCTCTGACATACGAACACGTATGCTGAGCCGTGTTCCCGACGTGGGCTGGAGAAAATAGTGCCCTTTAAACCAACCACAATTAATATCATCATGCGGTATTTATGTAGCGTGTCGTTTTTTCATTATGGTTTCGCCCTCTTTGTTTTCGGGCACTGAAATGGTGCAACATTTCTAGCGACATCTTTCTACTCTCTTCACATAACCTGAGAATATATTTATAATATTTCAACCCACAATAGTTGTCTGCACCACTAAAACATGCGCATTTCCCGAAAGCCCTCGTTTACGGTGAGTTATTTTTCGGAATTACTCAGCTCTGTACCGTATGCCCGACTGCGAAGAAACATGCCACGTTTGTCCAGAGTCGTTAGCCTAGCATTTTCTGCTTACAAAGCAAAATTTTCCGACCGCCGAGAGGCATGCAGCTTTGCTATAGTTGCTAGCACAGCTAGCCAATAAATGTACGAGCAGCATGCCACAAACGATGTACAAATATACATCGGTCTCTCTTATTATTAAATTTACGGTGATCAATGCTCAGATTTGCTCATCGGGGTAATCTTCACCTTCAGATCACCACCTGATCGCCTTATACTCACGATAGCATTACCTTCATTCCTCGAACCTAGCAGTCGTAGTGTGTGTCTTCTAAGGTCCTTTTCTCATTTTTGAAGTCTAGCTAAAGGGTGAAGTTATCACACTTACCGGCAGCCAGTGACAGGTGCCTGTACGAACCCCACTGTCCATTGCGGTACACGTTCATCACCAAGTCTTGCTGAAAAATGTCCGCGTATTTGGGGTTTGTGGGGCTAAAATCGGATATCTCGTTTGTACCATCCGTGCTGGCATCGAGCACGCATCTACGGAAAGATGAGAGCAATAGCATTAGGAACATCACCACGAATATCATGTCCACCCATTTGCAATGTGCTTTTAATATATACTCGAACAACTCTATGGTGTCAAACCGCTGCTTATGAAAATTTTGTTTTTCACATTGCGAACATATGTTAATAAATGTTACTGCGACGACAGACATTCCTTCATTGTATCCATTTGCCTCAGTTGGATTTTCTAAGGCCTCCTGTTGCTTCTTGTCTGTTATACGGCAGATTCCCACGTCTTATGCAAAGGCTTCTTTATTGACAAGTCGAAACTTCCTTTGCTGGGTCGCGGCGTGTGTTCGATTTTGATGAAACAGCTCCCGACATTATTATCCCTAACACGTCGGAACTTGACCTCCTTCCCTGTAACAAACCTTAGTGGAATACGCAGGTGAAGAGTTACATATCTGTCTCTTTTTTAGTTTCTCGTCATTCTTTGTTTTTATTTATTTATTTATTTATTTATTATCATACCCTTAGGGCCTAATGCGCATTACAGAGGGGCGGGTACATGGGCTACATATAATAAAGAACATTCAAGAGAGACAAACATTCAAAACACACAGTAACAACAGCAAAAAAAAAACAAAAATGAAGAAACAGCAAAATTCGAGTTATATGAAAAGATGATCTGTTACAGCGGTCTTCGATGATGATGTATCGGCTAAGGTGGCAATGGAAGAGGGAAGGTATTTCCGCTCCGAACAGGTTTTCGGCATAAAACAATGCAGGAACATGTCAGTGCGACAAAGAGGAACAGCTACCTGGTTGTTGTGAGTGATACGCGACGATATGTACACTGGCTGCGAAATGAGTTGCTGATTGAGTGAATGGTGATAGAACACTTTGTGGAATAAACAAAGGCGCGAGATGTTGCGCCGAGTTTGAAGGTGGCGAAGGTTAAGTGACGCTTCCTTCAGCGAGACACTAGCGGTACGTGAACAGTTCGGCATCATAAAACGGGCTGATCGATTCTGAATGGATTCTAGGATTGAATGTGAGTGCGGTGGGCCGGATCCCAAAGTGCACACGCGTATTCAAGTTTCTGACGAATGGAAGTTTGGTAAGGCGTAAATTTTAGGCGCTGTGGAGCTTGAAAAAAAGTGCGGCGGAAATAACCAAGAGTACCATTTGCATTACATATGATGTAGTCAGTATGAGTGTGCCATCACAAGTCATCAGATATGTAAACACTGAGACACTTGTATGCCGACACGCGCTCCAGTCCGATGCCATTATTCTGTATTCTGAGGACATTTAGGCATTAGTGCTTCGCGAAAATGTCATGTGCTTGCAATTACTGATGTTGAGGGTCATTAACCATTTATTGCACCATTCAGTTACTTTGTCTAGTTCAGATTTTGTGGTGGAACACCGGAAATAAAACTTGATATGGCGTACAATTGGACTTTCTAAACGCGACGAGGCCATCAAAAAATAAAAGAAACTGCTGTTTTTACGTGCTGCGTACCTGATGTGGCGCCCACCGGTCTCCTGTCGGAGGCAGTTAGTAAGTCCAACAACGCCGTTGGTACCAACGTCTTCGGCAAGCAGCCAAATGTTTTCTCCAGCCGTCTTCGCTTCGTACTCCACTGCTTTATTCTTAAGCGTTTCGATCCATCCAAATTCGAGCATTCTTAATTTTTACTACATCCTGCTTCATGGCACCTGCGCCCTCTGAATGCTTCCGAAACAGAAGCAGCGAAGACAAGTGGTTCGATTTAAGGCCTACGAGCAGCAACCCTTGCGCTCTGAGTTCAGACACAACGTCGTCGTCAGAGTACTTGCGAAAGAGAGCATCATCAAAAGACGAGAGGGCTGTCTCAGCCTCCGTTAATGCCGTTCTCTGGGAAATGAGAATAAAACTGAGCTCCTTACAATGTGATGACAGCTGCTTGGCCAGTGCATTTGTACTGAGGTTAGTGCCTGCTCCACCTCGAGCGACAATTGTCAAGTCAGCTTCGTTGAGGCCCTCGATTGACCCAGTTGATGTGTTCCACGTAACTACGTTTACACCATCTGGCACTTGATCAGGTGTGATATTCTCTGGGCATCGGTGGGCGACAGCGCACTCAACCTTGAATCTTGTGTCTTGTAAAGAAAGCCATGGAAGCGCCCAAGCAGTGACGAGTAGTGGATTTCTTCCGGCAGCTAGTTCGATAACTCGAACTTTTTTTGAGCCTACATTTTCCAGTACAATGTCTAGGAAGGTCCTTAGGGGGTCTTCTGCGAACAATGCCGTGCTGAGTTTGTCTCTGTTTAAAAATCGCCTCTGATTGTGAAGCAATGAGCGGATGCGGGATGTCGCACAAGTGACATTTTTTCCCTTTGAGGCAGTCAAAAGGACGTCCAGAAGGCTGCGGTTGTCGCCGGTGTCTTCGTTGGATACTTTAGTCTCATAATCGGGAAGAATATTGCAAGAGTTTTGCAACTCGTCTGTTACGGTCTCGTTCTCCGAATGTGATGCGAGAATTCGGCGAGAAATATCAGAGCACATATGAACGTAGTCCAGCACGTAATCATAACGCTGCTCCTTTGCGGCGTCATCATCCTTGTACGGCACGAAACGGTACTCCTGAAGATGTGGTGTCTCCTCTACCGACCGTCGCTGCGCTATGCTCGACTCGAGACCTTTCACCATGACGCCCCCGGCATGACATGTGTTTTGGTGGCGGTCGTAGACAACGTCCAAACCTGCGAAAAACCAGACAGCACTGTCTGAGCAGGCATGACTGCAAACGATGCCAGCAATATTTAGTTCACCTCAGGCTATTCATATATCTGCTGCACGGCATGCGTGATCAACAACTGTGCACGCGTATTAAACTACGCTAACGCAGTGGTGTAATGCTACCCGTTTATCCGCAAAGTTCACCCCGTTGCGGCGTCAATGCTGTCATTTGTATACGAATGCAACAGATAAGGTAATAACAACAACATCAGCAAGAAATGCCGTTTGAGTAAAAAACAGGAGACCTCCTTTAGGTAGCACGACGTTGCGTCCTCACTTAAAGCGTTCGTCTTGAATTAATAATCTGCACCGCTAGGATAGAAAGTGATACTGATTTCAAAGCTTTCAGACGAAGACGCTCGTTATGTTGTAGCCATTTCTTTTGAAATAACCCACAGACATCTATCAAGCACTATTCCCGAGTTCGATGCAGTACTGACCGATCAGGTTTATCTCATCCACGTTTCGCCAATCGCGTCCAGGTCCCTCACGATGTTGGACTGGGTTGTCTCATTTCATACTGATAATCAAATATCCTGGTAAAAGCGCTTTGCTTTGGCGTTGCCCCGTAGAAGGAGGGAAAGCGGTAATGCCCCAGTATAGGCATGTAAGTGTTACGATTGCGTCAGCGGTATTTGTCTGCATAACTTCTTTCAGTTCCAAACGCCATTACAACTAGCACGTAGTACCAGACTTGATAGCCGCCAATAGCATAATTACCAGGCCACATCAATGTGTGCCGAGGAATATAATAGGCACACACCGCATTTCTGCATAGATCACATAGATGAACATGACCAATTGAACATTCTCAAGCTAGACCATTCCCAAGCTAGAGCATTCTCAAGCTAGAGCATTATGTATGGTTAGGTCAAGCAAAACAAAAGTTGATATGCCCTAGAAAGGCGTAAACTGTGCTGCCTGCTACCGCGTGACTTGAAAGAAAGATTACTGTGAAAGACTGTGCTTTCTTGAGCTCATTGGTTGCACATAGCGAAGAGGGTTCCAGCCAGCTACTTCGACACGGACATGAAAGACTGACCACACAGCCAGCGGTGTCTCGTGAAGTCTTGGCGATTGCTGTGCAACCGCCCAGACGAAGAAAAGTGCTCAAATTTGAGTAATGAAAAGACAAAATATGCAAGACATCCACGCAAGCCAAATGTGTTGATATATGGTGAAATCGAAGCTTTGAGTGAGCACTACAATCTCACAATCTCAAGCGACACGAAGCCACTGAACTTTCTTAATTCTTTAGTCGTTATCAACCGAAACGCCGATCGATGAACGAATTTTTGTACACTTCTCAAAGCTTGCAATTGCAATTTAGGCAATGTATTGGACAGCATGTTACGTGAGCGCATTGTGTGCGGTATCCGGTCATGTGCACTGCTCATGTGCACTGCAGAAGCAGCAGTTGGCGAGAAGGAAATCAACGCCACAATAACCTGAAGAAATGATCTTGGTAGCTGATGCTCTTGGTAGTAGCGTAGAAAGCATGATCGTGAAAAGGATGGCGTAATAACCATTGCATGAAGATCATGGCATGCCTCGGCCTCGAACGGCATGTTGAAGGCACAGGAATACCAGAAACAAGGACTTCGGGTCGAGATGAGCTACTCCGAACGTGAAGAATGAGCAAGATGGGGTGGGACAAAACAGAATGAGAAGTGTTGCACCTCGTCTAATGCATGCTGCTACCGCTGTGCACAACGTGGTCACTTAGCAAGGAATTACAACAGCTGCAGGGCTCGAACACAAGGCACAACAAGAAGAGCGCGAATTTGCACCCACGGGGGAACGGAAGCCTAGCAAGACGAGGAGCATAAGGCTGCAGACATCTGTACTTGGGTATCAGAAAGAAAAGGCCGCCTGGAACTGCCTATTCACCGAACATCGGTTGGTGTGGTGTGTAGCTCACCACGGATGTTCACGGCGGGTCGAGCATTTTTTCAATCCACGTCACCTGTCGAATAAGCACAGCGAGCAAAGGTCTGAGCAGAGACCGTGCAATTCTAGGCTATCCTGATGCGCAAGGCATCTTCCAGTACTTGGGTAGCTTGCTTTCCAAGTTTCTCGTAGAATTGTGACACTGGATTAGCAGACCGTTTGCTGGGCTGGCTGGTATGCATTAATTTTAGCTTTTAAGGCGTCTAACCTGTGTATTCTCTTGTCGTTCGTGCCTTTAGGCGCCTTAAAAGCTGAAGTGACATAGTGTGCGCTAGCCGTGTTAAGCTGTGCAGAACGAAGCACCTGTGGCCAAAATTTGATGCAGCTGTTGAACGCTGCCGGTGTTCCTTTTGTTTCTTTTGTGGTTGGCGTCAATGTCAACTGAAGGGACTAAGCGAATGCAGCGTGAACAGTATATTTCCGAAATCTTCTCCGAAGAGGGGTTAATCAAGGGTCCTCGAGAGGCCAGCCTGCACTTCAAGGAAGGTGCGGTACCGAAGTTCTTTAAGGCCAGACCTTTCCCATACGCGTTAGGCGAGCGAGTGTCGCGTCATCTAGAGCTTTCACGGCGTGGCTTCGTGCCCTGCCACTCCACTCTCCTTTTCATCCCGTTTCACCATTCATACTAGAGAGGCTTGGGAGGAGTACCTGGTCGGCTGCTCTACTTTGGAAGCTCAGCACTCCTTGGTGGTGCGCGCCCGCGCGGCGGCCATCACCAATGGCGTCCCGGACTAGGGACTGCCGACTCAAGCGCAGAGCAAGCAACTGTCTTGTGAACTTCTTGAATAAATTCTTTTTACACACCTGCCTATCTACTTACCTATACTGATTAGTTTCTTTAAGCGTGCTCTTGGCGGCGGCATATTCTGAACGGATAACACCCATTCTCGTTCTGCTAAGCAAACAGGGAGCACTAAGAATCTACGAGGATTTCAAGGCAACAGTAAGTCCAGCATATGCGACTGAGCAGTACCCATTGACAATCATTAACTGTGCGCTTGTCCAAATTCACGATGGAGCTTTTTCCAGCAGTCTGAATTGCGCAATGGATGAAATCAAGTGGGGCTCGGAGATGCCGAGAAGAAAGTGCGTCATTAATACGCTAAAACAGCCCTTACTGTAAAAGACTTTCCTTCGACAAAAGCTGCTGCTTCCGCTATATTTTAAAGACAAATGGAAGAAGTAGAGCTGGCCTTCTTGGACCACAGGCTTATCTTGACGATGTCACATTTTCAGAAACTGCCTGCGATAAATATGATAGACCAGAAAAAAAGTATCTTAGAGCGCTGCGAGAGCGCGGTGTGAAGCTTATGTTCGATAAAGCTAAGTGCCGCAGCCCAGCAGTAACTTATTTCGGGCATCGAATTAACGTGATGGGCTGCATCATGCAGAGAAAAACCTTCACGCTATTCCGAAAGCACCAAGCGCTCCTAAAGTCAGGAAGTTAGGCTAGTTTTTTTTTAATTACGTTTTATGCGATGTTTTGCCGAACATGTTAACCGCCCTTTTTCTGGTGTATGAGCTGCTTGAAGCAAGCAGCCAATACAACGCTTTCAAGCAGCTGATAGGCGGTGAGTTTAGTCGTGCAACACGTGTAGATGATTAAGTGAGGATGATTGACAGCGCCCAGGGTTACATTTGAAATGCACGACTGGTTGTGTTCAGGAAGTGCCGTTCGCAGCAAAGGAACAGTCTCCCTTTACCCTTGATTAAGGTGTTCGTTATCGACCAATCAGACTAGTCGAGCCGTTAGGGACCTACCATGACGGCAAAGTGAGCTGATAGCTAGTATATTTTGGCCTCTGCTTCCTTGAAACTCCAATGCGAATGCTGCGTCGTAGCTTGGAATGGCCGCATAGGGATGGAGCCCGCGCAGTACAACAGCATTGCAAAATACCAAGTAGTAGCAATATATGAAGCGACAAGTGCGGTTTCGTAATTGTGAGGTCCCATTGCAATTAAAAGAAAAAGAACATGAGGGCCTTCATTATGGTTTTAGTGCATAACAGATTCGAATATTCCGGTAAGCCCTAGTACCTTGCTATGAAGAGGCACGTAGTGCATTTGGGATTTTTTGGTGTCTTACAAATACTCACCTTCAGACGTCATGCTTCCGACCACCTCTGCGTGAACCTTTGTATCTATGACACAGGACCGTATTCGCACGGGCAGGGCAAACGTGCGCTGAGGTGAGGCCAGAACAGCGAAGTGAAGCATGGTGTCCACGAAAGTGACCCAGTTGTTCTCCCACTTGAGTTTTCCGTAGGGCTCTGTGAGAAAAGAGCATGCAGAAGCAGTCACGTGAATAACTGAGCATTGTTTCCAATTTCTTAACAAAGCTAGCAACACGTCAGATAGCATTTATCCATGACTATAACCTGGACATTGCTCATTTAACGTCCATGTGTTGCCCTGCGCGAAGGGACACCTCCAGCAGCAGCGCAGCAGCTCAGCGAATAAAAAGCCATTGTGCAATGAAACAATCATTTCTTCCCGACCACCAACTACATAGACTTCGCCCCATCGAACCCACTTCAACGTTATTTTTCAGAGAGGGAGAAAGTCTGTTTTCAATTATAAGTGCTACGATCATTAGTTTCCGATATCGCGCACTCTTCAAACACACCAGGGCCATTGCCTAAAATGTGCTGCCAGAGCTCTTGCACCTAACAACGGTGCCACACCAAGGAACAAGTGATTTTTTAGTAGTGAGTATAAGTAGCAAAAGGGTAAGCTGGCCAGTGGGTTTATACTCGGCTTAGAAGTTTTTGCAGCACAACATGATCCAATGATAAAGAACACAGGAAAAGCGAAAGCACGCAACTAACTATCACTACAGTTTCGTTGAAGAATCGTAAAAATATGTGCACCGGATTCAAACAATTCCACTGAAGCATTTGATATACTGATTCCGAACAACGCTTGAATCAGCCAGCGCTCACTTTTTCTGCATGAGAGATAATTTCGTTGCATTAATCAGTCAAGCTTTCCTTTTAGTATTTCCCTGACGCATCTCTGTGTCCTGCAGATGTCACGGTTGTTCAAGCAGTGTACACATATGTTGCCGATACTTCAATAAAATACCAGGTGAGATAGGCGGCATGCTGTTGTCTTTCCTTCTTTTTTTATCCTTGCCTTGTGTTGCCCTGTTCACGACATCGGTGCTGATCTAAGAAGTATCAAGCCGTGGGCCCACGCAGTAGAAAAACAAGATGTAAGCTTCGAAAACAGAGGTTGCACTGCTTTCACTCTGATCGCTATAAAAACATTTACGACACATACGTTGCTTGTCCGGAGAAATTCCGGGCTTCTTACCAATTACGTGTGCCTTGAGGATGCCCTGGAAGGCTCCGTGATACTCGTAGCCACGTAGCTTGAGTTCTTTGTAGATGTCTGCAGCATCCAGATCGTAGGTAACCTCCTCGCGTGCCATAGAAGGTGGGTCCTGGTCAAGCAGCTTCTCGCCTTGCTTGGCTGCTCGCACACGGCCGGTGGCCACTACCGTGCTGGCCTCTCCGACTTCAAACTCTCCCGTCAGTCGCATGACGTTCACCAGGAAACGCACGCAACCTGCGCATATACGCGGATTTCAAGCGGCTTCTATTAAGATTAGATATTATTTTCACTGCTTTCAGTAATAACTGATGCATGACGACCATTCACGCTGACCGTTCTGATGTTACCAAGCACGCCAGGCGGCTTGTATTATACTCAGCGGCTCGAGACGCTGACAAAAGAGCTTATCAGAACATACAGAGTGCATGCGGGAGTGTTCACACGGGTATTTGTTTTATTCTCTTTCATGGTGACCATCTTTTACACTTTCTCGTATATTGCTCGGCACAGGCCGCACTTGCAAGCCGCTTGGCGAAGGACGACGACTTCTCTAGAAACTTTCCACGCCCGAACCATATGTTGAGTACCTTTCACTTAGTACGCAAGCGTCAGTGACGTACATATCATTACAACCATGTAAGAATATTTTTAATCTTTTCTTTGTAGTGGCCTCAGGGAATATTTACGGCTTGGCCGTACTTCATTGCTGCGAGCTACAGTGTGCAGCACTTCGCGGCGTACCGCGTCTGCGCACACTAAGCAGTAGCAGCTGTGAATGTTTACATTTGTGCATTTTCCCCGCACTTAGCTTAGACACGCAATGTCACGTCTATGAACTACTCTAGGAATAGTTCTCCTGTACTGTTCACTTGTGTGGTGGAGTCGGTGCAAATAACAGTAAAATTTTACATTTCCGCGCAATTTAATGGCGCTCTCAAAGCGTCGATCGATCCCAACTCACGCAGAAAAAAAAAAACCATCGATCGGTATCACCACGCTGCAAATGTACCTCTGGGGATTGCTGCACCTTCAATTGCTTTAGCTGAGCCAAAAAGTAATCATATGACAAATCATTTAGACCTAATGTACAATAATTTTAGCTTTCTCAAGCCGCCGAGCCCCGATCGGTCTGTCCCAGTACGCTCCCAGTGAAGCTTGGGCATAGCGTACCGGCCGAGTCCGTCTACACGCGAACGGCACTCCAAGCCTCAAGAATACGCTACTACGACGAATTAGAGTTACTGCTCAGTACAGCCTTGGCATCGGTTAACCTGAACAGATGGTTTTTATTTCTTCGCGGTGCTTGAAGATGAAGCGGTGAGCATCGAAGCGATGCACTTTGAGCGAGCACATATATGTCACTGAACGTTGCTGCCGCAACTTCTCTGACTCAAATGCAATCACATATATTTGTCGATCAGTACGGCTTACTGAACAAAGATGATGAGAGGTTTCCCACTGCACTGCGCTTCCTTTTTTCGAAGCGATTAACAGTTGTGGGCTTCGATGAACCTGTGTATGTCAGACACTGGTACTGCCGCTCTCCTAAGATATCACCGTTTGAGCGAGAAAACTGCTGAGTGCCACTTGAAGTACACGTTCAATTATCGAGCGGCATTATAGTCTACACAAAACGCATCTAAATACATGTCGACTATTCGTAAGAGCAAGAAAAGGCTATCGAGCTCGGCCGTAACAGCCGATAGTCCCTGCCCGTCGGTCTACTTATATTTTTTCAGTATTAGATATGAATTGCATAATATACTGACTGCTGTCGCCATTATTCGAATGACATGGGTGATCGGTGCTGCTTTCATTTGCCTGACAAACGTGTGACATTTAATTGCGCATAAAAAGCGTGTTCGTCTTCTGTGTACCACTGCAAACGACGTCCGACAGCAGGCCACACCGCTGACTAACCTGTTTATGACCACTTCAGTGTGTTCAGGCGTGGCGCAGTGGTAGTGTGCTGGGTTGGCAGTGCAATAGTGCCACGTTCAAATCCTGGTCACGGAAGTTTTTTTTAGTGCTTTCTTTTTTTTTGCTATAATGCGTCCTTTCGCTTTTTTATGTTTTTATATTATTTAGGATCCATGGTAGGGAAGCACCATGTTCTTTTTTGCTCTAAAGCGGTTTTGCGTGCCAGTAACCCGCGCCTCCCAGTATCCCGTGGCACGCCAGCGTGCCAGTATGCAGCGTCACACTGGGCCCTTAATCCGGCATGGCGCTGGACGCTGGCTCCCAGTGGCGCTGGGTTTTCCAATAGGGCGGTGCTTAATGTATTTCGTCAACACAGTGGCACGCAAGAGCGCTGCGACATATATTTTTTTTAATTAAAGCACCATATATTAATTAAATAACCAAAGTCAATGCACAAGGGCCCGAAGGTCGTAGGTCCTTTCCCCACTGAAGGCAACTCTTTTTTCGTCCACTATAATTCCTTTCTACTTATTCCACAATTACTATACCACAATTATTAGGTTACAGTAACTTCCCCTGTGCATTCCTAGGCTTCATTGTATGTTGGTTCATTAGGCTGTTTCTAACAAATAAACGAGCCCTTGACGCATTCCCTTTCCTTATTTCACGGCTTGGACCTCGTTGTCGCAGGCTTGGTGCGCTTATACTCAAGGCATGCGAGCGTTTATTCGGCGGTAGCCATCTCGTCATAAGCTCGCGTTCTGCGTGACGCCACCTGGCAAGAACAGCGTTACACAGACGTCGCCATGGCTGCGAGTGGCACTCCCTAACACTCCCAGGGTTGTACGTGATAAATACTCAATAAACTGAACGGCGGAACGACTGCCTTCGGAACTGTGTTGGTAGAGCATCGCATGTGTTATCTGAAGGTCGTGGTTTCGGTCCCCAGCGAAGACAAGTGTGTTTTTCGCCCACTTTTCATTTCTTTTTTTCCATAGTTATTATACTACAAATAATACATTAGACTAACTTCAGCTGTGCTTTCCTAGGCTTCATATGCGTAGATTGGCATAGAAAATCCGAAGATTGGCATAGAAGGGCATGGTCGTCTCGTGGACATGAATGATTATTCTTGACATCGTTGACATGAGAGAATTGTCACTTACGTAACAATTAGCGACGGTGCGATCACATGTGGCTGATAACCGCAGTGCTAATTCCGGGGAGTGCCGCTTTGCCCCCTCTTAGTGCCTAGCACTGCGGGCATTGAGTGCCGTCGGGCATTAAAGACCAAGAAAATAAGATGCTGAGAATTTGACGAGAACAATCTTGGATTTGGCTAGACGAGATAAAGTGACATTGTTTGCTGCTGATGACAAGCAGACAGAGAGTTCTAAGTGTGCTGAAGGTAGGAATCTAACCCTGTCCAATGAGGTGCCAAGCGAGCGTTCTACCACTAGTGCACAGGGGCTCTTCCGACGTGCTGTTAGCCCTAAACTTACTCAATCACATTTGTAGAAAATGCACTTATCTAACGTCAACTGGTATTGTGTTTTGTGCTAACCACTCTTATAGCAATGGTTTAATCATGAAATATACAATACTGTCAGTCGCTGCGCTTTTGTCAAGCTTACTTGACACGCTAGGAGTACTCCAGATGCTTGTTTCATGCACAAGGCGCGACGTAGCGTGCATTTACAAAGCAGACGTCTGCACTGACAAGAGAACCGACCTGACGTAGTACTGTGAGCTACCCTTTGGTCACCGGGGTACTGTCGACGTCCTTGCTAAGCACAAGTTATTCACACAACCAGCGAATTTGCACAATGCCCTTTGTCGTAACTGTTACCATACAATTCGAGAAATGCAGTTTTCCTCTGCCTGCTTCGCATGACACCCATTCTCATGGGGAGTCGTACCTTGCGGGTTCATTTTGTGGAAGCGGAAGACACCAGAGCCCGGAAGGCGGGAAGGTAATCAAGTTCTTTGATATCCTAGTCCACTTAAGAAGCTAACACAGGCTTGAGAATTAGTACTCACGGTAGGCTATCTAGCGCATCATATTTATTATTATCATACCTATCTGTTTTATATAAGGCTTGTAAAATTGATCGCGATAAAGCTCATAACATAACCAGGCCAGGCCGAATATAAACGGAGTGGATCGATGGCCATTTATAAAGGTGGAATGGATACCAGTAGTATTGAACTGCACGCGACGATAACGGGGAGTTGAACGGGGAGTGATATGTAACCTTGAGGCCTGGCTTAGAATCATCTCGCACAGAAACGGCGATGTTGTAGAACCCTGAGAGAGGCTTTCGTCATGCGATGATTCTCATATAGGCTTCCAATATTAATGATGATGATTATTATGATGGTGATGACGATGATTAAGATATGCGCAGTGTGCTGGACAATCGTACACGGTTATATGCGTAGCAGAGAAAAGCCACGCTGCATCCTTTTCTACCGTTCATTTCTTTAGCACGCTAACGAAACACATGAGACTTTTCGTTATTGAGAGGCTGACTATATCATCAAGGCATTCCGCAGACCCACCTTTACACGTCCAAGTGGGCTAGAAGCTCACTCTTCCCAGTGACTCGTACTGTAAAGGCATTCGTACTTAAAAAACCGACCGAATCAGATCTTCAAAAAAGTAAGCTAAACTTCTGAATACTAATGTACCAATATTCGGGGCATTTAGGACGCATTTAATGAATCGTTTTGTAAAAAAAACATATTGAATGGTGGGGTTTGGTGGCCCTTTCTACGCGTTGTACATTACAGGCAAGAGGAAACGATGCTATGACATGTAGATTTGGAACCGAGAGCGATGGCAGCATTGATACTTTGAATGCTGAACTTGATAGAGAGAGCTTGACGAAATGGAGCACAGCTACCAGACAACTAACCTTTGGTAAATGGAATAGTCCGTGAACTAACAACGTATATGGTGAACGGATTTTACAGTTCGCTGGTACTAATATCTGGAATGACATACCTTTTGAAATAAAAGTGTGTTCAAACTTCACTAACACACTAGAAAAACACTATTTAGAAGAATGTTCTGATTTTTTAATGACCGGTCGTGTTTAGTGCGATGGCTGTCTTAATTTTAGTAATTTTTTTCTTTCCTGTGTTGTAACAGTTTTCTTTTTTGCTCTTTTTTGGTTATTTCATGTGCTGTACTGTTTCTTTCTAGATTATTCATTAGACATTATATACCTGCTTTAGTTATGCTTTTCCGAAGTGCCATTACAAAATGTATCTTTTTGGACCTAAAGTAGCCTATGGCTGTGGGTCCACACAGTGTATGTAAACTTTATGTAACAATTGTGAGCAATAAAATTCATTCATTCATTCATTCATTCATTCAATATTGCCTGGTGGTAATAATTGCCACGTAGCCAAATATTACACCGTCCATGCTGGTAAGCTATTACAAGTTTGCTGACGCGACTCTTATTGAAAAATGTGCACTTATTCAATATTGATCTAGTTATCACGCACTGCTCACTTGCACACTCGTTCATGATCATATTTTCTGTAACATAAAACATTAATGCCTAAAACAATCGTTTCTTTTTTTTCTGCATGTAGCCTCAAGCTTTGAAAAGCAATGCTCTTACATTCGCTTTGTGTTTCAGTTCACATGGTTTAAATAAATACTCGTGCTATGTGCCGAAAAATTTTCTTCTTGTGTGTTTCGTATTTTGGTCGTGTATGAATAAGGTAGCCTGGTGTATTGGTCTTTATGTAGAAATGGCCGACCATAAGTTTAACTGGGGGAAAAAAAAGCCGCATATGCGGGAAACAAGGAAGCTAGAAGAGAATGTCATGTCACAATTTTAAGCCTTGTCATAAAAAATTAGTGGTAGGAATCGCGGAAAATAGACGTCGGTCTCGTGATATGAAAAACGATAGATTAATGTGCGTTCAAGCACCACTTACGGTTACTGAATACCACAGAGGCTTAGTCACTGTCGCATGGAAGCCTACCCTACTTGACGTGACTGTTTTTATCGGTTCACTCTAATACTACTGCTCTTTCCCAAAAGTTCTTGAATATTTTGTTTCACTAAGGTGTCGTGCAATTTTAGGGTTCACGAAAATGTTTGCCTTATTCAATTTTAGGGGCGAAGCTCCTTAAGGTTTGGGTCTACTAGGAACGCGCTATTAGGAGGGCGCGTGTGGGAACGCGCTACTAGGAGGGCACGTTTGGGAGGCGCGCCCTCGGCGCGTGCCTCCCGGCGCGCGAGCTCTCTCACTCTTCCATCTGCTGTCTTGTGAGAGAGAGACAGAGAGAGCGAAAGGCGCGTGTTGACTATGGAAACGCTCTTTCTTCGATGAACGCGCTACCAGCTCGCAAAGAAGGCGAACGCGCCCTCACCCGCGAGAGACAACATTGGCGCAGGCGTCTTCTTGCGAGTTTCTTGATTGAAAAATACCGACTGCTCGCGCTGGAGAACCGTTCACCGGCCACCCATATATATATATATATATATATATATATATATATATATATATATATATAGGCACTGGATCTTGACTTGCAATGAAGTGCCGGTGGGAGATTTCACTTGTGCGTAGTTGAACCATAAGGATTCGTAGCGTGCGCGTTAACTAAATTAATCCGGAACTCGGCACGATCTACGATGAACGTCCGGAGCTTCGCGCACTCATCATCATTCACTCCGTGGATATGCTGTAATTTTTCTCTCTCCCATCTTTCTATTCCCTCAGTGTAGGGTAGCCAACCAGATGCCTTTCTGGTTAACCTCCCTGCCTTTCTGGTTTCCCATTCCTTCCTTCCTACGGACAAAACTCGCGTAATTTCCATTAATTTCCATATTTAATCCTGGCGTCAAGACGAATATTTCCGGTTAAGACAGAAAAAAAGCACTAAATGCAGTGACATCACCCCTGTGCGCGCAAACGCCTCAGAACGAAGACCGCCACTATGAATTTGCATGCGACGAATAGGCCATGCGTAGGAGGCGTCCTTAAATGCCGACTGGATCAAAGAAGCTGCCACATATGGCGACAGCGCATATGTTTAACATGTTTCCACAAGAAAGTAAAAAGTGAAACAAAGTTATGTCTTCCACGAATAGCCTTTACTGAAAAAAAAAATTGTAGCTCCGTTCCATGCAGTGAAGGTGGTTGGACAGCGAAGCTCTAAAACTACACCACAACAATGACCCATTGTGGCACCTCTTGAATTTCACATGCATATTGATGACGATGATGATGATTGTGGTTCGGTTAAGGAAAGGACGCTAATTTCTGCAGCCCATGTAGGGAGCACGGCTAAGCGTCCGTGGGTTAGGGGAAGCGGGGCGAAATAGATGGAAAAGCCGTAGTGGAGGGCTCCGGAAATTTTGACCACTTCGGGTTCTTAATATGCACTGACAACGCACAGTACACGGGCCTCTGGTATTTTCGCCTCCATCGAAAATTCTACCGCCGAGGCCGGGTCCGTGCGGGGAGGGCAAAGGGACCGAAAGGGATAGGAAGGAGAGAAAAGCCCTAGTGGAGGGCTGCGGAAATTTTCAGGCAGCAGCTGTACGCGTCCCACGATCGCCTGCTTCACTCCTCGTTTAACCTCGCTTCCGCTATGTAGCGCGACGCTATTTTATTATGGGTACAGGCAAGGAATGGCGTTAATCCACCATGTGCACATACACTACGCCGGAACACTTAGGCGCACGCACCGCGCTCGTCTCGCCGTGCGCCTCTCCTCCTCACCACCGCGCTATGCTGGCTTGCCTGCTTTTTTAGCCAGGCGTTTTCAGCTGGCCATGCGACGAAAATTTCCTTGGCGGGTAGAGACATAAAGCTTGCCTGTAAAAAATGTTTTGTCTTTGCGGGGTCTCAATGTTTGAATATCCCACGTTTATTCTTATTATAAATGAAAATTGTGTCTAGCGCGCACATTTACCAACGTCATCGATTTCTGCCGCACCGCTTTCATTCACACGTTGTACGTTTTCCTCGGAGTGTGACCGGTTTCTATTGTTATACGACATTCACTCCTCGTGTGAAAAGGTCACGGTGACAGGGATTGAATGAATGGAGGGAAAAACAAAATCTAAATCAAGTTCACGTTTCCACAAAGATCCGAAGGACTCACCAGGCATATATTTCACGGATTTAGCGCGGTGTTTTATAAGCGGCCGTCCGTATGCGAGGGCACACTGCTACCCTACTATTCTTGAGCTCGTATTTGCGGAGGCACAAGATTCCACAATATTTGCATAATTCAGCGAATCCCGCAGCGCTTACTAGTGAAGTATGGGTGTACTTACCGCTTCTAGGCAATAATGTGGCCCGATGGAAAGAAACATCCTCGAAGATCACTGGAACCTGATCAAACGGCTGTCCTATGCGCTTTGCCAGTGACTTCCAGACAAGTACCAAATATCCGGCCGCAGGGAAGAGCATGCGGCCATCTGGCTGGTGTCCGCTTAAGTACTTGTCCGCCTCATTGGCCTCCAAGTTGACCTCGACGACATCCTCAGCCATCTAAGTTTCCAGATAAGGAATCAAATTTTCAACTTTGCGAAATAAAGACACTAGTGTGACGTGTATATGTGTGTGACAGTAGAGTTGGAATTATTTGAAGAAAAGAGCTTCCTTCGGTGCTTACTTTGGTGTGCTTGTATTTCTCGTACGCTGCAGTAAGGAAGCATGCAATCGCGAAAAACTATTTCAAAATTGTCAAAACGATTCGCTGTTTCCCTTCAGATCGAAGTTGCAGTCACACACTTAAAATGTTGTGGAGCTCTTTAAAACGTGACTTAATGCCTGATGGCTCACACATATCACAATAAAAGACCCTAGGTGTAAGACAAAACACCTGTTGCAATAAAGCTATGTTGGAACATACTCCTGTTGTAAAAAGCTGTTTCCCAACATAGAATTAAAACCACTAGACCGCCTTAGTAAATAGGAACCAGATGTCTGATTTATGCGCCATCATTCTCCTCTACTGAATTCTACAAAAACGAGAGCTGTATGCGTGCACCATTGAATATGTCAAGGTTCGAAATTATGAAGGTGCGCGACCGGCCTACCTTTCGTTGATACGTTGCGTAGTGCAGTGCGGACGCAAGGAAAATACGAATAATGGAGACAAATGAACATTCGGTAATGGATCAGCGGTGCGTGCGCCCGAGGATATCTAGGAGTCATTTTCAGGGGCCCGAAAAACCAAATTGAAACGCTTTTTTCTGAGGAGGGCTCGCGAATTTATCCTTCATTCATTATCGTACGAGGGAACTGCCCTCGGAACTGCTACATGAACCTATACAATATCACCTCGTAAGCCTTGGTACATCGTTTTTTTTTTGCCTTAGACATTATGTGAATTTTTAACCCCACCCTTGCCGTAGACGGAAGGGGACTCCTTTCCTTCTAACGTTCGACAAGGAGTCCCTGAGACATACATCCGTGCTCACTGGCCTGTGTTCGAGTATCCTCCGTTATTCACTACTCATAATGCGCTCCAGTGCACCCTATGGATTCGCCTGCTCATGCTGTTACTTCGAACATGTTGATCAAGCTAGGTGAAGCGCAGTGTGCTATAGAAGTCACAACTGGCACACAACTAGAAGTGACCTTCCCAAAAACAAAACATACGCGATCCCAGACACGGACACCCAGAACGAAACAGAGACAATACTATTCGCCCAGCTTTGGTGTCTGCAAGCCCTAACATCATCAGCCAAGAATTCCGATCGACTAGCTCAATTTTCTGTCATTACAAACTGTGCCATCGTGCTTACCTCCTCTGACGTGCAGAAATCCTTCCAGCTGAAGACGTTCCATCTCTGCGAATGGTCCCAACTGACGAGGTGGGCTATGTTGGGAGTTCCACGTGGCACGGGCCACGGCACAGGTGGATAGAGAGGAGACAAGTCCAGCTGGAAGCCGAGAGTGTGAAGCTTTCCTAGTGAGGCCAGGAAATGTTCTACGTTGTCTATGTTGCGCTTCATAATGCCCATAGAGATGGCGTCGGTTCCAACTTCGCGGCGTAAGATGGCCTGCGTGCAGCGAAAGGGTGCTAAAGGAAGTTGAAGTGCGTTTCATTGCACAAACACGAGTAGAAAAACTAAAACCCTTTTGAGGCACGAAGTGTGGTAGGCCGTCTGTAAATGTGGCGAACTTAAAGAAGTGTATTCTGACGTACTCTATATACTACTGCAACGGCAAGGAGGCGTCAATGTTTGTCATGTATCATTCACTTAATAATAATTAGTACTTAATAAATGTTTACTAATTATAGAACTTGCTGTTCCATTTTTGTGCAGGTATAATGAAACGTCACCCGTGAAATACATGCGAAACTTTTCATTGCCTATGTTCATTCCCAGCATACAACAAGGAAACAGGACAGTCCTTGGTTGGTTCCCGCAACACCGCAGGTCGGATGACTCTTTGAACATAGTACTGGCCTTCAACAAGATGATCTGCTGTACCAATGTCTGTGTGCATATGCCCGAATTGCGTTCAAGCAGTTTCAGCAAGAGGCGATGGGAGACATAACATTAGAGTGGGTGTGTTCCGTTCTGCACATGACCGCTTAAGAGGATATTCTGGAATTTTTTGAAAACTAAAACCTTCGTACAATTAAAAATACTCTAAAGTGAGTGCCTGCAGCTTACTTTCAGATCCAGATCTCTTCAACGAGTGCGTGAATAATAAAACGCGGGTATTGATCCAATGCACCAGTGTTTTTCATGCATTTTACACTTTGAATTTTCGTGACAGGTTCGTCGTTACATCGCAAGATACCAACCTGCAGGAGGCAATGCGGTGCAATCTCGACAAGAACGGCGTCGCGGGGCACATGCTGAAGAGCCTCTTGGAAGAGCACGGGAGACAGAAAGTTGTTGGTCTGGTACTCGGCCGAGCAGAACAGCCCTAGTGCGTCAGACCACTGTTTCTCTGGCACGGACGAGCTTATCCAGCGCTTGCTACGTCGTTTGGGCTCCCGAATCACCTGCATGTTTAGCAACGTGGACAATAAAAAGGGTCAGTGAATAACGTATCTGCTCAAACATCCGTCCACGTTTAACTGAGATTTCAAAATTCACATCATTTTCTGGGCAACTTAAGCAACACTGACCACATTTATTTCTCAATGTATCTATCAATATAGCCACCTACGTCTTGTTGCTCTCCTCGTCGTGTCCTCCACTTAGTATAAATACAAAATTGGGCTAGTGAGATATGATAAACATGAACAACACTCAAAAGACATGACGAACATGAACAACTCATCATGACATCACTAAGATTAGGTACTTGACTCTGGCGTCAGAGTTGACGATCAGATCACGTGCGGCTTTCATTTAGCCCTTACCAACATTAGTTGTTGACGGATCGAAACATTTCGTACAAGGATTTGCCATTCAATGTCTGCAGTAATGCTCGGCTGGCCTATGTGAGTACCGCTGAAATGACGCGATCCCATGCGTCGCACACGAAAGTTGAAACAATTAAATGAACATGTGTTTTTCCCTTGATGTCACAAACATGAAAAGCCGTACCGGAGGAGGCGAAGTGTCTGCTTTCAAGAACACAAAAGGAACTGTTAATATATTGTGAGCGTACCAGCCGTTCATAAAAGACCGTATCACTGCTGTAGGGGACAGAAGGAGACGAAACTCAAAACAGAACCAAGCAAGTCAAAGCGTCCTCGAAAGCGCTTCCAGGATGTCTGCAGTATAATGCGCACCATTTGTCGGTGCCCACCCGTGATGTTCAGAGACTTTCCTTGGAGGTCAGATGTCAGTAGACAGGACGAGATTGCGCAAAAACAGCGGCATTTGCAAGTGCATCAAGGACACACTGCCCTTCACGGCCTGAATATTTCGATATTAGAGAAATGTCACCCTCGAAAGCACACCCTTTCAGTGCATGGCATGTGACGCAATGGGTAAAAACAATGCATAGATTCATGTGTGGTACATTCGTACCTACACAGCCACATACATAACTTTCCCATTGGGACATATGGAGCATAAAGATCAACGGGGAGGTACAGGACTGAATGGAGGAACACACCGTTGGGCGGAGTATGTCAATAGAGCCATCGTTACTAATGCACTTGCCATTGTCAGGACAACAGCTGCTTTTCGTAGTTGCTATTCTGACAAAGAGCTACACATGTCTAAACGAAGGTTCAGGCTACATTTCCTGTAGGACGAATATTCCCTCATATTAAGCACACAATTTTTGACATTTGGCCTCGTATGTGAATAACAGACTCAGGACGGCAGCACTTGTACAATGCATGAACGCTTAGTTTTCCGTAGCCTTTATTTATGTTCAGGCACAGAACACATTTTCCACGTGGACTATGCTATATCAGCTAATGTACGTGCTATAGATGGTTACTGCCGCTTTTGTACTAGCTAGTTACCTGGCTGAGTGCACTGCAAAGCGCTGGTCCGATGCTGTCCATGTGCTTACAATGGAAAGCGATGCCCAAGCTGTTCACTTCTCGAGCGAAGATGTTCTCAGACTTAAGCTCCTCGACTATGTTGGCCACTGGTTCCGCGAGGCCAGATATGGTCACTGAGTCTTCTGGCGTTGTGGCAGGCCGGGTAGACGTCATGTGGGCATCGTCTCGCGGCTTCTTCCCAGGTCAGCCCTGTAATGAAAGAAAAGCGGCATACGACCTGCGTCACACGTGCATTCCCGCTAGCAATCAGCTGAGTGTTCTAGCGTTTACGCTGCGGATTCGCACTCTCGTACTGTGCAGAAACTGCTCGCAAATTCCACTAATTGCTCACTTCAAATTTCACGGAGCTAAATAGCTAACTCGGGCGAAAGATACCGGAGAAAACACGACGATGAGCACTGCACTACCGCGGACTTCTAACTCGTGATTTTATTTAGAGGACAGCTTTACACATGCATGCGCGGGAATGGTTACAGTGAATTGTTCTATGCGGAGACGAAAGGCGAAAATTCGGCAGTCTTTGCACACGCTAAGTCGACGCACCGGTGAAAGGCATTACGCAATCTGAAGCAGATCCTCGGACTGCTATTCTTCGGTTTCCTTTGTCCTTCTTCTATGACTCTAGCTTTTCCCCTACATTCAGTCTGTCGAAAGTATTTGGCCGTTCTTTGTTTGACATAACTTATGAAGGTTAACTATGGTGTGTGGAATACGGCCCCACATCCCGGGCCAAGGAATACGTGCATTAGGAGCGTGTGATCTCGGTTATCCTTAAAATTGACAAATATGACAAGTTCTTCAAGATGTTGATGTCCTTATTCATCCTCATGTTAGTCATCAGCTCATATTTTTACATGCTACTTTTTCCATACACGAAGTGAACGATATGTCAGTCAGAGGTATGGTACCGCGGTGTCGCACTCTTGGCTCAACGCCAGGTAGTCGGCCGGACGAGGATTTAACGCTTCTGACTAGCGAGTTGAGACTTTCGCATGTAAAAGTTACAAGAGAAAGCATAACCGCAATTAACTATTGCACATGAATGCACACCCTCACGGAAGTGATTTCTGTGTCTGTTAGATTGACAGAGTGATTCGATACACAGCAGCCTCAGTTGCAAACCATCGCTGTAGTACGCTGGACGTACGGTGCACACATTGACACCTGTGGTCGTACCACGCAGCTACAATCTCTGTCCTTTCTTTTTTGGTAGGGAGGGGTGGGTGGGGCAGCTTTGAATTTCACCATGTCTTAATCACTATCAACTCATTCAACTTTCCATGCCTGTGAGGGCACCTCTCTGCAATTGTTGTTTTCTTCTGTTAGATGCGCATATATACAAAGGCAGGTATGTCAAATTTAGTTGTATAGGCACCCGTCCATTAAAGTCTTCCGTTCGTTATCATGTCTCATTGCTAAAGTGTGATATGATTGTCACGTGTGGAGTGTGGACACAGCCGAAAACTTTATGACTGTGTTTCACTTGCCCACAGCAGCCATGGCTCCTTTGGGTAGGCTACCCTGCTCGACGCAGCGGCCTCGCCAGTAAGCGCACAACACTGTCTGCTCGGCGGTCAGGCAGCCATCCGCGTAGGCGCAGCCAATCTCGCCCGTCGAGTGACCCAAGATTCCGTCAGGACGCAGGCCCACGCTGTGAACCATGTCAACGAGCGCCACCTAGCGCAAAGGTCAAAAGCACACTTTCAATATTACATTTGCCCCAGCTCTTAGCCTGTCTTTCTTTTCCGGTGCAGTTTATTTATTGCTCTCCGGAGGTACTAAGAAAGGTGGTAGAATATCCAAGGGACTCATGTTCTGCAGGTAGGCGTAAGCAGTTTTTAACGTTGGGCGTTCAAACCTACTTAAGCACGCCATCAGCACGTGAGTCGATTATTGACATACTCCCTTCATTGTGACACTTTGCTATCTAGTACTTAAGAAAGTATTCACTTATAGGGTCATGTGCCGTTCCAAAATACGGTTAGGGTCTGCTTTCGGGGTTTTCTAGACACATTAGCTACGTACCTGTCGTGTTCCTATGTAAAATGTAACAACCACATGTGCCACAATGAGGGCGTTTCCACTGGATCCTCTATTGCGCCGACATTTAGCGATCTATTTTTAACGAAGCTTGAGAGGTACGGGAAAGACCTGCAAACCTGCGTTGAAGTCGCCAAAATTTTTAGTATGTCGACGACCACTTCGTTGATTTAAATTGCTTCAGTTCACTTGTCCTCACCCACAAACTACCAGTGAATGAGAGAATTCGATTCCTAGACACAAGAAAAAAACGTTCAGAGCAAACGAAACCGGCTTCATGTATGATCCTCCAGCCATGAAAGCGTTTTTGCCTTTCAAGTCAGCTCCCAGCTAGCTCGTAAAAAGAGGCACCCTGAACGCCTGCTTAAACAGCGCCCTTGACTGTTCCTGTTTCCATACGCTGGACACCATCCTCTAAAATCAGGTTACCTGACTTAAGACGGCACGTTACTCGTATTCACTTCTCTTTTCCATGGCTGAACCCTTCAAGTACAAGGCAAATTCAAGACATAAAAATGCTAAAGCTAATTCCGGGATCACTCGTAAACGTAAGGAAGTACCTGCGATCTCGTAGATCTGCCTGTTAACACATCGGATGAAAAAAATTAGGTGCATAGAGTGCAAGTATCTTTATAAGCTGCCGCAAGCTCTCCCAACTTGCCCCAGATGACGTGTTATGCCCACAAGACTATACCTTTTTACAAAGTCAAGCACAAAGAGCAAACCCAGTTTGTCCTATGCAGCATGAGCGTTATATACAGGATTCCGCTGTGATGCAACTCTTGCTACATTCGCCAGACTGGTACATGTCTTAATTACCGTTTGAATGAAGCAATGTGGCAAAATACGTAACGGAAACGAAGGATTCTTGTCAGGATATACAAGCACGTCCGCCTGCCATGCGGAGTTTAAAATCACAGATGTAAACTACAGGCATAAAGATGAACGCACTTGTGTAATTGTTGGAGCTGAGAAAAAATGGCGCGAGAAGAAAACGCCCGCGTCAGCAAGCCGTTCATTGGTTACTACGATAAAAAATTTCAGTCCCTGAGCAATGACGTGCACGGTACGCGTGATTTAGTATTCTGCTTTAGCATCGAGGCTGTTTTATCTATTCGTTATTGGCGCGTCGGAAGTCGCATTCGCAGGAAAACTTTCATGCGCCAAAGAAAGCGGTGTGCCAAGCAGTTTTTATTAGAGACTAGCCATGCAGATTACGGTAGAGAAAGGGAATTGGAAAGGTAAGTGAGGCCGAAGGGGAAGGAGAGGAGGATGGCAGAAGGTAAACAAACGCGTATGCGCCACAAAAAGCAGGCATGTGTCAAGCCGCTCTCAGCACTATAGCTCATTACGGTACAGTGTAGTATATATTGACCAAGTGTGTTCGCCAATGAAAGCGACGATTAAACAAAAAAAAATCGACGAAAGTCCTTTGTCAACAAAAGCGGGAATGAACCATGGTAAGAGTCCACGGGGAACAATCTGAATTTTTGGGAGACGCCTTCGACACTATTGCGGTACAGGTTCTCACTAGATGATCCGGACACACCGGGTCTGGGAATTTCTCATTAAAATGTTAGGGGAACGGCCTCTCTCCACGTCAGTGCAGCTAAACCACGCATCTTTACCGAAAATTTTATACAGGTATATCACTGCGATCGAGCAAAGAGTGGAGGAAAGGATAAAGATCTAGGAAAGGTCGTCGGTGACAATCTTCAAGCCTAGTCATAAAAAAGACAGATTCATGGAATGATGGTTTCTAGGGTTTTATGTGCCAAAACCACGATATCATTATGGAGAGGCCGTACTGGAGGGCACCCAAAATTTCGACCCGGTGGGGTTCTTTAATGGGACTGTCTAGCGTCCCGTTTTTTAACTCAATAAAAAGCGTACCTTTCGAAGTGTCCCAGCGTTCAGTGCTTTCTCCGCAAAGTGAGTAGAAATTCATTAAACTGAATTTTTTTCATCTACGAAGTCGCTCCTTTCTTACGTGTAAAGACGCCGACAACAATGGTTACTGGGCACGATGCGTCGTCGTCTCCCCGAGCAACCTTTTCGGGAGCGGGAGGCTTCTTCACAAGAGGAACCGGTTGCAAGGACGACATTGCAGAGGTGACGAGGAGGAGAGGCGATGGAAAGTCGGCGAGCAGGGGTGCGCCTCGGACATGCAGCGCCGCACGCATGAAAAGCGCAGTACTATGCGCCAGTACAGGCAGACGAATTCGAATGCAGCGCCACTTGCGCCACCTCGAAAACAGCGAAAACAAGAACGAATTAGTCTTGCACGCTATTGAAAGGTGTCTCAAGGGGTGAAGTACACTTGAAAGGCATACATAATTGTTTTTCATCAGAATATGTATGCCTGAGTGGACTGGCTACTGGCTTTGTTACACTAGAAAATGGACCAACACGCTGTTGTGTGACGCTAATGTAGTTTTTTGCACCACTTTGAGAGTAACAATAAAAACATAATTCCCTTGTTGGGGTAAAAGCGTGCTCGCTCCCGCAAGTGTGACACACGATCTTCCCATTTTTACCACAATCTAAAGAAAGCTTTCCGTGGGGTAGACAGTCCATATAACGTGCACTGACATAGCACAGTAAATGGGCCTTAACATTTTGCCTTGATAGAAATGCAGCCACCGCAGTCAGGATTCGATCTCTTGACCTCCATATAAGCAGCCGGGTACCATAGCCACTAGACAATTATGTGGGCTTCAACCTTCGCAAGAGGCACCACGCAGTAGGCGTCAGAGCAACTTTGCTAGGCGAGGCTAGCAGAATCACGTGACTTCGCCTCCTAGTTATCTTACTCCATGGTCTAGTGTCGATACGCGCCTGATGAATATGCCTACGTAACCGCAGAAGCCAAATATGCTTTCACTGTAGGCAGCAGGTTCTGCAATTAGTTTTGTAATGCCGCTAGAAATTCCTGCTCTTCTCCAGGTAAACTGCCCTATTGCGAGGACCAACCACGTACTCAGCAGCCGTACACGCCCTGGCTGATCATGCTCGCGAGAACATGCTCGGTAATGCTTCAGTTGTACGTTTGGTACAAAAAGTAGCCGTGTTTGTGCCTTTACATGCGCCTAAAAATGGAACAATTTTTGCGCTTCCTGTCTCAATGAGCGGTCGTCCGAAAGTTCACATAGCACAAGTGCTACCTAGACTCCCACATAGCACAAGTGCTACCTAGACTTTACTGTGGAGCCCATTTGATGGCAGTTGCCTATGCATATAGATTATTTGCGAAACTTTCGTCGCGCTAGCCGAATGTACACCGTTACCCCATCTCTTCCGTTGGGTATTTACCGTAGTCGACCTGGTATGTAGCTATGTAGCGACATCACATGTCTTTTGTCGCAGTGACCATAGTGGCGTGCTCGTCCTAATAAGGGAAATGTGCGAATACATTCAAGGAAAAATAATAAGTGCAATGCAGTTCTGCCAGCAGCGGAGCTTTTCGTCTGTGTTTCCCTTGTGTTGAAAACGTTTTCTACGCAATCCTTACTCGTATGCTATGCAACTTTTCTCCATTTGTGCTGACTTGAAATAACTTCTTTTCTACTGTTACTTTTTTTTCTAATTACAGTATATTTTGGTAAATTGGAATTTTTCTTGAATCTTCGGGAATTTTTTGAAAACGCGTATACATAAATATGATATCTGTTGAATTGTACTGGGCGCCCCATCGTCCTATGCCGTTTCTGGGACCTCTGAGGTATTACTAAATAAATAAATAATTTCTGGTTTTCTTTGATGTTTCACCGCCCCACGGGCCAATCACAACTGCCTTTCTGTAACTCTCATGAGTTGGTGGAGGGGAAGGCAACATGTTGCTGTGCCCTCATGCCCTTTTACCTTTCTTTCTTTTCTTTCCTTCCTTATTTCTTTGATGAGCTTCGCTTAACCATTATCGTCCAGCAGTGGGCCAAGGACAAGCGTGGGTAGAGAGCGGCCGTGCGTAGTCGGTATACCGCATGGGAATTCTCCGCATGGAGCTTGACGAAAACACCACCTCTCAATGAGGTGCAAGAGAGCCTCTGCGCGAGAGATAATCACATTAATCGCTTCTGCCAAATACAGCTAGACGTCCTTGCGCAACTTCTGCGCTTACTTCGAATAATGTTGGTAGGCCAATGAATTTTTATGCATTCGCACATACACCGGTATACCGGTGTACGTATTCCCTTGTCCGTTGTCCTGTCGGTGTGTTTTTGCTGAATTCATCACATTTTGAGGCGCCTGCGCATTATCTAGATTGCATACAGTGATTAGACAGTAAATGAAAAGTTGTCGCACGGATGGTGCAAGGAACTTTACCTGAATGGCCGCAATGGACACCAATGTCGATGTGACGCTTTGGTTCAAGGAGTCGCCGTTCGTCACCTCGTCGATCAGATGGATGCCATGTGGCTCTAGGAGCTTGTGCGACTTGTGGATAGAGCGAGCGAATGCCTCGAAGTGCATCATCTCCCTTGCCATAGCGTTCCACTGGCAACCCATCCCGGTGAAGACAAACCAGAGGGGCCTCTTCTCAACGGGCGCTTGCTTCACCACCTTGAGGACTTCTTTGCCTGACTGATCAGCGGGAACTACCGCGAAACCACGCCACGGGAACCTCTTCTCGCTTGGCTGACCGACGCGGTTCAGGAGAGCATACGCGGAATCCGGGTATGGCCCCTCAGCTTCCATGCGGTCCAGGGTTGCCTGCAAATAAGTTTGAAACCGGTGCACTTAGGTTTCGGTGGATCCCTTTGACACGATGTGTTGATTCACCTGAAGCCGTTCATTGTAATGACAGCTTACTGCGCCTAATTCTATTGTGGATACTCAATTCACTTTCTTCCCGTCAGATTTCCGCTTTCATAGCGTCTTGTTATCTACGCATTTAACACTTGACCTAGGAAGTTTCAGGCGCACTTTCTTCACTAGTACAATAAATATGTTTTCGCTGATGTTAACCCATGAACGCATAATACTTCGTTCAATGGGTGTTTGCTGTAATTTGAGACGTTGAATTTCTATGTGCCCAGTTGTTTGGAGATTTTTTCAGGAGACATGCCCCCCTTCCCCTGGTTTAGAACGTTTACTACAACAGTATCTGGTCACAAGCCTCTACCATCCCGCTTGCAGTCGGAAGTAAAAGAGCACCAGACAGTAAAAAGGTGCGCCGAGCTTGCCACGTGTAAGCAGGCCATTGTCGCAAATGTCGCCGGATACTTTCAAGTACGTGTATTGCCCTCAACCATATCTTAAAGGAACTGTGAAAAAATACGCTTGTCTTTCGGAGCATGGAGTGTAGAAAATGATGGCGCTCTTTCTTGACGTAGTTGTTGAGAGTCAGGTTTTATTTGCTTCATGCTTCCGCTCATTGTATATTCCTGTTTCTCTGTTTCCTTTTTAGGACACCTCGGTTTCCATTTACACATCCAGGTAGTGGGTGTATGACGGCCAGCCTCCTGGATAACTTGCTCCAGCCTGTGAACGCACTCTTTAAGAACAAGCGTTTGGGCACTCCAACCACCCATTACTAATTATGAACATTGATAAACATTCCAGTTACATTGCATTTTTTCATAGTTCTGCTTCTTCAAGCACTGCCACGACTGTGTTGCCTTTCTCATATATCAGTCCACATGCGCGTACTTGACTTCATCGCAATAGAAACCTTTAAATGGACCCTGCAAGACCGTTTAAATTGTTGAAAAAAAAACGCCGTCAATCAGTCGCGGCGGCTCTTGCGATGCTGTAAGTCAAATATATCACGGCAGGCGCCAAGGAATTCGCAAATTTCTTTCGAACACTGCGATAAAGCTCTCGTTGTTTTAGCAAATGATGTCATTAGATGCACTAACTACGCCGAATGAGGCAGAAATAGCAGTGGCCGACTTCATGGGGGCGGAAAGATGACTTGCCATGTTTTATTCCTTTCGAATTCCAGTGACAACGAAATTGTGCCCATCTCTTTCCACGAGGAAAGAACAAAGTTAAGTGACGCAGTCGGTGCACCAGCTGACGCCATTTGCTGTAAGAAGAGCGGACGCCTTTCCCGCTGTGTGTAAAACCACATGGAGGATTAATTCACTGGTCCTTAAGGTAAACACATATTTAGCTGAGAAGTTTATAGGTGCTTCACGACTGATCAACACTGCTATGTTCAAGAAATTCTGCAGCGGTTTTAAAGGGGCCCTCTAAAAATGTTCAAGCGCCCGTTTTGATTTGCGTATATCGCAAATACAAACACAAAGTATATCGGTCTGTACGTATATCCGTAGCAGAACCTCGATCGCTATTAAAAAAAATTGGAACCCTCCCCATACACGATATGTGGGGGGTAGGCGTGTGTGCCTTTTTTCTCTATCACTTTCTCTATTTATTTCTTGCTTGTTGTACACTTTCTTTCTTTTCATGCGTTCCTTTCCATCTTTATATCGCTAATCACTTTGCTAATGAGCCAGACTCTGTGTACGAACGTTCACTCACCTTCAGGGACTGCTCAGTCCTTCCGGCGAAAAGGACAAGCCTCGGCAGTTCAGGTTTTTCTCGGGTAAGGCTCTCCACGTGCTGTCCTTCTCCGGCCTCGATGATAGCATGTACGTTGGAACCTCCGAACCCGAAAGAACTGACACCTGCGGGACCCCCAGGGAAACGCGTGTGCTCGTTGACGACACGGATGGTGCCGTCGTGAAGGCAGGGTATCTTAACGTTGGCCTCCTTGAAGTGCAGGTTGGCGGCAATGATGCCCGTTTCGAAGGCCAGAATAGCCTTTGCCAACGAGGAAACGCCTGGAACAATGCCAAGAGTATAAGCGTTATGTATGCCCTGAGAAGCGTCTACGATACAGCTGAGCACGAAGACCGATATATGGCTGCCACTCAAACATTCTTTCATACAGAAAGCGAAGTAAACCATTGATGGCCATGAAGCACGTTAATTTGCATCGCGGATAGCGCTTCAGTTGTAGTGACGTCGGTAAATGTCATGGGTCACCAAGATCATCGATGGCTTAGGTAGGGACTACCTACAGAACATATCGACTTTTTCTTTACTTCGATTTCATATATCCTCGATAGGAAGCCAGATCGACATTCTGGAATTCTGAGGCTTCAACAGCCTATGACTCTTATGCGGCAGCAGCTGAATGACTTTCCACGCTTACTTTACACCTACCTTTGCACCTAGGGCGTAAAAAGTCATACAGAGAATTTGCAGTGTGTTCTCGTGTGTTGCTGTGCAAGCAATACGTTGCGCTACGTAGGTCAACATTTTATACGTGTATTAACATTAACAGTATATTGAAGATAATAAAGTCATTACAAGAATCAGCATCGCTTTCACAAACCTGTCAAGTGCCACACTGCTTTTCGAAACAATACACACACTCGCAACTACACTCAACTCTTCAGATCAAATGGATATGATCGCGATAGATTTCTCAAAGGCATTTGAGACTGTTTGTCATGCGAAACTTATAGAAATAATGTTTGATTGATTGATTTGTGCGGTTTAACGTCCCGAAACGAGCTCTGATTATGAGAGACGCCGTAGTGGAGGTGTCCGGAAATTTCGACCACCTGGGGTTCTTTAACGTGCCCTGACATCGCACAGCACACGGTCCTCAGCATTTCGCCTCCATTCAAATGCAGCCGCCGCGTCCGGGATTCGATCCCGCGACCTTCCGATCAGCAGTCGAGTACCAGACCACCATGGCGGGGCAATAAAAAATCGCATGAGCTTGATGTTGCTGTAGAGATTATCAATTGGGTCACTTGCATAACAGAGAGCAATTTGTAGAAATTTCTAGAGCGCGGTCACACACTGCCTGTTACATCCGGAGTACCACAGGGATCGGTCGTGGGTCCCATTTTATTCCTGTTGCATGTCAATGACATTGCAAAAGCTGTTGACCCTTCCGTTGAAGGGAGGTTGTTCGCGGATGACGGTGTGTTATTTGAGGTCTTGAGGTCTTCCTCAAGTATGCTTTCTGTGCTGTTTACGAGTGCTGTGCTAAATGGGATATGAAAATTAATTTCGACATGACCACATGCATGACGGTATCAATTGAGAAAGCACCATTGCTGTTTACGCATAAAATAAATAATAATGAAATTATGCGATCTAGTGAGGTCAAATGTTACGGTGCTACAATTACCTCGAATCTAACCTGGACTAAGCATATTAAAAATATTTGTGGCTCGGCTGAACGTAGGCTGGATCTCCTGCGGGGAAAATTAAGAGATGTTCTGCCTGAGACAAAGCTGATGGCTTATAAAACAATGGTACGCCCAACGTTAGAATATGCTAGTATTATCTAGGATCGGCACAGTCAAAAGCTGGTTGATGAACTAGAACAGATCGACCGAATGGCAGCCAGGTTTATTTATTCAAGCTACCCGAGAAAACAGTCATTGATTCATGTTACTTAACAAGCCTAACCTTCAGAAGCTGTCTACGGGCAGAAAAATCGCACGCTTGAAGTTTCTATACCAACTATATAACAAAACGTTAAACATAGATCTATCTTTGTACTTGTACCCTTCAGCGGGAGTCTTCGCGTATAAATCATCCATATGCTATTTTATCCTATGCCACGAGAATTCATTTGTTTTCCTTTCTGCATCGTACAAATATTAAGTGGAACAAGCTTGATTGCAGTGTATTTCCTCATTGCAAGTCAGGTGAAGGTTTTCAGCGTCGTTTGGAATTGATTTTAACATAATATTGTACAGAATATTGTACACTGTGCTTTCCCACCTCCGAAACGGCCCGCTAGGACTTACAGTATTGTAAATAAAATAAAGTAAGAATACGTTCTGTTACCTATATTACCATTTTAAACTCGGAATGAGCGCCTCCAAGTAGCAAGCTGCGCTCCTTCTTTTAGCCTTCCCTTGTATAGAAGATGTTAGTAGCCATTGAGATAGAAAGCCCCGCTTTCGCCCGTGTGCTGTTAGTCTTCAGTACCTCGCCAAACGCGCTACAACCGATACAACTGTTGCACCGTAGAGTTATTCACGATAGTGCGAATTAAGCTTGCCATATTGTGCTCCTGAAAAAAATATCTTGGAATTTATGGCATAATAGGTAAACTAGCGGATTCTATTTCGTCAAACTTTTTTTACAGTCTAATACCACAGGGCGTACTTAATCAACATTTCCTACACTATCTAAGTGGACAAGGCGGCCAACTGTTCACTTGAAAAGGTCTCCCGCTTACGTTAGCCTAATTTCTGCATCGAATTTATGTCAGCTTCTCGGTAAACATATCAGCCTTCACATAACGCGTTGTGCAAATAGAGCTCACAGGTATTCATAACAAGAACTATCGTATGTATATCAACAATACCTGGTCAAGTCAACTTTGTCGCCGGCATTGTAAAATCCTCCGCGACCTAGTCTTGCTCAATCATCACCCATTAAAGCTTATTAGAAATACCTATTTACCCAAGTGAGTCGATTAAGAGTGAGCTGGTAGACGAGGACACCGTTTAGAAAGCTTCATGAACTTCAGACTTTTTCATTACGTTATATTACCGAAACATAGCGAGTAGGATAAGATGCATATTTCATACCACTAAACCGTGAGCCACTGCTGTGGCTACAGTAAAACAGACAATTCACTTTACCTTGCGCCCCCTATAGAAAATTCAAGTCATCTTACCAGAGGCGCTTTCAGCGTGTCCCATGTTGCTTTTGACTGAGCCAACCATTAACGGCTTCGTGCGCCCTGGCCCGCAGAAGACTTTGCTGACAGCAGCCATCTCCTCAATATCGCCCACTTTGGTTCCAGTGCCGTGGGCTTCTATATACGCAACCTCGTGCGGATCGATACCAGCGTCGTTGTAAACGTCGAGCAGCAATTCTTCCTGCATCTTGGCCGATGGATAAGTGATTCCTACGAATATAGGACATATGAAGTCGAGACGACCACGGAGCTTCTTCCTCTACTGGAAATAGTACACCACTCAAGGTATGCTAGTGCCTAAATGGCTCAAGAAAGTGTTTTATAACTTTTACGCACCGTCTATTTTCACTAATGCAATCGAGAGTTTGAAGAAACTGTATCTGCAATACTTGCACTTTCTGGGGTTTTACGTCCCGAGACCACGATATGCTTTTGAGGTTAACCGCACTGGAGAACTTCGAAAAGATCGACCACCTCGGGTTCTGTAACGTGTAGTGACATCGCACAGTACATGGACCTCTAGCTATTTCTCCAACATCGAAAATGCGGCCGCCGCGGCCAGGACTCCATCCCGCGACCTTCGGTCAGCCTTCAAGTTCCGCAGCGACTACACCACCGCGGGCAGTGCGCTGTATCGGCAGTTCAGTGGAGCCTTTCGGTGAAGGAAAATTTCGTCCCTATTCCAAAGTAGAAGCGTTCGGCGTCTGTGTGCCTGGTGAATTTCCTATCCTATTCTTCCTAACGGCATGCCCAACTGAATCGCCTGGTCATGGTCACGGATTCGCATGCCGCGAGTTCACCCCAATCGCGTACATATGGTCCATGCGTTCGCTTCACAACTTCATATAGCGGACAATCACAATCACGGCAGTCTAGATATTCATACGCCACTTCAGAAGATGAGTGTTATTCTGCTACGCGGGATTACGTTGATATTACCACTTCCGTGTGCCTTTTCTTATTCGCAGTCGAGTCTCGAGGCACAATTTATATTATGTGACAGGCAATGACAGTGGAGATGAACAAAGCGTCACCGACGCTGCACACCATTATGAGTCAGTACTGCAATACACTTTCGATGTGCAGAGGGAAAATATATGCTACAGTGGATAACACTTGACTGAAAATACGTCACCACGACGGCACACTTCTTCATTTTTCAGGAATACATGCATTTTGGCAAATCTTAACGTATCTCCTATGGGCTGCAGCAGCGTTTTACGTCCAAAAACGTTAAGTGACATAATTGCAGCGCAAAACTTCGAAAAAAAGCGAGAGCCGGAAGGCGAGAGAGGCACCTTCTTTCAATTCCCCTCTCTTCCTCTCTCCCTTTTTTTCCAAGTTTTGCGCTGCAACTATGTCACTTAACAAGTACCAACTAGCCAAACAAATAGTTATCGAGTCAAAACCGTTTTCATTTTAGGACAGGCTCCATGACTCACTCTAAAGCGTTTCAGGTGAGTAGTGTAAAGGCAAACAAATCAACAATGAGGAGTCTCCATTGGAGGGACGATACCTTGGATTTAACAGTTGTTGCATTGTCTAGCTTTGTCGTTAATTCGCTAAATGAAAATATACGTGGTCTCTTGACTAGCGGTATCATAATAAACGTGGATCATAAAGGCCTCCCTCATACTGCCTACTGCAAAAAAGTGAAGTGGGAATGGCGAGTGTTCAAGTCTCACAAAGGCCAATGACAAAAGGAAGTCTGGGATGCATATAAATTAAATGCCTGTAAAACGTAGCGACGCGTCGTAGTTTACCAGCTCGCATTTCTTTCATTTTTGGTTTTTTTTTCATCGTGGTGCAGATTGCCAAATTTCTTATGTTCTCTTAGCATGAATTAGAATGCAATTTGCCCGCAGCGTTTTACGCAGAAGCTATCCTCGTAAATACTTCGTAAGTGATCCTTTCCTTGGGCCCCGAAATATTCCGGCCTCACTCCAACAAACACCTTTATGGACCCCGTAATTCCCTTAAGCATGCGATACGCGGATTTTCCTTAGCAGTGTTTCTCCTTCTTAGCGTAAGAGGTATTGAAATGTTCCTGCTATTCTGCTAATAATGTTTTCCATATAAGACTCGCTAAAAAGGAGAATGTGTTCTGACTTAGTGGCTCCGGCACACTGGCTCAAGGAAGATCTAGCCTTGAAGATCTAGCCTTGAATCTAGCCTTGAATGGCTAGATTCAAGGCATTCAATGCTAGATGAAGATCTGGCCTTGAATGCAGGAAACAAGACTCACACAATATAGTTATCATATAAGAACATTTCAGGAACCATCATTGCAGAACGACGCCAGGCAGCGGCAACAAGCCTTCATAAAGGTGAATCTTTTAAAATTTTATCCTCTCAAGCTTTGACGTTCTACCGAAAAACTGGGTTCACTTGTTATCCCCTTATCCATTGGTACAGGCTCCTAGTACTAGCGCTCCGTGAATGAAGCAACTTCAATGATGAGAAATATATTGGGGACATTTTCGCCCAAAAGGCATTCGTTAGGTAACTATGATTGCGAGCGCGAAAGGCCTACGGCACTGTTCTTCTACGGGAGATTCGCTCACCTGAACTGTTCCCTTTTGAATAAGCCGACTCACCTTCCGCTTTGTATCCGTCGGCATTGGACTTGATATTGATGACCTTGGCGTACACTCGGCGGGCATCACTTGCCCTTTGGATGAAGAACGCACCAATAGTCTCGCTGCGGACGTAGCCACTGCCTACGACGGTCAGACGCACAAAGTTTACGGATCAGGTTCTTCGTAAGGTGCATCATAAACCAAGCAACGATTGACGTTCCGATAAAACTAGAGCGTACATTGACCCTTGACTCTATTTTCAACACAACTTGAGAAACAGGAAAAACGGAGCGCAATTACAAAGCTGGGGCACCGAGCGCCACCTCGCTCGGTGCCCCAGCTTTCGAGGCTGTACCGCTGGTGAGGGCGTCGACCACTCTGCGGGCCTTTGTGGACCGGTGTGGGGATAGCCAACCGTCCGGGTACGGCACACGTCAAGGGTGGTGACGGTTCGTGGAGGCGACGCCGGCGCCGGGGACTTCTCCGACATGGTTCGTGAGCATGCGATGAGCATGGTTGATGAGCGGTATCACGAATAGGAGAGCACTGCCAAGCATATTCTGGACCCTTCCTCAAGCATCGCATCTATGGTGAATGGTCGGTGTTACTGAGCGACTACGCCCACTGGATATCGGCTGGGGAGCACTATTAGAATGAGGTCGGGGGAGAGTGACCTCAATCCGGGCTCTGTTTAGCGCCCGCCGGTTCCTGGAAGACCTATTAAGATTTACGGCCGTGGCCTGCTGGAAGACCGCATGCCTGGAACTGCACTGCTTCGTCCTTCGCTTCCTCGTTCGGTGCCCCCGCTCTTACAGGCTACACCTCCGGTGAGGGTGTCGCATCTTTGCGCAGGCCGCCACATATCACTGTCACCGCAGAGGGAGGGAGAGTGTGGGGATTGCCACCAGAGGAACGCGGAAGAGGACGACGACGATGTGATCTGGTAGTGCTGGGTGCGCGCTGGTGGTAGCCTGGGCCGGAGCTCGGCTGGACGCCGGCGGACGCGGCGGGGCGCGACGACCCTGAACTGGCTAGCTGGCCGGGACTGGGTGCTTTCGGGCCGAGACGTGGCTATCTCACACAGCCTATATATACCAATGTCTGAACCATATAGTTCAACTATGCAAATGAACATATATTATTTAATTTGTAGCTAAGAGTGTACTATACTCTATATACGGCTGAAACAGATGTTCATGCAGAAAAGTAATAGACATCAAATCGGTGCTCGCTTAAGTCTGTACATTATGCCGGTATTAGACCTCTCGCACGTCACGGCAAGCTAAAGCAGTGCTTTTACTGCGTCCGTTTATGCATGCATATAAGCGGTCGCCATAAGTGGTAAGGTATAGTTCTCAATTTGTTTTCCAGTAATGCAGACCCGGTAAGCGCAAGTAGGAGTGGAGTCAAACTAAATGTTGTTAAAACTCTTGTTCACAGAAGAATCATTCCACTAAGAAATCATCAAGGTCAACTCACTGAACGTGTAATTTCCAAGTAAAGAAAGAAGACTCAGAGTTGTTTTCCGTGCGATTTTAAAATGAGCCTCATTGTCCTCTGAAACGCAATTCTTATGAATTGCGTTCCAGAGGACAATGTTTCCGAATGAAATAGTGGCTTCTTTTAAATGCACCGTGTTTATGACGGTGTCAGATGTCTCGGCCAAAAGTCAAAATCCGTGTACTCACTCATGGCGCACAGTACATGTACATTTCACTCTCTCAGATGAAGATAGATTACGAAAGTACCTCACTCTCTTCTGTACAGTGGAGATAACAATGCATTTAACTCTATCGAGTACTTTGCGAGAATAAAATGATATTCTGGAACCAGGTCAGTTTACTGAAAGGCCCACGGTTTTAGAACGTACTTAAGTTTGGAGCGTAAGATAGCTCTCGCAGTTTTTAGAGTAATAGCATTTAGTGCAGAAGAAAAATGTTGGAAAGGCGAACGGTTTCAAACTCGAGAGCGACACTGCTGCGAATGGTGGCCGGGACCTTTCATTGCATCAAGCCTGCATGAAAGGCGTTCAAGTCTTTTTTGACCCTTTCTGCCCCTGACGAGATTCCAGTTGACTGATTTCATATGTAAAAAAACAATGCTGAGCATCAGACCATAACGTAACGACTTCGTTTCGAACAAGCGGAATTTCCGATGCATTGCAAGACACCCACCATCAGAGTCGAAAACTTTGCACCTCCCGTCTTGGGACAACATTCCAAGCCGATGGAAACTTCGAGACATTGTGGGTTCCAGCGTGACGTTGCTCCCGCCAACAATGGCTGCTTCACAGCGCCCTGAGCGAATTGCCAACACCGCCTCGTGCAGGGCCGTCATGGTCGATGAACAGGCAGTGTCCACAGCCATGCTTGGGCCTGGGTATGTGTGTGCACGCATTAAACGTAACGAGTTCGCATTATTACCGGAATGAAAGAGAGACTACGCGCGTTTATGGGCCACAAATCAGCCACTACAGTGTTCCTGTCACCATGTGATGCCAAGGAATTTCCTAATGACTTTCACACTGATTTCTCAGAACAGGTACTAGAATTGTGAGAATACGTAAGTTTAGTCATCACTCAATTCGTACACGAACTGTCCATCACTTGTTTCACTCGCATGTCCACAGCTTAAGTAGTCTGGCAGATGAAGGGTCAGATTAAGGCTCCAGTTAAGCTTCAGATACTAGCTAACTATTGGGAAGCAGCAAACTCGGAATGATTCATGTGACAGTATTAGTTTAAATATTACACCCTTGAAACAACACATTGCGTGTACAGTCTGGTAATACGCATGTACAGTAGTTGATATACGCTTTATTTTTTTATGTCAACGGCACTCGTCACAAGTATTGAATGTACTGAGGCACGTACGAATGAAGATAATTGCCCTCTTTCTTATCGACGGCTCTTTCAAAATAACTTTTTCACGCTTCTGTAAGTGACAACGATGATAAATTTTGAAATATTGTAAGGAGGTGGTGCTGTTAGAACAGCGTGCCAAGAGAATATCTTCGTCTTGATGCAAACAATCTCTATATCTTCTTCCTAAAACATTCTCGAGAGCGTGTTTGTATTCTTATCATTCTCAGCCTTCTCGCGCGCGTGTTTGTGTGGTAATATATTATGCTTTCCGCGCATGTCATTGATCGCTTAAGATCGCGGGCGCCGAATTTGCCTCCCGCAGTTTCAAGAATTCCTCAATCACAGAAGAAAAGGAGAACAATGCAAAAACTAACACAAACTCTACTAACACAAACTCTCCAGTTCCTGTGACAGGTACACTTCCCAGCTTTTTTTAGTAACACGCAAATCCATTCGTATCGTCGAGGTAGTGAATAAAGTGATAAAGTGGCAAACTCGGAAATGATATCAGGAATTGTGTTCTGAAGTGAACGTAGCGTGTTAATTTTTTCTAAAGAGAGATCTTCTGTAATATTTACAACGTACAATGTATAATTATGTTTCTTTTTCTGCTGGTGCGACAGTGGCTGCGGGTATAAGTTTAAGAGATGATTTTGTCCTATTCCGTTCGAAAATATAGTTTGCGCTGCTGTCAGTGATGTTGACGGGGAAGAAAAGAGGGCACACGTGCGGGATACGCTTAGATGAGATCACATCAAATTGATAGACAAGCCGCAGACGACACAAAAGAAGCACCGCGCAAGGGCGCACAGTAGAACGCCGCCGTGCTCCTGCGGTTATACTACCGCCGCCGATGGCACGCTGTAATATAGCGACGCGAAATATCACCATATCGAAACAGACAATATGGACATAGACAAAAAAAGTACACATAATCGACACAGACATCGGCCACCATGACTTGGAAATCCGCGCCATCACATCACGAAGCTTAGAAAAAGACACGTAAAACTAACACGCGTAAACGACAAGATAACGTTATCCTATTACACAGAACTCGAGCTCCGCTGTGAGTACGAACGCGCCTGACGATCATTATATAGTGTGAAGGCGCTGATTAGATTTGGTACAAACGCGAGATCTGCTTTTACCAGTAAAAAAACAATTTTTGGTGTAAAGTATGGGTTTCACGTAAGGCGATTAAGTGCAATATCAAACTTCTACCTGAAGCGAATGTTTTCCCAGCGATGACTGCAGCACGTACTCTTGTTTGTACTGTATCCAGCGTGCTGCTACCGTGGTTACTATGGTTGCCGCGTCAAGCAAGAGATAAGATTTCTAACCCGCCTCATGTTAGCATTTTCACCATCGTCAACACCAACAGCACCATGACCACGACCAGAAACCTACGCACAACCAGGGCAAAAGCTTATACCAGTGAGCCATTCCTACGCTAACTGCTGCTACGTTATCCCCGCATGCCTCGTAGTATCATCTGCCCCGCCACGGTGGTCTGGTGGCTATGGTACTCGGCTGCTGATGCGGGGGTCGCGGGATCGAATCCCGGCCGCGGCCGCTGCATTTCGATGGAGGCGAAATGTTCAGGCCCGTGTACTGTGCGATGTCAGTGCACGTTAAAGAACCCCAGGTGGTCGAAATTTCCGGAGCCCTCCACTACGGCGTCTCTCATAATCACAGCTGGTTTTGGGACGTAAAACTCCACAAATCAATCAATCAAATCGTAGTATCATCTTCTCTTCTAATCCGGCAAAATCCGATGGGAATTAAGCGCAACGAATTGAACCCCGGGTGGTTGAACATTCCAGTGACGCCCACCACGGGCTGCCGTATAATAACGTAGAGGTTAAGGCATGTAAAATCCGCGCAATTAGTATTGCTATTTATTATAATAGCATGATTGCTTCATATCTCTGATACCGATTGTCTGACAGGAATTCATATGCAATCGATGTGGGATATCTAATGCGATGAATACGCGTAGTTCCTGTTTAAGTAAAAATTACGACCACATTGTTGTTAAAGGGCCATTATAGTTTTTACAGTTTTGAGGAATGATTGTGATCTATTCAAGCAAAAGGCGCTGTGTTGCTAGAAGTGGAAAGGCGGAGAACGCCGTAGTGGAGAGCTACAGAAACTTTGAACACCTTGGTTCCTCTGTCGCCCACTGACAACCCACACTGCACAATCCTCTAGCATTTTCGTCCTCTAAGGAAAATGCTATCGCCACGACTGGGAACGAACCCAAGCTTCATGGATCTGTAGTTGAGCGCACAACAACCATTACATGAACGCGTCGCTGTTTTCAGGTGTGCAGAGTCAGTGCCAGTACGGCACTCTCACCACATCCCGATGCTGCGTGGCGAAGTCAAAAAATAAATAAATGAAGGGCGCAACACGGCGCTATTGTTACCTGCAGCTCCTCGTCCCCTCCGAGCAACTACCTTCCGCAGTGCTGCGCCCTGACCGGTCAGGGCTGATCGCTCAGCGCTATCGTGGAAGAAAAAGCAAACTAGGAGACGGCGCAACACGATTGCGCAAGCGTCGGCAAGAGAACTTCCTCTGGCACCTTTTGGGCGGAGGAACAAGCGTAGAATTAGGCCCACGTGGTTGCGAGACCGCTGAAGTTCGTTTGCACCTGGTAAAATTTCGTGGAGCATGACCGAGCAATAATCTACCGATTGTCTATCCCGTGTCCGGGGACCATTTGCCATGATTCTCTCATTTACATTTCTTAAGACTAGGCCTGAAAGTTGCCCTGTGGCGCGCTCTCCTAGTTTCCTTTCTTTTCCTGCATGCGCGTTATCAACGAGCGTCACGTCGTCACCGTTTGCAGTGACGCATATGTGTTCTCCAGTGGCGCCGCGTCCTGTCCGTTGTGCGAAGCGTCTTACGCATCATGGCCGCCGACAACGGCTGTTGTTATATAATAACAAGATTTTCCTTAGAAGAGAGTGAGCAATCCTCACTTTCAAATTACAGCGCCTTGGCCGACGTGATCGTGAGTTCAGTTCTCGGCGGATATGATCGTGAGCGCTTTATGTACGCAACGCGCTTGCCAGCTGAATATGACCATACCTGGTGAAGGGCATTTGAAAGGAAGATAGATTCTGCATTACACGCATTGCGTAGAGTACTATGTGTTTTTTTTTTCCGAAACGCAGGACAAGCACAGCGATGACAGAGCTCAAGGCGCGGTGGTACATGTGCTGTTTTTGCCATCGTTTCATCCGGCACATCCATTTAGGCATGTCTTTCGGCGGCAAAAACGGCGCATAAGCGGATGAACACGTAAATAACCATGTTGTCCCCGCGTATATTCACAGCTGCAATGCCGTTTGTCTTACTGAGCGGACAAGTTAACAACGTCGAGTTTCAGTGATGCAACCGCTATGCCCACTATACCCGTCAATCCCAAATTAGATTTATGTTTACTGTCTCTCTTAAAAGAAGAAACAAACGCCACACGGTGAGCACTGAAAGGCAACCGCGATTACCATGAAGGTCGAGGGCGTACGAGATCCGGTTCGCGAACATGGCGTGGCAGCATGCAAGCACGCCGTAAGCCTCCGTCCACTCTATGTTGGCCTTCAGAGCGTCAGTCGTCTCGCTCGAGGAGACGCCGACGAATACGCCGATGTTGCGCCCATGCAAGCTTTCCGGGTCGTAGCCCGCGTCCACGATGGCCTCGTAAGACGTCTCGAGCAAGAGCCGAATCTGAGGGTCCAACAATTCGGCTTGCTTCGGGTGGGTGCTGAAGAACTGCGCGTCGAAGCGGGACAGGTCCCGGATTTTGCCATGTCGAGCTGGCAGGCCCAGGTGGCCTGCATATAATTGACATGCTGACGATGTGTGGTTGTTGTTGGCGCAAGGGCGAAGTGTTGCAAAAGATTGCCATTACAAACGATGTGATGCTAGAAGTGACTAATGAGTTCCGCGGCTAAAATAATTCTCCTTATTATGCGAGAATGATGATGAACTCGCTGCAAATGTGTCAATTTTACACCATACCAATCTTAGGCACAATACACGGAACTACCTGAAACAGAAGGCGAGTACATGTAAACTTATGCGTTTTGCTTAGAATATACAGACTTTGTTGAATTGGTCACTTATAGCAAGACTTCAAAATATGATATTCCAAGGAAAAGAATAAGTTATGTTTCCCAAAATGCAAGTACTATTTGTTAGTCATAACACCTGCGCATAGCAAACCCATTCAAGCATTTCGATGGCGCCTAGCAGTAGGGAAGGCATCAAACCAGACGTCCAACATGACAGCTTGGTTCTGACAACCGATTGTCAGTGGCACTCCCCGGCACATGCATGTTAAATGAAAGCACATTGGTGGTTAGGAATCTTTAATTCATCCAGAAGTAAATAGCCACTAGTCGGTACAACTAGTCAAAAATGCTGCGTAAGCTAATGTGCAAGCCGTCGCGGAAGGGGTTATTTTCCCTCATGCCCTGTACGAAATAAATAAATAGCATGAGTTACAGAAACTCTGCTCGTCAATAAGCCCAACACGGCTTTATATTCGCTATACTCATACACAGTAAAGAAGTTTAGAACCAAAATGGTGGCAAAATGGGGCAAGTTTTCCACGACGACTTTTACACTATGCTGTGTTTATTGTGCAATGCGAAGGTGGTGACCTTTAAGGTAGGACACCACCTTCGAAAACAGAATTTTCGAAAAAAATTAATTTTTTAAAATTGATATTTTGATATTTCCCATATGTTCAAGAATATTTAGCAAAAAGAATTATCTTGATAGCTTAAGCGGTTCAAAAGCTCTGGCGATTTTTACAACCCCTCCTAGATGCGTCAGAAACCGAAACTGAAGGTTTCTCATACCACGGCGTCTGCTACCTCATCATAGATGTCTCTCAGAATTCGTATTACATCATGTAGGTATGCTTTAGTTCATTCTTAAGCTTTCGTAAGCCTTTTGAGGCAAGTCATTTTCTGAGTTCATTAAAAAAAAAATTCCACTAGAGCGCGATGGGGCGATACAGCACACACTGTTTACTTGGTGCGTGTTCATGTGGCGTTTGCGTCTTCGTCGTGTGTGCTTTTTTGTGCACTTTTTGAACATCGTGGATTTGGCGCTCTCCACTCAAGAAGAAAGTCTGTGTACTCTATAAAATATGGCAAAATACAGGGCTACAAGAAAGCGTCAACGAAAGTTCTTAGGGAATCAACACTTGAGAAGGACAGCTACAACCACCAAGGAGGACGAATTCCCAACGAAATATTCAATAAGCTGAAAGCTGTGTACAGTGACCTTCGTTCCGATGAACTTTTAAAGAAGTGCTTGCACGGCAAAACTCAAAATGCGAACGAGTGTTTCAACGGGGAGAGAGTCCCCATGGGGACTCTCTGCCAAACCATCTAAAACAATGGGCAGGCTTACATATGCATTTCTGCATAAATGTATATGTAAGCCTCGAACCTGGCCACTACACGACAATGCATCGAACCCAGCCACTATACAACAATGGCGTGCCTGACCAGTGACTGCTCTCTTGTGAGGAAGGCCGCGCGCAGCTCAGGTGGAGACGCAAAGCCGGCAAGAAAAAAAAAAACCGTGCATCAGCTCGCTCAAAAGGAGACCGTGCCGCTTCCAAGGAGGGCCCATGCTGTGAGCCTGGTGGATTTTAGACATTTCTGATGTTCTTTATTCAATAAACATTCATTTGAAATCTTTCAAACCTTTTTTTCTCAAAACATGTTTTTTTTTATTTGTGCAGTTGCGCGAACAGTGATAACTCTCCGTGCAATAAATATTTTCGCGTAAAATTTCGTGTGCTGTTTTGTTGTACATAGAGCTGTGCATTCAAGCAGAATTAATGAAAATGAGCAGTAACTGCTTATACTATGGCCAATTGCGTAAAAAATACCTGCCGGATATCATATTGCTACGGGGTTGACGAGGCAGGGATGCTGAACACTATTTACACGCTATATTACAGAAGCAGCCACAACGCTGACCGGCCAAGCCCACCATTCGAGCCGAGAGTCTTCCTTCTCTTCGCTTGTTCCATAGCGTCCGCACGCATCGTCCGATCGGCTAAATACAACATGAGTGTAACATCATCCTCCGGCGGCAGAAGCGACGTCTTGGCGCTCCTAAACGTCAGTAGGATCAGGAGCGTGATAGGGCTTCAATCTTGTGGCATGCACAATATCACTAGGTTGCGCGGCAGATGGAGCAGATGAGGCGACAGGGGCGATATCATAAGTAACGGGAGTGACGGGACGAAGAATGCGGTATGGTCCTCTATACCGAGACAACAGCTTCTCAGACAGGCCGACGCGACGGGACGGAGACCACAGCAGTACAAGAGAGCCAGGTGAAAATTGCACGTCGCGGTGTCTTCGGTCGTACAAATGGCGCTGATTCTCTTGGGAGGCGAAAAGCCGATCACGGGCTACTTCTCTCGCGCGAGCAGCTCTGGCGATGGCGTCCAGAGCATATTCACTGGTCGGTGTTGCGGAACCTGGAATGGACGTTTCCGGGGGTAAGGCTGGTTCGCGGCCGTACAAAAGAAAAAATTGGGAATAGCCGGCGGTGTCACGGCGCGAAGAATTGTATGCGAATGTCACATACGGTAACGCAAGATACCAGTCTTTGTGATCAGAAGAGACATAGTTCGCAAGCACGTACGTAATAGTTCAATTCAGACGCTCTGTGAGGCCGTTGGTTTGCGGATGGTATTACGTAGTGAGCTTGTGTTTCGTCTGTCAGGACTGCAGAATGTCTGCTACGACTCTTGAAAGAAATGTCCGTCCACGGTTTGTGAGTAGTTGTCGCGGTGCGCCATATAATAGAATTACGTCATGGAGAAGAAAATCAGCGACGTCTGTGGCGCAGCTTGTTGGGAGCGCACGAGTTACCGCGTAGCGCGTGGCGTAGTCAGTGGCCACAGCAATCCACCTTTTACTGGATGCAGAGAGGGGGAAAGGGCCAAGCAAGTCTAAGCCGACGCGATAGAACGGCTCCAAGGGAACGTCCATGGGTTGAAGGTACCCGGCTGGGAGCGTTGATGGTGTTTTACGGCGCTGACAGTTCTCACATGCTGCAACGTACTTGCGGACGGAGCGAGCAAGCCCTGGCCAAAAGAAGCGTCGCCGGACCCGGTCATAAGTGCGCGACGCACCGAGGTGGCCAGCCGTTGGAAGGTCGTGAAGTTCATGGAGGACGGCCCAGCGAAGGTGTTTAGGGATGACAAGCTGTAGGGTCGGGCCGTCTGGGTGAACGTTGGGGCGGTACAGGGCACCGTCTCGAGCAACAAACAGGCGAAGGGACTTGTCAGAAGGAGCTGATTCGAGGCGTTCAGTGATGTCCCGCAAGGATGCATCATGGCGTTGTTCATCGGGGACATGAAGAAGCTGAGATATAGAGAAAGCGCAAGCGACGGAATCATTATCCGAGAGGGCGGGCGCGTCTTCGACCGGGTAACGAGACAGACAATCTGCGTCTTGGTGTTGGCGTCCCGATTTATAGGTCACGGTATAGTCATATTCTTGCAGCCGCAACGCCCAGCGACCAAGGCGGCCAGCAGGATCCTTGAGCGAGGAAAGCCAGCATAGCGCGTGATGGTCTGTGATGACAGAGAAATGCGTGCCATATAGATATGGGCGGAACATGGAAAATTCCCAAACAACAGCAAGGCATTCGCGCTCTGTAATTGAATATTTGCGCTCTGCAGCAGTGAGGTGACGGCTAGCATATAGGCGAGATAACGCGGCTGTGTCCTTGTTGGCGTTGCGCTAAGACGGCTCCGAGTCCGTATCCACTGGCATCGGTTCGGACTTGTGTAGGAGCGGAAGGGTCCAAGTTTTTTATCCAAGTATTTATTAGCTTTTTATGATATCGCACCTCAGCTTTGAGATACGCTGATGATGGCGCTTAGATGCACAGGCTGTTGTCCTCACTACATATCTGCCAAGTCGCATTTGAATCACATCGACAATTTTTTCCTTATGACTGTTGGCGCAACATGCATATTTTGGCACCTTTTGATTTTCATAAAAGAAGAATTTTAATTTTCTGCAATTTTCTGATTTTAAACATTCCAAGTAACTAAGCTTTGCAGACCAGAAGTGTAGTTGTAACCTTCGCACCGTAACTGTGAAGATTTTTTTCTCGAAGTTGGTGACCTACCTTAAGGTAGGTGTTTAGGTTCTTAACTCTCTCTTGCTCTCTCTCTCTCTCTCTCTCTCTCTCTATATATATATATATATATATATATATATATAATTGCAGTGAACAAAGTCTTGGACGCCGGTAAATAATAGCAGTAAAAAGAAGACACATGTCGAAAAACAGAATGTATTCTTAACGTTTCGGCCGCGGGACGAAACGTTAAGGACGAAACGGGACCGGCCTTCTGACGAAGGCCGGTCCCGCGGCCGAAACGTTAAGAATACATTCTGTTTTTCGACGTGTGTCTTCTTTTTACTGCTATATATATACATACATATATATATATATGTATATATATATATGTATATGTATATATATGTATATATACATATATAATACATATATATATACATATATATATATATATGTATATATATGTATATGTATATATGTATATATATATATGTATATATATATATATATATATATATATATATATATATATATATATGTATATATATATATATATGTGTGTGTGTGTGTGTGTGAGTGAGTGTGTTGTAACGTATACTAACGAAGAGCTTGCCATGCAGAACACGCTCGCGCTGGGACCTCAGGGTACACGAGGATAGGAAAGGAATAGAACAGCCGGCCTTCAGCAAAGGCTCTGTGCCTGTCTCGGCTTCATTGCAATATATATTACAGCGTAAGCTGGTGTGAGATCAAAACAAAGGCCTTTTGTGGCACCTGAGTGGTTCGCCGCCGCCGCCGCCGCCGGTGTCCGTAACCACTATCGCGCAAACTTTAGAACAAAAAACCAGAACCGAGGAGTATTCGAACTCCTCCTCTGCGTGGATTCGAACCCACATCCTCTGCGTGGCAGTCGAGCATTGTACCACTCAGCTACTTCTGTTCTTTTTCTTCATTACATGGAAATGATCATTGAAGTAACAATCAAGAAGAGAACGTCTCCACACTCAAAACTCTGACAAACACACACATGCGTCTAACAAGTGCATCCATTCAGGCGGCAATTGTTGAGCTGCATACACACTTCTCATATAGGCTACAGTTTCACAGAAGATTGATCTTGTGGAACGTGGGTGTTCCACATGGCGATCGCACAGTCTCGATCTCCATAAGATGTATTAACGAAGCACTATGAACATGTCAAGGGAGGACCGGCAATCGTTTTAAACAGTACAGGTCTAATTGTGTACGGAGTGATGTCCATGTCCTTTAAAAGTGTTCGCTGGAGAATGTTCGCTGGAAAATTATCACTAAAACACCTAAACCGGTATAATGTCTGCCGAGGAACCGCATTAACAAATGTAATGTTATGTGGCAGAACAATAATAGGCCCTACACGTCGCGGAAATTGGATTGCATAACAAGTTCGAGGAATCCTTTGGAAGTCCGATTGCTTGAGCACCGTGCGGCAGTTGACGCGGAGGCAGCGGGGTGGCATTACGCGGTCCATTGCCGCAGGTGCGGTTGTGCTCCGGCATTCAGAGCGACACGTGTGCTAAGAAAAGGCAAAGACCAAATGACACGTGAAATTACAGAGGCGGTAGCGATTAATGCTAACAAAGGCGAGTGCGTAAGTGTTCCTACTATCGCCTTGTGTCAGAAAGAGTATGAATATCTTAGCTTGAAGCTTGCCAACGTAAGGTGGTAACAAAATGCGCATTGCACCTGCGCCTGTGGATGTCACTCCAGGCGATCACGTGTACTTGTTCTTCATGTACGTGTAATTTCAAAAAAAGTAAAGCCAGTTGATGTCTAGCGCCCGTCCCGTATATTTGTGTCTTCTTTTTTCCTTGTTTATTCGTCAGCGCTACCACAAAATGAATGCGAGACCCAACCAACTAGCCCACCTTACCGCCTTGACACCTTTGAAAGAACAAAGGGGTGCGTGCTTCGTAGCTCTGTACCCATTACAGAGGCATCGTCAACATCATCACAATGAAACAATCTTCTCCAACTTTTCCGTCAGCAGTATTACGATTCGCTGCCACGTGAAGCAGTTTTGTTGTATCGTGCCATGCGTCACGCGGCAGGCGACGTGCAGAACCCCGACAGCAAAGTGACTTGTCTCTTCGATATACCTGATGGCGCCTCCTCGTAAGCTGCGGACCGCAGATGAATAAGCGAATCGCAGAGTTACGCGCGCGACTGCAGCAAGGCAACATCTGGCACAAAAGACAGCTGTGTAGAGAGAAGCCCAAAGCGCAGCTCGCCGTCGACGCCTGGCCGACAGATCGTTTCGTCATCGGGAAAACGACGCCAAGAGAATCTCTGAGATGTGCAGTTATACAGATTTGCTCGTTACAATACCGCAGTAATTATGGCGTAGTGGATACTTCTCTACTTTACGAAATGATAAGTGTTATGGAGCAGGGGATACCCACCGCCTCTACTTGCACTAGTTTCCCCCGAGCGTTTAAAATGACCTATAAGAACGTCGCTCCTGCAGCTTACTGTCACTGTCCTGCTGGTTCACTGCCTTCATAACAGCAGACGGGCTGTTGGAGTTTAAGGTAATGCCCGTTGGTCTTTGCTTGGCGCTGCGACGTTCTAACGGGTTATGGGCACAATATTCGCAGGCTTAAAGTGGCAGACTTGCTTCGTCTACTTGGACGACGCAGTCGCATTTGCTTCCAGCTTGGACGAACACCTCCTGCGCCTTGAAGCTGTCTTCAGGTAACCAAGGCCTGCGGACCTACCCTGAAGCCAGAAAAGTGCCACTTCGCATAGGATGAGCTTAGCTGTTGTTCATGGGCCATGTTAATATGAAGTCTGGAGTACGCCCTGATCCGCAGAAAACAGCGGCGATCGCGACTTTCCTCCGCCCACCGACGAGAAGGCAGTATACCGAATTCTTGGCCTCTGCGGTTATTAAAAGCGCTTCGTCAAGAACTTTTCGCGGATTGCCGAGCCGCTGACGTACCTCACGAAGGTCGACATCGACTTCAAATGGGAAGCGCCGCAAGCCGAGGCATTTAAAGAACTGAAACGACGTCTGCAAACGCGGCAAATATTCGTGTACTGCGACGAAAAAGCCGACACCGAAGTTCACACGGACGCAACCAGCGCAGGGCTCGGCGCCGTGCTTGATCAGAGGACGGACAGACTGGAAAGGATCATAAGTTACCCTAGCTGGTAACTTTCGAAGGCGGAAGCTAATTATTCCACCACCGAAAAGGAATGCCTTGCCATCATCTGGGCAAGGCATTCTCTAGAATGTGAGGTTTCTCCCTCACATTCTAGAGTATACAAGAGAAGTTTCGCCCCTACCTATACAGGAAGCCTTTCAAAGTCATGAGAGACCACCACGCCTTTATTGGCTAGATAACTTGAAAGATTGATCACGACGCTCGCACGATGGAGTCTGAGACTGTAAGAATTGGAAATCACCGTCGTCTGCAAGAGCGGACGAAAGCACTCCGACACCTACTGCTTCTCTCGCGCCCCTGTCGATCCGCCGACCCAGGGCGACCAGGACGATAACACGTGCTTAGGACCCATAAGTACCGACGATTTCGCGGAACCGCAACGAGCTGACCCAGAGCTCAACAGCTTTATGGACTAGCTTGAAGGCAAGACCGTTGTCGTGCCAAAAGCATTCCGTCGCGGAATAGCTTCGTTTTTCATGCGGAACAACGTTCTCCTCAAGAACAACTTCTCGCCGCTCCGAGGCGACCACCTCCTCGCGGTGTTTTCAGCGTTACATCCGGAGGTTCTGGAAGCTTTACACAACGACGCGATGGCCGGACACCTAGGTTTTTCCCTCACATTCTAGAGAATACAAGAGAAGTGCTGTTGGCCTCGTCTGACTGCCGACGTCGCCCATTACGTAAGGACATGCAGAAAATGCCAGCCACGCAAGACGCCGCCAACTAAGCCAGCCGGGCTTCTGCGACCTATCGAACCACCTCCACGACCGTTCCAGCAAATCTGCATGGACTTGCTAGAGCTGTTCCTGACGTCGACTTCCGGCAATAAACACATAAATGTAGCGACAGACTACCTCACCCGCTAAGCCGAAACAAGGGCACTGCACAAGGGTAGTGCCGCTGAGGTCGCGAAGTTCTTCATTGAGAGCATTGTCCTGCGTCCTGATGCCCCAGAGATCATCACCAACGACCGCGGTACGCCCTTTACGGCTGTCCTAACTCAGGCGATCTTGAGGTACACTCACACAACCCACCGCCGAACCACCGCTTACCCCCCGCAGACGAATGGCCTCACCGAGCGTCCAAATAAGACCATCGCCAACATGCTGGCCATGTATACGTCGACATCGACCACAAGACGTGGGTGCCATACTTCTGTATGTGGCCTTTGCATACAACACGGCTTTCGCCGCTAATATGGACCCTACAAGGTACTCAGGCGTTGTGGTGAACTGGACTATGAGGTTGTGCCCGATGTCTTAAAGGGTCCCTGAAGCGTTTTTTTGACATTGTGTCATTGATTAGGCAAGGTAATTGTGACACCATTCACACCATAAATAAAGCCAAGCACCCTGTGCTAACGTAGCTACGGGCTTATTTCTGTCACCTTCCTCCTTACCGCTGCTGTTCCTCCTCAATTCGAACAGCTGCAGAGGGCGTGCTAGCGATGACTGCACCTCCCACGTCAGCCGGTGCGCGGAGCCCTCCGTAACGACATAGCGCCGCAATGTCATTACTGAGGTCGCCGGCCTCGGCAGTGCTAGCCTCTGTAATAGTGCGCCGGCGATTCGCGTGTGCGCCGCCAGATGCCGCGACGATACTGTTCGCTTCAGTGCTCGTGATGTCACGAGCACTGAAGTGCTCGTGATGTCACGTGGGTTCCGCTTCGTAGCACCCATCGCATGTCCCGTGGGAAGGGGTGGTTGAAAATGCTTCGAGTTGAGTCGCGTCGATCACTCACGATGTGTGTATTAACAACTTTGTAGTAAATTACACGCTTAACACAGAGTGCTGATATTCTTACGCTAATGATCAAAAGGACTCGGGCTATCGATGCAATGCATTTATACAAAAGCATCAAAACCGTTTCAGGGTCCCTCTAACGTCATCCCAGCGGCGCCGTGTGCGACCCGAAGTTGTACACGTGGTGCGAATGAAACCTTATTATGCGCGCTGATTAAATGTCACCGTATTGTTAATTTACTGCATGTACTCTCACTTGCATATTCTTTTTCTAGCATCTGGACGATGCTTTTCAGAGGGGGGTAGCGACACGTGTGGTTGTTTTTGTTTTTTTAAAGAGAACGCCGTTATCACCTTCCTCTGACACGCGCTTGTTTTCATTGTTTGCGGTACTACGCACTATATTTGCGGGGAGCGCCGTTATCACATTCTGTTACCCGCAACCCAGGCCGCGTTTATCTTGCATGTCACTTCGGGAACCGTGTCGATCATTCTTGAAACTTTGCATGCCTGACGCGCACATTGGAGTCACTTCTGGAATTCCAGAGATAATGCGAAAACGCGTATAACGTGTGTATAAAAGCCGACAGATTGCGCCGCCTGTCAGTCTTTCCGTCGACCGACGACTGTTCACGCTGCTGGTGCTGTGCACTGTCATTGGCTTTGTTTTGCTGGGCACAAGTTCGTCCAATAAACAGTTCGCCTAATATCGCTCGAGTTCTGCGTGCTTTGCCTTGAGTGCTGCTTGCTATGCTATCTGTGCTATGCTATGAAATGCGTCCGCCTTTATATAGAAGTGGGCTGAGGGCAACTGGAGAGAGGGCGTGCAAAGGTCGTGCATTTCATACAAGTGCACGCGGACATAATGCGTAACGATGAGCACGTTTGTCCAGACCGGGGAGATTACACTCGGCGTTAAGATATGCTATCTTGCAACAAATATAAGTTGAACGATGGCAACCTACATTACAATGGTTATGTTGGAGAAGACAAAAGAAGAAAAATAATGTACAATATGAAAATTAAAACGAAACACAAAACACAATAATATATTCCAGACTGTAATCTACAAGCAACCTACTCTTAGCAATATTTTAGAATGGCTCTTTTTATCAAAGTTGCTCGGACCAAGCGAGCCAGCGCTGCGGACCGCTGCGCTGCTGGAGCCGACGGCAGCGTTTCGTTGAGCATCACTCCGCCCATAGTCTGTTTGAGGTGTTCCGTGCAGCACTGTGGGAGCTACAGGCCTCTTCCGCCTCTTCGACCAATATGGAGGGTGAACACATGTTAAACATATCCTTCTGCGCAAATAATCTACCAACCGCTGGCGCTGCAGTGGCAGCTGCAGCCTCTGAAGTAGGCGGAGGAGGTTGAAGTGGGTGGCATGTATTGGCATGTATGGGTGTCACAGATGCGTCTCTGAAGAATGAGATCTCGTCTCGCTTCGAAAAAATCGATGGCCTCATAGGCTTGAGTCTGCACAAGGAACTAGTGAAACACAGTATAGTGGCGCAATAATCGCGGCCGCTTACAATTTCCTCACCAGTACGCGAACAGTCCGCAAGCCGCTCTTAATCCCTGCTTCCGGACACATCAAGTTCACGAAAATGACATATCAATGTGCTCTTTTGCCCTACGCTCCTGGGCACGTAGTTTCGATTACAGCCCGAAACCGCAGGCTTCAAAAAGGGCGGTTTCAAATGCTGAGAGTAAGGGCTTTCTTTTGCAACAGTAGACCTGACAGGGAACAAGATAAAGGTTAGCAGGACCCAATAGCAAGGTGCCGCAATAAAGAAAGTGTAGAAAGGTACATGTCCTTTATGCTTTCTCGTAAATTACGTGCTTTTACCCAGCTGCTCTAGAGAGTTAGCATATGAGCACTGCTCAGATTTTCATTCCCTCAAAAAAAAAAAAAACTTGCAAACGTTGTATATTGAGAACCGCGCTTGTTTCGGTTTGTTTAAGGGGAGCGCCATTATCACTTTCTAGAGAAGGTAGCTCAGGCCGAGCTTGACTCGCATGCTGCCTCGATAATGATGGCGACGCTTCTAGAAACTTCGCATTCCCGACTCGCACATGGGTGTGCCTTCTAGAATGTCAGTGATAATAAGATAACGCGCCATGACGACTGTATAAAAGCCGACGCATTTCACCGGTGGTCAGTTCTTAAGTTATTGCAGTCGACCGAGGACTGTTCCCACCCCTATCGTCTTGATTGATTGATTTGCTTTGGTTTGCTTCTACTGACAAGGCCTCAAGTTTAGCTGCGTCCTTGATTGTTACAACCATATGACAATATATACGCTGAGCAGCGGTTCCTTTTCAAGTTGTACACACAGAAAAGTGTCTGATTGATTGATTGATTTGTGGGGTTTACCATCCCAAAACCAGTTCTGATTATGAGAGACGCCGTAGTGGAGGGCTCCGGAAATTTCGACCACCTGGGGTTCTTTAACGTGCACTGACATCGCACAGCACACGGGCCTCAACATTTTTCCTCCATCGAAATGCAGCCGCCGCAGCCGGGATTCGATCCCGCGACCCTCGGATCAGCAGCCGAGTAGCATAGCCACTAGACCACCGTGGCGGGGCAGAAAAGTGTTTGCGAAGTGCGACGTCCCAACGAATGTTTGCCATGTCTCAGTTCCGAAGGGCTTTCGATCACACTTTCCCCCAATTCCAATTTATTTTCGACAGACGGGGTCGGGCTGTTGTAATTAAGGCGCGGCTGCGAGATCGCCCGACAACCGCGAGTTCCAGGATAGCTCGTAGTTCCCGCGCACCTGTCGTCCTCGTAGACATGCCTTCGCTGTGGAACCGCCATAAGTCTGAAGTGTCCAACGAAGCACGTGCAGCAGGACACAATGAAATCATCCCAAATCACCCCGCTGTCTCAGGCAGGTGTCGTTTTACCATCAACTGCCGGGCTTGTCAAAGAGCTCAGATATGAGAGTTACTCTCAACAGATGTACACGTTTTTGTTTCTTGAACGTTTTGCTTTTCTGACGGACTCCCGCTACACACGTGTCCTTTAAGGCTTGTCCGCACCGTGTTGTGAATTCACATACCATAGGTCGCATGTTCGAATGTTCTTGAGCCCCTATATAAGCAAGGCATATTCAGGTCTCCAGACTAACAAAAAAAGAAATCTCCATATCACATCTTCTCGTAGAGGTCAGTGCAACATTGGAAACGGTGTAACACTGATAGATGACCCTCCCGATTCCTGAAACTTTAGATGTTAAGTTAGTTTTTTTTCCTTCTTGTGAAGTCTAGTTGTGTAATATTTCAGTAATTTTGAACGTAACTTATAAACAACTGAGTGAAAGAATTACACTGCACGTCTGCAGCACATCGAATGAGCTCTATAGCTCTGGTAACTGGCTTCACTAGTGCAACAGTGATCAACTCCCTAGATCGGTTGTGTTGCACGCTCTTGCGATATTTCTATAGGAATCTATAAGCGGTGTGATTGGAGCTGAAGGAATGGTTTGTTGTAAAAAATCCTTACTCGAACTCAAAGCTAAATGTTTGGAATACAATGGATTGTTTTATCACCACTTAATTATTGCAACCTTGTATGGGGTAATACGTCATTTGGTAATACGAAAAAAATTGGTCAATGTCAAAAGCGCGCACTTTGTGCGATAGCGAAATTTTCGCAATTGAGAGCTAGGTGCAGCAGCTGAGATGGAAGCCAGGTGAGCCGGCGTCGGTTGCGGAGGCATCGGTTGTACTATGACTGGTGGCACTGCGGCAACCTGCGTGTATGTTGACGGGGGCCTGGGGTTTATGCGCTCCGTGTAAGCAGCCCCGGCCACGGACGCCAATTCCTCCTTCACGACCTCTCGCAAGGAGGCATTGGAAGCGTGTTGAGGAAGTGAACTTTCTGCGAAGCCGAGGGACTGGAGCTCCTCGCGTATGATCGCACGGATCATCGTACGTAGCGACGGGTCTGTGTTGGATACGTTTTCGGTGGTGTCCGAGTGCAAACGTACGGACTCAAGTTCGTCCAGGAGCTGGCAGGTAACGACGATATCGGCAACGAAGCCAGGGTTCTTGATGGCCAACGCATTGAATGCAACAGTCGCTATGCCCTTGAGAAAGTGCCGAACTTTGTCAGTTTCGGTCATGGCCGCGTTGACGCGTCGACAAAGGGCGAGGACATCCTCGATGTACAACGTGTACGACTCTCCGTGTTGCTGTTTACGAGTGTCAAGCGTCTTCTTGGCAAGGGCGGATCGAACGGCCGGCGTCCCGAAAACTTGTCGAAGCTTCTGCTTGAAACACTCCCAGCCGGCAAAGTCAATCTCGTGGTTGAAAAACCAGGTTTTGGCCACTCCCGTTAAGTAAAAAGAGAGGTGGTGAAGCTTGAGGGGCTCGTCCCAGCGGTTGGCTGAACTCACCCGATCGTAGTCGTCAAGCCAATCCTCCATGTCCTCTCCACGGAGGCCAGCGAACAGATGGGGGTAGCTCTGGTAGCGGTTCACAATTAAATAGGGAAGGGGTGCAGCAGTCGGGGCCGAGAGGGCCGATGTAGAAGGATTGGGCGGCGCGTCCTGCGACATCACAGCGGAGAGCTAGCACAATCGGCGACCTGATCGGAGCTCCAGGAGGTAGATCGGCGTGGCAGAGGACCTAGGACCGAACAGCACTCTCCACCACTTGTGACGATGCAGTCACCACGGGGTATTTATTAGGCCTGGATGATGCGGCGAATCGGCCGAGCCCAAAGCATGGATAAGACGCGAGGTGACAACCCACAATCGATGAAGAACAAATCCATGTGATGATGCTTATGCACAGATGACGAAGAGTAGCGCATTAGGTGCCCGCAATATTAATGCATTTATTACATTTAAATTTAAATGCACCTACACATTCCCTTTTCCTGCAAATATCATCTCGCCGTCTGAACTAAAAACACATATTCGATCAGTACATTTCGATTAACAAGCAGTACATTTCGATTAACAAGGCGACACTACCCATACGACACAAGACATCAGGCTCCATGGCTCCAGCCATCTTGGCACACAAATTATTGCAATCAATCATTACCATTCCAATTAGATGCAGTCTTAAATAGATATGCCAAACATGACACAGCCGATGAGATAGCGTCGGCGCGTACATTTCCCTTCGTTTTATTCGGGGAAAGATATGCTGTAGTATTCACCAGCATCCAGTCATTTTAAGCAGACTAACAGTGCTACGTATGCTTCATTTGTTACTTGGAAATATTTCCGCATCTTTCTGAAAGAGCGTTCTTTCACAATATACTGCCTGGTTGCTTGACCATGAGCCACTGTTGTACGTGTTTCATAATGCCCTTTCACTTCGGCTAACCTATTATTTTGCTATACATACAGTCCGAGCCTTGTATTTTGTTCTCAATTATTGCATCTTGGATATATGTTTTGATATGCATTTCCTGATCAGATTTCATTCAACTGGATGTTGCGCTGGCTTCACATTAACATAGATTATTGCTGTGTTTTTTGCGTTTTCTCGTTTTTTTGTTTCCTTTGTACATATACATTTACTGCGTATCCACAACGACTTTGACTTAGTTGTATCATTATCTATTGCAAACGTAACATTATTCAAAGCCCTTTCCTTCAGATAGAGTACCATGTGTTACTTTGTAAGGATGTATCGGCTTAAAAACGAAACAAAAATCTTTTGTGTCTGTTTCACCACTTTGTTTCATATCTTTACAGCTGTAACCATGATTCATTTTTTTTCTGCCGGACTTTGCAGGGGGCCGCAACTTTGTCAAGTTGCAGTTGCTGCATGTTTTTTTCCGCCATCCCCATATTTCTCAATGAGAAATAAGAGTCTGATTTGATCGACTAATTGACATGCCTAGTTTTTCCACAGAAGCTTCCATTTTCTGCATAGCATGGAAACCCGAAATGTTACAGTATTTTATATTGTTAGCGGCAATTGTAGACGTCGGCTGGACGTTACGAGTGCACTGAGGAATTCTTCTGAGGATAGCGAGACGTTACTGAGGATTACAGAGGGACAAAAATGCACCTGCAGGCCACCGTGAGTCGTCTTCGGTGACCATGTCGACACCAGCATATAGCTTCTCCTTGAATTCAACCAAGTGATCCGCTTGAGGGAAGTAGGCGGAAAAGCCGGATATCACGATGTCGTCCGCCGCCATGCTTGTCTGTGAAAGAGTAATAAAATTCAAGGCTATACCTTCTTCGAACGTCATAATTGCACTATAACGAAAGGGAAGGGGTCAAGGGCTCGTTCTTTATTTGTCAGAAAGAACTTAATGAGCAAAGAGACAATGAAGCCATGGCTTCATTGTCTGTTTACTCATTAAGTTAATTCCAGTATATAAGAGATGTAGCTCTTTATAATGGAAAGCTGTTTCTCAGGCCTTTAAATGTGCAATGAGCATACCACTGTGATCGTAATTCATTTTAATTTTTGTACATACACTTAGCCATATTCACGCCAGTTGGAGTACGCTCTCTAATTAGGCTCTCCGTAAAATCAAACTTACAGTGTGTCTTGAGGCAGCCGAGATAATGCAACGGAGGAATTCAAAACACATTCAAGAAGAAAGGACCAACGCCAGGTCAAAGAATCGTAAAGATTCTCCCATAGTAATAAGAAACAATGGATTGGTGGCTGCCTGCCGGTGGAGCTTACGAGCATGAAAAGAGCACCGACCTGCGCATGCGGAGTTTCTCCAGAAAGAAAGCGACGAACTCTAGTGGGCCTTGATTCGCGCTGACTTGCTTAAAACAGAAAACACTGCATCCTTTACGGGGATGTTGGAAGAAGGCTGCATTAGTCTATTAGGGGCGAAGCTCCTCTTAGTCTAACCTTGTCACGCGTCAGGCGTCAGGCGTCAGGCGTAACCCGCGTGCCTCTCTCTCTATCTCCCGGCGCGTGCCTCTGCTGTCTTGTGAGAGAGAGAGAGAGAGCGAAAGGCGCGCGTTGGCTATGGAAACGCTCTTTCTTAGAGGAACCCTACCAGCTCGCAAAGAAGCAGAACGCGCCCTCACGCGCGAGAGACAACGTTGGCGCAAGGAGCGTCTCCTAGCGAGTTTCTTGATTGAGAAATACCGACTGCTCGCGTTGGAGAAGCGTTCACCGGCAACCCATATATATATATATATATATATATATAATATATATATATAGGCACGGGATCTTGATTTGCAATGAAGTGCCGGTGGGAGATTGCACTTGTGCATAGTTGAACCATGAGGATTCGTAGCGTGCGCGTTAACTAAATTAATCCGGAACTCGGCACGATCTACGATGAACCTCCCGAGCTTCGCCCACTCATCATCATTCACTCCGGGGATATGCTGTAATTTTTTCATTGACAGGCTCTCTGACAGGCACATACGTTCATGCTTGTGAGCTCTCGGCTTCCTCCGTTTGTTTCGTCGTTAGGCTTTTATCCTTGTTTAAGTAGTGGGCCATTCATCTTTTCCACGTGATTTGCCGCACAAGTTGGTACATTGACTACTAACGCGGTTACTATCTCGACTGCGACGAACGCGCGCAATGCCAGACGTTGCTTGATGCAACTGCAAGCACATATTGGGCCTCCGACTGAAGAAAAAAAAATATATATATATATATATATATATATATATATATATATATAGGAAGAGAAACTTCAGTGGGTCCGGTACGTATAAGAAAAGAAGCGGGTACACGCACGAAAAAGCAATACTTTTATGCCCAACGTTTCGGCCGTGGCACGGCCTTCGTCAGAGAATCGCTGATTTCTCTGACGGAGGCTGTGCTACGGCCGAAACGTTGGACATCAAAGTATTGCTGTTTCGTGCGCATACCCGCTTATTATATATATATATATATATATATATATATATATATATATATATATATATATATACAGTTCGGAAAGAAGATTTCCCTGACAACGTCCATGTGTACACGGATGGTTCGGTAACCAAAGAGACATCGATATCAGCATTTGTCACACCCGAGTTGCATGAAGGATACGCATGTCCACTAGGTCATCCATCGTCTTCAACATCATCGGAGCTGGTGGCCATTTTGTTAGCAGTCAGCTTTATTATTATCAAAGCCGCCTCGAAAGTGGGTAGTCCTTAGTGATTCATTGGCGGCTCTCAAATGTATTGAAAGTGCTACTCCAAAACATATTTATATACGTGTCATATACGCTATTCTAACGAAACTTGCACAAGCTACGCAACAACAACATCATATGGTCTTCTAATGGGTCCCAAGTCATTGCGAAATCAAACGAAATGAACTGGCTGATGCGTTGGCGAAAGCCCCTGCTCATGATTCTTCACAAATTCACCTCATTCCCAGATCTGAATCCGATACACGCCGCATCTTGCGAGGACAAAAACGGGAATTGTGCTTGCTCAATTAGTTCACAGAGAAAACAAAAGAAGACATTTCGTACGCAGTCGACCCTAATCTTGAGTATGAACTAGACCATCAGCTCCCGCGATGCATCGACACCCTCATTCATCGTCTCCGGCTTGGAACTGCCTACACAAAGCATTTTTATTCAAAATTCAACGTGCTTCATCTTCAACATGTGCATGCGGCCACGACGACGAAGATATCCATCACTTGTTGATTGATTGTCCCAAGTACACCACGCAGAGACAGCGACTCGAACATGAGCTACGTTTATTAGATTCAGCGCGCACTTTTTCGCTTGAGAAAATATTAGGACCATGGCCACCAAAAGTACACCACAAGGCCTTAAAAGCACTTCAACGCTCTTTGAAGATACGAAAATCATTGACAATTACTGACTGGACCGTTTTTACAGTGTTGATGTGTGTGAGACGCGAGCGGACTCCTTTGGGACTAGTTTATTATTATCATATTTTCTGCTTTTTCATTTTTTTTATCTAAGCGAAAAGGGGTAGCCGTCACCAAAAATGGCAACAGCAACTCCTTAATTTATACTTACATCAATAAAAGAAAGATTTCCCTGAGCCCGAATAAATACTTCTAAAAGAAGAGATTCACACGATTAAACAAAACAATATAACTTTACTCACGTTGCAGCCGGTGGACCGGCCTTCATCAGAGTAAAAAGGTGTTGCAGAGCACCTTCCTTTTAAGGGTACAGGAAGGGGAGAGAGTGCGGCTACAAAGGCGTATGTCTGTACAGGGAATGGCTATGAAGTCTGCCTGTACAGAACGTGTGATCGGCTGCGGCGAGTCACGAAGCGACACCGTAGCCTCTCAATTAACAGCAAGGCGCCACACTTACAACCCCGAGGAATTCTACTACCTGTATTTAACGCAAATATAATGTCACTCCACATATTAAAAATGGTAATCACCACAGCAGAAAGGATAAAAAAACAACAAAAAAGCTGATTTATTGACAAACGGCTGGCTAGAATCGACGAGAATATCTTGTAATGGAAAAATATAAACCATGAAGGAAGAAAAATTAAAATAAAATAACACATATAAAAAGAAAAGTTCAGCAAAAATTAAAGTGTGAAAGAATGCATTGTAGTTGTTGGAAATGGGTTCCACATAATGGCAATGCCCTAGTCACTCGGGAAACATGTGAGTTTACCCATGTTTTCATTAATGCACGAGCTAGCGGCTTTGAACATATAAATGAGGTAGGACTCAGGAACCTCGCGGTCGTGGTGCGTCCGAAAGCCCGATTCCAGTATCACTGCCTTAAGGTCGCTAAATGAATGGCCGGGAAGGTGCACATGCTTAGACAGGGGCAGGTTCAAGGAATTTTTTCGTGTGATTTGTGATTATTAAACCGTATTCGGAGAGGTGTTCTGTCTGACCAATATATTGTTGATTACATTTAGTACACTCAAGCAGGTAAACGACATTAGCTGTGTCACAATTGAAGTTTATTTTAATTTGTACAAAAAAGTTGGACGCGGTGCTTGTTGCATTTTGTGTAGTTCTAACATAAGGGCAGACCTGGCAACGTGGCTTATTACACAGCCTGCAGCCAGTGCCACGACATGGATTTAAAGTTGGTTTAGTTAAGATGTTGCGTAAATTTGTGTTTCGTCTGTACACGACACGAGGCGGTTCCACGAATATGCGTTTGAGGCGATCATTTTGAGTAAGAATGTTATGATGTTTTTTTAAGAATAGCTGATACCTTTGTCAGCGATGCAGAGTGAGTAAGTAGTGAGTTAGTATTGTGCTCCCTGCTCGATGACTGATTTTTGAGAATTTCAGCACGGTCAAGGATGTCGGCGCGAGTTACAGCATCGTCAATTATTTTTTCCGGGCATTTCTGTTTGAGGAGGACCTTTTTGATTTGTGCACAGTTATGATCGAAATCTTCTTTTTTTGAACATATGCGTTTAAATCGATGTGCTTGACTGTACGGGATGCCCGTCTTAGCGTGCCCCACATGACTACTGCGAAAATGTAAGTATTGATTAGTATCCGTTGGTTTCCTATAAAGGTTGCAAACCGACTTGTTTTTCGAAAACGACAGGGTCACATCTAAGAAGTTTATGCTCTGCCTAGGGTATTGATGAGAAAAAGAAATAGTCGGATGAGCAGAATTAAAGCCGGCGATGAATTGTAATGGATCGGTTTCTCCGTGATGCCAAATTAAAAAGATATCATCTATATAACGCTTATAGTACAGTGGCTTTAAGTTGCGAGAACTCAGAAATTTTAGGGGCGAAGCTCCTTAGGGCGTGGGTCTGTACATCCCATGGGGTTTTTTGTTGGTGATGTACGTAGCCACGTCTACTTTTATGAAAAAAAATTCCGAAAGTTGTGTCCTATGCCTGGATTCGAACTCAGGCTCTCGGCGTGGCAGTCGAGCGTAAACCGGAAACTATTGAGCATGTCTTTATTGACTGTTGGGATGCAGTCTTTTACTGGAATGTGCTGCAAAGAACACTGAAGAAGGAACTCCCAATAGATCCCTACGGTATACGATTCTTGCCTGTACAAGGAAATAGTGTCCCTTATGACCTGTTTATGCTTTTAGGACTTTATAGCATATGGAGGTCACGCATGGATGTAAGGAACGCTGATCCTCATACACGATCTGTCAATGCTCATTTTGTTGAGAACGTCACGAAACTTGGTGAAGTGCTAAAGTACCTAGAAGCTGATGAGGAACTTATTCGTATAATAGATAACTTAAAACATCTGAAAGTTCACAAGCATATACAACCAGCCTCATAGACGCTGGCGGGTTCTAAGTGTTATTTTTGTGTTTGCACTGTTTTGTGTTTGTACTGCAATAAAGAAAAAAAATCTGAGCTACGCCTGTGGTTGAAAAATCATCGCTAAAAGACCTAAACAGGTATAACGTCTCCCGCGGAATCGCATTAACAAACGTAATGTTACGTTGAAAAATAGTAATACACGGCTACACGACGCGAAAATGGATTGTATAACGAGGTCGAGGCATCATTTGAAAGAACACAGAGCTGCATGCTTTGTAGCTTTGAACCCATTACGGAGGCACTGGTAATTATGGCGTAGTGGGTACTTCCCTACTTGGCAAAATGATAAGTTATGGCGCAGGAGATACCTACCACTTCTACTTGCACTACTTTCCTCAAGCGTTCAAAGTGGCCTCTAAGAAAGTAGCTCCTCCTGCTTACGCTGTCACTGTCCTGCAGTTCCGCGCAGGCCTGGCTCTAGCACAGCATATCCCGCTTAAACGCGAGATCCCAGCGTACGAATACACCCAGGCAGCACGCCAACACAGGACTTATGTAGGCGTGAAGTCGGCCAAAGTCGGCAGCGATATCGGGCCTAAGTCGGCAAATCGCGCTCGCGCTACTTTCACCCACATGTGCCCGATGACGGCCAGCCAGAATGGCGCCACTGTGGCGAAGCCACCATGGGTCGAACTTGGCCAGCCAGAGTGGGCGAAATTTGGCCAGCCAGAGTGGGCGAAATTTGGCCAGCCAGCATGGGCGAAATTTGGCCAGCCAGAATGGGTCAAATTTGGCCAGCCAGAATGGGTCAAATTTGGCCAGCCAGAATGGGTCGGATTTGGCTAGGTAGCATTGGCCGATGTTGCGGGCATTCAGGCTTTTTTGGCGTGTTGTCGGCCCCGCCGACATCGGGAAACCCCTTGCGCGACCGTTCACAGCCACTATGGTGGTTGTAGTTTACCCCACGTGTGTCGCGCCGTTTGGATTGCGATAATTTTATTTTTTTTTTGTTTTCACATTTTCGAAGGACCAACAGTAGTTTGTGTAAATGTGCCTCTCATGCATACGCGAAAGCTTTATTAACACAGTAATAAGTGGGGCTAAGTGGATCCTCTGTAGTTTCTATTAATGCGTTCTCACCAAAACAAATAACACAACAAGAGAGGTTTATAGGGAAAAGCACTATTTCATTTATTTTGTGAACTCTGCATTGATAATATGCTATTCTCGTGTTGCACCGTCGTAGTGGAAAAGCTTCGGCAAGGGTGGAACCTGCGGGAAAAGGCGTGAAAATTAGCACAGCTGTGGAGCACATCAGCACTATACTATAATTCCATGCAACTTATGTGCGACTCATGAACAAACGCGGAAATACAAGAAATGTCAGAAACATTCATAATCGGGCACTACTTTAGAAAATAACAAAACAAAGTCGTCCTTTTAAATATAATGAATCTATGTTCAATATCCAACCCCGAGATCTTGGTGTCGTGTCGCTTTAGATACCCAAGGGGGAAAAAACGTGAGTAAAGGATCTGTTGCAAAGCAACTTTAAAAGCGGCACATTACTTGAAATAGGTGCATCTTGCATTATAATAAATTTAATATTTTTGGCATACATCGTAAAGGAAAACATGTAGACGTGAGCTAACACGACACACCCCAGGGATGGGGTCGTTAGGCAAAAAATGTTCTTAAATGATAGGTGTAAGGTGCATTATAAGCAGATATTAGAGAAGGAACCTCTTTTCAAGGCTACTTTAAAAATGCCATCGCGTGCCGAACTGCCGCACATGTCCTGCACCAAGGAGCGCGTGTTCGGTATCACATTACCTTTAAAAATACGGGCAAGAAAAGAAAATGTTACGAGACGAGAACTGCAAGTCACCACACAAAGGGTGTTTGATACAAGCACAGGATTAACTACATGAAGTAAAACTGCTTTGGGACAATGTACGTAGGCTCTTTATTCGAAAATAAAGAGCCTACGCACCTCACGACACAAATAATATATAAAGTGGAACCGGTGCTTCCACATGACAACAATATGTGCCACATCCCATTTTGAAAACTGGCCAGCAACTTACCGAATTTTGGCATCCGCTCTGCACTCTTCAGCTGTGAGTCCGCAATACAAATTCGGCGACGACACTGTAGTCTCACCAAAAGGCACAGGCTTGTGTTCATATACAACCGATGTCACAGTTGGGATGGGCATTGTCTTAGGAGGTACACTCGCCAAGGAATCGCGCAATCAACTTGAATGATCGATAAATGCGGTACATGATAAACGATAAACGCGTGGACAGACTGCGTGCAGCCGCTGAAACTCGTTCTTACACCTTGCACGTTGGTAGCGATGCAGCCGCGACGAGAGAGCGCGGAGAGAGTTCCTCGTGGTTTCTCCCTCGGAAGGCAGCGAACGCCAGCAAAAGCAGGTTCAGAACCACATTCTTTGCAAACTGCAGATGAGCACAATGGATGTTCACGGAGGGGGCCGTGACAAAGGTGGCCAGTTCGGGAGGGGACGCGCGCCCCCCTCCCCACACACTTTTTTTTATGTTTAGTTGCTGCTGGCTTAGCACGTGCTAGGTTGCTTCTCGGCAGAGCACGCTCGTTTTTCTTGCTTTCTTTTTTTTTTGTAGCTGTCTCAAAACGTGGAAGACAGCATGTCTGTGGGGCAAACATTTTTGCACAATGGCGGGGACACCCGCCGGGACTGCATTTGTTAAGTGCAGCTCAGTGCAGCCTGTGGCGTATGCTGGCACGCATGTGTTCTCTTGCCAGCTACTTGTAACACAGGATTTCGCAGAGACTGAACCACCCACTATAGCTAAAAACGAGAGCGAAATGCTGCACTGCACGCAACAAACGTAGCGAGGACGCACGGCGCCGCCATTCTGTTTGAATTCCTGCCATTTTCTTCAGCGCACGAAAGACATGCACGTTCTGCCTTTCCGCACGACAAGAAATACTGCGATGACTCTGTCTCTACGCGCCCTTCTTTTGCCCTTATTGGTTATAAATAAATGAGTTGTTAAATATCAGAATACGCACATGTGCGCTTATATCAACGCCATAGTCTCATACGAACGTCAGTGATAAATCCGACACACTGCACAGAGCATGCACTCAAGCTCGATATATTCTGCTCATTTAACCAGTACAACGTAACCGATGGCCGATGTGTAAACGAATTCGATATGTATGGAAAGAACGCAAAACGGACGTTACACAAAAAAGCAAAAAAAAGCATGAATTATACGCAATGGCGTGGACATATTAAGGAATTATTAGCCTCTTGTATCTGCGTGGTAGTAGAGAGCATGGAGGTGCATTGTCTACCCGACCAGTAGACAATTATTCTCTTTTGCTGAGCTTATGCGAGCTGCGATACATGCGCTGCGCTGTACAGGAGCTGTTTTTGAAAGGATTGCACTAGTTTCGCGAACGCACTGATGAAATGTAGTGGAGGGCCACGTGGTCAACAACAGCTTGACTTAGGACGGCTGGTTTATGCTGTAACCCTGCTCAAACGTATGAAGAAACCAGGGAACAGAAGAGAGCTTTGATTTTCAACTGATTTTTTTTTCAGTGCATGCTTGCTGTTTTTATATAACATAAGATACGCAGATCGCCTGCACAAGAACACTCTGTGATCAGATACGACTCTAGTAGAACTCACCAGAAAAGCTCTCTCTATATCAATTATAGGTGTGTGCATTTGTTTGCCACCTTTGAGATGAAAAATGCTTGCCATATCCACTGCTTGGTATTTTTCGTTTTTGCTTTTTTCGCAAATGTCGTGGTCTTGACAAGAGCACTTCATTTGAATTTGCAATACAAATGGATCTATGTATTTCATGGTCCTCTCATTATAGAGCTAGCACTAGATCAGTATTGTCTCCTCGCTGTCGCAATGTTAGCTCTGTATACCGTTCTTTTGCATAAGTTGCTAAATGTCAGTAGTATAACGCCGGTGGCGAGTTTATCTCCGCTTCAGCGCACCATAAAGTCGGCGCTAGACCTTTTTTTGTCCACGCGCTGTTACCTCCATATGCCTTTTCCTTCCATAGGTTGCTAAATGTCAGTAGTATAGCGCCGCTTGCAACTGTTTATCTTTGTTTGAACACTATGAGTGCTGGTTATGCCCATCGATGTATGCACGAACTAGTTCAATTTCTATGAATTTAAATTTTCTGACATGCGCGCTGTCAGATAATTTTCCACCATGCTTGTCGATCCTTCTGGCTAATGTTAACTGTTGCGCCAGCCTGTTTCGCTAAGTTCCCGCAAAACAGCCTATAGATGTATATATGAATAGTTTATATGCATGTTTTTTGTGTGCCCTGCTTATTAAAAACAATGCGCGCGAACATAATGTCATATATGCTGCTCAAAACGCACGTGCGCTATGTTCCGGCACTGAAACGCGTATACATGAATATATGAAGCTCAACATCTTATTCTTACGTCGAATCTCTCAAGTGAATTTCGGTCATCCTTGTGTCGATCGGATCTCTATCGTTATATACAGCAGGCTTCCAAAGAGGCCCGGCCGATATCAACCATGAAAGGCTGCGGCGTAGTCGACGTTGCCTCCAGGACAACAGAAATGACTCAATGTCTCCTGTGAAATAATCTTCCTGGGCAAATATCGCGCCAAATTCGCCATTCCTCAGGTGATTCTGATGAGCGGCAAAATCGGCGCCACATTTGCCGGAGAAAGTTATCGGCTAGCCGACGGGGGCTTTAAGGTGGCATACTTGGCACAGTGTTGCCGATAAATGGCGTCGGCCAGCCCATATTGTCTGTAGAAAGGCAAAATCGGCGCCATAGTTGCCGTTGAAAGCCATCGCCTCAGCCGATGTCGGCAGTAACGCGGCATAAGCGGCCCCATGTTGCCGATTACAGTAGACGGCCTGCCGATATCGGCGGGGCAGCGGCTATAGTAGCCCGACGTTGCCAGTCATTGACGGCGGCGTGGCCGATACTGGCTCGCTGTCGGCAACATTAGGCCGTGGATGGGCCGAACTTTGCCGCCATAAAACCAATATCGGCCCTACGTTGCGTGCTGCCTGGGCAGTGTTTCTCACGTCTTTACATGATGATCGACTGGGCGATTTACGCGAAAGATTCACGGTTTACCGATGATTCCCTCCGGAGCTTCGCCCACTCATCATCATTCACCCCGTGGATATGCTGTGATTTTTTCTTCAAGTACTGCCATGAAGATATTGGCATTATTAGGGCCAACTCGTTCCCGTTGAAGTTCCGCTCACTCGCACGTAGTGATCGCCATTGAACTCAAAGTTGTTCAATTCGAGAATCAACTTCAGAAGTGAGCGGAGTGTATAACAGTGAACGGATATATCAACCTGCGACTCTTCATAAGCTGTTAAAACCGCTCTGATTCCATCATCATGGGGAATATTAGTATATAGAGAGGAGACGTCAAGTGTTACCAGTAGACAATTTGCAGGTACTGCAAGGTCCATAATGCAAGAAAGAAAATTGTTGTTGTCCTTTATGTAAGATGGATAAGTAGGTGGATTGTGCGAATTAGGTTCTCAACGTATAGCGAAATGGCTTCAGTGACGGTGCCCACCCCAGAGACAATAGGCCGGCCTGGGTTGTTCAGTTTATGAATCTTATGTAGAAGACAGAATTTAGCAGCTACTGGGCTGAGAGGAATGAGGGAGTTTCGCCTTCTATTTTCTTATCTTTCACAAGAGATGCTACTGTGTTTTTGATTTCGTTCCTAATATTTTCAGTAGGGTCTCCAGTTAGTTGTTGATAAAATGAAGAGTCAGACAATTGGCGGGTCGCTTCTTTCACGTTGTCCTTTTTGTTCATTATGGCTATTGCACCCCCTTTGTCAGCTGGTTTTATTACTATGTCGTGTTTGCTACTCAGATCATCCAGTGCCCTCTTTTCCTCAGGAGAAATATTGCGACGATAGGGTCTTTGTTGCTTGTAGGTCTCAAGAATATCACGCTGTACGGCTTTTTTATACAAGTCCATACATTTGTCTCGCTGGGGTGGTGGGGTCCAATGCCTATTGCTCGATAGTGTGGAATTTGTTATGTCTGTCATAACAGATAACAATGCTAAGTAGATCACGATCTCTAACTGGATCACGAAAACCTCAATGTTACCATCCGTCCCACCACACTCAGTGGTACAAAGACCTCTACTTCCATCACCTTCACTTGGTATAAAGCGGAAGGTTGTGCATACAACAATGACGTCAGTAACGCGACATATTCGTGATTTACGTCACAACCAGCGATGACAAAAAAGCCTGGGTTTCGCGCACGGATTCCTAGGGATACGTTGGTATGCGCCACATGTGGTGGTAACATTTTTGTAGCCATGCAAATCAAACAACCACCCAGTGTTGTATAAAGGACTCCATAGCAAACGTCTAAGCAATAATGTTAAATGAACAGCGAAGGGAAAAGGCGAATATTCCTTAAGACACAGCGGAGCAGCTTGCCCTTTCAAGTCATTAGGCTAGGTTAATGAACCGGCGACCTTCTAAATGCAAGACATTTCTTGGCAAAGTTACGCATCTATCTATCTATCTATCTATCTGTCTATCTATCTATCTATCTATCTATCTATCTATCTATCTATCTATCTATCTATCTATCTATCTATCTATCTATCTATCTATCTATCTATCTATCTATCTAACTAACTAACTAACATGCCGCGCGCGTCTGGGCGCTCTCTTCAACGTCACGCTCGCATGGCATGTACCAAAATTGAGGTGTTTATAGCCCTATAGGACTGACTCACCAGCGTTCTGGCGCGGCCTCTGGTACTTCTTGGGATTCAAGGCGGCATGAGGAAGAAGTCAATGTACACAACACGTCTAATGAGCCCCGTGCAGTGTGAACCAGGTTGCTATAGTAGGTTCTTATATATGGCGCCCACCAGCCAATCTGTCAGTATTTGTGACAGGAGCTTTGGCTGGAGCAGCATGAGTCGCATTGAACAACCCTGCATTCCAATCATAGTGCTGTCCATCACCACTAAAGTCGTAGCTTGCGATACACACAAATGACAAACCTGTATATAGATGTATATACAGTTTCATTGGTATGTTGCCTCCCTTAGGCTGTTTCCAAAAAATAAACGAGCCCTTGACCCAGACCATTTCATTCCTTCAATACATATATATATATATATATATATATATATATATATATATATATATATATATATATATATATTGCTGCGTGCTTTTGTGTTTGTACCGATTAATTATAAGGCTCCCTTCCCTACACGTGATTGGGCGTCGCCTTGCCTTATTTTCTATGTGGCTCATTTCAACATAAAACAACACTGAGTCTGCCGCCAAGCCGGTTCTCCTATTTTGACTGGCAGGTGACAACAAAGCGCCGCCTTATCCCAGATCGATCATAGAAGAAAGCTCTGTGGAACAACGTCGCGTCGAAATACATCGCGAAAGTGCGGCTGCGTCGGCGTATCAGGTGTGACACCGCAATGCGCGCTAGATAGTCCATCGATCCATAACGATGCGTTGCCGGCTCAACATTGACTGGCACACAGAGGAACAACATGGGTACATCTAACTTTCCTTATAATCGTTCAAAGCGAGCTCACCAGGAACGTTTGAGCACTTTCAACAAGATAGAAAAATAAAAGCGACCCTGGAACACCAATCAGTTACTCAGGCGCTTGTGAACGTGTGAGTCAAACAGAATTGTGCTACGTGCCCCGGAAACTTAAATTAGCTTTTAAAAAGAGTTGAAAATTCTTTCAACTGACGTTACAGGCGGCACCGACTTTGCCGCTTTATATTCGTAGCTCTTCAAAAATATATATAATATATTACCCTTGTTTTTTGAACGCGGACCAACAAATAAAGGATTCCAGATGATCCTTCCATGATCATCAGATGAATCAATGCCACATCTACTTGAAGCGCCGCAGTCGGCGCCCCCAATCACATAATTTGCTGAAAGAAGAGGAGGCGCTTCCCAGCCATGTTTGAGAGCAAATTGTTGATTGATTGATTTGTGGGCTTTAATGTCCCAAAACCAGCTGTGATTATGAGAGACGCCGTAGTGGAGGTCTCTGGAAATTTCTACCAACTGGGGCTCTTTAACGTGCACTGACATCGCACAGTACACGGGCCTCAACATTTTGCCTCCATCGAAATGCAGCCGCCGCGGCTGGGATTCAATCCCGCGACCTTCGGATCAGCAGCCGAGTGCCATAACCACTAGACCACCATGGCGGGGCGAGAGCAAATTGTAACTTCTGTGGCGCGTGCGGTGAAATATGTTTGATTGATTGATTGATGGATGGATGGATGGATTTATGGAATGTTGCATCCCAAAACCAGCTATAATTATGAGAGACGCCGTAGTGGAAGGGTCCGCAAATTTCGGCCACCTGGGTTCATTAACGCGCACTGAAATCGCACAGAAACACGGGCCTCAACATATTGACTCCATCGAAATGCAGCTGCCGCGGCCTGGATTCCATTCCGTGTCCTTCGTATCCACAGCCGAATGACATAGCCAGTAGGCCGCCGTGGCAGGATGCAATTTTATTTAGCTCACGTATTGACACGAGCGTCCACAACTGATTGGTATCATTAACTTTCTAGGTCCAAAAGGCCTTGCTGGATTCATTTATTTGAGTGTCAGCAAGTTCTCCTCGAATCATGGTGGAATAGCGCGCACACGCAAGGACCGAAGACAAAGGAAAGAGGACACGAGCGCTTACTAACAACTGAAATTTTAGTGAAATGATAGCACATATCTTTCCTTTGTCTTCAGTCCTTGTGTGTGCGCGCTGTTCCAGCATGACAGTATACCAACTCGCCCAACTTGCTGCCTTGCTTCACCTCGAAGTTTAGTCTAAGGCCATCTTTGGACGCGGGGAGCGCCTCTGTGTAATGTACTTCGGCATATTGGAATATTCATTAGGACAGCTAGTACAAAGGTATATGCTATGGCTACAATTTTTACTTCTTCGGTAGACGTACACGGCACCAGCATAAAGCTCATCCTAGCAACCTGCCTGTTTTGTGGGAAAATAGCAGCTGAAGAGAACCTGATGTTTAGCCGCAGGGCAACAGCACCGTCATCCGCCGTCGCAAAGAGAAACTTTCTGAACCGCGTCAGAGAACGGTGCCGATTTGTCGTGGAGGCTAATGTGAACATGGGACCCAAATATTATCTTCCTGCAGGCAACAGGGAACTCGCAATTTGGTTTCGAAGAGAGCTGGAAAGCGGCCGCACTTGTTTAAACAAATGACGTAAGCGTGAGTCGAAGAAAAATAGCAGATGCTTATTTTGTGATCGGGAAAACATCATCTGCTATGCTTCGTTTCGTTTGTTTCCGACGTTACAAATACAAAAAAAAAAACATAGCTATCTCTATTAAAGAGCGACAAAAATTCAAGCGGCATTGTCGGTTGGACCATTGGAGTTACTTCTTGAACGAAGAGCGGGCGCATTGCAAATCTCTTCCAAATCAAATTCCCAGCCATGCTTGAGAGTAAATTGTGACTTCTGTGGAGCGTGCGGTGCAATAATATTTGATTGATTGATTGATGGATTTATGGAATTTTACATCCCAATACCAGCTATAATTACGAGAGACGCATCATCTAATGATGATGCGTGCAGGGAACGATACTTAGCGCGCGTGTTCACAGGAGCCTCGTAGACTAAGCAGCACCCTTTCCTAACGTTGATCAAGATGTGTTGCCCTGACTAGGTCACATGGCATGTTTTACCTCTACAGTGAAAGTGTTCTGCAGAATTTTTGAAATCGGCTTATTACAAGCCGAGAAAAAAACTCTTGTGCGGGACGATAACTTTCTTTTAGCTAGTTGGTACTTGTGTGACATTATTTTGTAGCGCCAAACTAGGAAAAAAGGCGAAAGACAATGAGAGAAGTCAAAGAAGGCGCCGAACTTACAAGCCTTTGTAAGTGCAGTGCCTTCTTTGACTTCTCTCTTCTTCTTTTGCTTTTTTTCCAAGCTTTGCGCTACAAAAATAATTTCATGAAATTTTGTACGGCGCCCCCCCCCCCCCCCCCCAAAAAAAAAGGGAAATGTTGCGAGCTGGCCCGATCTACACCCTTGCCCTTGGCCTCTCAAGCCATCACAAGCGAAATTCCTTCCCGCCCTTTCCCGCACCGAAGCTGAGGGGTCATGCGATGAATACGCATCATTACGTCACGCCCTTATGACGACGCGCGTACGCGACGTCCTCTCTTTTATTCAAGAGTTTACGTGGCGCGGATGCCGGTAAAATCTATGAGTGACGTCACGGCTCGGACGCTGACGTAAGCAGCGGTGCTTGTACGCTCTAAGAACGAAGACAGTGCCGGGCACTCGCTGTGGGGGAGTATTTTTTTGTCCCAAATTCAACTCCGTTTTTTTTTCAGACTAGATCAACCCCATTTTATGAAGATTACAGTAATTTCTTTGAGGCATGACCTTAGCACTCCGCCTGATAGGGTACCCTTAATCTCGCCAAAACAGAGTAGTAGGGCGCCTGCGATATATAGCATGCAGATCAACACCACACAACGAACATATACGCGAATCACATAGCCATAGCGAAACACACAGACTGTAGCACACTCCAGACAAAGTCTTACACTAAATTACAGTATATATAACCCGTATACTTGCCCTGCTATGCAGCGCCAGTGGTAAAATAAATTTCTGCGTAATTAAGCAAAAGTATGCATAGAAAAGTTATATATTCAGGGTTGGATCATAGGTAGCCGTTCGCCACACAGATCTGTTAATCTGCCCGCGCCGAATATACGCTTTTTAGATTAACGCATACGAATTATGAGCTCGCATTCTGCTTTACCGGCCGAATGCGTTTGTAGTGCTGGTTCGCAATGATGTGAAAATCACCTGAACAATTACGTACGAACACAATAGCGGCTCAATTTCATGAACAGCAGCGAAGAAAAGCGGCACCGAGGCGCTCCGCTACCACCTGGTTCATTTCGGCGGCGTTCCATTTCGAAGCCATCGAGCACATCTGTACGGCGAACATCCGCTGTGATCACAAAATACGCACGCCACATTATTCTGCACACATATCAAATATAGACCTCTGCCATCAGGAGTGTCTAGGGTACTATAATGTACTTAACGGACTTTTTTTAATTGCTAAATGGGCTTGCCCTTAAGGCGTAGTTTATGGTGTATTTTGTTAAATGTGTGCTGCAAGTCCTGTGTTGTGTTTGTGTTAGCGCGTTACGGCTCGTGTAAGAAGCTGCTGTAAGACGCTGTGGCCTCTCTGCCTCTCAGCAGTCATGTGATGGTGTTGGCAAACGCGGTGCGCGTTCCGGCCTGTGTAAGGGGTTGCGTAAGACGGTGTGGCCTCTCCCCCTTACTAGAGTGTACTGCACGTTTCTAACGCGTTTTTGCTAGCGTCCCCTTAAGCGGGAGATGGTGCAGTTATAATGAAGGGCGCTGTTATAAAATAGGAATGATGTCACATATGGCGGGAGTCATAATGAAGGGACAACGCAAGCCATCCATCGTCTAAGAACAAATAAAAGTTGATTTGTATATATACACACAGTGTTTCTCACGTCTTACATGATGATCGACTGGGCGAATTACACGGAAGATTCACGGTTTACCGATGATTCCCTCCGGAGCTTCGCCCACTCATCATCATTCACCCCGTGGATATGCTGTGAATTTTTTTTAATGTAAATCCGTACCAACAAGCTTACATTAACGCCTCATTAATTCCATTAATACCTCTTCTAAAGGCACCATGTGCTTATATTTCAGAACCTTCTTTGCAAACACACCGTCTTTGTTGTGTACTACATGTGCATGCTGAAGTCTGTTTTGCCTGGAAATTTGTCAACGTTTTGTGTTGTTAGTTATGCATGCACACAGTGATAGTGACGACGCTGTTTCAGGCCCCAAAGGAGAGGACAGCATGCTGTAGGCGATGGATATGTTCTTGCAAAGCCGTCCAAGTCTTCTTAAGCAGTAGGCATTTGTTTTAATCACTCCAAGTGGGTAGTTATGACATCTCGCACCTATTGAGAAAGCTATTGTGCCCATTTCTTCAGAAATTCTTAGGCAGACGAAACGTGCGGCAAGTCCGTTTAGTATTGGTGTTCTACACGGCCTTTGATGCTCGTGCTTTCAATTTATCACAGGATGGCTTAAAATTTTTATTACCACATGTAATTCTGGTTAGCTCTGCATTTTCAATAGTGAGCTTTTATATTATCTACGTCAGTGGGGCATCTAAGGTATTTGAATAACTTCGGAACACGCACACAATGTAGAATTTGAGTTTTATTGTTGAAATTGATCTGGGAAGTTTCCTGAAATAGTAAAAACTTAAAAAAAGTTGGTGCAAAACATATGCTCGCGCATAGGAGGTCCACCATTTTCAAATTTGTTTACACCGACCATGTGTTAGCGAGGACCTGCCAGCAGAATAAAACGAGCAAGTATTATCTACCTCCTGTGAAGCAATGCAAAAATTGGTCAAGTTCATAAAAAACAGGCACAGTGCTAACTACCAACAGGAGTTTACCAAGAAGAGTTAGTACATATATTCCACTATCAAGGCAGAGAAATAGTAGAAGGAAAGATAATTGGCATCAATTGATGGCATTACAAGCAAGCTTGTCGCCTGCTTCCGTGAAACGCCTCTATAATTTTTCTTTCTTTGTTCATTATAAAGGTATCTTTGTTGGACCAGGACCTCGCAGATACATTTCTTTCACTGCCAGCTAAACGCTTCGTATGAACTTTTGAATTCTCTAGGCGTTGCATCACTTGGATGTTAACAATTTCTTCTCTGTCCTTTGTAGGCGTATGTGTAAGCAGGACTTCATATTTTAATGGCATTTCATGCCCTAGATCACTTTACTGGTAACATTTTGCATAATTGGTCATGCAAGCAAGCTTTCTCTTTTTTATTTTTATTTTTTAAATTAGAAGATAGCTAGCATATATGTCGAATTGTCCGCTGGATTTTTTTGCTTTTTAGGTTTTTGGCTATTTTCTTGTGACATTTTAAGCATATGTATGACATGTGACACTTTAAGCAATGTGTCATTTGTAGTAAAGGTAGATGCAAGTTTAGTACTGTTCCGTTGTAATTGCCATGCTTGTATGTTGTACCCTTTCAGTGTAAGTGTACCCTTTCGCGATTTCAATGATGGAGCACTTTCTCAAACCATAGTTCAGATTCTGCTGTGGTTTGTAAATGAAAAATAGCGGCATTTAAGCATAGTGGATCGGACAGATTGCATGCAGCAGCGTCACCTTGGGCTAGCATGTTGCAACAATGTGCATGGTGTGCATATAATAAATGCTTGCAAAAATAGGCCAGCACATATTGTATGAGGATGCAGAACGTGTTGGCCTATTACCACTACTGTGCTGGTTATTAAAACATTTTCTGAAGGAGAAATACTAGTGCTCTTTGTCTCATAATAAAACCTGCACAAAAATAATATTAGGTGGTTGAATACTGAATGCAGATTCATTATTAGTGCAGATGATAAAAATATTTCATTGCATTGTGAAATGACATCAACTGTAGAATCTTTCTCGCATATGCTACATTTAAGCTCCGGTTCACATGTTGCACTAAGCAGTATAGCAAACTAGTGTCGTTGTGCTGATACGCTTTAATACTGTGCTTAATTTTCACAGTTTCTTGCAGCTTGTGCACTAACTGCAGCGTAACGAATAAAACAAGAGGAACAAAACTAGCTGTTCGTCATTGCTCAGTCAATAAATTAAATAAAGAATTGCTTTCTTCTGTAAACCTCTCCTCATGTCTTATTTTTATTTGTGAATGTAGGAGAGTCCATTTATAGCAATTCTACAAATCAGTGACCTAGCTCCTTTGATTGCCCTGTTAAACGTAGATTAGTTGTCACTGAAGTGCTTGTTCGAAATGCCTCCATCATTTCATATGCATTAGGGCTGCAGTAAACCACGAAAAAAAAAGAAACCATTCATCGGCCTGTGTACTGAGCCTGCCTTTGCATGTATGTAAGTTGTTGATGTCTTTACGTTCAGCCAATATTGCAGTCCATGTCATCAGGTAACTTCCATGTCATCAGGTAACAGCAAAAAAAAAAAGGCATCAGAAGTACATCTGGAGCTGATGGGAATCTGGAGCATTAGGAGGTCTATAGAACAGTCGCCCATATGTAATATGCTGTCATCAGGAGTACATAATAACAGTGCATCAGGAGCTCATCAGAATCTTGCGCGTTAGGAGTGCACCAGAAACTCATGCTCCAGGAGCGCGTTAGAAACTCATGCATTAAGGAGCTCTATAGAAAACCGGCGGCCACTATGTAACAGACTGACATCAGCAATAGATTACAAGAGATCATGAAGAGCACACGAGAAACTCATTAATTAGAAGCGCATCAGAAAGTCATGGATTAGGAGCTCTATAGTAACACGGCGGCCAATTCGTAATAGACTAACATCAGAAATACATAAGGAAGTTCATCAGACAGTGATAAGGGTTTCTTGTGATCCTGATGTGTAAACTCATCAGACACTACATAAGGACATTAAATGTTTTCATAAGGGAGGGCTAAATGCATGACGAACATGAATGAGGGATGATGACATCACCAACATGATATGCTTGTCACGTAGGTCAAGATTAATGATGCTGCAATCATGTCTAGCTCTCGCTCGATCGACGTTTCGCTGCATGGGTGTTTTAATTTTACGGATTCTATGTCACTTAAGGGCCAACTTAATTGACATATGAAACGCCGCGGTTTTGGAGATGGAACCCGAAACTTCTAGCGGCGTGTGACGTTTTGTACACCTCACACGGTGCCCTCAAGCAGTGCAGCGTGTGAGGTACATCTCTTCGCGGTTGACACCAAACAGCCGACCTTAAAGAGCTCCGCTCTTATAGCAAGTAAGTGACACCGTTTCTTCCTGGCTTTCTATTGTAATGCAGACATAACATGCGCACAGACACAAATGCAACTTTCCAAGCGGTAGGAGAGTATCTAACACTGGCCCTAGAATTGTCATGCAAGATTTTACCACTCGGCTACAGCTGCTCTTACATACATAGAGCAAGTGTATTGCACCAGCAGCTGTAACGATGGTGCCCGCGTAACTTGAATTGCCTTTGTAATGTGCGATAAGCACCATCACAGCAGTACATATGCTATTCAAACGTTTTGATTCACTGGCTTTAGTCAACAATAAAAAATATAACAAAGCATAGACGTTTCGCCGCCTATGCTGGTGGCATCGTCAGTACACAAATGGCATCCCATGAATGAATTCATCAACTTATATCTTGTTGAGTAAAGCCAGTGAAGCAAAACGTTGGAATATTGTTACAGGAACGTCGAGTGACCAGGCACCGCGATTAGCAGCTATATGCAGGCTATCAGCAGCGGTTGCAAAGCAGACCGTTCCCGCTCAGAGTCCGAGCCAAGTGCGAGCTTCCTCTTCTTCTCTCCGTCGATGGTGGCCACGCGCATCGGCCGAGCTCCTCAAATGCGGCATGCGTGTAGCATGATCCCCCGGCGGCAGAAGCGACATCTCGGAGCGTCTAAATGTCATCAGCTGGAGGTTGATATGCCTTCTACCGTGTGACGTGCACGATATCACGTGTCTGTGAAGTAGGCGAAAAAGCTTGGGCGATAGGGGCGATTTCGTAGGTCACGGGAGTGACCTCACGAATCACTCGGTAAGGGCCTGTATACCGCGACAGCAGTTTTTCCGACAGGCCCACGTGACGTGTCGGAGACCACAAGAGGACCAAAGAACCAGGCGGAAAGTGCACGTCTCGGTGTCTCCGGTCGTACAAGCGCCGTTGGCTCTCTTGGGATGTCAAAAGGCTGTCACGGGCAATTTCTCTTGCGTGGGCAGCTCGGTCGATAGAATCAAGGGCATATTGACAGGTGGTCCCCGTGACAGCAGGTATCGACGCGTCCAGAGGAAGGGCTGGTTCTCGGCCGTATAGAAGAAAAAACGGAGAATAGCCGGCGGTGTCGTGACGCGAGGAATTGTAGGCAAATGTAACATACGGGAGGGCGAGGTCCCAGTCAGTGTGGTCTGAGGAAACATATTTGGCAAGCATATCTGTCAGAGTGCGATTCAGGCGCTCCGTGAGGCCATTTGTTTGCGGGTGGTACGACGTGGATAACTTGTGCCGCGTTGCAGAGGACTGCAAGATGTCTGAGACGACCTTGGAGAGGAATGTTCGGCCACGGTCCGTGAGCAGCTGGCGTGGAGCCCCATGTAATAAAATTACATCTTGCAGGAGAAAGTCTGCGACATCCGTGGCAGAGCTGTTCGGAGCGCGCGGGTAATAGCGTAGCGCGTAGCGTAATCTGTGGCTACTGCGATCCACCTGTTCCCCGAGGTAGAAAGTGGAAAAGGGCCAAGTAGATCCAAGCCAACGCGGAAGAATGGCTCCGTGGGAATGTCTAGCGGCTGGAGGTACCCGGCTGGGAGCGTCGATGGCGTCTTGCGGCGTTGGCATTTCTCGCACGCTGCGACGTATCGACGAACGGAGCGAGCAAGTCCAGGCCAAAAGAAACGTTGGCGGATCCGGTCGTAGGTGCGTGACACACCGAGGTGTCCGGCGGTGGGAAGGTCATGGTGTTCGTGGAGGACTGCCGAGCGAAGGTGTTTGGGGATCGCGAGCAGCAAGGATGGACCGTCTGGGCGAACATTATAGCGGTAGAGAACACCATCCTGAAGGACGAATAAGCGAAGGGACGGGTCGGAAGGTGACGACTCCAGGCGATCAATGATTGCACGCAAGGCAGGATCATGGCGTTGCTCATCAACGACATGGAGAAGTTGGGAGACAGAAAAAACGCAGGTGTCGGTGTCAGGGTCAGACAGAGCGTTCGGTTCTTCGACAGGGTATCGAGAGAGGCAGTCCGCATCCTGGTGTTGGCGTCCCGACTTGTACGTCACTGTGTATGTATATTCTTGTAATCGAAGTGCCCAGCGACCAAGCCGGCCGGTAGGGTCCTTCAACGATGAAAGCCAACAGAGCGCATGGTGGTCTGTGATTACAGAAAATGGCTTGCCATATAAATATGGGCGGAACCTAGAAACTGCCCAGACAAGAGCGAGGCATTCGCGCTCTGTAATCGAATAGTTGCGCTCCGCACTTGTTAGGAGCCGGCTTGCGTAGGCTATAACGCGGTCGTGCCCGTGTTGACGTTGGGCTAAGACGGCACCGATTCCGTGACCACTGGCATCGGTTCGGACTTCTGTAGGGGCGGACGGGTCAAAGTGGGCCAATACAGGTGGAGTCGTTAGGAGCGCTATAAGGTGGGAGAACGCAGCCGATTGCGTGGGTCCCCACGTAAAAGGGACGTCTTTCTTGAGGAGTGCAGTAAGTGGTTGGGCGATTGCTGCAAAATTTTTCACGAAGCGTCTGAAATAGGAACAGAGCCCCACAAAACTCCGCACGTCTTTTACAGACTGAGGAACAGGAAAAGCCGTTACTGCACGAATTTTCTCCGGGTCTGGTCGCACACCCGTAGCATCAACAAGGTGCCCCAGTACTGTAATCTGTCGGCGTCCGAAGTGACACTTCGAGGAGTTTAACTGGAGTCCAGCTTTGCGGAATATTTTAAGAACTGCAGCTAAGCGCTCAAGATGCGTGTCAAATGTAGGCGAAAACACAAGGACGTCGTCGAGGTAACAAAGGCATGTGGACCATTTGAATCCTTGGAGCAGGGAGTCCATCATGCGTTCAAACGTGGCGGGAGCATTGCACAAACCAAACGGCATAACCTTGAATTGGTAGAGCCCATCTGGAGTGACGAATGCGGTCTTTTCTTGGTCTTGCTCATCGAAGGAAATCTGCCAATAACCGAATCGAAGGTCTATTGATGAAAAGTACTGGGCACCGTGGAGAATGTCAAGAGCGTCATCGATCCGTGGTAAAGGGTAAACGTCTTTTTTAGTGATCCGGTTTAAATGGCGGTAATCAACGCAGAAACGCCACGTGGGGTCTTTTTTTTAACAAGCACGACGGGCGACGCCCAAGGGCTCGATGAGTGCTCTACAATGCCTTTGGCAAGCATCTTGTTTACCTCCTGCTGTATCACTTGATGCTCTGCTGTGGACACCCGATACGGTCGGCGGTGAATGGGGACAGCATCACCAGTGTTTATGCGGTGCTTAACAAGAGATATCTGAGCCAGTGGTCGATTATGAGTGTCGAATATGTCGCGGTAGGACACCAAAAGGCTGTAAAGGGCGGCTGCTTGTTCAGGTGTGAGGTCCGGCGCTATCATGGAACGAAACGTTTTATCGGTGCAGATGGCGTCCTTTAGGCGTGCTGAAGGATCTGTGCAGACGTCGGCAGCAAAGGTAGTTACATCGTCGTCTGTTAAACGGATGGTGGCCACAGATATGCCTCGTGGCAGAACTTGCTTTGCCAACCCAAAATTGAGAAGAGGGAGGCACACGCGTCCACCGGCCAGGGTTATAACTGAGTGCGGCACAGTGATGTCGCGCGCCAGGAGGACATCGATAAGAGGTGTGATGACGTAGTCGCCATCGGGCAACGGTGATGTTGAGGCCAGGTCGACAAACGTGAGGGCTTTAGGGTGTAGGCGAGCAAAGGATGTAGAACAGAGGGCGTTGGGGAATTCTGGGCGAGTTTCCGGAAGAGAAGGAAGTTCGAGGCAAAGAGTACCGGCAGAACAGTCGATCAGGGCAGAATGCGTTGAAAGAAAGTCCATCCCCAAGATTAGGTCGTGAGGGCAGGTGGTGAGAACTGTAAAAAGTACTGGAACGAGATGGCCGGCAATGCCTCCTCGAGCAGTACACATTCCAGCGACGGCAACAGTGCTGCCATCGACGACACGTACGGCCCTAGAATTGGGAGGCGTGAGAACTTTTCTGAGTCGACGGCAAAGGTCAGCATTCATTATGGACATCTGGGCTCCAGTATCAATTAATGCGGTCAAAGGAATGTCGTCTATGTGCACTTCAACTAAGTTCTTGTTCGTAATTAGCGTCAACAGAGGATTTGGGCACAATGAAAATGATGCAGCACTACCTCCAGGCGCTGCATGGTCTAGTTTTCCGTCCGGGGGGCTCCAAAGATGGTCGGCGAGGAATGGCGGCGTGGTTGGGGCGACGGGGAACGACGACGCTGAGGTGACGGCGAACGAGCATACGAGCGGGTGTCAGGTGCATCAGATGTAGGGTACACACGACGGGGTGAAAAGCGGGGTGGGTCTACATATCGGCGAGGGGACGAAATTGAGCTCCAATTGGGCGGCGTCCAGGATGTGCGGCAGTAGCGGGATATATGACCAGCTCGGTGGCAGCGGAAGCAAATCGGCTTGTCGTCTGGGGTTCTCCATTCATCCGGATTGCGGGATCTTCATTTAAGGCAGGTGTCGATACGGGTCGTCGCCATCGGGACTGGTGGTCGGAAGTCAGGTCGGGAGACGGAGTAGGCGGACGGCAAACCTAGGTTGGCAATTTCTGGTCGCACTACCGCCTGGATAACTGAAATGGAGGTGCCGTCTAGTGGGCGCGGGTGATATGGCGCTGAAACTGGCGCTTCAAGTTCGCGACGAACAATACGCGTCACGCTGACATGGAAAGGGGGCGTGGGAGCGACGTCTGCGCAAGAGGATGTAGCGCAGCCGTGTTAGGCAGACGGGAAAACTGTTGCACGACGCGGCGACTTTTGGCCAACTCAAACCGGCGGCATTCATTAACAATGGCATCAATAGAAGATACATTGTTGTAGACGAGCAAATTAAACGCGTCGTCCGCGATCCCTTTGAGGATGTGGCCCACCTTGTCAGCCTCGGTCATCGTCTCATCTGCTTTTCGGCAAAGCGCAAGGACTTCCTGGATGTACGCAACATAGGATTCGGTTGCCGATTGGACACGGGCGGCAAGCTCTTTACGCGCGTTCTGTTTCTGACCTGATGGATTTCCAAAGAGCTCGCGAATGTTTGCCTTGAAAGCTTCCCAGCTGGAGATCTCGGCTTCGTTTGTGTCAAACCAGACACATGGTGTTCCCCCCAAGTAGAAGATGACGTTCGCGAGCATTACGGTAGGGTCCCAACCGTGGCTTCGGCTGACACGTTCATACATGTTCAGCCAGTCGTCGACGTCGACGCCTTCTTGGGCGGAGAATGTTCCGGCACCGGGCGTCTGGGCGTAGCACGTAGCGCTTCTGTAGCTGGCGACCAATCACTCGAGACATTGCGGCGAACATGGGCACCGGGCAGCCCGATGAGTTGGCCTTGCCGTCGTTGCAGACGATTGCGGCGTTGGTGATGGCCCGAGGCGCGCTTGACATGGTTCGGAAGCCGTAGGCCAGTCACATCGCTGCTGTGACGAACACAGGCGCCGGGCAGCGCGGTGACATGGACCTTCAGGCCTTCTAAGCTCGCCTGTCATCGGTGCTTGCGTCGAAACCTATGAAGGTGCGGACCGCTGCCAGGGACCACTGTGTCGTCCATGCGGCCTGATCACGCCCACATGGTCCGACTGCACAGCCCACGGCCCTAGCCAACTGCCCAGATCGAACACATGGCGATGGCCACCTGACCAACGTGGTCGTCTTCTTCCTCTTTTCTATACCTAACCTTTAGGTGGCAATAGCCGCCGAAACCGAAACCAGTTCACCACAATAACACCTTGGCTTGTGCTGTGGTACTTAGAATCTGAACATGATTAATCTTACGGAGTATTTTTCAGGCCATGTTATTTTCGGAGCGGTAGAGCGATCCTTGCCTCTCCATAGGCGCTGCCCTCGGCGTTGAACAGCAAGTTCTCTCCACTGGTTCTTGCGATGCACCGGACAGTCGCCATAGCCGGCCGTGTGTGCGTCGTGGAGGTTTCGCCACAATAGACGAATCCTTCGACGTCATCAGGCCTGAGTTCAATGGCTGCTGCTCAGTTTCGTTGCTTCCGTGGCTGCTGACAAACCTTGCAGAGGCTTCGGTTTCGACTAACTTGAGCGAGGGCAAGTCACCCTTGGCTCCTCCCATCGGGGGCATGTGGCTAGCCTCAGCATGCTAGGCGTTATCAGCATAACCGCCATAGCCCGTTCGTTGTAGTGGCCCTGATGCCCCACGTCCACGAAAGATATTCTGAGTGCCAATAACCAGGAAACGTGTTGCCTTGCTTAACGGAACATTAAGCTTTCTTTGAAGTTGAAAGTGATTACTCGTTTTTCTTTCTTCCAAGCTGGATAATCTCTGGAGTATGCACACTGACCGTCGTTGCAGTTAACGCAATTAAGATCATCATCTTTGCAATCTTCCGTACCGTGACCGACTGTGCTGCTCCTTCTGCAGGTTGGCTGCCCTCGGCAGCTCTGAATGCGTGGCCAAAAGTCGGACATATGCAGAAACGTCGAGCATTCAGATGCTAGGTCAGAGATTGAATTGGACATAACCTGGTTTAGACTTTCGAGCAAGCTAGTGAAACTGAAACGGACTATGAAATGCTTTGTTTGGATTTTGCTGTTCTTATTCTCATTGTTATGTGCTGTATGTGGATTACACCCTGGCCTTTTCAGCTGTGTAGAAATTCTTCGTTTAATGTCAGCAAGTCCTCGTGCATTAGTACATAATCACATTGCTGATCGACCGATGGGCACTCAAAGAATCTGGAGTTGTTACAAAAGTCTACGAGGTGTGCCAGTTGGAAGTACTGGTCTATGCCCTTGAGTTCAAGGAGCAGGTCTGTACACCCGCTTTCTGCTTTTTAAGCTGAACGAATTGTTTGCTTGGGACATTTAGCAAACAGAAACCGTTACATTCCTCTTCTATTGGTGTGGAGTTGTTCACAATGGACAATGTGGAATTTCTGGAAGTTTGTTTTTTTTCTGGTCAGGGTAGTCTTTCGTAGGTGCGTACCCTTTCCCGGGCACTATCGTGTGTGGAAAGGTTGGTGGACCCCACAGAAGACAATATATTCGGGAACAACACCTACCACCTAGCAAAGGGCTCAATACCGGGGCATGGCAGAATGTGTTGACAAATCTGCGCAACGCCACCTGTAGGCCATTTGTGTAACCCCAAATGGCACAACCAGGTTGGACATCCGCACAAGGTTAACCCTACCCATAGGAAAACTAAGTAAATTGAATATAGGAGAGGACCGGAGGGATGCAAAGTGCGAGGAAAGGGAATATGTGAGGGGAGAATGAGACAGGAAAAGGCGACTGACTGTTTTTCCCCATGCAGGTCTATCTGGACTCGTTGTTGGGATAGTTTGTGGGGCATAACTTCATAAATTTAAGAGCGCGAACCACACACACACCGAACCATATACATACATAAAGAAAATAAAAACCACTCAGCGCTCACTTGCAACTGTTTAATGCTTACACGAACGTCATTATTTATGCATGCGCAATAACAGGGTCGACATAGATGCCACAACATTATCACGCATATTGGACATTACAAAAACCATGCTCGTCTAAAATCCAGAAAGGAGTCTTCCGGAGGGTATAAAGAAATTTAAGTCTAGCTTACAGAACGGTGCTTTTTCTTTTAAATGAAAAAAAGGGCATCTAAGACTACATGCACCGTTCTTCTCGCGCACCTCCCCGAATCTGCGCCTCACGAGATTTTCTCTCATAACCACAAGATGCCACATGCGCTACCAAGTGCGCATACTTATCCTTATTTGTCCGAACCTTTACTGCATACTGCCGTCATCAATCGTTTGAGCCTCTTTCAGTTTCCCCAATGTGCACTTTAGCGGAGGAAAGAGCAATTGAATGGACAAATCCCTCGGAGCACTTCAGAAGGGCAGTACCATAGTTTTCCGCGCAGCCATTCCTCGCTTCCTTATGCGTGGGCATAGCTTCCCGAGTTTTTCGGGCAGTGAGGAATAATCAGCGGTACTTCTGTCTTGAGGGAGGCTGTGCTAGAGCTTGTGAATGTACGGAACCACTTGAAGCCTGTTCCTTGATGCCTCCTTTGGCAACGCGCATATCGGCCATTCTGAGGGTGCTTTCTACGTGAAGCCAGGGATAAATGGTGTGGGTTGCTTCTTGGGGGGAGATAAAGATCCAATCACCCGGTATCGTCTCCCTCAGCAACAATTTTCCCAGGTCCCGTCCAAGCCACTCAAGTCGTTACATGGGAAGGGGTCTAAACACCTCTCCCACCCCTTGACACGGGTTAATGGTGTCGCCGCACACAAAACACCTGCAGATCCAGACGACCCTTCGGGGTTTTGAGGAAGAGGGGTCACGGCGGCTTTGCGCTAGCACCATGAGCAAACATTTACCCCACTATATGGGCTGAATGTAACATTTCGGCAGTTCAAATATGTCATATTTCATGCATATTGGATTGCGACGACTAGCTTTCGTTGCTGAAGAGAAGCGGCTGGATTGGAGACAGTAACCCATGGCATGTAGACGGTGAACAATAAGTAGGTGACGTCATTTGGCGGGATGCAGGAGGCATAGCCTACAGCGGGTCGTGGTATGGATGATTAATGGCTTCTCACGGGCGAAGAGAGGCCGCGGTTCTGCGCACAGGTAATATCACGTTCAGCGTGACAGCTGCAGCCGTAGGCTAATCATTTTGTTTGGTTCTCAAGTATGACAAAGGTTCGACACGACGAATTTCATCCAGGTCACATGCCACGCAGTATAGTACAAACTGGTGAATTCACTGCGCATGAGATTGCAGTGATTACCCAGTCACGAACTCGGTGTATGCGATGGCGCTAGAACGGAGGTTGCTTGAATGCAGACCATGGATTAAGCCGAGAAGGCCAGCATTCCTAATTAGCACAGCTCACTGGTGGCTCACGAGTCAACGGAGGGTCTTATAGATTATGAGTGCTTTAGATACTGCGGCTCAGCAATGGCCATCAGGAATGGCTGTCCTGCAACTTCCTGACGCACAAACGCCTTCACGTCAGCAAATACCACAGATTCGTGGGAAATCGCAGTCAAACATGTAAAATGTTCCTCGTGGGAGGAGGATTAACCGTTCAACAAACATGCCTGCGTTGCTTTTCGAAACTTTGGCTTACCGCGAAGATTTCTCCCGCTGTCTGGAAATTTTTTGCATCGACCACGGCGGAGGCATCGTCCTGGATTTATTTTTGCAACGCCTTGAATTCTACCCGCCTGCAGTCGCTTGAACTCCTCTACACAGAACCGAGGCATCCGTGTTCTCGTTTGCGCAGCGACTGCGCCCGCAGCTTTCGTTTAGAAGATGGGCAAAGCACAGTTGCCTGGCAAATGTTGAACGTAGATCATGTGCTTCAATATTGTTGTAGCATAGGTTTGTTACAACCCCGATTTAGATAAGGGCTTATCTTAGTTTATCAGCATATGTATCTTCTCTGTTTGCGCTTAATTTTTGCATCCCAGCAGGGATTCAACGACGCCGGTCTCGTCAATACCTGTAGAGATCGCACTGTCTCTAAGGCGAGCTATGTAGGAGGACACGAGCAAAATTTAAAAGGACACAAAGATGAACGAGTGAGACAGGCCTGATTATGCATTAAAAAAACCTGCTCAGTGATCCCTTATTCGCGTCTTTTCCGTAGGAGAAATAAGAAACACACATGCGCCTTTCTTTAAGAGCACGAAGAAAGGTGAAGCAATATAGACCGTGCTTCTGACTGCATCACGTCTTGAAAGAACAGCAAGCGATTGCAATCTGTATTTCGTAACCAAACCCTAATTTTGTGGTGCCTACCATGACCTAGCAGTTGGCTCAAATGTTCTAGGAGCCTCCGCAAGTTAAATGAACGGTTTCATGACTGCCTTCAGAAAGTGCTCCAGGGCGCCTTTATATTGTGAAAACCGGGATCTCTCGAAAAGTTGAAATTAAAAATTTGTTTAAAATAATTATAAGCGTGAGGTTTCACGTGCGAAACCCACTCATAATTTTCATACGAGTATAGTGTAGTGTCCAGAGAAATCTTGACAATCTGGGGTTCTTTAACCTCCACCTAGGCGAAAGTTCATGGATGTGTTCTACATTTCGGCCCATCAAAATGCGACCACCGCGGACAGGGTTCGCTGCCGCGACGTAGACTTTCCAAAGGCAATGTCTAGGCAAAACCGAATCTGCGTGGGCGGTTGTTGGCAACGCAAGCCGCTGACGATGTTCGGTTATCTGGGTAAGCTGGCACTGTCATTATCTTGGCACGAGGTTGCCTGCAATCGCTAGTATGCACCGAAAATTCGTCGTCAGTGTAGTCGAGACAAGTGTTGACCTAGAGACCCGCTTTCCCCAATATTAGGCGGCGGTAAGGTCGCAAGAGTGGCCAAATGACAAATGGGCTACTGCTCTCCGCATTTTCGCGTTGGGCGAAGCCTTAAATGCTTCATCACTTGCCTGCAGAAGGTTCTTGAGACAAAAAAAGAGCGCGGTTAATGCAACAGTCTCGCATGCTCTCTCTTTACGTAGCAAGGATACAGTACAAAGATTTCTGGAATGTAAATACAGATTGTGAAACAGATCAGACTTATTTTCGTTTTTCCCCTAAGGATAATAGTACGGATTCGTTAAATGCCACAGAACATTTTTAATGTGAGCACGGCTTCTGAAAAGCAAAGACAGTGCCACACGCTAGTATGATCACGAGCGTGAAAAGAATGAAGCCGCTCTATCGCCCATTCTTTTGGTTTTCTTTTCAGTGATGCACTGGCCCTTTACGACTCAAAGCGTAATGCCTTGAATCGATGGAGTTCTTCCTCCTGGGTACCCGATATTAGGCGTGGGTACCCAATGCCACCTCTAATCGCCACGAGCGATCACAATGAACTCTTCGCTTGTGTACGAAGAAGCTTAATGAGGGTGCGCTATGTACTAGTAGGACATTAATGTACGTCTTTTAAGTGAAGGTGACGCTGCCATTCAAGAAGACGAGATGACGGACATTTGATGACTCGTGTATAAAGCCCCTTTATGGTGGGTTCATTCGTAGTCCGTTCACGGCAGAAGCCAGCGCCACGGAGAAGGCACTTGCTTCAACTCTGAGGCTAGTATAACTGGCGCGTGAATGCTTCTTCAGGTGCCATCGACCGTGGAAAAACGACGATCGATTCAGGTCTTTGCACGAGATTAGTCGTAGAGTAGTCCGCCGTGACGTGCGACTCCTGTATGAGGCTCAGGAGCGTTCAGTCAACTTCGTCAACGCCATAGCACCTGACGAAATTCACCGTGCTCTAGAGAAACCTCCCTATGGAAGCCCACTTCAGGCCACTTCGTCGCTCATGACATTTCACACTTCAGTTTATCTTTGACGCGCGCCTTACGCTGACGTCTTGAGAGGCACCGATCTGTGAACACTGACACCTCAAATGCTGAGTGAATGCCATCGGCAACATGTGAAAACCCGTTCCGTCATGTAACAGCATTGTTCCTGCCGCCACACCATATGGTACGCTTTAGTCGGCGGAAGCAGTTCCCTTGTTTTGGGAAGCCCGACTGGCTGCGCGTAAGTCGGGCAATCGGCGAATGCCTTGCCGACGACACTGTGCTATAGCTGAGATAAGGCGGACCATGCTGTCTAGATTATCGATGACTTGTACTGCTAATTCAAGCCAGCCCCACTTCAGAGATGATGGTCAGCAGAAATTGCAGATTACAGTGCTCGGGAGCGTGTACCACCATCATCAAAGGAGCAGTCGCGGTAACTATAACTGCCACGATGTGCAGGAGGTCCGAGTAAAACTTCGCTATGGCTCCCACGGGCTCTCGCCAGGAAAACTGATGTCCGCTGATCATTCTAGGCGGAGCCTGTGACACTTGACGGCCCAACACCACCAATCTCGCAGCGCGGCTTCAGACCGACGGAGACTCGCCGACTGTTGCATCACAGCCCGGAGACATCGTTCGAATAAAAAAACACATCTCCCTCTCCCGGCAACCGTGGTGGGATGCGAAAGCATCGCGGGTGTGCGCACCGAGTTTCCGCTTTGTTTCACTTGACAACACAACCCAATGAAAGTTAGAGAGAACGCGGCGGTGGCGCTGTCGCTGCAACTAGACCCGACGTTAACGTTGTTCATGGCGTTTCGCACATGGTTGCACAGACAGAAAATGAGGGAAGCACAGCAAACGCGGGCTCTATACTTCACCGTGACGCTCGCGCCGCCTACCGGCGTACCCTTAGAGAGAGAGGGAGAGAGTGAGAGAGAGAGTTATATGCAATGATTTTCTGAGCCGCACCTGTTGTGGAGACGGGGAGATGGGAGGAGGAGAGCGCACACCTGCGTAGGAGAATGAAGGAGAGTTGCGCATGCGCCGCATGGGTGCGGACGCTGCAGAACGGACACTACCCCGAGCAAAACATGCTCTCACATCTAAAACATTCCTGAGCTCGTTGATGGCTGAGACGTAGCTGCATTAGCGGGCGCTCGCGCTGTCTACCCGATTATTAGCGGAAATTGGGCAAGCCTTGTTAAGAAAGTAGTTCATCCGTGGAGCGGTACACGAATGCACAAAGTCGGCTGGTATGTTAAACATTTTAGGGCGCCCACTGCTAGGGCCCAAATTCAAAAGTCCAACTCACTGTCAGTGTTTTCGCTAATTATACTTGCAATCAACTTTCCCGAGAATATGCCGCAATCATTGACAGCACAACAAAAAGAAAACCCAGAATGCCGGCGCGAGAATGGCACGGCCGTAGTCGTCTTTTCGCTATTATTCGTGCAAGACCTTGACACTATCAGCGTCGTGACATTTCTGAAAGACGGAATCTGGAAGAGTTTATATTTAAATGAACACATCGTGGAGGGTACCTTACAGTCTGGCAATGAACGCCAAACAACCCATACATAAAATACTGTGGACATATTTCCGAGAAAAATGTTCCGCGCGCTCCAGAGAGCGGCGTGAAGCATCTTTTAACCGAGAAAAAAATTACAGCATATCCACGGAGTGAATGATGATGAGTGGGCGAAGCTCGGGAGGCTCATCGTAGATCGTGCCGAGATCCGGATTAATTTAGTTAACGCGCACGCTTCGAATCCTCATGGTTCAACTATGCACAAGTGAAGTCTCCCACCGGCACTTCATTGCAAGATCCGTGCATATATATATATATATATATATATATATATATATATATATATATATATATATGGGTGGCCGGTGAAGGCTTCTCCAACGCGAGCAGTCGGTATTTCTCAATCAAGAAACTCGCTAGGAGACGCTGCCTGCGCCAACGTTGTCTCTCGCTGGTGAGGGCGCGTTCTCCTTCTTTGCGAGCTGGTAAGCGTTCCTCTAAGAAAGAGCGTTTCCATAGCCAACGCGCGCCTTTCGCTCTCTCTCTGTCTCTCTCTCTCTCTCTCTCACAAGACAGCAGAGGCACGCGCCGGGAGGCACGCGCTGGGAGAGAGAGAGAGAGAGAGAGAGAGGCACGCGCCGAGGGCGAGCGCGTGCCTCCCGACACGCGGGTTACGCCTGACGACTGACGCCTGACGCGTGACGCGGGACAAGGTTAGACTAAGAGGAGCTTCACCCCTAAAATCCTCCCCGCCTTCCTTCCACGTTTCTCAACAAGTGAACCATCTATGAGCCGCAGCTCTAATGGGAATGGAAAGCGCAAATTTACTACGCAGTGTCATTGAACACTGCGATTGAATCCCATTAAAACGAAATGTCTCGGATCATTATGTTGAAGAATTTTTCAATGTCTTGGGTGGAGCTGAACAGAAAGGAGCTCATGAAGATGCTTTGCTGGACGAGATGTTTCACTGTCTGAAAAGAATTTATGAGCGCGAAAAACATGACAGAAAAGAATACAGGACGACGACACGAACGCTCAGTACCAGCGCGTTCTATTACTGAAAACACTTTGAATTATAAAGCTCAGTACACCAGATAAGCACCTTCGCGGACATCACCACGAGTGAGCCTTGGAAGACGTTCAGCAACGACTACACTCTACAAACTGGTACTCATTCCGCAGCAAACACACTGCCGTTTGGCTAACACAATCTGTGAATTTCTATTTTGTCTGGAAAGCATCCAAAATCTCGCGTGCTACGGTATCTGTACTGCGGCCCGGTATCTTCAACTCGGGGAACGAAAGGAACAGATTCGCACTCCGTGCAGTGAGCAGGAAGAACCCCGCGCCGATCATTTGTGAGCGACAGCTCATGCTCGCGCGACGGGCTGTTAACGCACCGGCTTGTTTTTCCGATATAGGACTTGGCGCCGCTCAGGGGCAACTCGTACACTACCACCTCCGTGGAGTCTTTGTAGCGCCAGGTGTTCTTCTTTCCACACGACGCGCTCTTCTTTGCCTCACTAAGCTGTGCGCGCACACAGATGTGACAGCTAGCGCGGCGCTCTTCTGCTGTTCTTTCTGCGTGCAGAAAGGAGACAGCCATAAGGCCGAGGTGCTACCGTAAATCCACAATGTGACGCAAAGACAGAATGGTGCCTACCATCATATCATCGCCGCGAGTGTGGTCGAAGGTGTGTGCACGCATAGCTGGTGAGTCAAAGAAGAGCGCATCGGGAGGGAAAAAGCGCACCTTGTAATACACATATCACAGGTCCTGCACGGCCCTGAAAAATTGCACATATCATAGTACGGCACCTCAGATCATCTCAATCTCTACAATGTATAGGCAGGTGAGCATTCGCACATTTATGCACCTTGCTATGCTCCTTTATCCTATCATTGACACATCTTTCGTATGGCCAATGTACGCCCGGCCGCGAGACAAGGATATTCTATGCACGACATGCGTGCCCAGGGGCAATGTTCACTAGTGTGGCTTATTTTATAACCCTCTTACTCTTAAGTTTTCTTGAACAGTTCCTTCTTGTACATGACGCCGTGGCATTTCAGGACGCTTGTGGAATGTCAGTGCTAGGGTTTTAGGACTTCTTGGCTTTATACGTACCATCCAGGTACGTGAATTGAAATGGTAACATTCGCATCTTTGCAGCAAGGTATTTGCGTTGGTTCTGCTACTCCACCTGTATTAGTAATATCTTGATGACAGACTTAGATTTAGCTCTCGAAAATATTGAGATTTGTGGACTATTATGTCGTCGTCATCAACTCTGATGCCGACGTATTTGAAGGCCTTGTAGAATTCGTCATTTGAAGCTCTTTCACAGCCTTTAGGACTAAAACACGAAAGGCCCAATGGAGACACTCAAGTTTCTTGACCCTAGCATGAAGTTCCATGTGTGCTGATTTGATTGGTATTGGTGTATTTCCACCACAAGCCGTACGTAATAACACATTACAAATTGGTATATTTGTGACAGCAGAAAAGTGTGCCGGTTTTGGTGAGGATAGCAGTGTAAAAGCAGCACTATGTGCTCCTTGCCTAGCCCTGTCCCAACCCCTCCCAGCACAAGGGCAGCAAATGTCGTACAGAAGCAGTTCTAGGTAATAAAAGTTTGGTCACAAAGAGCCGAAAACCATTGCTGCCCCATTAGCGCCCACACAAAAGGAGCAAGACGTCTGTTGCACGTGTGTGCCTTCTTAATTCTTTAAAGATATCGTTCTTTGACCTAAGGCAGAAAAGCTTCTGCAAGCAGGGTTCACGGCTGCTGGCAGTAGGCTACTCTGTACCACTCGTTGCGGCTGTCGCTGAATTGCTGAGCACATTTGGATATAATAAATCATCCACGGTAATGATGAAAAGTCTCTGCAGCAGCAGCGAACAACTGCGGTTATTTCGCACATTTATCACGTAGTGCATAATCTGAAGAAGGCTTTGCGCTAAATATCAAAACTGTACCAAAACGAGTACCAAACCAAACGAAACCGCAAGTACTGTATGGCGGTGCACACGCCGGGTATTTCAGACCACTCGTATGAATCACGTAACATTACGTATCTTGAAACGACATATTTGCCATTCACAACAACGCCGACACGGGTTTCAAGGGAAAATAAATCGCAACTGCTGCGTCGCAATACGCGCGTCTCGTACTTCATACCATTTGTTAAAAGCCACGTGACATCAGGTGTATAGAAAAGGCGTCTTTAGAATTGAGAGCTATGCCGGCATGTGTGTCAAACGAAAGGAAATCGCCAGCGCTGCGTGCTGACCTACAGCCCGCATCTTAGACACCATGCCTCAGAATAAAGTGACAGCACGTATCGTGTATTTGCCGATTTTTCATTAGTGAATAATAGCTAAGCACCTCAGCGGGCCCAGCGGAGGCGCGGGAGGGTGGCATAGCGCAAGACAAAAGGAAGAGGAATAGCTGAGAGACGCCCCGCTTGTATTAGTGGAGCGAATTGCTGCGTCAGTTGATGAACAAGGTTCAACTTATTGTTGATCGAGCAGAGGCTTCGCGCGCCCAATAAAATTGAAACTGCAGCGAAAAGGACACTGAAAAAGGCATTTTTTATTATATCACAGGTGTTATAAGGAAACACATCTTCGTTTTTGTTAAGTGACATGAAGACATGCCGCCGCCGATTGTGTCGGGGCTGCTATCTTAGGAAAACGATCGCGCGTCAACCTGCTGCGCATGCTTCGCTGAGGACAAGATGTGAGCGGGCAAGGGGCTTGCTCCGTGAAGAGTTGGCTGTCCCAGCGTGCCGCACATGCGTAGCTGGCGTCTCCACGCGTTCACTGGGCCCGCTGGCCTGCTGAGCCGCTTAACTATTTTTCTCTATTCACATCTAGGCCAACAGCAGTAACAAAAAGGAAATCGCGCGAATGCTCGAAGGCAGCGCACTACTAATAATACTACTACTGGCACTAGTAGTAGTAGTAGTAGTAGTAGTAGTAGTAGTAATCCTCCCAGCCAATACCCAACCCTTGATTTCATAGTGAAGCTGTTTAGAGAGCAACAATATCTGTCGCCGTTACATTCTTGACAATCCATGTCGAACGTTCACTTGTGTTGGCCCAGCACACACCACCTACCCTGGACACTCGCTTGCCTCCGCCCGCTGCTGTAAGATAGCGAATATTTCATGGCAGTTAAGGAAACAATGATATTTTAGCTTTTCCCTGTTCTAGCAACACGTCACCGATAAAGCATATACTGAGCCAGTACCAAGAAACTTTAAGCTTCATTGTTGGTTCTGGAGGCGAAGCCTGCGCCATGCGCCAAGCAGAGGGGATGACTGACAGACTTACCAGCTTGCGTTTCAACGCATTGCATGTGCAGGACACCGTTTCTCGCTCCTCGCCCTGACTGCAATGCCTTGCGATACACACTCAACCTTCAATGTCACAGACCGAGATCGTTTGCCGAAAGCAATGCCTTCGTTCCATGGCGTGGAAAGCACTGCTGCCTCACATGACCAGTTCACCCGCGCTGGTAGAATACTGCTTCCGCAACTCTGTGGTGGGCAGTTTACTATATGTCAAATTCACGCATTTCCCCACAGAGGGAGCAGGAGTACCCGTTGCGTGAGCGACCGTCACAGATGGTTTGAGGACCTGTTTGTACCATGCAGATCAGGGTGGGTGCCTGTCAGTGTCTGCCTGTTCCGGCAAACGCGATATGGCGCGGAAAAGACACGATAAAGATCGTCGCATGATAACACGCTTGTTGGCCGTCCGTTATGCCGCTTGTGATATACCGATTGCGAAAACAAGTCTTCTTTTTAGAAGCGATGATCGAAACTCTATCGAGCGGTTGAGGTTCATGGTGCGTGCTTGCATTCTAACCTACAAGATATCCGCCATGTTGTACAGACCAACGTTTTGAGGAAGGAAAAGGAGGAGATCACACATGCCATAGCAAAGGATGCATTTTCATGTACTACAAGCCTAAGACTTATTATTGCTGTTTTCAGGCGTGATATGCTTTCAGCATCCATAGTTATGGCTAATGGCCCGCAATTTATTTCGAAAAAGTTTAAGCATTCGTCCATATGAATGAGGCACTACCCAACACTTTTCCAAGTAATGCCCGCCGATAAAGGGGCTCATAGAATGGGTTAATTGATCATTGTTCTCGTACAGTACCGGTTGACTCGGGAGTGCCCCAAGGCTCCGTGCTTGGGCCTCTCCTCTTTTTGTTGTTTATAAATGACATATATGATATGCCTGTAAAAGTCAATTTATATGCGGATGACTGCATTCTATACTCGGAAGTTGAAAACCATACCGACCAAATTCATTTAAACGACGCATTTCAAAAGGTCATTCGTTTGTGTGATAAATGGCAGATGTCAGTTAATTTTAAAAAGACCGTTTTCATGAAAATTTCCCACAAACGTACCCCTCTTCATTTTGCATATTCAGCCAATAATGTTTTTTTGCAGGAGGTGCAACACTACAAGTACCTTGGTCTTTGGATTTCTAATGACCTAAACTGGACGAGACATATCAATACTGTAATAAGCTCGTGCAATTACAAGCTATATTATCTTAGACGAGCTCTCAAGCTTTCGACTTCCGCCGTTCGCCTTATTGCTTTTAATGCAATTGTTCAACCTTCTTTAGATTATGCTTCCATAATCTGGTACCCTCACACTAGAAAAAATATTAGCGAAATGGAAAAAATTCAAAAGAGAGCTCTTAGATTGATTTATAACAGTTTCGGCCGTACCTCAATAACACGTTTATTATCAAAAGCCAATCTTCCAACACCTACACAAAGGAATAAAGTATTAAGATTGAAATTTTTCTTTCAGTTAGTTAAAGGTTATTATAAGTTAGAATATCACACATACTTCATTTCTCCACGGGATATGCCACAAGACAGAGGCATACCCTTACAATAACCCCATTCTCCACCCGTAATAACACCTTCAAATATTCGTTTTTTTCCTAGGACAATCACCGAATGGAATAACCTTAGTAATGAAGTTGTTTCCCAGTCTTCCTTGAATCTTTTTGCTGCGCAGCTCCAGCAGTGAGTCTCTGAATCGTATTACATTTGATCCTGCTTTTTATTTCTATCACTGTAGCGATTCCGTAATCAACTTCAATGTAGCGCTGATTTCATTATATGCCCTCATGCCTGTTCATTGCAAACCATTGTCTTTTTGTGTACATACCTTACCTGTTTTATATTTACTTGTTTGCCGATTTGTAAACTTAGCAAATGTGTATCTACCCTGCGAAAGCCCTATGTTAAGGTTGCAGTATTCATAGATAAATAAATAAATAAATAAATAAATAATTCTGTTCAGAAAGAAAAAAAATACAAGTACACAAAACAGCAAAGCAAAGATACCTAGACTGGCACCACTGGGTTTGCTGGGTTCCGCAGAAAACTATTCAAGCCACTACCGGTAATTCACCAGCTATGTTAGTTTACGTCAGCCAACCACGGTTAATCACAAGCATTACCATGGTTAACATGTCTTCATGAACTTAGAATGCGCTACTAAAGCTTCCAAAAGAAAAGCAAATCTAGATGGCCATGAAAAGATGAGAGGAACATGAGAGGGGCTCCAAACAACAGATACTTTAATACTAAATGCCATTGTGTCTGAAGACGAAAGCACATAACAGCTGCATCTTACCGGCTCACCTACGGGGCACAAACTTGGAGGCTAAGAGGGTTCAGCTGAAATTGAGGACGACGCAGCGAGCTGTGGAAACAAAGATGGTAGGTATAACCTTAAGGGACAAGAAGAGAGCGGAGTGGGTTAGGGAACAGACGCGTGCTAGGGACACATTAATAGAAATTAAGAAGAAATGGGCGTGGGCGTGCCATGTACGTAATGCGAAGACAAGACAGCCGTTGCTCATTTGGGGTAAGAGAGTGGATTCACACAGAAGGCACGCGTAGGAGGGGGCCGCAGAAAGTTAGTTGGGCAGAGGAGATCAGGAATTTTGCGGGGATGAATTGGGCCCAATTAGCACAGGACAGGGATAATTAAAGATCCATGGCAGAGGCCTTTGCCCTGCAGTGGGCGTTGTTGCGTCCGGGACTACGGAGATGGAGCGGCGCCACCAGAGACTCGTTAACGCAGGTGTCGTTAGAGATACGAGTCGAACGTGTCGAGTGCCGGTAACGATTTCCTCATTACCTCTGGCCGGAAGACGTCGAGGTGTGTCACCGGAAGACGTCCAGATGCGCCATCGTATGGTCCGGCTGCGTACGTGTGACCTCGGCCACATTCGAAGAAAAAGGGGGAGGTCCACAACCTTCTTCCCCTTCGGACCTTCAACCTCCGATTGGAAGAAGAAGCGTCGACTGGGCCCTCCCAAGAAGGCGTTGCCGGACGACGCTGGTTATTTAATCCACGAGAGAGAGGATTCGAGAGAGGATTCGATAGAGGATTCGATTGAGATTCGGCCATCACCTTCAAACCATGTAAATAAATGTAGATATTCTCTTCTCAAACCAACTCCTCGTACTCTTCCCTCCTGCCCCGTGGACTCCTGGCCTGAAGGCGACACGAGTCCACGACAAATGGTGGCAGCGATAAACCGCGACAAGCGGTGGCAGCGGTGAGGTCGCAACAACTGGTGGCAGCGGTGGGATCGCAACAACTGGCTGGCAAGCGGTGGGATATGAACCACGACGACGGATGGCGAGCGGCGTGATGAACCGGAGGCTCCATGGAGAAAGGACCGGCCGAAAGCCCTAGGAACTGGAAGACGGCGGGATCCTCGTAGCGTACCACGACTGCACGGTGTTGGGTGAGTGCCTGGCTTTGTGCTTGAGAGTCATCGAGTCTTTTAGCCTAGGACCGTTAAAAGCTCGATCGTACAACTGCCTAGAATTGTGGTAGTGCGTATCTCAGCAGAAAGCAGCTTTCAAAGGGATGTTAACAAGCTGCTGAAGGCCACCCATATACGTTTGTGGATAAGTGCAGAATTATTGGTAGTGGATGTGAGGAAGTGAAAAGGGAGCTTGAGATTGGTTATTGATGTTGTTGAAAGGATAGGTGCAGAGGAGGAAGAGTTACGTAGGTTGGGAGTTGATTGAGGGATTAAGAAAGTGTTTAAGAAATTCAAAAAGGTAGACAAGGATTAGGTCACTTGGTGCTGTTTGTGTGGGCTTTCGTTAATTTCGTGGAGTTTACCAGGCTTCAATTTCTCTGGAACCAGAATTGAAACGCTGGTGGGGTTAATTTCTCCATTTTTGCGAAAGCAGTGTCAAAGTTTAAAGCAGTCACCATGGATTTGACGAGTTTGACGAAAGCTAGCCTGTTGATGCTGTGTGAGGAGTTTGATTTAGACGTGGATGAGAGCTTGCCTGAATCGGAAATTCGAAACATAATAGTAGAAAGTGGTAGCGATCCGGAGGACATTGAATATTTCGGGACCTTAATTCTAATTAATCAGGAAAGAGAAATGAAGGAAAGAATTGAGGACGAAAGGCGCAGGCAGGAGCTGAAATATTTGAACGATGAAATTGAAAGGCTAGATCGTGAACGGAAGGCAATGCAGAGAGATAATCAGGTATCTGCGGAAGTAGCGCACGAAAGGTGCGGATTGGTAGCGTGTGCGGTGGAGGTCAGAGCCGATGAAAGGGCTAGCGCACGTGAGAGTAGCAACGCGTTGACAAGCGAAGTGAACGTTGCTGATGAACATGCCGCAGTGAGAGTGGATTCCACTGAAGGCCGAAAAAAACGCGACGAAGTATCGTGCCAATGGGATGAAAGAGAAGCACCTAGAGAGGTTGCGGACGATTTGGCACGAATACAAAATGCGGACGTCGTGACGGTGTATCTTGCATGTGATGTCCAAGGTGATTTCGACACGTCATGCAAGAACACCAGTGAAAGGCCAGGAGAGCGCAGTGAAGCGCAATGTGAGCAGGAGGTTGTACAGGTGCATGAAAAGGAAGCGAAGGGCTCCGAAATGCGCAGAAAGAAGCGGCATAGGCCGAAAAGGCGCCGCAGTGAGAGGAATGCCACACTGAGCGTGGATGGTTTCCAGACGGACTTCAATCGAAGAAGCACAAAAATGAGAAAGGTGTGGTTGTCATCGAAGGCTAATCGGCGCGGAACACGTACGAGCCGCCGAACGAAGAGGGGAGGAAAAGAGCACTCTGCGCGAGCGCGGTCCGAGGGCCGGTTGCAGTTATCTTCCCGTCCTCTTCACGGTGTAGAATTGTCGCGGCGGGTGTGCAAGGTCAGGGGTCGCCGCGAAGTCGCCGAACAATGCGACCACAGTAGCGCAGGCAAGGCGATGGCGAGGATAGTGGCGCAGCGCGGAGAGTCGAACAGGTGTCTCGCGTTTCGCGTTTCCTGTCCAAGAGAAGTGTTCAATGAACGACCACCGCGAGTACGTCTCAAAAATGGGAGACAGACGAGGTTTTTCAGTGGATGACTTGTTTGGAAGACACTTTTGTTTGTTTGTTTATTTTAGCCTTGCGAAGTGGTTTCTTTATCTCCGCGTGTAGCTTGAGATTTGTTTTGTAGCTTTCTTGTAGATGTTAGATTGAATTTCGTGAACTGTAACTTTTGTTGAGATGATAGTGAGTGTGAAGGCGAAGTCGATAGTGAGAAGGCGAGTTGTTTGTTGAAGGGTTACAGTCATGTATGAGACTGAATGGTCTGCGATGTGTTTAAGAGATTGAGTTTGAAGAATCGTATGACCGCAAATGTTTTGAAGGAGTAGTGTTTGAATTGCGCGTCATTCAGGTCGAATGCAAGGAATCGAGTTACGGTTTGTACAAAGAGTATGTAAACCGCGGAAATGTTTGAGGTTATTTTGTAGCATGAGTAAGTCATAAGCAATGGTATTGTTGTGAGTTTTCTAGAGAGTAATGCTGGCGAGAGTTTTGTTTGTTGCTTTAAACTCATAGGTACTGTGTGGACGCTGGCAAAGAATCAGGTTATTGTTTGTTCAACAAGTGCGTAAATAGTGGCAATGTTTTAAGTTCACAAGAGTGATTAATAAGCATGGATATTGTTATTGAGTTTTGCGCATAACTTTGGAGAGTTTTGTTTTCTGTTTATTGCTTTGAAGGCATGTGCAGTGTGTGGACAAGAGCAAGGTTATTTTATATAGTGTGTGAAGTGTAAGAATTGTGACCGCAAAGTCAGAGCTAGTTTTGCAGTACATTCGCGGAGTGGAAGTTTATGTAGCACTAGGACGTGCGAAAGCGGATGTTGAATATTATTAGTGTTCCTGTCGTTATGCTGCATAGGCTTGTAATTGTTTGTGTAGAGCACATTTGCAAATTTAGCTCTTGCTCTAATGCAGCTCGACAGTTTTCTTTCGTCTGCTCGCGGGAACATGATGGCTCACTTTGACGGCACAAAATTTTGGGAACGAAAGGTCGGGGTCATATGTGAGGCATGTACTGGTTCAGAAATGTGGAGCCTGGTGGATTTGCGGCAGATTGCGATAGCTCACACATGTAGTTCATCGAGTGGAAATGATAACTGATGTAAACTGTAAGCACAAATTAATTCAGGGATAGAAATTGGGAGCTTCAGCGAATGTTTACAACTGTTTTGAGGGCTGCTTTCATTTAATTTGGGAAACGTAAGGCAGATTGGTTTATGTATTTTGGACTCGATGGCTCCTAGTGCCAGCAGGGCACTTCCCGTGCCTGTAGTTGTGCGTGTGCGCATGTGTTTACGTGTGTGCCCAGGACGAGAGCCAGCAAGGCATGTGTGAGAACCCCACATCGGAGCTTTCGTCGTCAACAGTGGCCCACGGAGAGCTCATCGAACCCCGACACTTCGGCCGACCTGGTATGCTGGTCACCCTCAGGTCGGGTCTCCCGCCGGCGGACGGAGCTGTTGCGTCCGGGACTACGGAGATGGAGCGGCGCCACCAGAGACTCGTTAACGCAGGTGTCGTTAGAGATACGAGTCGAACGTGTCGAGTGCCGGTAACGATTTCCTCATTACCTCTGGCCGGAAGACGTCGAGGTGTGTCACCGGAAGACGTCCAGATGCGCCATCGTATGGTCCGGCTGCGTACGTGTGACCTCGGCCACATTCGAAGAAAAAGGGGGAGGTCCACAACCTTCTTCCCCTTCGGACCTTCAACCTCCGATTGGAAGAAGAAGCGTCGACTGGGCCCTCCCAAGAAGGCGTTGCCGGACGACGCTGGTTATTTAATCCACGAGAGAGAGGATTCGAGAGAGGATTCGATAGAGGATTCGATTGAGATTCGGCCATCACCTTCAAACCATGTAAATAAATGTAGATATTCTCTTCTCAAACCAACTCCTCGTACTCTTCCCTCCTGCCCCGTGGACTCCTGGCCTGAAGGCGACACGAGTCCACGACAAATGGTGGCAGCGATAAACCGCGACAAGCGGTGGCAGCGGTGAGGTCGCAACAGCGTAGACAGGCTGATAATGATGACATCCTTAACACGCGTTTTTCCCTGACCCACTCTGCTCTCTTCTTGTCTCTTAATTTTACGCCTACCATTTCTGGTGCTATTGCTCGATAAGCCGTCCTCAGTTTACGGTGCAGCTCTCCGCCGGCGCCCCCGCGGCACGTGCACGACACCACAACCTACACCTTTACCAAATTTCTACGACCATTCCGGAGGTAAGCATTCGTGAGCAGGAAAACAGAGCAGCGAGATGCAGCACAGCCGATTAACCATGAAAGTCAGGTTCCTAACTCGTCGTTGTTCCTGTATGCCCCACTGGCCAAAATCTCTGTCATTTAAAAGACATTTTATTTATTTTTGCCTACTTATCGGAGCCAAATCATCACTTCAGCCACATCATCACTCTTTCAGTAAAATATGATGTGCTTTTTGAAAAAAATACGTGTGATTTGACTGCACGCCGCTGACGTCCATCGCAGTTTCTAATCAATGAACAACGGCGTCACTGCTGCGAGAAAAGAAGCATCGTACGGCAATAGCTGCCCTTTATGTGTGAAGTGAACACCGCGAACGTGGAACGTGGGCTGCTACTTCGCAGCCCATTTTCGGTAATCTTTTACTATCTCTACAAAAGTAGTGCTCGGGGACTATGTTGATTGAGTGTACGGTGTAGTGGTTCCAGGTAGTCGGTAGATTCTTGATCATAAGAACATTTCGGTTTGCGAACAAACAAATATATTCAGTAGGTTCTTATGAGAGAATTAAGAGCGCATTCCACAGCTTTTTCTAAGTTGTACGTTACGTCGCTTTATTTTTGGGACGGTGGAATTTCCTGCAGTGAGCGGAACTGTTGCATTTGCCGGCTGATGAGAGTTGCGCACTGCTGAGCTCCTTGCCCACGCACGAATTCTTGATGGTTTCCTTCCACTATGCTCACCTCGACTTTCCCTTGGCAACACTGCGAATACAGATGCAACGTAAGGAGTTAGTTCCTTGTGCCATATTTAAATGCGATTTAGCTGCTAGCATATACAAAGTATTTTATCTGTGTATTAGAACCACCATAGACGATTTAGCTTCCTTCTCAAGTCATCCGCCAGAAATAATAAAACGCTTCTTAGGTCCGTTCCTTAGAAAGCATGAACAGAGAATCGTTGCTGAAAACTGAAGCAGTCGGAACTCGCTGATCTAGCAAACTGCGCAGCCGTCACGGCAGAAGTGAAGAACGTCGGCTGCGCAGTTTGCTACAAGAACAACACAGCTTGATGTATTAAAATGTCCCAATTTTAAGGAAACACGAACATAGCATAAGCCGGAACGAGAACAATGCTAGCTTCCAACTAAATTTCCTTCGTCAAAACGCACGGAAGCTTGACAGCCTGTGACATTATTAACAGAACAACCAGGAATTCATAACACACGTTAAACGTGAAAAAAGCGTTATAGTAACATGAGCAAAAACATCACACTCAGCCACACCCAACTTCCAAGCGCAAGCAAGAGAGAATGTAAGTCTTATGATTGCAATAAGAGGCATTCTAAATTTTGTTCGCCGCAGTGGATACGGGGAGAACTGGCTGTGCAGGCAGCGCTGCAGAAGTGTTGCTAAAGAGCGCCCGCTACCAAGGTCTCCTTTGCTTTGAATAGGCGTGTGGTCGCGCTACATCGCAACGAAACGACATGGAGTCGCCGGTATCGCTTTTTCTTGAGCTTGGGATTTGTTAGTCAAATATCAGGCGTGTAGTTCTTCCGGCCACTTACTCTTTGAAATGTCAACGAGCTGTTTTACGTAACGTTTGCTCACGACTTGTACGAGAATGAAGGAAAATTTCCGACAAGGTGCAACTAGCAGAGGGCACCCAACTTCACGCGCTCGTCAAATCTTGCGAGGTATGTTCGCAGAATTAGCGACGATCGGTGGACATAGTGGTGTAATGGGCGGCATGAAAAGACGCAAGTTAAGTTAGCTTGCCTCTCGGCTGTGCTCTTCCGCGAATACCTGCAGATCACCTGCTTCAGTGTGTAGCTCACCTCTATCCTCGGACATCGTTTCCGCGAATGCCCACGGCCACCTACCTAGCATGCCACAGGGACACCAACCATTGTCGTGACGCGGACTTACTGGTAAGACTTCGTCTGATCGTGGCGCCGCCATAGGGCGTTCTTTTGTTTAGGAGTGAGTAGGCCGAAAAGCGGAAATTATCCCAATGTTATTGACGTAACTTGGTGCCGCCTATTGTTTGTTTTGTGTATGTGTTACATCGTGTATGTGTTACATTTGTGTATGTGTTACTCGGCTATGCTTAGTGCGCATTAAAGCGGATGGCGGAGGGGAAGGTAGAACTGCTAAATTTAAAGATTGTTGTAATTTGCTGTCAGGAATTTGGGGTGGAGCACCGAAGCTGTTAAAACTTGGCCCTTTCTCTTTGGGGGAGAGGTTGCAAAGGATAGCTCAAGATGTGACTTCTAGTTATAGTACTGGTCCTGGTTATGGTCGCAGGAGCAGTGCTCTCCACAGGGTGGCTGTCCGAAACAACTGCCTCGAAGTACGTACATACCTCTGGTTTGTAAAGTCGAGTTGAGTAAGTGCTTAGTATCACCTCTAATAAGCCTGCGTTAGCACAAATAACACTCAAGGAAACGTCAATGCACCACCTCGCGTGTGTTTATTGAAGTGCAGTGTTTTAGTCACTTCCCTTCGGACTAGGAGGAGGCGGAAAAGGGGGACTATTATAAAGCCAAGCTCTCGACATAAGCCTTAACGCGATGCCGTTAAAGAGCTCGTGTTCCAGGACATCTCGCCTTGGCGTGCCGCGTAGGCGACTACTTATTTGGCGGGCAAGAATTCATGGTAAATCACCTAGACCATGCAGGTGCTGTCTTTTTTCATTCTTTCTTTTCTTGCTGTCTTTTCTTGAGCTCTAGAAAATGTAAGGCGTCCAAATTCTATGGGAGCTAACTGTGTAGCTGAGATTCAAGTACGCGCTTTCTCATCTAATCGATCGAAACATGGCCACGTGACATGCTGACATGACAATGAACATCCTCTCGAACACTCCTTCAACAACGGCATGCAGAGAGCGTAAACTAAAATGATTGCATACTAAAAAGGGCGTAATGGATGGTGCCGCAAAGTACTACAACCTGCTTACCATGCAATTCCTAACAATTCCAAAACGTGACATGGAGCTGCTCAGCGTCACGGGGAAGGGGCGTGACTCTCGTGTCATCCCTGTGTCATATAGCATCTACGTGGAACTGCGTCGTCATTACAGCGTTTTAGCAGCAGATTGCCGCTAGTTAAGCAGTCTAATACGCTTCGATGGCATTCGGCAAGTGGTTATCTTAGTCTGAAATTTATTTATTTATTTATTTATTTTACAATACTCTAGCCCCGAGGAGGGGCGGTCGCAGGGTGGTGTATGAATACAGTAGAAGAAAAGAAATCTTGAAAAGACACCATTTCTAACAGAAGAATAAAAGTATAAAGTGCATAACAAAGGAAGAATAAAACATAATCATAAAGATAATTCACAACTATTTTCAATGAGCCCCTCAAATTCGTCTGCATGATCCACTTCAAGCAATGTACTATCCGGCATGTTCCACTTGAAGACCGTGCGACGGAAAAAGGAGTGCTTGAAAACATTGTTTCGTGTTTGAAAAGGAACTAAAGAGAAACTATTTCTGCGTATTGTGGCGCAACCTGAGGGAAACATGCCGTTTTCATGATTCTTGCTTTTCAGCCTACGTTTGACAACATTAAAGGGGTCCTGAAGCACCCTGCGGGCTTGGTGAAAAACATATTCTACGGCTTGCCTGCGCTGGTAACGAACATCTCAGCCAAATGCTATTGCCATCCGCGAAGCGTAGCGTTCACAAGCGGAGCACAAAGCTTCCACTTCTTCAGGAGCCCTCAACCCAAAAAGCGGCTTCTCCTCACGCTCCTTGAATATCCTCTGTTTCGTCATAGAGCATTTGCAAGGAGCGTCGCTGCTATTGGCCGATGGCAGACACGCCCGCCTCGGCGGTGTGCGGGCCCTTCGCAGCGCGCCTTTTTTAAAACCGTAAGCGCGTGCGTGCCGTGCGTGCCGTGCGCTCGTTTTTCCTTGCGTTATGAGCACCCATATAGGCAAAATAGTTGCTGGAAATATGTAAAAATATATTTGTTAATGCGCAAGCCTCATAGATGCCATTGGAAGGCGTCCGTAAACTACCTCGGCGTGCACGCGAACGGTGCAGTACAAAAGTCACCATAAATATAGTTTTCCAAGAAGCCAACAAATGCATGCCTGCAGCCTGTAATAAATCACAAATTAATCCCAAACTTTAATTCATCAGTGATTGTAGATGGGTTTATTCCCAATGGTACTCCAATGCGCCACCTTCAAGGAGTCGTACTCAATAACTTGTCTGGGGTCGAACCCAAAAGATTTCTTCTATAAGGTATATAAAGGACTAGGTCTGATTAAGGTGTACTTGGGTGGATTAGAGCTCATTAAGGCGCATTAGGGTGTATTAAGACAGGCTAAGGTGCATTGAGGTGGACTATGGCATGTTATACAGCGGATGATGCTAGACTTAGATTAGCGTGAATTAAGGATTACAGCAGATTAGGGTTGACTAAGGTAATTTAGTTTCGAATGAAGTCATTATATCTGTAATGCTTGGTTTAATTTGGCGTAACTTAATAATCTGAGCTTATTGAGACTTGACTTAGTCTTAACTTAATTAGTCAGGACCTAATCAGTGTTACACTAAATAGACTCGATCTAATTAACTTATACCTAATGATACATTGCTTAATACAGTGGCCTTCATTAGTCATAATATAATTATGCTTGGGGTAAGTAGTCATATCTTAATTATACATGGCCTAATTAGTACAGACGTACTTACGCTGTTCTTTGATATAATATCTTAATTAGGTATCGCTTGATGAATACTACCTAAAATAGGCCTGGTTTAATCAGTGTTACCCTAATTAGTCCTGAAATGTTTAGTCTCAACTTAATGAGGCTTGACCTTGAAGTCTTAGCATAATTTACCTTCGATTAATAAGTGCTAGCTTAGGTTTGACCTAACTAGTAATAACCTAGTTATGTGTGATTTAATTAGTACTATTTACTTAAACACGGTCTAACTAGAAGCTTGCTTACACTAGATTTGTTCATATCAGCTAAATTAGGCTTCACATTACTAGATTTACCTTATTTAGACATGGTTTATTAGTATCATGGCTTATTTAAATATAAGTTATTATTATCTGCTTAATTAGGTGTGACTTACTTGTCATAGCTCAATACAGGTTGAATTAGTCCAGTTTGGCTTGGTTTGGCTTAGTTGGATTAGTCCTGTCTAAACGAGGCTCCAATTAAATATTCCTAATTAGGCTCCATTGAATGAGACTTAGCCTTACCTAACTAGTCCTAGGGAGCTTTGTCTTTACTACAGCGTGGTACTGTTATGCTAGCATTGCATAGCTTAGCCGAGTTTTCGGCAGACTTCCCAGCTGCACCAATAGCTTAAACAGCTTCACTGTTAAAATTTAACTAGTGTATTCGCACATTAAATTAATCCATCCATCTTACCGCATGTCAACGCACCTTATTCCACATTAACCTATCGGCAAGGGTCCGAGTTGTGAAGGTCTTCCTTTCGAGTCATAGTAGTCACGTTCTAGCCCGACAGCATGATTATCCCGTCTACAATCACTTATCAACAATTAACTAACTTGGGGTTATGCAGGACAAGGTGGAGCAGCGTTGGTAGTAGCGCTGTTTGTCCTGACGCCGCGTTATGCGCAATATCGACGACACGCAGCGCACTGACAAAGTAAACGCTCACACCTGCGAGCCTAAACGTATGTGATGAACGAAAACAAAGCTTTCGAGGATCGATAAAGAGATTGCGGTGATCGCGACGGCACGCGACCGAGCCCAGGCGCGAAGCGAGCAGGCGGCCACAAGCGCGCTGCGAAGAAACAGTCCCCGGTAGCCAAGCGCTTTTCGTCAGCAACTCTGACATGTCGCTGAAGTCTGGTGACGTAAAGCGGTGGGCGGGCCACCTCCTTCGACAGCGCCCTAAGGAGCTCTGTACCCTCTATTCCGCAGGGTTGAGACAGGACTGGAAAGGGAAGTTGTCCGGTCGCAATATTTTCGCTCCTAACAAACCGTTTTGAGAAATTCTTTCGGCTGTGAATTTCTGAGAGGCATTCAATACACACCGAACCGCTTTCAAAACCGAAGCCCGAGTGGTGGTTCAAGACCCCTTTAAGCAGAAAATTTAGGCGAGCAATTTTATTTCGCTCAGATAATGTCCGCACACCTGCTATACCTTTCAGTTCAGTTACAGACATAATACCACACTGATTGAGTACAAACAAGACTGCTTTATTTTGCATCCTTTCTAATTTATTGATATCAGCAGCAGCAAATTCTCACTCATTCAAATGATAACTCATTCAACTGTTCGCGACTTTGCCGCAGACATAGAGGTGCTAGGCGAAATGCTTACGACTAAAGTAGACACTTGCCGAGCATGATGTCACGGCGTTTTCTTTCCGGAACAGTGCTAAATCAGGGTTGATAAAACACCGAGTTGAATGGGTCCCTTGGTATAGCTGTGGAACGCAGCCATACAAACGATTACGGGCCAATTTGTCGCTTCAACAAGAGATTTCGTATGGTCATACTCACCTCAGAAAGATAGTAGTCGCTGGGCAGCTGGCGCCCCAACTTTCGCGACTTGGATGGCCTGATTAGCAGCACGTCTCCGCGGAGCTTCGCTCTTGGTTCATAGAAGGAGGAGGCTTCCATGAACCCGCCGAATGCACGCATACTCGTGGCTACGTCTTCGCGACTGAGGAGAGCGTTAGGGGCTCCCTTCAGTAGGATGTCGATAGCGGCTTCCATCTTGGTGTCCCAGCTAGGATGCCGGTCCAACTGCATGTGGAGCTGCGTAGAGATCATTGCCTAATAAGTGTTACTGTGACACGTACGAGATGCAGTATTGCATGCTCAGGCTGCGCTTTCCATGGTCCTATTACCGGGGACATCAAAATAGTGCGAAGCAACGTCTAGGCCCTAAGTTTCTTCTTTTCTCTCTCAAGCCAGAGCTCACAACGGTGGTTATAAGGCGTGGTGATCTGTGTGTACCCATGAGAAGATGAAGGGGATATATAATGATCGCACTAATTTCCCCCCGTGTGTAAAAGAGGCCGGCCCGGCCGTGACTTAGGCCAGGAACGAACGGCGAACGAATGGTTTGAGGCGCGACACATGAACGACCTAGGAACCACGGAAACGCCTGTCAAGAGAAAGCTCCGCGGGAGTGACAGGGTAGTTTTCCGAGATATTGTAGGGGCCAAAGTTATAGAAGACTGACATGGGCTGCAGGGGATAGTTTTCGGCGTTGGTAACGTGCGCACTAAGCTGCGTACTGAGCCACAAAGGCACGCAGGCGAGGCCAGTATAACCGACTTCTATAACGGTTGTAGGTCTTATGAACCCCCAAGTGACCAGCAGAAGGGTCGTCGTGGAAGGCTTCTGCACATGCGAACACAGTGAGTCCGTAGGTATCGTAAATATTGCAGTGGAGCACATTGCTGTCGAGCTTAAATTGTCGTAGTTGGCGACTCAGTCTGTCATTAAGGGGAGATGTTCTTCGTAGGCATCGTATAATGTGGTTGGAATATCCGTCGTCACGTTCACATGGCGCCAGCTCTGTGCAGCGATTGGAAGATAGCGGGTCAGCAGCTGCAAGTGATGACGATGTAACTGTCGGTTGGTTTCGATGAGATGCTCTCCGACGGAAGTTTTCCCACAATCTTGGAATTATTGCCAAGGAAAACGGCCTGCTTGAGAAGAAGGGCTCAAAGGTATTTCTTGTCCGCAGCCTTCCGATCAGGATTTATCGCGGCGGTTAAAGCACCTGTCGCCGCTGGATCGACAGTCATGCTAGAAGATGGTGAATCGGCAATAACGAGGTGGTACCTTAAGCCAGCGCAACGGGCGAAGAAGTTGGGCTCGGGGCAGTGACGAACACTGTATCGTCGTGAAAGTGCAGCAGGCTAGGAGATATGCTCAGTCCCTTAGATAAGCAGCAACCGCAAGATGCAAGGAAGACGTCACCGTTAACGATAGTAGCTGGTACCCTGATCATCGGCTGAATGAAACAATCGTCCGCTTGACCAAGTTAATATTGTGAGCCTTGACATCAGAGGAAAATTCAGTTTCGGTCATGTTAACCGCCCGCTCAGAAGATATCAAAGCGGACGCTGAAGAGAGGAAGTCCTAACCCAGGATGAGTGGGTGAGTACACGAAGGCAGGACGATGAACTGAATCTAGGGAACGATGCCGTCAATAACTCGCGCTTTGCGAATACCGAAGGTTCCAAAAATGTCTGTGTTGGCACGACAAAGGGGAGGGTCACAATATGGCCTCTTCATTTTAGCAAGCGTGAACGAAATTCGGCACTAAGAGGAGAAAGGGATGCACCCGTGTCCACAAAGGCTTCTATCCGTTTACCTTCATCATACGCCAAGAGTATATTTGAGGGACGTTTAGGACTGAGTTTGACGCAGTCGAAAGAATGCAGCTTGGGGCGGCGACCCGAACATAGCTCGAGGGAGGGGGTCTAGCTGGAGCTGTGGAAAAGTCCGGCACATTAAGCGGACGGAAGGAGCGGACAGAACTGTTTACCAATTGCGAGTCAACGTCTAGGCCCTACGGTCTATTCCAGGTGCGAAGCAGCATATAAACGAGGCCTGTCCCTCCCTGCGGCATTGGCGTACCCTGCCCCCGTTAGTACTCGGATCACTGCATACACACCCGCACTCCGGCGAGTGCTCTTGTTTGTGTGGAGACCGCCAGTGGTGCTGTAGTTCAAGAGATAATAAATAAAAGTGCTCGCTCTCCCCCAGCGCGCTCTCTTATACAGCAGCCCTCATGGAGTGCGCTTTGACGAACAAAGATGGCATCACGGCAATGTAGGCTCGCTTTGCGAGCCCGCTGTCAAGCGCTGCCAAGCGGTTTCCAAGCGGCTGCCAAGCTGCGAAAGGGGTTGCTACCTGGGGCTCGTGGCGCCGATGCGCGCTTGAAGCGTGACTTTCTCGACCATACGTTCGGGAACCACTGTAAGGTATGCGACCGCTTGTGGTTTAATAACAATCTGGCTAAAATCTGGACCATCAAGAACGACAGTCCCGAGCTAACGCCATCGCCGTTCTACAGCGGCAGTTTGCCGACGACGACGATAACAGTGAGTGCACCGTTTGTTCTACGTGCAAGCATTCGTTGGTGGCGGGCAAACTCCCCGCGATGAGGCTGCCGCTTCCCGCCGAAACCAGAGCACGTGCCCGAGCTGAACCCAGTGGAGGAACATCACGAGAACCTCGAATGCAAGGAGCATGAACAGTGATGAAGGAAAGAAAAGATTTACACAACTTTAAGAAGACTCAAGGCTGCTTCGCATACTACTCAGGGTTCCGTTTTTGGTGAGATGGGTAGAGTTTTTTTCTCAAGCAAAAGCCGTACAACGGTGGTGTTCTAAGGCGTGATGATGAACATATACATATGAGAAGATGAAGCGGATGTATAGTACTCACAAAAGGTTGATATTTGCCTCTCATCTTTGAGAGCCACTTGAAAGTTACATGGGCGAGCTTGCCGAGAAATTTTTAGGCATAAGCTGCAGCAAAGTTCTACAAGTAAGAACGATACGATGAAAGTGATTCAAATTTGCGGTACAAAAAGTCATTCCGTTGTCCAACCATTTCCCCTTATCAGCTATTACTAGCGCGAACGTCTCCGCTGCCATCAAAAAGTCCGCTATAAAGAAACCACGAAGCACTAAACATAAGCGTAGTGAATGGTGAGCAATCCTCAACCTAAACCAGATAATTCATATTTTATTGATGTACACGAGAATTGGCATGCCTCAAGATGACTTCATCATGAACGTAATGACAGGTCATAACATGAAAATCATGACATGCAAGTCATGAGCGACATGATTTACATGCCGCTGTCTTGGTGCTTCTTGGCCGTTTCGTTAGTGGGATGTGTAGAAAAATTGGTATGCAACAATATGACTGCATGACGAACATAAGTGACAGGTCATAACATGAAAAGCATAACATGCATGTCATGGGCGGCATGATTTACATACCAGGCGTTTCGTTAATGGGATGTATACCAAAATTGCTATGGCACAACACGACAGCATGACGAACGTAAATGACCGGTCATAACATTAGAATCATGACACGCGTGTCATGACCGGCATGATTTATATGCCATGGTCCTGGCGCTATACTGCCGTTTTGTTAATGCGATGTATGGGCTCCGTCTACTGACCAGAGGGCGCTACGTAGCTCTCGTCGGACGGCTCAGTAGGGCACGGTGAAAACCGAGGCGACAGCGACGCGCGCGTTTCGTCGCTGCTTTCCGGGCGTGCAGCGAACCACACGAACGCTCGTGGCGTCGCCCTTTGGACCAGTTTGCTGCAGGTTTGCAGCGCGCGTCTCAAGGGAAATAAAATGAAAAGAGGTGGCACGGGCGGTCGCTGCTGCTATACAGTTGGAGACGCGCAACGCGTTCGCGTATTTCCCTGTCACAGTCTGCCTAATTTTGCTTCTCTCCGCCAGGCACTGAATTCTGGCGCTGATGTCGCACATGGAAAGCGCCGCGGTGGTGTAGTGGTTACGGTACTCGGCTGCCACCCAAAAAACGCGGGTTCGGTCCCGGCCGCGGCGGTCCCATATTCGATGGAGGCGAAAATGCCAGAGGCCCGTGTACTGGGCGTTGTCAGTGCACGTTAAAGAACCCCAGGTGGTCTAAATTTCCGGAGCCCTCCACTACGGCCTTTCTCTCCTCTCTATCTCTTTCACTCCCTTTCCCCCACCCCCACGGACGCTTAGCCGTGCTCCCTACATGGGCTGCAGAAATTAGCGTCTTTTCTAACCGAACCACGATCGATCATCACTGCACGGAGCGTATACGAAAATTGGTTTGGCACATGACTGCATGGCGATCATATATGACAGGTCACAACATGAAAATCGTGACATGCATGTCATTAGCGGCATGGTCTACATGCCGCTCGTTTCCTTAAAGGGATGTATACAAAAATTGCTATGGCACAACAAGACTGCATGCCGAACGTAAATGACAGGTCATAACGTTAGAATCATGACATGTGTGTATGAGCGGCATGGTTTACAGGCCACAGTCATGGTGCTCTTGCAGCCGTGTCGTTAACTTCATATGTACCAAACTCGGTATAGCGAGACAACTTGAAAGTTACATGGACGAACTTGCCTAGAAATGTTCTAGGCATAAGCTGCAAGAAAGTTCTACAAGTAAGACCGATACGATGAAAGAGATTCAAAGGTGCGGTACAAAATGTCATTCCGTTGTCCAACCATTTCCCAATCACAGCTATTACTAGCGCGAACTTATCCGCTGCCATCAAAGAGTGCGAACTAAAGAAACCACGAAGCACTAAACATAGGCGTAGTGGATGGTGAGCAATCCTCAACCTAAACCAGTTAATTCATATTTTATTTTACTTGGACTTCTAGAAGAGTGTTTCCAGATGTTAGGCATCGTTTATGGACGTGTACACGCGGATGTGCTCTGCAGCAGGCACTGAAGGAGGAGAGGTAATAGTGAATCATGAAATCATGATGCAGTGGTTACCGGTGCTGAGGCCAAAAAGATAGTACAAGTTCCAGTGTTCTCTTTAAAATTATACTTCCACGTATTCTCTAAGTTTCCTCGGAAGTTGTTTCACACCGCATCATTCAAATTATGCAACAGCTCACGGAGGCACTGGGTGGGTACGAGGAGCTGAGGGTAGTCATTCATTTGCACGATTAGTGAATCGAAGCGGTCTTATATCTAGACACTAATACTAGCAAAATGCAGACCCTCCAAATGCGACGCGCAAGGCCTACGGCAAAATTGTGCAGCCGTAGAATGTTGCCCTCCCATTAAAACTAATGCAGAGCTTGCGCAACCGTGACAAAATATATATAGGTCTCCTTATAATCCACCCAGAGTCAGCTGTCGTGAATGTGTGCATAATGGAATTTCATGCTATGACATGCCGAAGATACCATGAATGTCCTGCACGACTCTTCATAGGCCGGCATCACCTACGCATTTCTCCTCACCTCATAGCAGCTGTATAGGATGACACCTTTTATAGGTGTCCCTCAGGTAACTGTCGTACATTGTATCCCTTACCTCTCTGATACCCAAGTCAAGATACCGGGCCAGGAAACCACACAGGACCGCCGTCTCGTGGTCCTTTCTTTCGCCGAATCGGGAACGACGATCTTGAGTGTACATGGTAAGGAACTTTGGGGAGCCGTCCAGCATGGTGAGGGTGCCGACCAAGGCACCAGACATTTCAAGCTGCAGCGCCACTTCAAAGGCGACCGTAGCACCAAACGAGTATCCACAAATGTGGTACGGGCCCTCCGGTTGCAGTAGCACTATATTCTGCGGGCGCGAGAAATAATTATCGCTTAATGTACAGTGCTCTGAGAATAAAGCGGTACACTCGAAGCGCGTGGCGGCCAAACGTTTCTGTGGCAGCTTCTTTGCACTTGAAAAAAGGAGATGATTCACTGTGGTACTCACTGGACGCGAGAGACTTTCAAGCACTCTTATTCAGCTTCGTCAATGTCTGATCGACCATTGTGGTCCAGTAGCACAAAATACACCGGTAATTACGGGTCCTAACACCATGTTTAAACCACTAAGCACTGTAGATCGCATGATCGAAACTGAATAACATTGCGGCTTCGCAGGTTACCCGCGACGGTGGTCTAGGGGCTATGGTACTCAACTGTAAATCCGAGGGTCGCGGAACAAATATCGGCCGCGGCGGCTAAATCTCGATGCGTGACAATGTTGAGGCCCGTGTACTGCGCGATTTCAGTGTACATTGAACCCCAGGTGGTCAAAACTTCCGCAGCCCTCCATTACGACATTTCTGATAAAGAGAACTGCTTTTAGGCTGTAAAACGTTAAGAAACAATCATTTGGCAGGTTAACACCGCAGAAGAATTTCTTAGATTAACAACGAATGCGTTTAGGCCAGAGGAATCTCTTTAGGCGTGCGCGAAAAACGACCCTCATCATGAAATCAGCCTCCACTTCGATGGAGGCTCAAATGTGGCGCAATTGCTCCGGCATTTTATCCCTTTGCTCCCACGCATGACAGCAGATAACTACGATATAAACGTGGATGAGCGTCATCGCGGATGAGTGTCATTAGCCCACCACTACATAATCGCGGAAACGTCTCAACACACCCTATACCACGATGACAGCTTCATAGCTCTGCCTAGCTTCGAGCCACGTAGCGAATGCTAGCCGCGCATTTTCTTGCTAGCCAATGCTATCCAATGCTAGCCGCGCACGCCACCGCGCTGATCTTCATAACAAAATATACGCGTAGCTGGCGTGGCGACATTGCCCTGCTTGTCCGCTCGGCATATGCGGTGACGGAAAAGGTGCGTCACGGTAGAAAGTGCACCCTACTATACAGGAGTGCGTGAGAAGACATTGCACCGACTCCGTATCACGTCTGAGCTTCGGTGATGCGCAGATTAGGAGTAACGAGTCTATGAAAACTAGGAAAGCCGCCTGCCTATGCAGAGGCGCCGCCAGAACGACACGGCCCTGCCAATTGCACCACCAGACTATAACAGGGATGACGGGCATTCAAGAACAGACAATACTAGACACACTGTAGCATCTCACGGTTCACTGCGCGCGCTTCAGATAACGCCCAAGAGCCTCGAGAAAACTTCGCACAAACTAGAAACCTCTAGGTGCGACGGTCACCTTCCCTGCTCCCGCCATCTTCGTACGTAATAGTGAAAATGCCCCCTCAGAGTTTTATATACCAGCCTGTTCATAAGAGAAATTTCTTTATGTATACGGTCATCCCATAGATTTTTCGTCGCGTAACCAAGTCTTGAAAGATACCATGCAGTGCCATCTCGAGGCTTGCCTAGCGTGAGTACTAGAGATCATATTCGTATACGTTTGTTATGATATCACCGCATTTACCTGCATATACGTAGCGGCCATCGCTTGAATGCTGTCCGTGGGCACTTCTGGCGTCCACTGGAGACCAATTGCTCTCACGGGGAGCTTGGAGGCCAGTTCCCTCAGTGCATCTACATGACCTTCTATGGGGTGTAGGAAGAAGACGCACGTGTCATTATTGACTGCCTCATTCATCTCTACAATGGTGTGGTCGGGACGAGCATCCCAGAAAGTGGGATACGGACGATCGCCGGCTCTTCATCTCCTGCGCCAGGGAGCAGAAGTGCAATTTGTGAAATGATGTGAAACTGCTCCAGTGACATCAAAGCAATGCGAAGTGTTATGTGCGAAAGAGTGCGTAACCTCCATTGTTACCTCTCCTTAAATTACGTTTATTAAAAAAACTGCCACTGTTTCCTCGAAGCAAGTTATTTTCTTATGGGTTAGTCAAAACATGCGTAACCGGCACAAAGGGCAGTTCTCTTTTCGAATATACACACACAGAAACTTTACATATAGATATTCATATATATAGAAGCCGAGAAGGGCTCTTCTAAGCCACCACAACTACAGCCTGCGCAGCATTGGCAGCGCCACGTGCAATAGCGAGGAAGGACTACATCCAGCGAAGAATGGTAACGAGGCTCGCTTTCCGGTCTCGAGGGATTTTCGAAAGCTTCAGAAAATTACTGAAAAACGTGCCCATTTTGTCATGCACGCTATTTCAGCGCCTCAATTGTTCCGAAAGGGTTAAGGATTAACCTTAAACCAGCAGCTTGTGCGATGGCTAAAGTTGTTTACCTGCATGAGTATACTAAATGTAGTAAGCAATATATTGCTCAGACAGAGACACTTTTCAGAATAAAGTCTAATAATCACAAGTCCACAGAAAAAATTCCTTGAACCTGCCCCTGTCTCAGAATACGCCCCGGAACCTGCCCCTGTCTCAGAATGTCTCAGTGACCTCAAACCGATAATACTAGAGTCGGGCTTTCAGACGCACCACGACCGCGAGGTTTCAGACACACCACGGCCACGAGTCCAACCCCATTTACAAGTTCAAATACGCTACCTTGTACAATAATGAAAACATGGGTAAACCCACATGCTCCACGAGTGACTAGGGCATTGCCATTATGAGGAAGCCATTTCCAATAACAGCAATGCGTTACTTATCACATTGTCCTCTTTTCGGTGATATATTTATCTCACCATATGTTCCGTTTCTCGCAGCAGTTCCTTCACTCGTATTTAGAGCGTCAATGCCGCCTTCGCTAATCTCCCGAATTCTGGCGATGGATAGCTCTCTAATCTCCTGCATAGAGAGTGTGATCTCGTAGTCCCGCTCCAAGGTCTGTTTCACCTCGACGCTCATCAGGGAGTCAATGCCCAGCTCGCCGAGAGTGATGCGAGGGTTCAGTCGTTGCGTATCCTTGACACCTGTGGGAAGATTTAATACAACGAAGGAGCATAATGTTAAATTTGGAAAATCTATGCTTTTACCTCTTTATTTGTTTAATAATTTATTCATCACAGCACTCTGAGCGCCATGAGGCATAACAGAGGGGCGGTTACAGAGTACGTAAATGGTAATAGTGGCATGTCTACAGTTATCAACTAAAATGTAACAAAAATACCAAGCATTGGACCAGAAACTCAAGACACTTGATAACAACAAAGTGATCTTTGCTAGAAATAGTAACATGACTTTTTTTAGACACAGATCCATAAGAAAAAGAAGAGGGCAGACATAGATTTGACGGTGCCTAAATCATTGCTTAGATGAGTCCATACATAAATTGTGTGTGGAAAAAAGGTGTTTGAGGACTCAGTTCTGCACTCGTCCTATCTAACATTCTTTTGTTTATGATCGATTCGCGATGAGGTGCAGTGCAGTCGAAATATGTACCTATCATTTTCTACGCCGGTTATAGAATGAAAGTTGAAAAATTTTTAACCTTAACTTTTTCCTGCTCATTTCCAACGTTTCCAGCCCTAAACTCTCCTTTGCAAGTGGTACGTTAAATTGTCATCTATAAGTGTTCTACGCTCAAGCGAAGTTTAGAAGAGATAGGAATTATGCACATTATAGATGGTGCAACATTGGTATACCGCAATTTATGTAATCTGCACTGAATGTGGTTCATGACGCATTCCACGCTTTGGTAATGTACCATATTTGTTCATTGCACAGTTCATAAGGTGCCGCGGACGGAACCACTATACATTGCTATGGCTAAGGTACGTAGCTGTCAATTCAGTACGTTCGATTCTTGCAGTTGTAATACTCATTCGAAGAGGCTGAAGCTCAATGATAATCAGCTTGGTGAGCTTGGTAATACAAACACATAAGGCAACATTGGCGTCTCTGCTTGGGCGCAGTCGCGTAATCGTCTGCCAGCGGACGAATTAGGAAAGACTAAGATGGTGCTTTTCAGGGAGCTTTCGTTCTAAGAAAATGCTGCAATTTCTTGAGGTATTCATCGGCTAGGGATGAGCGGAGCTGGCTACGATTGGAGATACCACTAACACGCGCAGACACTTCCCAGCACCTAGGAGATCCACAATGGTATTCCAAATCGAGCAGTCCTTCTTCGTTTTTGAAATATTTGTGAGCCTCCTCAATTATATTTCGAAATGCGGTAGTATATCTTATCAGCAGGAATAGCGGCATAGCGTGAAACCTGGGGCACCTAGGCGACGATATTGCTCGTGTGCTCACTCCCCCCCCCTTGTGGGCTGTAGAAATGGTCTCTCGCAAACCATGCCTTACAGACCTTCTATTCTTTTCACGCATTTAGGCGTGTTGAGGTACTTGCAGCGGTTGGCTCTAACGGAGAGCATTATGTTAACACATTACTCAGAGAAAGAGCCATCGTTATTCCACGCTTTGCAAGGCCCGCCATAGTGCCAGACACCATTTACAACCGTGTAAGTCGCACTCTCTACGAAGTTCTTCGAATATTACCGCAGTTGCCGCTTTGCCGATTTTTCGCATGTGTGTGTTCAACGCGCCCCATGCGCCCTCTTTTCCCTGTCGCATATTATGTCATAGAAATAAGTGCTGCGTGCAAGTTCCGATATCGCCATCAAACGGATGCTAACTGTTTTGCAGGATTGTGTTATGCACTTATGTCATTCTGATAACGCTACCTCTTGGTTATTTATATAACATTATTCGGGCGATGGCCCATCGAGCATTCAATTCACATGAACGTCGCTATCACTCGCAAGAAACGAGGCGAACACGAGGAACTCTCTGGCCACTGTATACAGTAAGTCTAGTCACGCCAAAGTAATGTCGCTAACTATTTCGGTAGTCAGCAGGCACGCTCCCAGGTATGATTCCTCGCAAGAGGTAGGAATATACAAATGCTATAAGGGAAAATATGAGACCAAATGAACATACGACTATTGCCTCGGAAGGTATGAATTGCGACATACCTAAAAAGAGGATAGTGTTTAACAACAGTATTCGCAGGTACAGCACTAGGGGTGACCAAGCACTTAGGGAGATATTCATTTTGCTTCATGATCCGAATTTTGTATCGGTGGACGCGCTCACAGCACAGCTGATCTATGGTGTCCTGGCACCATATTCAATATTGGCGTTTTCATCCTATAGACAGCATTCGTTTCTACATATTACAAAACAGGCTACTTGTAGTTCTTTCAGAACAATGGGCGAATTGAGAATGAGGAGTATTACGCGGGTGCTAAACAAGCTCCACGAGGACTAGCTGAATAACAGCAGAGTCACATTGCTAAACACTTTTGCTTAAACAGGAAAACAGGTTCATGCAAATCGTAAAGCCATTTTAGAGAAATGACGAAGCCCACTTGTTCCGCAAACTTCACACGTGTCAGTGGTGTAGTGGTTACGGTGCCCGGATCCAAAATACACGGGTTAAAATCTTGCCACGGCAGTCGTATTTTAGATGACGGAGAAAATGTAAGAAGCCTGGTTAGAGTGCGTTGTCAGTCTACGTTAAGGAACCTCACTCAGTAAGAACTTCAGGAGCCTTCCACAACGATGTTTCTGTCCTTTGGGCTCATTAACTCCGTGTCCTCTGTCACCATGGACGCGCACCTGTGCACCCTTCAAGGGCTGCTATCAATTGCACGATTTCCTTTCTTGAACCACACTTACCGTGGAAAATAATGCCCGGATGTCTGCTTGCTCGCTACATATGACGTGAGATACTTAACACCCCTTCTTCTCCCACCTTCCGCCTCTCACGCTCTTGCAAACTACTCTCACTCCTCCCCTAAAGGATCCATTGAAAAGTTTAGCAGAATGCAATTAAAATTTCCTACTTTCACCCTGATATCGCGCCAGCTGTAGGGCAGCGCCGGCGGTTGTGATCCTTAAAGATAGGAAGTGAGGCTAACTAGTGCATGGTAACTGTCTCTGCGTGGAGACGAGCATGCAAGAGGGCTAGCGGGCGAGAAGGGGCAGGAGAGAGGAACGGAAAGTTGCCGTTTCGCCGTTTCGGGCTCGCTTAGCTACGGTTCGACACCATTTCTGACGCGTAGACTTTTGATTTACTAATGTGAAACCAGTGCAAAGTGTATGCCTAATTAAGGGAAAGCTGTGGTTCAGGGTTATATATATAAACGTTGCCTCAATTAGGCGTGCTGGTTTCCTTTAGACTGTATCATGTTGACCTTTACCACCTACCGCACCACCAGGTCAAGATTTGTGGTACGTTTTAATGGCCCGTTCAAAATCGGCCGGGAGGTTAGAATCGTGTGACAGACAGACGACGGGCTATGTTTTTCGCATTTAGGTAGTCCAAGATATACTGTCGTATTTCATAACGTTTCTCTTTCTGCCAGTCATCTGAACGGCTGCTTTGCGAGCCCTTATTTCTTAAATTCTGCACTTACCGAGTATACGAGTGACGGATCGCATGAGGTCTTGTGTTCTCATCCCGCCTAGCTTGCTGGAACTATCGGCTTTTACATAGCTGCAGACCACTGGGTGTCGCTGGCTCAAGAACTTGTCCATCACTTCGATGCAAGACCTGATTTTCTGTAGTCCGATCCCTCCGAGATTGGTGCCGTCCTCCACGGTGTCGCTGAGCACTCCGACATCACCAACGGCACCCCATTGAATGGCGAGCCCTACAAAGGAAAAACAGTCGTGGTTTGCAATGCATTGAGCCAAGCGAACAAATATATAATCCACACAGGTGCACTTTTCGCCAGAAAACCTTTACATTATGGCGTAATTTTGTTGCATACAAAGTGCCTTAAATGCAAAAAAAAATTAATTGGTGCTGCGGCGTACTCAAGAAAAGATGCAAGCAAGAAATGACTAAGCCGCAAACCAGATTTGTTGAAGATGGCGCCGCAACATTTATTCAGTCAATCAATCAATCCATCAACTTTTTTTATGTGATAAAGTAGACAGAGGAGCGAAGGCTATAAGCAGTCTAATGAAAACTTGACCAGTCCGCTGCCCCCATTACATGCATTCACAGCAGCGCAAAAGATCATCCACAGATGGTAATCTCTAAGAGAAAGCGTCGCCCTGCTTCTTTCAATCACTACCACCTGATTGGCAACGTTGGGCAGTGCGTAGGAAGGAAGCAACTTGTATGTTGCATGTTGCACGCGACGACACTGCCTGGCAAGCATGCTCAAAGGCCACGGCCAGGCCCGCTCAAGGTGACTAACGTAATAGGCACATTATTCCCGTGACGACCCTTGTCACGGGCAATATATAATCGTGTAATCCTGGGAGTGTTAGGCAGCGTCACTCGTAGCCATGGTGGCGAGTGTGCAGTATCCTTTATTGTCCGGAAGCGTAACGTTCTAGATTACATGTACTCCCAGGATTACATTACTCCCACGATTACATATACATCAATACACAATAAACTGCACCTGGAGACGACTGCCTTTGTAGCTCAGCGGTAGAGTGTCGGACGCGTACTTCGCAGGGCGTGAGCTCGGTTCCCAGCGAAGAGAGGTTTGGCTCTTCCTCCACCTTAGTTCATTTCTACGTACTCCACAATTACAACACTACAATTACCTTCCCCATGCTATCCTAGGCTTCATTGTCTATTGGTTCTTAGCTGTTTTTAACAAATAACGGTCCTGCCTCTTTTGTACTATATAATATCTATATTATATTATATAGACATAGATTTAGCGACTGGGCGATGGCTGGCCTACCAAGCCGAAACGTTTGGACCACCCATTAAAAAGCTTTAACGTATGGCGTGCTTCGCTTAGCTCTGTGTATCACAGGAGCCCGTGGCGCTTTATTTCCATGCCTCGTCTATATATATCGTGGTTCGGTTCCCACCGAAGTAACGTTTGTCTTTTCGTCCACTTCAATTCCTTCCTACTTTCCCCAAAAATTTACAATATCATGATTACGACTTGGAATAACTTCCCCTATGCTGTCCTAGGCTTCAATGTTTGTTGTTTCATTATCTTGTTTCCAAGAAATAAAAGCGAGCCCTCAACCCCCTTCCCTTTCGTTATATATATATATATATATATATATATATATATATATATATATATAGTGTCCATAAACAAACAGCATTGTACAAGCGTCGTTCTTGGAAGCCGTATTAAGACACACCGACAGAACATTCAGGATTCACCACTGATATTTTATTGTAATGTTTTTCACAGTTGCAATTGCTACAAGATGTTTCCTCCCTATTGGAAAGCGTTACATTAGGCTCTCAATGATGTTGTTGCCAAAATGCCAAGTATTCCCATTCAAAAGATATATTGAATCGTTATTGATAAAACATAATATGTCAGCATGCAGCATGGCGGTTCTGCGAGGAAATGCTACAACAACGATGCATCTTGATATGATTATATGTCTCCTGTCACGCAGGGTTCCGAGCATAATGTCTTTACACATCTATAGGTAAGCTTGTCAGGCAGGCCTGCAAACTGAGTTTCACAGAGCATTATAAAGCTATGTTTATTGTTCCTCGGCGTGCAGGAATTATTATTAGTAGTGTTAGTATTCACTACCAAGAGGGGATGTGGATTGAGCAAGTGAATAAGACACTTCTAGATTATAAACTATGCGGACGAATTTCTAGTCTCACCCGCGAAGCAGTTCTCTCCTATTTCGCAGTGAACCTCGTGATATGCTCGTCTTAATTGTAGGGCTATAGTGACAGTCCTGGTTTATGGGGGTATTGTTATTTTTATCATAATTTCACGCTTTCGGATCTTAGAAATTGCGTCCTCTGAGAACGGAACCATTATAGTGTTTACTTTCTGTTTGTGAGCACACTTCAGTGGAACTCTTATATCAAATGAGCACCCGCAGACATTGTACCTACATCATAAAAATCTCCCTCCTTCCTTTAATTGCATGGACTTGAAATATTCGGCGCACGAGAACAGCCTCGAACGACATCAGTATTGTGCTAAGAGCAAAGTCTGCTTTCTGTTTGTTACATTTGGTAACGTGATTAGGCATGCCAATTGACATCCTTTTTCGTTCTCTCCTTGCACGGGTGACTTCGTTTAGCGCGTTTTTATTCATTAGGTTCTTACATCGCTGTTACAGTAATCTAGCACCAGAACAATCTAGTGATGACACACGTCTTTCGGAATACCTTCCTCCATAACGTTTAGGAAAACGCTTTGAAGCAAATGTCGCACCACACCATGTCGTACCGCACCACACCAGCCTCTCAGGTGTTGTACAGAATTGGTGTGCAAACATAACTTTAGCGCGTATTAGACCTGCCTATTTTTCCGCACGATTTTCGAGCGCACAAAGCCCATTGGTCAGGCGCAGAAGCACCGCGACACTGAAATTTGTTCGAAAAAAGGCCTAGCATTTCCAGTTACCAGCACTTCTGGTTCATTGTAGCCGTGGGCTCTAACGTTAACGCGAGGGGGTTCAGGGAAAGGTAACACAGAATCAGCGTCCCTCTGCGCCCGCACTCGTGGCGGAACAAACGCATCCCGAACCACTCCAACCACGCAAACCCATCTCTTTGGAGCAGACATCGATAAACAAAGTTAAATATTCATAGCAACATTCGTCAGAAAAATGAGAAACTATAACTTACCTGCAACCTGTACAAACTATGGCTGGGACTGTTGGAAGCACAATTTTCAAGGACATGCAACTGCGAAACCCCATCCTCGTACGTACACTGTGCACACAGTGGTGTCCTCAGTCAGTGCTATTTGTAAATGGCGTAGAGTTTCTTACTATTAGAAACAGTTTGAAATACTATTTGTGATACAGGCGATGCGTTGGCCTGATTATGTTACTTGCGTGACACTCTACGGATGGCACTCGCGCTATCGCTTTTGGGTCTTGAACAGAAAGCCTATAAGCATCCTCCGAGATTTTCGGTACTCCTAGCGCTCACCTGGCAGCCCGTCAGCAACGCGTTGCTCGCAGATTCGTTCCATGACGGAATTTGCGTAGCCGTAGTTCGTCTGGCCGGCGTTGCCGAACCCGCAGGACGTGGACGAGAAGACGACGAAGTGGTCCAGCTCCGGGCACATCTCTCGCGATAACTGGTCTAGCAATTGCGTTCCGACTGCCTTGGGCTTGCACGCTGCTTCGAATGCCTCCACCGTCTGGTTTTCGAGGAGAGCATCCCGCAGAACCTGAAAGCATACGTGACTTCACGTGGCTTAGTTCAGCTTGTAGAAACCGGAAGAAGCCAGTTGGGCCACTAGCTCCGCTCTTAGTCCAAACTCGCATCACTAATGCAAGTTGCCCACACTTCTCTTTCGTATTTTGACCCAAACTTACTCAGTCACAATCTTTGACAGACCCCAAGTCTGTGAGTTCTACAGAGCACAGTGTAAAATTTTTTTACCCTTAAATAAATATGTGGTCCTTTGGAGACGCCGTCAAAGATTATGATGCCAGGCATGACTGCGCGGGAACCTCGGAGTGGGCGTCGCCACTGGTGTGTTCATTCTGCGCATATCCTAGCTGACTAAGCGTCTTCTCCCCCCGAGAATTCTCCTTTTGGTTATATGAAAAGGTGATCTACTAATAGTAGAAATATAGTTGTTTCCTCGAGTGTCCCTGTAGTATGCATTGCGTATTTCTGCGTGTTCTCACTCAGATGGAATGCCGACCTGGGCAATTATGACCACCTACTATCACAGCAGGGGCGTTTGATCAGGAGGCATGCATGAAACACAATTAATCACTAAATTTACTAACGCTGACAACAATTTAAAATGCACATTGTCGTCGTTTCGCCGTTCTTTGCCCTCATGCGTTTCGCACAATTGCATGTGCACCACAGAATGTGCGAGTCTGTTAACTACCTAGCTATATGTCACTGTAATCTCCCGTGTCTAAAGCACAATGCTATAATAAAGGCCGAGTAGGCATCGTCAATAAAGTTTTCATTGATGTACGTATATAATATTTAACGGACTTCATTATTTGATATAATTTTATATATAAGAAGACGTTTCGGGAGAGGCAGAGAGAATTTGTGACCCACCGCCTTGTCCACCAGGCATTCGTTTGTGGGATGACTTTCTTGAGCTTCACGGTACGCTGTTTTAAAAACTCACTATTTTTTAGAAGTTGGACGAAAGTTGGCACTGGTGCAGAGGCCATTTGCAGTACTAGTTGCAAAGTCTCGAAAACACTACGCTGTTGAAAACATTTCACTCTTTAAATTATATGCTCTGTGTAAACTGCTTTAATTTGGTATTCACTGAGCCCTGACAGGTTCACAGCCTCTTTGGATACCTGTTGAACATTCGTTGGGGCTCCCGGCACTCGTACGTTGACGCAAAAATTCCAACAATGAACGAGCCAGACTAAGTAGCCAAGCTTAAATGGGGATGAATGCCCAATTACAAGGGAAGTTGCCATCCATTGTGATCGGTATTCTTTTAAACACAGCATGTACACATGACCTTTTCCGTGTGGTCAGAATAATTTGATTAGAACTGATGCCACGAGCTGGCACTGAAACAATGTACCTCATATAGGCATCACAATTCTTTTATAATGGGAAGATAAAGAAATTGTTATTGTGGACTCAGGTAGCATCAATGCCCCCCCTCTCTCTCTCTCTCTGTATATATATATATATATATATATATATATATATATATATATATATATCTCAAAAAAGTTCTTCCTGGCTATCGGGATAAATATACTATCAGAAAGACACAGTGACAAACATAGGATTTATTCTGACGTTTCGGCTGGAGGCCAGCCTTTTTCAAAGGTCGCAGACCTCTTTGAAAAAGGCTGGCCTCCTGCCGAAACGTCAGAATAAATCCTATGTTCGTCACTGTGTGTTTGTGATAGTATATATATATATATCGACAATGATACTAGGCTGAGCGTATTGAGTTATTTTTTCCTATAGGCTGACGCGAAGTACTTTGTTGGAATTGCACCAACGCATTCGTACATTGGTACAAAGGTCAGTGTGTGCTGCTCTGAATCAAGGTCACTTTCAAAATAAATCAGCAAAGAGTGCTTTGATCACAAAACAGTTCTTTCTTTGGGAGGCAGGATATAAATGCAGGACGAATGTGAAGGACGCATGCGTACATCACTGCGATTACATACTCGGGCTGTGCGTCACGCGTAATTGCGAGAGCGCAATTACGCGTAGCTTCCTGTACCTGGCTCTGCCTCAAATCGCGACCCACACGTCGCGCGGCCGGCTTAAAGAGAGAGAGAGAAAAATAAGGAAGGGAAGGCAGGGATGTTAACCAGTCATAAGTCCGGTTTGCCACCCTACACTGGGGGATGGGAAATGGGACTAAATGTAAAGAGAAGGAGAGAGGGGGAATGCCTACAGGGCAGTCCTACATAATATCATAGGCGCTCGGCTAGGCCCGATGTTTTTAGAAAGGCCAAAAGCGCTTTCATTGCTTTCTGAGCCGTTGGTCGGTGAGGACGGTATTCTAAGATTGTCTGTTCACTAAGAGGACGATCGTCGAGCTTTGTGAAGGACTCGGCCATAGGCAGTCGATGTTCCTCAAATTGTGGGCAGTGACACAACAAGTGATCTATGGTCTCTGCGCATCCGCAGACAGCACACGCAGGACTCTCAGCCATTCCAATCAGCGCAGAGTAAGCGTTCGTAAAGGCCACTCCCAACCACAATCGGCAAAGAAGCGAAGCCTCACGTCGGTGCAAACCAGCCGGCTTAAAGAGTTCCGACCTTAATAAGAGGAAGAAAAACCATATGTACTCATTTGTGCCGGAAATCTACACGCAGCAGGCATACAGACACACACCTAGCTTACCAATTGTTTGGGGGGGGGGGGGGGGTGTCCAACACGGGTACTTGAGGTGCCAAGCAATCACAATACCACTAGGCTACGGCGTCTACTCCCATACCGTATATAGAGTAAATAAAGGTTGGACAATCCCTAAGCATACTCTTATGAGATGCGAACGCGTAAGCGTTTATTTTGGCTGAATTGTTGTGTCGGAGGGGTGCCGCAAAGTGGTGTTGCGAAGTTGTGTTATAAAGAATGAGGCAATGGGGGAGGCCGGATTGTGTTTATTTACATGATTTGATGCCATCAAAGTGGTGTCGATACTTCACATGTCCTCTTCTATTTCGTCGTCCAGGCAATATATGCAGACATGCTCGAGGCAGGTCTCGGGCATATCGAAGTAGCACGACCACCGCGGAGTTGTGGATGGTGTGATTAGACATTCACCGGTGTCATCTCCCTCTTATCATTCCGGTGACGGCGTACTTGGGCCGGGGTACATTGACACTACCGTGGCCTTGTGATCCGAGAAATAGGTGGAGATATACATCTCGCACAATGGTCGTTGGTGAATGCGAGATCGATGCACGTAAACCTCGACGGCGTGATGGCCTCCGTGGGCGTCTTCAATCAGAGACTGGACTCGGCCCGCTTGGCGGCGAGGAACAATGGGCTTGTTGGCGCGTTCGCGCGCTGAATGTTGCAAGGGCGACGCCATCTAGCTGGGTGCGTGCTTTTGACAACCTATAGCGTCGCGAAGAAACGCAACGACGCGGCAGCACGGCGCTGCAGGTAGCTACTGCAACGCAGCGCAGCGCGCCGACTGCCGATGCGACGAGTGTTGATGCCGCGTCACTTCCGGTGGGAGAAGTGACGTACTTTCCGGCCACCTCCTTTGCGGACGCTTTTTGCGGGAGGCAGCTGGGCGCGCGCTGTCGCTAACCTAGCCAAGAAACGCCTTTGCGTTAAAACCTATGTCACCAGTAGCTGTAATTACGGTGTTTATGTAAGCCGAATTGAGCTTCTAGTGTGCAATAAACACTATCATTGCGATGCACCCGCTGTACGGTCATTCGGCATGCTTTTCTACGATTGCTCCGTCTCATAGCACTAATTCAACGAACGACGCCTATGACAGCATATAAACGTACCGTATAGTGCATTTTTCTTCAACAAAACAGACGCCTGGACTTTGAAGTGACAATGTTACATCAGTGACAATGTTACGCCGTGCCATGAGGTACGATTCAGCCACTCAAGTGGTGTCGACGTTCCTGTTAGCCTACGTCAGGCATGTTCCTTAGTGGGCACTGATGCGTTTTGCACAAGGACGATGAACCTTCTACCCACAGTCGCCAACGGCAAACAATTTGTCATAGACAATTTTCGCGCTCACTGCATCGCACGACAAACATTCGGACAACCCGTCGGATCTGCACGATTTGTTCATGACTTCGCGGGACATTGAAAAGTAGAACGCAATGCTGCCTGCTTGTACAAGCTTCGACAGAGCGAGGGCGCTACGTCAAGAGCTTCTCTTGCAAATCGCCTTCCGTGAAGAACGAAACCTCGGTACCTTTCACATATAGTTGCTTTCACGACAGCAAAAAATCTTATTGGATACCGACACCACTGAACAGCAGGGTTTGGTGCAACCACTCAACAGAAGACGTTTTAAAAAAGAAAGTACGGTGGTTAAACAGGCAATAAAACTGCCGCTGGCAGGTCTACCTGAGCTTCTTTCACACCACAGACGCGCGTGGAAGCGTAGATCAAGTGATCGATGACCATACACCAAACAGGGCATTTATATTGTGCGATATAAATGTTTGAAAAATTTAAATGAATCATGTGCAAGTCACTATGTTGAAATACATGGTAGATCCTACGCATTGTGAGAATCAAAGTCATGCGATTCAGTCGTAGGGCGCATTGTTCGGCCTTTCGTCAGGCGTGACTAGTAGAATTAACATGTTTGTGCAAAGTGATTTGTGTACGTGACAGCGGCCATGGCGACAGTACCGTAACGACTAAAACGCAGTTCAGGGTATGATTTGTTAGAGGTAACGTGGGCTCTCACGTTAATGCCACAACATATGAAAACGCAGCACTTGATTTCTTTGTAACCTTGTACGCGCACTTAATCGATTTAATTGTAATGACTGCTTGCATTGAATTCATTTCGAAATTATTTCTGAGGATGACTAGGCACAAGCTGCGAGCAGTACCTTACAGCGAACCTGGGTGACTCATACCGAGTGCAGCTTTGCAGTATGCAAACAAAACAGCCTGCAGCACCTCGACATATGATACAGATCAGCAAACATGGCCAAACCAATGGACATTCTTACGGGGACGGCATTTAGTACAAGCATATGCGAAATCAATAAACGGTCCTTGTGCTCAAAACATAGGTTCGTGTTCTCGTATAAATGAAGTGACAATTAACCTAATCAGACTGGCCCGCATGTGTCTGTACGGAAGCATCTTTCTTTCTTTTTTTCCTCTCTTTTTATTGGGAGGCACTGCTACTGAATCGTGCCCTCGGTGTCCACATGTCAGCACCGGAAACGAGAGCCTGTGGTGCCTTGCGTGAGGGCCGGGACCACATGACGTTGCCCATTTTAGATGAAACAAAATGTACGTGCCAATAACGATTGTTCTGTGCCCGCATTCCGTGAAACTTCACTAGAAATACGTATGCAGAAAAGTTTGCTTACCATTGCGAGGTTAAAGATGCCGCCCACGGGTCCCATGGACGCAGCGGCATCGATAATGCTCCGAGCTGCTTCTTCATCCGCGACGTCCGAATTTTCGGCCAGCACCTCGACACCATCAGCACGCCAGCGATGCAGGCACAGCTTCTGGTAGCCACTCCTGACCCCTGAGCGGGAAGTGAGCAGTAGCTTGCGGCATCCGCGCGCCACCATCCAGTCAGCCAGCTCCAAACCGAAACCACCCAAGCCTCCTACGATGACGTACGACTTGTGGCCGTAGAAACAAGGCCGAGGGATGGCCTCTATAGCGAGCGGTGATGCTGGTGTGGCTCGTCGATTATCCTCCTCTGGTCGGATCTAGCGGTGATGGAATTGTGTCACTCGTCGAGAAGCTTTACATGTAGGCATACTGCACATGCTTCTGTGCGGTGTCTGCAACTTCAAGCGCAGCATTACCTTTCGTTACCATGAGACGCCTACATTTCAGATACCTTCATGCGAACGGAAGCGTCCTTTCCATATTGTCACTCCGTGTACAATCACCGGCGTCGCGGAAATCCCGCAAAAGTAAGCTTAGGTTCTCCCCGAGCAACATATAACTTTCAGTACACGTCATATGCTCTCTTGTCCACCTTCAAAAGCTACTTTCTCCAATATGCACATTGAAAACACTGCACGTGTTTTGTTTTTATAGGTTTTGCGGGATCGTTGATATCGAAATTTTGGCTGCCGGCATGTTTGGTCCCAAAAGAACTAGAACCACACATCGTAAGAATGTTGTGCTGGCTAGATTCCGCACTAATAATATCAAAATTAGTATTGTTTTCCGTAAACTTCATTATTGTCATAGGAGAAATGCGCGCTTGTTGCGTTTCGTGTTGCAGAAAAGGCGCAATGGAACGTGTGGCCGCATAGTAACGCATGTTCTCATGGCGGCCACGCGTCTGAGCTTCTAGTCATCTTCCTCCGATGAATGTGATTCGGTTAAGGGAAGGACGCTGATTTCTGCAGCGCATGAAGGGTGCATGACTAAGTGTCCGTGGGCTTGGGGAATGGGACAAAAGAGATAGAAGGAGAGAAAGGCCGTTGTGCAGGGCTACGGAAGTTTTAACCACCTCGGATTCTTTAATGTGCACAGATAACGCACAGTACACGTGACTCTGGCATTTTCCCGTCCATCGAAAATGCTACAACCGCGGCCGGGATCGAACGCCTCGCCCGCCGAACCCGCCTTTCTGTGCGGTCGCTGCTTGCACTGTGTATCCGTGGCATCACCAAACACAAGCGCGCACTCCTTTCATGACAATTATGCCACTCGCTTCCGCTTCGTCTAAATGTAATAATGTGCATATCGGTCTTAAGATGAGCTTAAAATATATTTATTGAATATATAACTGTTGCGTTGCGTTTTGTTAAATCGCTGCGTGGGTGTGCAATTTTTCACAGTGTTAACTTAGATATATCATACGATGTATATGCACTCTCTAACCTTCTTGCTACAAAGTGCACATATACTGTATTTGCATTTTGTGATGTTACTGTGATGTTACTGAAGATGCGGAATTGTGATCTTACTGAAGCTTCTCTTTCTGTATTAGATCAGTGAACTTTCCCCCACATAAACCATGTGCATATGCGGAGCACCCCGGTGGACATTCTTTCCCGCACAATGTACGCGCATTTCTGATCGCGCTAGGGGAACCAGACACGCAGTCGCCTCATCCAGTTGCGTGTGCCACAAATCGGTTCACGCAGTACTCCTTGAATACGAAAGTCACTCAAGTGTCGACTTTTGAGCTTAAATACAAAAGTTTCTTGAGTTTCTTAATACAAGCTTCAAACCAATTCCTTAGAAAGGAACGCAGCATGCACTTGCTGTTTAGTTCCCATATGCATTTATTACCTCTAATATGAATGCTGAATTCAGGAGCCGCCTATGCTTGAAAGTCACGAAACTCTCACCTCTATTACAACTTTGCCGATGTGCTTCCCAGAAGCCATGAAACGGAAGGCTTCCTCGGCGTTCTCCTTCGTAAAGACAGTGGTATCCAAAGGACGCACGACTCCAGAAGCGATGCCATCACGAACCATTGCAAAGAGGTGGCGCTTCTTGGCGGCGGAGTAGCTTATATCTACCAGCATTTTGTCCAGCATTATGCCATGGAAGGTAATATTCCGTGCAAACACTGACATTCCCAATGGTGAGTTCTTGAGCAGGTCGAACTTTCCGATCTCCAGGAAGCAGCCGTGGTCTGCCAAACACCGCAAGCTTGCCTGAAGCTTGTCATCGGCCAGTGAGTTCAAGACGAGGTCGACTCCTTTGAGCGAGACGAAAGAAAGTTTACAGATCAGCCTTGTTCTCCGAAACGTGGTAACTCAAATATATGGAGAGTGACCGACGCAGGATAGCTATTGGCGCTTGTCGTACCTCACCTGGAAGCACAATTAAGGTTCCTCCATATTCGGGCCTCCGTACTAGCCTCATGACTACTGGCTTCGAATGACGGTCAACAGTTAGACATTGTCGCCACAGTCAAGCTAGTGAACGAGTCATCCTGAATAAATTAGTTCACCGAACACCTCCCTGGTTACAATGGAGACTTCGCGCAGTCGGTAGACCTTGTTTACGGCACTGCCATTATGATCCATTATCTGATATGAGCCGAAACGAGACTGGCTGGGTCACTGTCTGAATTCGCAACAGGGACACTATTATTGCATAGAGCCATGTGATCTCCTAAAAAGTGTTGATTGAAGAGCACTCCTGCGTTCCCTTCAGCGCGACGTCCGGGCTGGGTTCCGCAGCTGTCAGCCATGCCCCTCGCTGCGCTTCAGTTGTATTATTGTATTATTCTTTACACGTGAAAAGTGAACAGAAATAACAGAGGGAACTAAGCTTCCATTGTTTTTACTGCAAACCGCTACTCACCCCTGCCCTTGGTCTGGGATAGTATGTGCCCCTCGAAAGACAGGTCACGTGAGCTGGCGAAGTGTCGGTCATCGAGCTCAGGGAAGCGATGCTTAAGGTACTCGCGTTTCTCCGTAGAACCTGGTAGACGAAAAAAAAAAGAAATAAAAAGAAAATATTATTTACGCGCAGTTCGACTGAGATGAGGACAAAGGCCACAGGATCATGCGTCACTCGCCTATATCTGCGTATCACGCACTCGTTTTCAATGCGCTAAATGTAGAGGACTGCAATAATAGAAACTCGACTGATGGAAAGTGATATAGCGCAGCGTCAGTTAGACGTAACGAGAAGTGAGATTTCGCGTGATGGGAACAGCGGTGTAGCTAAGCTGCTTGTTTTCGCAACGAAGCGTGCTAAGGATGGATGGTTGGACATACGCACGGCCCGCAGGTCCCATTTCCAGACGGATGTTGCCGTAATACGTTCTATGCTTATCGTTTAGTTTCTTTAGCGGCTTACCACGCTACAATATATATTTTTAGGGAAACGCGCTACACATTCATGGGTTAGTCTTTCGCTTTTCGAGGTTGGTTAATATTTCAAAAATGTACGGATTCTATTACGCGACACTAGAGAGTCCTTACAATAGTCAAGAATAAGCACATAAGTCAATGTGTGAACACTGAAAGGCAGTGGTCTTCTCTCTATACGGCACATTTTGTGACATATTTGCGAGGATATTTCGACGAGAAAACAGGGTACTGTGTTTACACGAAAAAGAAGAAAGTGCATAAAAATACGGCAATATGTGAATTAATTTAATTCTTTGACAACACAGCCATTTCAAGAAATTACCCAAGTAGCAATTTTTCATTTTAAGTGGTGAATGCCTTCATGTATTCAATATTCAAGGAACCCTTTTTTTAAGCTACGCGGTAAAAGGTTCATGCTTATTAGTGTCGCAGTCTGTTTCGTACCGTCTGAGACATTTTGCATGATTTTACTTTTAAGCAATACTGAAGGATGCTTTGAAATGGCAAACGAATGCCTAAAATTTTTAGCAAGCAAGTACCACAACGTACCAAGTGCCCCTATGGAAATTTGGTTGCACAGCAGCGTCATCGTGTCGCTCCCAGACTATGTACGATAATTTCTGCTTTGTTGCTATGCGTCAGCGAGCACCCGCCTGCTGCCCGAACGCACACCTGGGTTGTAGACGCATAGTGCACCTCTCTGCCTGCTAATAAATTATCTCTTCCATTCACAAAGCCCGCTGGGCGTCTTCGCATAGCAGAACACCTGGTACGTGTCTTCCTATCTTTCTTAAATCTATCAATGCGTTCGTTGACACCGAATATCATTTTACGACTTTGTGTAGTACGAAAGGTCACATTACTTCGAAATAGAGATCTGCAAAAAGTTTCTCAATCGGCAGTGGGCCCCACCTACCGACAGTGGTGAAGACGGTGCATCCCATGGAGAGGGCGATAGCGATGGATGCCTGTCCAACACCTCCACTACCAGAATGGATCAGAATAGAGTCCCCGGGCTGCATGTTCCCTCGCATTAAAGAGGCGTAGTAGGCAGTCGTGTACACCGCTGGAATGGTAGAGGCTTCCTCGAGGCTCCACGATTCGGGAACTTCCCACGTGAAGTCCGGGTCTGTCAGAGATACGGTGGCAATGCCCCGGCTCGGTGCCATGGCCATGACACGGCGCCCATCGCTGTCTCGTCCTGAGAACTCATAACCCATGATGCAGTACGAAAAGCCCCATTTACCTGCAATAAATAGTTGAGCTTGATTCAACAGTTGAGTTTAAATCACAAAGGAGAACATCACACACGAAAGCCAGCGACGTGCGGCGGCCGCGGCTTGACGGTGCTTCCCTTCACACCAGATATCTGCAAATTCAGCTGACCTCCGGCTGTCGTGACATGTGCAGTGTAGCGCTGTCCTGTACTGTTGTGTCTCGTCATGTTAAGTTACATAGCGGATAATCAGGATTGCTCCGCCATGTAAACACCGCTGCTGTATTTCGACGTTGCTCCTCAGATTTAGCGCTATATCACACGCTTTGCGGTCATGGGCTCAGGAATTCTTCGCGAATCTCGAACTTTGTGCTCCCTATGAAAGAAACAATATGTTTCAAAAATTGTTCATTTCGCCAGGCGCGCTTTTTCCAGCAAGAGCGAAGGAACCGAGGTGTTTTTGCAAACCTCGACAGTCCGGATGGACAAAAGGCTAGTTAAACTACACTGATGCTGTTCCAGTATGCATAGATAGACAGAGGCCAATTATTCGGGCGTGGGAGTTCTCAGAGAGGTGAGGGACTATCTGGAGGTGTTTGTCACTGTACACCGCATTGCCGCCTGCGGGGCGGTTATACAGTCTTCCAGCATGTCCTGTGGGGCTAGAGGCAGTGCCTCTGCCGGCCCCCTTTTACCTTAAACGAAATGATGAAGCTATTTCAGCCTCAACAACGCACTTCCCAAATCCTGGTCACCCACAGCGCCTGCGAGAAGGCCGCCAGCTTCTGACGGTCCCCGAGTGGATATAGCCGAGCAACTTTGAGTTGACTCACGTCCATTGTGGACACAATAAAGCTATCTAGCTCACTCACTGCACACCGGCATCTGGAATGGTGTCAATGCCAAGGCTCTAGATGCCTATGACGAGGATCGTCAAAAAGAGTTGGTGTAGACGGCTGGAAGTAGGCGATACAAAACGACGGACGCGTCCAGGAAAGTTTCTTTTTATTTTACTGAATTGCACGGTCTTTGAACATTAAGTTTACCAATTCCACTGGGAGTCCTTATGTTAACACGTTCTCATGCGGTGTTTCAATATGGCAACCTGTTGGGCAGGTCCGTAGACTTCATTGTAATGTACCTTGAGAACACTGATTGGCCGCCTCGTGATGAACACTGTGCCTGCTTAGACAGGGAGCTATCTAGCGAAAGCAAAGCTTTTCCTCTTCTCTATGAAAGTAACAGCAGGAACAACAAATGCTGAAAGCGATTCCATGATACTAGTTTGATGACAGCCGTAGATCACAATGTTTTGATTAACACTGCCGCAGCTGCCAGGCTGAGCTCCTCGATTTAAAGAAACTCCTACGTCTGCCTGAAGAGATGCAAGTCGACCCTTCACCAGGCTTTCGAATATTAGAGACATGTCCATATCTCTTCACATGGATGTGAAGTGACTAGCGTGCCCTTTTTTTGTTTTCTGTTGCTGTTGTCGCGAACTGCCTCTTCGAATGCTCCCTTCCTTGTGTCGTTCATTTACCATGTGATTTATGGCTCAGGTGACCTTACCAGAGAAAAATAGATAACTAAAACTCACTCCCCACGTCCTCTTTCTTTTAAAGCAACACTCACGGCTATGTACAGGGTCGTCCACTCTTAGGGTGAACACGACGCAACGTGGCTCCTTTTTTGGAACGCCAGTGCTTGCGACGTGGGCATGCATCGAAGCTAATAATGTGCAGGCGCACAGAGTGATCCAAGCCCCTCTACGCCTGCACTAGATTAGCGTCGACGCGCAGTCCCATCGCGAGCGCTGGCGTTCTAAAGAAGGCGGCCACGCTGCGCCGTGTTCACCCTAAGAGTGGACGACCCTGTACTTCCGAAGCTCGCCATCCTTACTCTGAGCCTAGTTTTGCAAGCGTGCAAGGAGCGCACGAAAGCGACTCCACGAATATAGCATACGAATATAGCATATAGGCCTTATGCGTACTACACTACCGCTTGAGACATGGCGCGCTGCTGAGCGCTGCCGCATAAGTGGGTGGGTGGATGCCGGCGATGGCTAAGATTACTAAGTGTCCGTAGCATTAGACAGCAGGTATCGGCCGCAGGCGGAAGCACGGGAGTGTGACTTATTTTAGTCAACGGGGTGGCCGCTAAGCGCAGTATATTGCGAAGGCAGTATTATTTCATTGTTGACCTCTAACATCTGGCTGAGGAAAACTCCGTGTCTGCCAGTTCTACCAACAATGGCACAAATTAATCAGCCCGGTATTTTTTGTAGCACTCATTTAAGAGCAGCGCGGTTGCGCAGTGAAACCTTACAACGAATCTCTGCTATCTCGTTTTGTTACGTGTCAATGTCTCGTCGAATTTTGATCACTTCTGCACTGACAGCACGCTTAGCTCTCTTCACACCATGTGACTTTCCGTTCCAACGCCGAGGTATAGCGCTAATAAAAGTCACACTTTTTGTCGCACTCAATGTGCATTGCAAGTAACAACGACCCGGATAGATGCGCCAGCAAATCATCCGCGCATCTGTTGAAGATCAGACGGTTTTGTTCCTTAATTAGCGGATTATGGTTGGAAGAGCACAATGAGAGTCTACACGCGCAATATTTCCGAAGGGAAAATGCGTTTGGTTTAAAACATTCAACTCAGCAGCTCGACTTCGTGCGGTCTTTTTATACCCGGCCGTCATGTTTATTGGGCACCTAATTTTCTGAAAATCACGTGGACGATTCAAAGCAGTGTGACCGCTGCGGCCCTATTCCCTGACCTGCCTCCTTCACGAATTGTTTCCCGACGGCATAGTGAACGAACGCCACTCTGGTGTTCAAACCTGAAGAACGGCGCAAAATTGAAATAAACTATCAAATTACCCGCAGCAAATTTCTCACGATAATGTGGCTTTCATTATGACATCGTGGGTACGTCGTTTCGACATGCAATGACAGCCCGGGGAGCATTTCGCACTAGCATAAAGTGACCGTGATTAACAACTTGAATGGCACTATATTTGCCTATAAATGCTGTGTCGTTCTCCAGGGAACTCACCTGCCAGGGGCTCTGCTGCAATCTTTCCCGTGGCTAGCAAAATGTCCCGGAAGTTGAGCGGTGCGTAGTATACATAACACAGCAAGCCATCGCTGTTTGTTCTGTTGGAGATGCTGGTGTACTTGAGCGGAGATTCGTACCACTCCAAGCTGGACAGGTCACCTCGTGTACGCATGCTTAAGAAGGCAAACCTTGTCTTCTGTAGTCCACCTGAAGCGAGCATATCATAGGGCAATAACCAAGAGCATCTGCATGTCGCATATATACCGGCTTCTAAGGTCTTACGTCCCTAGACCAGAATATGCCTATGAGAGATGCGTAATGCAGGGAGAACCGGATATTTCGACAACCTATCACTGACACCGTGCATACACTGGCCTAACATTTCGCCTCCATCACTCATCGAAAGCATTAGCCTCAGCCTGGATTTGATCTCGTCGCCATAGGGTCAGTAGTTGAGCACCATGGTCACTAGACCACCGGGGCGGGTTGCGGAGCACCTCGTAAAAGTCTGCGACAAAAGCTTACGTTTAAACTAAACTTGACAGGCCGACACCCTACATAACTGTTACCAGGGAAATAAAATCGCACAAAAAACACTCGTCGAAAGAAGAAGGCCCAGGACAAGCGCTCAGGCAATGAGCAGTCGTCCTGTGTCTTCTCTCTGTGAGTGTTTTTCGTGCGAATTTATTTCCCTGGCTTAGGTGTCGACGCCGATTGGAGCCATTCGTTCGGGAAACAAAAATGATACGAGTGACCAGATTGCTGACAAAATGGAGCAGTCTAAGCACGTGGCCATAAGTATGCGCCGAAATGGACGGCCCTATTCGGCTGTTTATGGAATAGTAATCGTTTTGGCAGTGATACACTACAGGTCACTATGTATAAAGCTATCCTTTTAGCATGAAAGTGTTTGATGCAAACGTCCACGAAGAGGTCTCTGAGCACTCCTCGTAATCAAAGTAGTTGTCTGAAAAAAATAAACACTTTCTTCTCAGCGCTGGTACCGCCACCTAGGTACGATGGAGAAAAGTAGTATAGTTGTGTACATGGAGCGCAGGCAATTAGCACTTCAGCAGTCTCGATGCCTCTATTGCCGCGCCAGAATCGGCGTCCTGCCAGTGCATTTTTTTAAGTCCTCCAGCCACGGCCGCTACATTCGTCTTTTGTGACATCTGTGACAGCCAGGTACTTGCGATGCGCCCTACTCCAGGAGCAGAAAGATGGCCGCCGACAAGCAAATGATGCCTCTTTCGCAAAGCTAAGTGCGCGTTCACAAAACACTCCACTGAAAAACAGTTCTCTTTCGCTTCCAAACATTCACCGTTTGCTGGCGCCCCTGTTTTATGGCAGGTTTGTGCAGGACGCTAGCGCTTTTTGTGCAGTGCCTACATAGTGAGTGGTTCGAGAGCTTTCGCCTACGTGCAACTGTGGAGAATCTCTATGCAGGGTTGAGGTACCGCTCATGTGTACATGCAAGGGGTTCACATGTGCAGAGTATCCAAACTATCCCTCGCCCTTCGATTCATCAGATCTCCGCTTATATGTGAAGACCGAATTTACTTTTGCGTTATTCCTATTCCTATGACACAGATCAGCCACACCTTATTACGCTTACGTGCTCCAGTGATTTCCCGAATTTCTGAAGAATTTCGTGACATTTTCTGCTGTCGCATTAGGCAGGGCTTTTACGTTGCGATAGCGGGTGAGGTATTCAGCTTCCACGATGATCCACCTGCTGCCTAAAGTTGATCTCGGGAACGGACCAAGAAGGTCCATTCCCTTCGGTTGGAAAGGTTTTGTTGGTTGCGGTATGGGGTTAAGCAGTCCCGCTGGTCCGCCGGTGGCTTCTGTCTTCGCTGGCATTCCCGACATGCTTTAATTACCGTGCGACGTCGATGCGAGGCTGTGGCCAGTAGTTGTTCTGTTGGATTCGGCGAAGTGTGCGGGCATAGGCAAGGTGTCCAACGGTTGGTTCTTCGTGAAAGCCTGTGGAATTTCTTTCTCTAAGGCTGTTAGGAATGACGATGAGATGGACAGATTTGCTGAACGCAAAGTTCTCGTTTACCATGATGCGATTTCATGTTTTTTAAGCAAAAAGATGAGTACCCGCTTAGATGCTGCAGCGGCTAATGACGTCTTGGCTACCAAATATTCGCTGAAGCTATCGAGGTCGAGATCTGGACGTCGCGTACGTAACGAATCTTCGTACGGCTTTATTGTCGGCCGGCCGTGGAAAATGCCCAACAGTGGATTTCCTCTAGGAGTTGGGCCACACATCATCGTTGCTGATGATGTGGTGAAGAAATAACAACACCTGATATGCGAAGTCCCACTTGTCCGGCTTTAGGCACAATAACGATATCTTTATTTCATCGTATAGCAGCCTCAGTCTTTGCAGGTGTTCAACACATGTTGCTGAAAACATTGCGACGTCTTCCAGATACACGACACATGTTTGCCACTTGACGCCTGCCGAAACTGTGTCCATCACTCGTTGAAATGTTGCCAGTTAGGAACAAGGCTCATATGACATAACCTTGAACTCAAGTAATACTTATGGAGAGATAAAGACCGCCTTTACCCTGTCCCTCTCGTCCACTTCAATATGCCAAGGCCCGCTCTTGAGGTCCATCGAGTAGAAGTAGTTGGCGTGACAGAGTCAGTCCAGGGAGTCGCTATACTTCGGCAGTGGACCGACACTCTTTCTTCGTTATCTTCTTTAGTCCGCGATAATCAGCAAAGAATCGCAGGCTTCTATCATTATTCTTGACAAGGAGAACTGGTGCGGTCAAAGGACTTTTCGAAGGTCGAATGACGTCATCACGAAGCATTTGCTCGGCTTGATTGCGGATGGCTTCACGTTCTCGAGGCTACACACTATACGCGCTTTGGCGGAGTGGTCGGGCGTGCTCAGTCGATTATGATTTCATGTTGGGCAATTGGCGTTTGCGGCACTTTCTACGTGGTGGCGAAGAAGCCCTCATTACATCGTAGGAGAATGCGAAGCTGGTGCTGCTTGCTGCCGGACGGAAAAGTGTTGATGCCGAAGGCAGGAGTTCGGTTTTGTACCGGCGAGTCTCGAAGGCATTTGTCGTAAAGGTCGAAAATGTCTCGGATATCAGCTACTTCGTCCATGAAACTAATTACACTGCCTCTGTTAAGGTGATGGTATTCTTTGCAGAAGTTGCTTAGGAGCAACTCGTCTTGTCCCTTCCAAAAATAAACGATGCCTCTGGCTATGCCTAGGACGAGTTATAAGAGGAATTGCGTGTTTCCCTTGATAACGCCCTCGACGTCCCCCGTGACGCCTGTAACAACGGGTATGATGGTGCTTGACCACGGTGCAATACTTAATTCGTATAGAACACACAAAAGGTGCCTTGATGTTCAATACGACGGCATGGCTTGATCCGAGGAAAGTGTAATGTGCCTGAATCGAAGGTCAATGACTGCTTGATGATACGTAAGAGATCCATCTCCAATATTACACAGCGGGAGTGCTGCTCCGTGATTATGAAGCTCGCTGGATATATACATCCTCTGACAGGGACACGTGCTTTGAATCCTCCTATTGGCGAGACAAGACGGCCGCCGGCTGAGCGGTTCTCGGGACCATTCCATCTAGCTGCCAGTTTCTTTAGCTTCCCTACGGAGGCTCCACTTACAAGACTGCGCTCCCGTTCTCGACCTCGAGGTGTCGATCATGACTTTGCGGTAGGGCGGAGGGAGAGGGGCGACTGGTGCATGTCATCGTGACTGCGTCGTCTTACGCAGTTGTTTCTGGAGTTTCTTCGTCGCATCCACGAAACGCAACCTCGGTTCCTAAGGCTGCTTCACTTACTTTCCCTTACGAGGGCCAGGAGACCTTCCACGGGCGGCCGACGTGGAGCGTTGGCCTAGCGATATGAACCCGCGTGGCCGGATACACGCTGCGGCGCAAATAGCTCTCCACTTCGCGTGGTCGCTCTCCGGGTCGCAGTGTCGGCGCATCGAGGGCCAAACCAAGAAGTCCCTCGCGCTTGTAAGGGCATAATCTCAGAACGTGACCAGGCGCACCGCAATTAAAGCAGACTGGTCGTTGGTGGTTCGGAATTCTCCAAATGTCTGCTTCCGTTGATGGAACTTCTACCAAGAAGGGCGAGCGCACGGGTGACTGCGATCGTACGGGCAGCATACATAATGGTCACAGCGCGTGTTCACGGATCTTCTCAGGCAGCGTACTGCTGTCGACGTAAATAGTAGCCTGGTGCGTTTGGGTCTGAGCCGTCACCAGAGAGAAACGGACACAGGAACCCGAACTTCATGCCATGACATTCCCGAGTGAACGCTTCAACAGCGTTGTTGGCGAGGGCGTCAGGAGGCGTAGTGCCTCGCGGACTACTTCACATATTATTTGCTGCAAGTATTTCGTGCCTGGAGGTGTAGTTTGAGGGTCCATGGAAGAAACCTGTGCTGTGCACTTGTACTGTCGACTCCGGGCCTCTAACATCTCAGCTATCGTCGATGTGCCTTGAACTCAGGAAGTGTTCTCGGTGGGTTGCGCATTAGTCTAGCAAAGAGCGCACCTTCGAGGCCACGCAATAAAAACCCGACCCGATCATTCTCTTCCATGGTTGGATGCACATGCCTGATGAGGTGCTTTGTTTCTTTTATGTAAATAGGCACAGTTTCGATCGGCCTTTGAATCCTCCGCTGCAGCAAGATGTGAGCACTTTTGCAGCAGGCTGGTAAATGCTTTCAAGACATGAGTTTGAACTTGCTCTCCCTTAGTCAAAAATGTGTCGTGGTTCTCAAACCACGCCTTAGCAGGGCCGTCGATTGCGAAAAAGACGTAACGAAGCTGCATCTCTTCATCACACTTGTTTAATGAAATCTCCCGAGAAAAGTGAACGAGCCAATCTTCTGCATCTTCTGCAGGATAGCCACTGTATGTTGGAGTCACCATTGTCTGATGTAGGATGACAGGAGTGGACGCTGCTGGCACGCTCATGGTCGACGTCGCGACCTCCTTTTTCGGCGGCAATCCGGCTGCATACTTTAGGTGGCGGCTACTTCGAATTTCGTCGCTAGTATTCACCCTGCTGTCCTGTGCTGCAGCTGTCGGTTCAAGGCCTTGGTTCATACCTAGCACCTCTACCAGCTGTAGTATAGCCGTGACGATGAAGCGACGTGGATGACTGGGTGGAAAGGAAGCCTCAACAAACATTTATCGAAATGGGCTGACCTGCGCCGCACAAACAATTGAAGCTCCAGGCCTCTTAGATATGCCCACTTTGAAGACGACAGATGTTTCTGCTGGAACACGTCAAGAAGATAAGTTCAAGCATCGAGTGGTGTGGTTCAGCGCAGCTACAGACACGAGCCTTTTGACGCAAGCTAGCAAGTGATAAAGCTTAAGAAGTTGTCGCTGCAGTATCGCAAACAATTTACAAATATATCTCCGTCTCTGTTATTACATTTAGGATGACTCATACTCAGATTTCATAACAGGGGTCACGTTCAACTTTCCTTTTACCATCTTTCCACTTTGTACTCACATTAACAGCACCTTCATCCCTGGAACCTAATAGCCATACTCTGCGCCTTGTAAAGATTCTTCTCGCATTTTTCCATACTAGCCAAAGAGGAGAAGTCGACAATCACACTTACCGGCAGTCAGTGACAGGTGCCTATACGAACCCCACTGTCCATTGCGGTACACGTTCATCACCAAGTCTTGCTCCAGAATGCCCGCGTATTTGGGGTTTACGGGGCTAAAATCGCATATGTCGTTTGTGCCATTCGTGCTCGCATCGAACACGCATCTAGGAAAGATAAGAGTAATTTATGCTCATATGCGCCACTATGCCGTTAAACGAGCTTTTATTACATGGTCAACCGATTCCGAGGTAAAAAGGCCGCTTATAGGGTAAAACAATGGTTTCACATCGTGAACATATGTAATAAACAACACTCTGATAAAAGGTATTCCTTCATGGTATGTATTTGTCTCAGTCCGATGCTTTCAATATACCTGTTGCTTCTTCTTGCCCTGTTGTACCGAAGAGTTCTACCTCCCATGTAGAAGTTTTTTTACTGAGCTCTCTGAAATTCCCTTGTTTCCTCGGGCCTGAGTGCTTGGTTTAGGTAAAGCGGGCTTCCCGCAGTATTACCCTTATTCTCCGCAAAAACCTGACAAGTTCTTGCGGATAATAATAGCCTATTCATTGTACCTATATCATAATGTCATGAAGTTGGGGTTTTTTGCTCCTCCTTGTTACAATCCTTAGTGGGATGCCCAACGAGAGTGGAGTGACAGGTGTCTATTTTTTCTGTTCATTCTTTGGTGGAAGACCGCGAAATAAAACTGAAAAATGACTTTTTAAACACGGCAAAACTATTAACAAATAAAAGAAATTGTTGCTTTTATGTGCTGCATACCTGATATGGCGCCCCGCGGTTTCCTGTCGAAGGCAGTTGGTAAGTCCAACAATGCCATTGGTACCAACATCTTCAGCAAGCAGCCAAAGATTTTCTCCAGCCGTCTTCGTTTCGCACTCCACTGCTTTACTCTTAAGCGTTTCGATCCACCCAAACTGAGCATTCTTCACATTTACTACATCATGCTTCATGGCACCTGCGCCCTCTAAATGCTTACGAAACAGAAGCAGCGAAGACAAGTGGTTGGATTTAAGGCCTATGAGTAGCAACCCTTTCGCTCCGAATTCCGACACAACGTCGTCATCGAGTGTACTTGCGAAAGAGGGTATCATCGAAAGACGAGAGGATTGTCTCAGCCTCCGTTAATGCTGTCCTCTGGGAAATGAGAATGAAACTATGCTCCTTACACTGCGATGACAACTGCTTGGCCAGCGCGTTTGTACTTTGGTTAGTGTCTACTCCGCCACGAGCGAGAATTGTCAAGTCAGCTTCGCGGAGGCCCTCCACTGACCCAGTTGATGTGTTCCACGTAACTACATTTACACCATCTGGCACTTGATCACGTGTGATATCCTCTGGGCATCGGTGGGCGACAGCGTACTCGACTTTGAATCTTGTGTCGTGTAAAGATAGCCATGGCAGTGCCCAAGAAGCGACGAGCAGCGGATTTGTTCCTGCAGCTAGTTCGATAACGCGAACCTTTTTGGAGCCGACATTTTCCAGTACAACGTCCAGGAAGCTCCTCAGAGGGTCTTCTGCGAACAAAGCCGTGCTCAGTATGTCTCTCTTCAAGAATTGCCTCTGATTGTCAAGGAATGAGCGGATGCGCGATGTCGCATGAGTGATATTTTTTGCCTTTGAAGCTGTGAGAAGGACGTTTAGGAGGCTTCGGTTGTCACCGATACCTTCGTTGGATATTTTAGTTTCATAATCGTGAAGAATATTGCAATTCGGCTCGTCTGTTATGGTCTTGTTCTCGGCGTGCGATGCCAGAATTCGGCGAGAAATATCGGAGCACATATGAACGTAGTCTCGCACGTAATTATAACGCTGCTCCTTTGCGGCATCATCATCCTTGTACGGCACGAAACGGTACTCCTCAAGATGTGGTGTCTGTTCTACCGACCGTCGCTGGGCTATGGTCGATTGAAGACCTTTCACGATGACGCCACCGGCATGACATATGTTTTGGTGGCGGTCGTAGACAACGTCCAACCCTGCGCAAAACCAGACAGCACTGCCTAAGCACGCATGACTGTAAAGAAAACCAGCAATACTTAGTTTGTCCGATACCATTCATTTAGATCCTGCAGTACATGTGTGATCAACTATACGTGCTCATCAAGCTATGATAATGCAGTGGCGCAATGTTGTCCTTGTATTCGTAAAGTTTGTCATATTGCAGCGTAAATGCGGCATATTTTATGGGAATGCAGCAGAAAAGATAATGAAAATAGGATCAGGAAGGAATCCCATATGATTAGAAAACAAGAGAGCTCGTTTAGATAGCACAATGTTGCTTCCTCCCCTAAAGCGTTCTACTGCGCGGATAGAAAGTTATTCTCATTTCCAAGCTTTCAGAAGGAGACGCTCGTTATTCTGAGGCGACACTTTTCCAAAGGTCCCAGGGTCATCTATCAAGTAGTGTTGCAGTGTTCGATGCAGCAATGACCGATCACCCTTATCCACGTTTTGCCTTTCGCGTCCAGATACCTCGCTATGTTAGACTGGGTTGTCTCATTTCGTAATGATAATGTAACATTCTGGTAGAAGTGCTATGCTTTATCATCTCCCCGTATCAAGAGGTAATGTCCCGAATAAGGGGTAATGTCCCGACAGCAGGCATACGAATGTTAAGACTGAGTCAGCGTTATTTGTCTGCATGAGTTCTTTCAGTTAAACAGTATAACTAGGACGTAGTACCAGACTTAATAGCTGCCACTAAGAAAATTACCGAGTTATGTGAATGTGGGCGAAGAATATAATCGGCACAGACAGTGTTTATGTATTTATCCACCGCATTTCTGAATGTAACCAGCTGCACAATGCCTGTAAAAATATTCTCTGGCTGGAGGATTAGACATGGTTAGGTCAAGCACACTAAAATTTGCATGGCCATAGGAATGTATGAACTGCACCTACTTCTACCGCTTGACTTGAAAAAAAAAAAGATTACAGTGAGGGCTTGTGCTTGCCTGAGCTAGTTTCATGAATATGGTTAAGAGGGTTGCAGCAAACTACTCCGACACGGACATGAAAAATTGACGAGACACTGCTGGGTGTGTCGTCAATGATTTTTTGTCTTTGTCTAAGTAGTTGGTAGGAACCCTATTTGCGATTAGTGTGAAAATCCCGTCCTTGATACAATTACCCAGACAAGGCAAAAGTGATTAAATTGGAGCAATGAAAAGGCAAATTATCACCCATATCCACGCTAGCCAAATGTTTTGAGTGAGCACTACCATCCCAAGCCACGCGAAGTTACTGAAGTTTACGAGTTCTTTAATCGTCAACCTGAAGGGGAGTCGAAGAACGACTTTCTTGTACACTCTCGTCGAAAAGCTGCCATTCGCAATTTCGACTGTGTAATTTCGGCTGTTACATGAGTGCATATCGTACGGTCCAGTGCCGCTGTTTCCGCTGTGAACGACGTGGTCACTTAGCAAGAAATTTTATTAGCTGCAGAGCTCGAGAACCAGGTACATCAGGAAGAGCACGAACTAGCACCCTTTTGGGGGCGGAAGCTTAGCAAGACGAGGAGCATAAAGCAGTGCTCGTCTGCACTTGGTTCCCAGAAAGAAAAGGCCGCCTCGAACTGCCTATTCGGCGAACATCGATTGGTAGGTGTGCAGCTAAGCATAGATATTGAAACCGGATCGCACATTTATTTCAATCCTCGTGACCTCTAGAAGAAGCACCGTCACCAAAGGCCTGCGATGAGACCATGTAGTTTGAGTCTATCCTGATACACAGGGCAGCTTTCAGTACTTCGATTGCTTGCTTTCAGGTTTTTCATGGATTTGTGTCAGTAGATTAACAGAGCTTTCACTGGGCTAGTTGGTACGCAATAATTTTAGCTTTTGAGGCTCCCAAAGCACGACCGACAAGACAGCATACAGGATGGCGGCCCAAGTATCGTTCTGTGCACTCTGTTCTCCTGTGCACAGTTGTGACCTGTGCAGAAGCAAGAATCTGTGGTCAAATTTGATGTAGCTGTTCAACGGTGAATGTGTTTCCGCGGTTTCGTTTGCGGTTGGATTCAAAGTCAGCGAAAGCACTAAGCGAATGCAGCGCAAACAATTATATTCCCGAAGTCTTATCCGAGGAAGAGGGGCTAAGCAATCGCCCTCCAGCCAGACTGCACCTGAAGGAAGGTGCAGTACTGAAGCTTTGTAAGGCAAGACTTATCCCATATGCGTTAGGCAAGCGAGTGCCCTTTGGTCTAGTCCGATTTGTTTCTCTCAGCCGGCGTGACATTCTGAACGGATAACGGCTATTGTCGTACCACTTAAAAAGCAGGATCACTGAGAACCTGCGGAGATTTCATGGCAGGAGAAAGTCCAGCGTGTGCAAATGAGTGCAAATCATCAACAGTCACTGAATGTATGCTTGTCGATTTAGCTCATGGGTTGCACATAGAGAGCTCAATCAAGGACAAAGCCCCAGTGTGAATGCTGCGTTTGAGCCTGGAATGTCCGCACGGGGGCAGAGCCCACCCAACATAACGCCATTCCAAAATGACTAAGTAGCAACAACAGAGGCAACGGCAAGTGCATTTGCGTAATTGTGCTATCATTTTACAATGAAAAGAAAAAAAAAGAACGCATCCACCTTCGTTATGGTTCTAGTGCATAATAATTGCGAAAATTCCGGTCATCCCTAGTACCTTGCTATGAAGGGGCACGTAGCGGATTTATTGGGATTTTTTTTGGGTGTCTCACAAATACTCACCTTCAGGCGTCATGCTTCCGACCAACTCTGCGTGAGCCTTTGTATCTATGACACAGGACCGTATTCGTACCGGCAGGGCAAACATGCGCTGATGTGAGGCGAGGACAGGGAAATGAAGCATGGTGTCCACAAAAGTGACCCAGTTGTTCTCCCACTTAAGCTTTCCGTATGGCTCTGTGAGAAAACAGAATTCAGAAGCAGCCACGTGAATACTTGAACATTGTTTACAATCTCTGAAGAACCATTTCTAGCAGAAAGGTGCACAGAAAGGTATACAAAAGCTTTTGTGGTGTCGAAATTTGCACATTTCTTCTAGAAACGTTTTACCAAATAGCCTTTCAAGAAGTGCTTCCCAAAAAGCGGATATCATTTAGCCACCATATCCGCCATTTAGCCACCAGAACATTGCTCGTTTAGTAACCACCTCCTGTGCACAGGGACACTTGCAGAAGCAGCGCAGCAGCTCAGCGAACAAAAAGTGGCTGTGCTATGAAATACAAGAATTTGTTCCGACCACTTACTTTATAGCCTTGCTCCATTCAACACACCTCGATGTTATCTTTCGCAAAGAGAAAAATTCTCATTTCATTTTACGTGTAACGATCTCTAATTTCTGAGATCGCGTACTCTTGAAACACACGAGAGCTCATCGTGATGTCTAAAATCTGTTCCCAGAGCTCTTTCGGCTGTCACCCGTACTTTGTAGCTGCCGCAAATAAGCCCAAGTGATTTCTTCATAGAGATACTAAGTAGCGAAATGGCAAGTTGGCCAGTTCTTTCTATGCCACTTGAGATTATTTGCTGTGCAACGCGAGCCAAAGATAAAGCAAACACAAAGAGAGAAAGCAGGCACCTATCTATTCACTCTCTCATTGAAGAATCGTCAACGTATATGTGCACAAGATTCAAACAATTTCACTAAAAGCATTAGATACACTGATTACAACCAACGCTTGTATGAGCAGCCCTCACTGTCTGCATGACAGATAATTTCGTTGCATTAATCAGTCCTCCTTCCTTGTTACTACTTCCTTGACCCATCTCTGTGTCTTGCACATGTCACGGTTATTAGAACAGTGTACATATATATGTTGACAATTCTTCAAAAAATATCAGGTCAGGTAGGCGCCGCATTGGTATCCTTCCTCCCTTGCCCTGCCTTGTGTTGCCTTGCTCATAACATTAGGGCTTACCAAAAAAGTATCAAGCCGTGTGCACACGGAGTAGAAAAATAAGATGTAAGCTTCGAAAACACAGGTTGCTCTGCTTTCACACTGATCCCTATAAAAAACATTTAGGACATATACGTTGCTTGTGTGGAGATATTTCGGGCTTCTTACCAATTATGTTTGCCGTAAGGATACCCTGGAAGGCTCCGTGATACTCGTAGCCACGTAGCCTGAGTTCTTTGTAGAAGTCTGCAGCATCCAGATCGTAGGTCACCTCTTCACGTGCTGCAAATGGTGGGTCCTGGTCAAGCAGCTTCTCGCCTTCCTTCGCTGCTCGCACACGGCCTGTGGCCACCACCGTGCTTGCTTCTCCGACTTCGAACTCGCCCGTCAGTCGCATGATGTTCACTAGGAAACGCACGCAACCTGCGCATATACACTCACTTCAAGCTGCTTCTTCTAAAAATAACTTATTTTCACCGCTTCCAGGATAGAATACCTGACGCATGGTGACCTGTTCACGCTGGCCATTCGGGTATTACCAAACACGCCAGGCGATTTGTAGATTCTCCTCAACGGCACGACACGTGGACAGTAGAGCTCGTCAGGACATAAAGAGTGCATGCGGGAATATTCACACGCGTACTTGTTTTTTTTCTTTCTTCTCTTTCGCAGTACCCGCCTTTTTCACCTTCTTGTATATCGCTCAGCACAGGCCGCGTTTAACTTGCATGCCGCTTGGCGAAGGACGATAACTTCTCGAAAAACTTTACCCGCGCAACGCATATGTTGAGTACTTTTCAGGTTGTACGCGAGTATCAGCGACGTACTTTATGTTTTCATTGTAGTGGCTGTTGCTATGTACAAACAATAGGCTGAAAGGTCGTCGCAGCTCTGAGCCATTGAGTGGGGTCTTATTCATTACTGACGAAGTGAAAGTACAAGCTCCACTTGTGCTTAGGGCATAAATTACATGGACACCTTTACGACACTTGTACCCAATTTCAGTTCGGCAATACACTGGTGCGCGAGAGCGTTGCGGTCTTTAATCTTCTTTGCACACTGATGCCTCATTTGTTAATGAAATAAGGAAAGGGAATCAGGCACGTAGCCAGGATTTTTTTTCGGGGGGGGCCCAAGTCCTAATTGTTAGCAAAAAAAGTCTTAAGAAAAAGGAAAGTTGCCTGGGAATATATAAGGCGCTTAATTATTATTATTATTATTATTATTATTATTATTATTATTATTATTATTATTATTATTATTATTATTATTATTATGGTAACATAAAACACACAAGGACACAAAAGGAAGAAGGAATGAGCAAGTTGGCAACTGCCACCGAGTGGACGAGAATGAGAACAGAGCGGAATGCAACACAAGAGGCGAGTCAATCAGAGATGGAAAGCAAGTTTTTTGACGCTGCAGTAAAGCTAGTGCGTATGCGCGAGAAAGGATACTTTCCAACCAAGCAATCTCGACGAAGAAGGACCATACAGAGTGTGTGACGGATAGAGGAGTGACAAAAAAAAAAGGAATGCAAAGGAAGCAGGCGCCCACTTACAGATGTACGGCATAAACAAAATAATTGTCGGACGCTTTGTCTACCCAACTTCTCACACTCTGTCTCAACAACAGGCCTGCGAGAAGAACGTGAGCCAATTTATGACAGCAATTCTTAAACGAAAAACAGATATATTCGGGAAAACAATTTCATTCAACCACAAAGAACCAACACACGGATGCGTTCATGACACAGAAGATGCAGAACGCTAACATTCGTTCTAGGAAGCAATATTAAAGAGTGAGATTGCGAATGGTTTTTCTATATAGTACAGGTCAATGCAAAATAAAGAAAAAAAACGAGTATGCATCTTGGCCGAAAAGAGTGGTTCGCGCTGCAATTTTCATGCGCCGTGGTTTCAACATAAACGCACTGATAACTTCCTTGATACTGTTGCGACTGGCCTGCTGAATTAGCCGGCCAGCGGGTAGCGTGTGGCGGAGCGGCGGAGACGACTCGCAGGCACTTGGGATTCGGGAGCCGAGAACCGAGGCAGAGGTTGAGGAAAACTGAAAAGACGTTTATTTACATATTTACAAGTGTTGTCTTCTAGAGAGTTCTTTTCTCTCTGTCTATCTCTCGCTGGTCTTCTCTGGGTCCCGCGCTTTTTGTTGCCCGGACTTCTCCTCCATTGGCTCCTGGGCGAGGGAGGAGGGAGAGGATGGGAGGTGTCAGTGCTTGACCCGCCCATGGCCGTAATTACCGAAAGTCCGGGAAACGACGCCGGAGACGATCACATCACACGGCCACATGCACGTGCGGAGACACACACCGGCAAACAGTTTGTGTGGTCTGACGCTAAGGTGGGCCCCTGCCGGACGAATCACTCCCAGATGTGCCGGACGGGGTCACTCTTCGGCTCGGAACCGGACGTTCTTCCCGGCTGGCCTTCCTTCTGGGCTAACTAAAAACGTCCGCACACCCGAAGCACACCCGCATGTGCGGCACAGAAACTCATGTCCCCTGGCGGCGCCACACCGTCGCAGGCACACCTGCAGCAGCTTTGTAACAGCTTCCCCGGCGGCGGGCTGAGACCTCGACGTACAAGGGTCAACACCCTTGTGGGGAGAGGTCCATGAAGAAGACGCTGATGCGCTGATTCCCAGCAGCTCTGCTCGGCCATCTCCGGTACCAGGCATCTCGTCCAAGGAGTGGTCTCTGCTCTGCATATCAATTCTCCGGAATACAGCAGCGGAGCCAACAACGCCACAACCACAACCGCAGAGCAGGCAAGCGCCCAGACTCTCTCCCTGAGACCCACCAGGCTTTTATCCAAAACAAAATCATTTTCCGCCATACTCATTACAGTAGCAGCACTTCCAACAACCTGAAATAGGCTCCGTTGACTCACAAACACATGTTGTGATGCCACACAACAACAACAAAAAAGGACAATGGTAAACCTAAGCTACACCCATAAAAACAAAGGCAATATACAAAAGCAAGAGTACCCGACGCTATCGAGTTTCCAAGAAGCAGCGACTTAAGCCGTCAGCATTGCCATTCAATTTGCCCTGTTTTTAAAGAAATTCTAAACAGTACAGCAACAGTAGCAAGCTCCAGCGCAGTAGTCGGCCGTTCTTAAATGACATTGCAACCACCCGAGAGGACAATGGTCCGCTTAAACTAAGAACTCCGAACCCGCGTGCTACCATGCAAATTTTTCGTACTGCCTTTACCATATTACCGCATTCCTTCCGTGAATGCTCTGTATGCTTCCTACCATATCGTCAGTTTATGTCTAGCACATGAATCGCGTCTCACATGAATTTTGAGGCTCTTATTCAAGATTCTGTTCCGACAAAACGAATCATCTTCCCGTGCGTAGACAAAACAAAACTGTCATGCTGCATTGAGCTATGGCTGAGTACGCAAATGTGCTCTAGATAAACAATTACAAATATGTACAGCAAAACATCTTAAACACTTCACATTCGACATCCGCCGTAACACTTATTAGCTAAACAAGCTCCTACTCCGCGGATGCAAACTCGCTCTAGCCGTTGCGGTCACAGCCCTATACTTCACACCTGTTACCTCCGCAGTACAACTATCCTCGATAACGTCCACACAGGACATCTGCGAAGCAACAAACAAATAATTTCCGCATGCATTACGCGCTCAAACTCACAAAGAATACATTGCCTACGCCTCACATAAACGACTCTCGCAGTATAGCTATCCTTGCTAACGTCCACGCATGACAACTGCGTTAAAGGAAAGTAACAAACAAATAACTCTCGCGTGCACTACGCACTCAAACTCACTGAGAATGCATCACTATGCATCATATTCTCAAATATGCACATAGGCTAACATGTAACTTGCACTATTTACAAACTCGTCTGACACACCTGACATGAAAACTTTTTGCATTACATCTCACTGACACGCAAGTCAAATATTGAAGACTCTCAAAACTCTTGCGGTCATACGATTCTCCCTCAAATGTAACCTTTTTCTTTCTCAGGATCGCATCGCATACATTTGAGACGATCCTTCACACATGTCTACCACAAGTAACACACTTCCCATTACTGCTACACAATGGTTATGGACTCAGCAAGAAACACTATTCGCAAAACAAATCGACGATCTAGGAGAAAGCTACATAACAAAACTCGCAACAAGTTCCATAACGACCACTAATCGCGGAGGTCACGAGACACCATTCCAAAAACACAAAATCAAAACAGAAGTGTCCCAAGTTTCTCCATTCACGGCATTTGACCACCTATGTCTGTCTGGCCCTTTTTAGCCGTACTCGCGGGGGACGCGCACTGAACGTTTTTGTCAAACAGGAAGCACGACGCATGACACACGTGTTCGCCTCCCTGCGGAGCGCCACAACCGTCGCCAGCGTACTCCCTCCGTGGCATTGTTCGACGGCTACGCGGAGGGGCCTTACCCTGAACTCGCGCGACAATTTACCGTGAAGAAAGCGACGGTAGGATAACGGCACGTGTCCACGGCTGCTGACATGCCCCTCCGACCGTGTTCGATCATAGTGCGGTTTGCTTTCCTTTGTCGCTCGCCGGCTCGGACGTTTCTTAGTCCAATTCGCCACGCGTGAAAAGCACACCTTTCTCGCTCTCTTGCTTCCTCGCTCGACGTCTGATGTCAACCGTCCCGCGCTCCCTGCGGCATTACTTTTTCTATGACGCTTTTTACGTCTACTCCTCTTGCCCCTCCTTTTTGAGCCCTTCACTCGCATTTCTTCACTCTGAACAATCTCACTGTTCTTGCTAGCCGACCGATTCACGCAGTCCAATTTACTTACCGGCAGCTGATCTATTCTTTTGCCTTCCCGACTAACGGACAGCCTAGCACGCTTCGAAACAGTGCAGTTCGGTGTACTTGAGCTCCGCAGCTCGCATAACTGAGCGCTATCTGCACCTGCCTCGTCCTCCCTACAGTGTGCTTCGTCGCACTCTGCTAAACATGCACTGGCTTTCTCGTCTAGCTAGCTGACATAATCTTTAGCTTCGCAGGCAAGATCCACTTTCGCGACGCACTCTCTATGTATACGTGCCAGTTCGTCTGGGGCCTGCCTAGACGCTTCCCTCTCATCCGATTGGCACGATACCTCGCCGCGTTCACTTTGGCCATGAACGGCCCCAACTACGACTTCGGCATCGTCAGCAGCTGACACCTTCCTTTCACTCGTGAGCGTGCTCTTACCCTCACACGTATCTGCACGAGCTTCCGCGACACTCCCTAGTGATGAATGCGCCAGATCGACCACCGCTGGCCTAGCTGATTCACAGACATTCCACTTGCACATCACCTTGCCGCGTTCACTTTGGCCCTGAACGGCCTGAACTACCACTTCGGCATCAATAGCAGCTACTTTCATTTCTCTCGTGAGCGTACTGCTACCATCGCCCGCATCGGCACGAGCTTCCGCGACACTCCCTAGTGATGCATGTGCCAAATCGACTACAGCTGGCCTATCTGATTCACAAACATTCCATTGGCACATCACCTTGCCGCATTCACTTTGGCCTGGAACGGCCTCCACTACCACTCTGGTATTGTTAACAGCAGATAAACCTCTCACACTCGCGAGCGTGCTCTTACCCTCACACACTCGGGGATTGTTCACCGCTGATAACCCAGTTTCACTCGCTAGCGCACTGTTACCATCGCCCGCATCGGCACGAGCTTCCGCGACACCCCCTAGTGATGCATGTGCCAACTCATCCACATCCAATTGGCACATCACCCCGTCGCGCTCCATTTGGCCTTGAACGGCCTCAACCGCAAGCGCGTCATGTTCACTCGCTGATGAGCTTTCCTCCCGCATGAACACGCTGCTGCTCCTACGTGCGCTAGCCTTTTCTGCGGCCCTGAACGGCACCGCGCTCGCCACTACACCGCACCTTTCGTGCTCTACATCTACTGATGCACTACCGCTTTGCTGCTTTGCCTCGAACTGACGAACATCCAACTTAGTTAGCAAGCTCGACCTAACCTGCTCGTAGTCGTCTGCTTCCTCCTCTGTCAAACAGGCAATTATATCGGCAGCCTCGCACGGTAATAAAGTCTGCAAGCATCGCGGCCACATTCTTTTGGTAACACCCGCCTTCTCGCACGTTTGCTCGAAGTTTACCAAGTACCGACCTATGTCCTCTCCAGAGCGGTAGGGTTGCATAAGGTCCTCAACTTTGAACGGAATTCGTTCTACCCCGCTAGATGCTTTGCTACCTCCTCTAATTCGAGCCTTGAGCAGCTCGAGTTCACGAAGCTTCATCTCAAGCTCCATTTCAAAACGCTTGTCCTCCCTTTCTTTCTCTTCAGCAATGCGTTTCTCATTTTCTTCCTCTGCTTCGCGTTTTAACTTCTCATTTCTTTCTTCCGCAATGCATCTCTGATTTTTTTCTTCCTCAATCAGCTCCAGACACTCTGAGAGCTCGTCATCGTCTGCCCCAAGGTTCTCGATAGCCTCGATGATCTTTGGCTTTCTAATTAGCTCCCGAACCTCCAAACCCATCCTTTTTGCTAACTCTAGCAAAAGCGGTCTTTTGAATGCCTTTAAGTTCATGGTTGCTGCAAGTGCTGCTAATTCTTCACTAACACACAAATACTACTACGTTCCCGTTCTCAGATTAACGTGGAACAATAGCTACCGAAATTACCATCTTTTCTAACAAAAATCAAAACAAAGCCTGGTAAAATCTCAGTGAAGAAAAGCCAAGCACTCACCACCCTACAGCCATGATCCCGGCGGAGTCGATTCCGACGCTTGCACCATCCGTTGCGGACCGCAAGGATCTCCCATGCCGACGTCGGACCTCCGGGTAACGAATCTCACCGCTGTCATCCAGTTGTTGCGACTGGCCTGCTGAATTAGCCGGCCAGCGGGTAGCGTGTGGCGGAGCGGCGGAGACGACTCGCAGGCACTTGGGATTCGGGAGCCGAGAACCGAGGCAGAGGTTGAGGAAAACTGAAAAGACGTTTATTTACATATTTACAAGTGTTGTCTTCTAGAGAGTTCTTTTCTCTCTGTCTATCTCTCGCTGGTCTTCTCTGGGTCCCGCGCTTTTTGTTGCCCGGACTTCTCCTCCATTGGCTCCTGGGCGAGGGAGGAGGGAGAGGATGGGAGGTGTCAGTGCTTGACCCGCCCATGGCCGTAATTACCGAAAGTCCGGGAAACGACGCCGGAGACGATCACATCACACGGCCACATGCACGTGCGGAGACACACACCGGCAAACAGTTTGTGTGGTCTGACGCTAAGGTGGGCCCCTGCCGGACGAATCACTCCCAGATGTGCCGGACGGGGTCACTCTTCGGCTCGGAACCGGACGTTCTTCCCGGCTGGCCTTCCTTCTGGGCTAACTAAAAACGTCCGCACACCCGAAGCACACCCGCATGTGCGGCACAGAAACTCATGTCCCCTGGCGGCTCCACACCGTCGCAGGCACACCTGCAGCAGCTTTGTAACAATACTGACTTGCATCCGGTGAATGGACATAAGAGCCAGGTCGTTCAGCCGCTCTTCGGCTGTCCGCTTCCTCAAATATGGTTTTTGCTCTTTTCAGTGTCGAGAAGCTGCATTCTGCAGAAGCTGTATTAACTGGGAGAGTTGCCAATATCTTGAGGAGTGTGTGAACTTTCGGGAAGAGGGCTTTGTCGCATTCAGGTAAAGCGTCCGTCGCAAAGCGGGGAACTTCCTCCTCTTGAATGGCTTGCCATTTAGTTTTCCAGACTTCCCATTCACGTTTTAGCTTAAGGATATGCGCTGTTGTCATATCTCTGAGGTAAAAAATCGAAGGCCGGATGCACAGATTCAAATTTGCCCTTGGAGGCGTGATTTGGCTGCGCATATTGCAAACTTAGCAGTGTTTTCCCGATGGTTTGCAAAGCGCCGTTTGAGGGAAGCTTACAGGTCATCTCTTTATGGAATGAACGTGACTCGCCTGTAGTAGTCTTCCGCAGAACTACAAGCGTAGTTTACCCTGTGTACTCCTTCCGCCACGCGGGCACCTGCCTCCGATAGAGGCAGCGGTAAAAGGGTGGTTGGGTTCGCAGAGGTGCCAGCGGGGTAACAGGTTAACTGGTCGTCGAAGCCGCCGCTTTCCATACAAAAGTCCTCTTTTCTTAGCTTCCGCCGTCAGGTTGTGGAAAAACTCTGCGTCAGCGACAAATCAAACCCGTACGCGTGCGTGTTCCCACGCCGCGCGGCTATCAGCCAAACAAAACACCTGAATGCTCCTTAAAGGGCCACTAAACAAGCTCCTACTCTTTTTAAAGCCGCCTAAACAAGCTAACTCAATCATAGAGAAGGTTGCGGCGATCACATTCTAGGAATATGACAGCGCTCCGCGCCACACAGACGCTGTATTTCAAAAAACAATTCCCGCGCCTCTTTCCTGCGATTGACCAGTCGCGCTCGCATCCTAGGTCTCGTAATGTTCTACCGCGAACTTAGCGCAGTTGCAGCTCGTTGATCGGTCGAAACTAGGCCTATGGCAGCTCCTGTGGCCATCCCACCGGCGTGAGCGCAGGAGCAACCGGAAAGGCTGCGCAAGCGTCAATAACGTCAATTGAACACGTAATGCCACGTGTCAAAAGTGAGCGGAGTCTCGACGGCGCGCCGCGCCTACCCTCTTCTCGGCATAAAAGAAGGGGACGCCGATCGAGAAAACGAAACCGACGCAAGCGGCTACTTAAACCCGTGTAACTTCTTTATTGAATTGAATTGTTTATTTACAATTCAACAAGGTTGCGAGGATGACCAGGCAAAAAAGCTGCATTGAGCAGCTTGAGGGGAACCTGGCCACCTCATACACTGGGCAGCTTCACAGTGGTCATATAAACACGGTATACATAACAACACGGTATACAAATAAACACGGTATACATAACTATAACACAAAAACAGTAAACATCCGCGGTTGGCATAAATAAACAAGGTTATTGTAGAAGCATTTGAAACAATTATCGCACCTATTCGAAAATTCTTGCGGGAGCATGTTCACATCGCACAGGAGCACAGTTATATCTTTAAAACAAATTTTGGACCTCGGGGTTGTTTAGGGGCCCTTTAAGTTGCCGCTGCTACGCGACTGTATAAATGACGCCCGCAGTGTACCGCCTGCTAGCTCTGCAGCGACAAAGACACCGCTCCTATCTTTAAAAAAAGACATTTCTGCAGGGAATCCCCCGGTGGAGTCAACGCTATCTTTTTCTGCATGTCCTGTCATTCTTTCCACTCTTCCTTGAAGCAATCCAACTACCGAGTGCCCTGGCCGTAGATGAGAATCCTCGTTTCGCGCAATATAGCCATGGTCGCTTTTGCTCCAGAAAACCCGACACAACCAACCAACAATCTTTCTAAACATAACTGATGCGACGAAGAAAAGTCGCACGAAGTACGGGCATATTGTAGCGAAACGTCGGGGCCGTAAATGTTAGACGCATCGGAAGGTCAGGAAGACGAAGAGGCGTGGGAGCCACTCCGCGCAGGCAAGCGATGAAGAGTCGACACAGGGAATTGGGAGAGCACTCATTGGGGGGTTTATTTAGCTAAGACATCTTGAAGTTGGAAAACACACAGGGCAAAAATTATACAAGATAGAAAATGGTATCATACGAGGGGCGTTCAATAAAGATTTCCCCTGACTCACTTCTATTTACTGCAGCATGCTGAAACTGCGCATGCGTAATGACATATGTCACTATAGGTCACGTGCCAATGTGCAACTCTGAACTAATAACGGTCTTTCTTTTACCGGTGCTGAAGTGTTGTGTGGTGTGGTAATGACTGCAGTGGAACAGAGAGCAGTCGTCAAGTTCCTATGTTTGAAAGGCCTCATTCCAATGCAGACGTTTGATGAGATAAAAGAGGTTTACGGGGAGGATTCCCCATCATATGGTGTAGTGAATAACTGACATCGTCAATTCAAATGCGGTTGGACTTCGGTAAAAAAGGCACCGATTGCAGGGCGACCCCACTCCTATAACGATGAGCACACCATCCAGCAAGTGGAGGTCGCCATTGCGGAAAATCGCCGCGTAACCATTCAAGACCTCGCCAAAAATTTCAAGATTAGTGTGGGGTCCGTGGAAAAAATTATTCAAGACCATCTTCATATGCGTAAGGTATTCACTCTCTGGATTCTCCGGCTGCTCACACCTTTCCCAAAGCAGGAACGTGCCGAGTGCTCCCAAGCTGTCTTGACCATGTGCCGTGGAAACCAGGAGGACTTTTTCAACAGACTGATTACACAGGTTGAAAGCTGGGTTCATCCCTATGATCTGTAGGCTAAGGACCAGTCGATGCAGCGGAAGCACTTGGACTCACCGCCTCCAAAGAAGACATGAGCCCAGCCCATAGCGGGCAACGTCATGCTCACAGTCTTTTGGGACCAGCACGGAGCAGTCTTGATAGATTTGCTAGGAAAGGGTGCGACAATTATTGGGGCACACTACCCTGAACTGCTGTGGAAATTGCGAGAGTCCATCAAAAAAGACAGACGTGGCATACTCACCAAAGGTGTCCGCCTTATGCAAGACGATGCCCCAGTTCACAACTCACATGTTGTCCAGATGGAAGCACGCTGCTGCGCCTTTGAAATTCTACCGCATTCCCCTTATTCACCCGACTTCGCAAAATTGGAATTCCATCCTTTTCGAACAGTGAAGTCATATTTGAAGGGCAAGTACTTTCCAGATGATGAGACTCCGACTTCTGAAGTCATGACTTGGCTTTTGGAGCAACCTGTCGACTCCTACAAGCGAGGTGTTTACAGTTGCATAAAAAGATGGGAGAAGGGTGTGTCCCTGAGTGGCACCTATGTAGAGAAGAACTAATAAATCTGCAAAGTTTCGTTCCTCTCCGTCCAGACAAAGTGGGTCAGGGGAAATCTTTATTGAACGCCCCTCGTACCCCGTCTGCCTGCCGGACTGCTCCCCGGTGGTGCCGAGCGTCATGGTCCCCGAGTCCGCCCTCCAAAAAAGGCCAGTGTCGCCGCTTAAATAGCACTTTTCATCACCCACGGCAACACGAACGTCTCGGAACACCACCGCCTCCCACCAATAGGAAAACGGCTTACACGGGCCAGTCAGGCAGGTCGACGGTAACGATGCTCTACGAGCTTTTATGATCGCGTGCCTCCGGCCTCGCCACAAAACTAATACAAACAACAAATTCCAGAAACTGGCCGCGACGCGCACACATGGTCATTTTCGGTCCCCGTCTCCCGGAAGGCTCCCTGCGGTGCGCGGGCTCGTTTACCTGAGCACCCCTTCTACAAAAGCAGTCGGAAAAGAAAAAAGAACAAGAAAACATTCTACGCGACGCGGTCTTCGCGACAATATAATGTCGTTTTCTCTGGTTTCGAAGCAGTATGGCAATGAGCCGTCCCTACCACGCACAAAGGGGGAGGCAGTTCTACACCTCACGAAACATCGCTCAACCACCACAACTACACTCGCTCACCCCCTTTGGCCACGCATCTCAATAATGTTTAACCCCAAAACGGGTTCGTACTGGGGCCGGGAAGAAACGAGGCAACAGGCTTAATTAATTTAACAAAACATGGAATTTGATACATGAGTAAGATTGACATACACAAACAACAATTAGTAGCTAGCGTGATGATAATCGAACAAGACAATCATGGAGCGAAGCCGACTCATAGTATAACACAGGAATATGGTTAACAGGCGTCAATGAGCAGCCGACAAAAGGGCGTAAAACAGTTCGCATATCAAAGATGGAACGTCTCAAGCGCGCTTGCTGCCGAAACGGAAGGAATGCTTATCTGAGTGGGCCGCATCTGCGCGTGAGTCTCGTCGCCGGCCTATGGACTGGTGCTTGGGCAGGCGGGGCTCGGATGTCGTCTTGGAAGTCGCCGTAGCTCGCGGATGATCTCCGATCATTGCTGCTCACATCGAGGCCTCGCGTCGATGACCACAACATCATCTCCGAGGTTGGAGAACCGAACGGCAAAACTTCCACGAGGGATCGCAAACGAAGATTACTTCTTCGACGGAATATCACCGAATCTCTTCGCGTCTTTCGAATCTCCCCAATTCCGCCAATTCCGCGTCCTTGGCCCCCAGACGACTTTTCTCACCAGCCCCGCCTCACCGGGGCGTCTCTCCAATGGTTGCCTACGGCAACTTCGCCCGTAGAAAATGCACCAGTCCAACCCGCCGTGCGACTACTGTTCGAGGTCCGCCTCCATAGTACAATCCAGTATAAGCTCCTCTCCAAAAATATAGAAAGCAAAATATAAACATACACAAAACTCGACATTTGGAGAGGACGCCGGGCAGCCTAATCGGCGACACATGTACACAGATTATCGTAACGAACGTTAGCCACCACCGCTTCCATTCCGAAACACTCCAGGTGCAAGCGATATGACACAGTACGCTGTAAGTGCCCGGTGACAAGGCGCGCCTGTCGACAGGCGCTCCTTTTTGGCCGGTCGAGTGCGCGCCCGAGAATCATTTCTAGAAGCTTACTGCATTGCATGGTTATCGAAACATGCCGGGGACGCTCGCTGGCCTTGTTCAAGCACTTATAAGCGGGTTCCTTTTGGCGTCGGTACCCTGTCGTTTCCAAGGTCGCCGCCTAACGTGCACGCTCATTTGGGGCCACCGTGCAGACGTCGGCTCTGCTGTCAAAGCACGGTTTCCGCAAACTCGCGGGCAACGAAAACCCCAGCGACTCTCTGACCACCGTGGCAGTCGAAAGATAGGATTGAAAATGCCCGCTCCCTGTGTTTCTGCCTCTCGCCCAGCCGACGCCTCTCGGGGCGTCACAGCAACATTTTGTTCGTTCGGGTAATTCGGTTTTTAACAAGCTCGTCTCATATATATGAAAATGCCCTGCGTTGCACAGTTTTCTGTCTCTTTCCGCAATCACAGAGCAGTAACTGTTTCCGATAATTGGTTTCAATTGGTATGACCGTTGTGTCAGGAAGATTGATACGGTGGTCGCTGTCTTGGGAATGTTCGGCTATTGTGATCTCTTGCAAAATTGCAGAGGTCATTCCTGTGCTGTGGAAATCTTTCTTTGAGGTATTTCGTTTCGCCGATGTAGCTCACATCGCAGTCAGCGCAAAGATATTTGTATCAGTGCCTTGGGCTCTCTCCCTTGGTGGATAGGACATGTATTCGCAAATTTCGCAGGCTTGTGAGTCACTCGGATGCCTTCTTTTCTGAGAATGCCGGTGATGGTTTCGCTAACGCCTCGGACATATCGGAGCGTGTGGTGTTTCTGTTGTGGTGTTGATTCAGGAGCCGGACGCTGACTTTCTCGGGAAGCATTGCTGTGCTTTTGGAATTGAAGTGCTTTCGGAATAAAACTTTTTTGGCAGCTGTTCTTTGTGTGTTCCTTGACTATCGTTTGTTTATAATTTGTTTAAATGCGCACGGCGCTACTTGTACTTGTGCCTTGGCCGCTGTCTTGGGAATGTTCGGACAGTACATCCCTGCTTTAATGTCTGACTGGACAAATTTCGGGGGGGCCCGGGCCCCCCTGGGCCCCCCTTGCCTACGTGCCTGAAGGGAATAGGACAAGGGCTGGAAGATCATCGGTTCTTTCCCCACCGAAGGCAGGTGTCTTTTTTTCGTCCACTTTAATTCATGTCTACTTATGCCACAATTATATTGCTGCAATTAATAAATAAAAGTAACTTCCCTCGTGCTTTCCTAGGCTTCATTGTGTGTTGGATGATTAGAATGTTTCTCACAAATAAAGGAGCATTTGTCCCATTCCGTTTTGTTGTTTCATAGTTGGGTTCGGAGCATGCCCGTGGCCTTTAGGTAGCATGCAAGGGCTAATTCGTCAGCAGCCATCTCGTCATAAGATCATGTTCTACGTGACGACTCCTGGCAAGAACACTGTTCCATACTCGCCGTTATGGCTGCGAGTGGCGCTGCCCAACACTCCCAGGGTGATACGTTCATAAATACCCAGTAAAGTCGACGAGAGAACGGCCACCTTCGTAGCTCAGTTTGCAGAGCATCTGAGACGTTATGCGGAAGTCGCGGGTGCGATCCCCACCGAATGCCGGTATGCTTTTCTTTCACTGTATTTCCTGTATACTTATTCCGCACTAATTATACGTCAACTAATAAATTAGAATAACTTCACTTTTACTTTCCAGGGCTTCACTGTTCGTTCGTTCATCACGTTTTGTAACAATAAGTTTACGAGCCTCTGGCCCATTTTGTTTTATATATAAATAAAAAAACGCAGTTCCTCGAGCAATTCATCCCGATTCATTCAAATTTTATTCGTGTTTGATTTTTTTCGATTCGCATGCTCTTAAAATGACGTGACTTCTTCCTGAAATGACGGCAGAAGTGCAGCTGATCGCCTACGTGGCTCTACAGGCCTAATTTCCAGGCCGACGAAGTCGCTTAGACGAAGCGATCTTCGTGACCGAACGCCGAAATTCGCCCGTTTGCTTTCCTCTCGTCACAGGTTCTTAATCGAAAGGTTTCGATATCCCTAAATTTAAGGAAATGGGGAAAGGAAGGACGGCAGGACTCGATATCCAATAAAGAGAATGTGAAGCGGATGTCTCATTGTGAAGCACGTACGTACAAATTTGACATGTATTGACTTCCATAATAGCTACTTGCGTATAGACCATAGGGAAGCAAACGCAGTGACATCACCTGTACACAGAAGCATCTCAGAACAAAGACCGCCCTTGCGAGTTTTCACTCGGCGAATGAACCGTGCCTAGGAGGCGTTCTTAAACGCAGATGGATCAATGAAGCTGGAGCATTATGGCGGGAACGCGCAAGTATAATATAATTGCACAAGCAAGTAAAGAATTGAACTAGGTGTTCAAAGGATAGCCATTGCTATAAGAATGCTTTGTCCTTCCCAGCTCTCACTTTTCGAAAAATTCGCTTATTCGTATTATTATAAATTATGGCGCTTTCTTTCTTAGAAACACGAACACGAACCAATGACATTAGTTTCTAGTGCACCACTTTATTTCATGCATTCTGCCGTTTCCTCATGAAGTGTGATTGCTGTTTAAAGTTATACGAGAGCCATTCTTCATGGGAGAACGTACGCCAAACATTTCAACAATGGTCCTAACGCTAACTAGGGCTATATTTCATGTATTTCGTTGGTATTTTATAAGCGGCCTTCCGCATGCAACCTACACATACATGCTAATATTATTGAGCTTGTAGTCACGGAAGGTCGAGATTCGACAATGCGAACGAGTCAGCGAAATCTGCAGCGATTGCAAGTGACGTATGGGAACAGTTGTTCCCTTACTTACCATTCCTGGGCAATATGGTGGCACGATGGAAGGAAACGTCCTCGAAGATTACTGGAACCTGATCAAATTCCTGTCCTATGCGCTTTGCTAGTTACTTCCAGACAAGCACCAAATATCCGGCCGCAGGGAAGAGCATACGGCCATCGGGCAGGTGTCCACTTAAGTACTTGTGCGCCTCGTTGTTCTCCACGTTGACCTCGACAATATCCTCGGTCATCTAGTTTTTTGGGTACGCAAGCAAATTATCAACTTTCAGAAATAGACAGAATGGCTACGTTTGTGTGTTTGAAGAGATTTAGGATTGCATAAAGAAAACAGTTTATTTTAGGGCTGACAATGCTGCGCTTATATTACTCGGACACTTCCTAAAGGAAACATAAGGAATCGCAAAAGACTGTTGTAATATTTTGGATACAATTCCATATGGTTGCTTGTCAATAGAAGTAGCTGCCAAAAGTCCAAGCTTCGCTGAGTTAAAAACTATAAGTTAATAACACTCGCTCACACTTCTATGAAACACCAACTATCTAAAAACACACCTATTGCATTAGAACTGCGTTGCAACATGCTCCTGAGAATCAAATCCAGTAGAACAACTTAGTAAAGAGAGGCCGAATGTCTCCCTTGTGCGTCGTTGTTTCACTGGTTTAAATTATCCGAGAACAATAGCTGTATATATGCAGCATCACATAATAAATTACGAAAATGCGAAGTGGTGCAGCCGGTCTATATTCCGCTGATCTGTTGTGTGTTGCAAATTGGACGTGAAGAAATGACTGATCATTTGAAGAAACACGGACATGCACTGACGGCAATCGAACAGCGGTGCTCGCATCCCACGAGAGCTAGGAGCAATTCTCAGGGCACCGGAAAAACCGCCACCAGCAAGCAACACTTTTTTCTGAATTTATCCTTCAGTCTGGTGTACTGCGCACGGGCTGTATCATTAGCCATTGGCTTTCTGGACTGAAAAGCCGCCCATCTCGGGCAAAGAACTCGCCGTTTCCTAATAGAAACGTTTTTTTCCTTCTCCTCGCTCATTATCGCTTGACTACACCGCCCTCAGGAAATGCGGCATCAATCCATGCAATATCGCCTTGTCACCTTATTTCTTCGCATACACCTTATGTGAATCGATGACCCCAACGTTGCCGCAAACGCATTGGTGGGGTCGACATGGTCTACAAGGTCGAATATGGATGTCTCAGGGACCCCTTGTCAAGAACAGTCAACAAGGGGTACCTACGACATCATGATCATTATGCTTTGTGCTTCTATCCGCCGTGATAAACTATCGAGAAGTGGCACCAGTCAACCTAATATCCACATGCTCATAGTCTTACTTTGATCGTGTTGAATGCGTTGCGGGAAATGCAGTGCGCTATAGAAGTCACAACCTAGCCAAAACACATCACGTCATGGTCTTCCACGCATCTAAAAGCGACGTTCCAAAAACCGAAAAAGGCCCGAAACACGGTCACCCGGAACGAAACAAAAACAAAACTATTTGCCTAGCCTTTGTTGCTACCTACAAGCCTTACCACCATTCATCAATTCCTGTTGGCTGGCTAAGCTCCCCGTCGTTACAAAGTTTGTCATCGTGCTTACCTCCTTCGACGTAGGGAAATCCTTCCAGTCAAACACGTTCCATTTCTGCGAATGGTCCCAACTCACGAGATGGGCTATGTTGGGAGTTCCACGTGGCACGGGCCACGGGACTGGTGGATAAAGTGGAGACAAGTCCAACTGGATGCCGAGAGTGTGAAGCTGTCCTAGTGCGGCCAGAAAATGTTCTACGTTGTCTACGTGGCGCCTCATGAGACCCAAACAGCTGGCGTCGGTTCCAAGCTCGCGCCGTAGGATGGCCTGCGTGCATTCAAGGGAAACTACAGGAAGCTAAGATACGTTTCATTGCACGCACATAAGTAGCAAAACGAAGACCTCGTGCCGCTTGAATTATTATAGACCGTGTGTATATGTGCCGAATTTATACAATTTTATTCTGAGGTACTGCAACAGTAAGGAGGCAGCAAAATGATTGCGAAATTTCAATGAATAATGCTGATTGGTACTTGATAAATACTTACTAATTATGAAGCTCGTCATTTTCTCTTTCTGAATAGATCTAAATAAACTTAACCCCTGAATTAGATATAAAAATTTTCATTGACTATGTTCATTCGTGGCATCCAACCAGACGAAGACAAGAGTCCTTGGATGACTCCCGCAACGGGACATGGATAACTCGTTGAACACAGTACTGCCTCCAGCAAGATTATCTGCTGTAGCATTATCTGTGTGCAAACTCGCGAACCGAGTTTCAAGTTTCTTCAATAAAGGGTGATTGAAGAAACCAATAAAGATGAAGTGCTCGTTTCTGCACATGACCGCTGAAGGGGACACTCCAGGATTTTGAGCACTAAAAACCTCAGTACGCATAAAAATACACCGAAGCGAGTGACCTAAGCTTATTTTCGCTTCCAGAGCCGTTCCACTACTGCGTAAACGACAAGACGCCAGTATTGTCCCACGTTACCAGCTTTTTTTTTTCATGGAATTACGCTTTCACTTGTCCTCACATATTCCTTGTGTGGCAAGATACCAACCTGCAGGAGGCAATGCGGTGCAATCTCGACAAGAACGGCGTCGCGGGGCACATGCTGAAGGGCCTCTTGGAAGAGCACGGGAGACAGAAAGTTGTTGGTCTGGTACTCGGCCGAGCAGAACGTCCCTAGTGCATCAGACCACTGTTTCTCTGGCACAGACGAGCTTATCCAGCGCTTGCTACGCCGCTTGGGCTCCTGAATCACCTGCACGTTTACCAGCGTGGACAGTAGAACGGAGCAGTGAATAAATTATTCCCTTAGGCATCCCTCGACGTTTATCTGAGATTTTAATTTCCAGTCATTTTTCGGCAACTTCAGCAAAAATGACGATATGTATTTAAAAATTTACGATCAGTATAGACCCTTTTCATAAACTGTAAGGCTAGCTTCCCTGCAATGCAACTTGCCCTACTAATCGCGACAGCTGCCTTTATTTAAATGCTGTCAAAATTCAAGTTGCACATGCTGCGACCCTTTTTTCGTGGATATTTGTATCAGAAGGGCTGCGTCGACATTTTACCTGCCCTATCGCAAGCAAATTGCGCCTGCACACGTTGTTTGCCGGATTGCCAATGCCGCCATTAGTAGGGCAAGCAGCATTGCAGGAAAGCTAGCTTGCAGTTTACGAAAAGGGTCTAGCGCACTTAAGTGTCGGTGCTCTCTTTGCCGTGTCGTCCACTTAGTACAGACACAAAACTGGGTAATTGGGCTGCCAGGGTATGAATGCATGATGAGCACAAATAACGGGTCTCGACAACACTATGATTAGATATTTGCCTCGGACGCCACGACTGACGGTAAGATCACGTGCGGCTTTTGTTGACCTCTAACCAACACGAGCTATTGACGGATGAAAATGCTTTCGAAAAAGTATTTCCCACTCCCAATCATGCTCGATATGTATATTTCGGTGCCACTTATATTTAACCGCTCCCATGCTTCGTACGGGAAGGTTGTAAACAATGCAATTAACATATGGAGTCGTCCTTCATGTCACGAAAGTCAAGGGCCCTACGGGAAAGGGGAAGTATCTTCTTTCTAAAGCACAAATGGCAAAAGAAACACCTCATTTCTTGCGAGGATGTTAGCCAGCAGTAAAAGACCATATTACTGTTGTAGTGAAGAGAAAGAGACGAAACTCGAAACACAAGCCAGCAGACGAAGCGAACATCGCGTTAACAGGGTTTTTCGAGTTTGAGGCTCCCTGTTTGTCGACGCCTACACATGATGTTCTTAGACGTTCCTTGAAGGTCAGCTTCCAATAAATTGCATCAGACTGCGCAAGAATGCCGGTATTCACAAATCCAGCAGGAGATACACCGTCGTCAGGGAAAGGAATATTTCCAGATTAGGCCAGTGTCACGCGCGAGAGCGCACCTTTCAGTGCATGTGACGCATTTGGTAAACAAAAAATAGGGTGATTTACACATGGCACATTCACACGCTCATAGGCACATACAGAACTTTTCCATTGTGACATGTGGGGCATAACTGTTAAAGGGGAGGTAGATGGCGGTACGGAGGAACACAGCCATGGCGGGGTATGTCGGTAGAGCCACAGTTACTAGCGGACTTGCCTGACATTGCCATCGTCAGGACCATAGCTGCTTTTGTATGTGCTACCTTTTCAATGAGCTGCACTTGTCGAAAAAGGAGTCGTGGCTACACTCCCCATAGGGCAAACATTCCTTCATATTGAACACACGATTTTGGACACTTAACCTCGTATGCGAATGACATACTGGGTTGTGACCGCCACACTTGTACAATGCAAGGCCGCTTAGAATTCTCCGTAGATTTTCTATATCTTTAGGCGAAGGGGACATTTTCTGCGTGAAGTATGCTGCTATATCAAGGATTGTACGTGCAATAGATTGTTGCTGACGCCTTCGTACAAGCTCGTTACCTCACTGAGTGCACTCCGGAGAGCTGGCCCGACGCTATCCATGTGCTTGCAATGGAAAGCGATGCCGAGGCTGTTCACTTCTCGAGCGAAGATGTTCTGAGACTTAAGCTTTTCGACTACACTGGCGACTGCTTCCGCTAAGCCAGATATCGTCACTGAGTCTTCGGCGTTGTGGCAAGCAGGGTAGACATCATCTGGGCATCGTTTCGCAGCTTCCTCCCAGCTGAGTCCTGTAAAGAAAGAAAAGCGGTATACGACCTGCGTTAGAAATGCATTCGCGCTAGCCTCTTGTTCTAATGGTTGCGTTGTGGAGTCGCGCTAGGGTGCGTACTATGTTCTTGCATATTCCGATAATTCCTTACTTCAGATTTCAGGGAGCAAAACTGGACGAAGGATCCTGGAAAGAACACGGCCATGAAGTCAGCGCTGCCGCCAGTTTCTAACTCAAATTATTAATCACGGGATAGCCTTACACATGCATGCATAGGCGATGTTAAAATCTGCTCTACCTAGAGAGGAAAAGCGAGAATTCGCCGTTTTTCGCATACGATAACACGATGCAGCCTTGAAAAGCCGTCCTCTTTCTGAAGCACATTCGTCAGCGAATTTTTTTGTACTTCTTCTACGAGTCTGGCATTTTTCCCGACATGCCACTAGTGGCAATTACTTGGCCGTTCTTTGATTGCCATACGTTATGAAGGTTAACAATCACGTGTAGAAAACGGCCACATGCCTTTGGCGAAGGAGTGCTGGCGTTAGCTGCGCATGACTTGGGTATTCTTAAAGTTGACAAAAATAACAAGTTCTCGAAGTTTTGATGTATATAGCCATCCATTATGCTAGTCTTGAGTTCGTGTTACTACGCGCCACATTTTGCACATACGAAGTGAACGAGACGCCAGCTAAAGGAATGGCACTTCCATTTCGTAGTGGTGGATCAACACCAGACTGGTGTGGGGGGCGGCTGTGCTACGGCACTTGTCACTAGCTAGCTGACGCTTTCACGTGTATAAAAAAGAGAAATCATAACCGCAACTTACAAATGCGCATGACTACGCACCGTCACGGAAACGAGTTCTGTGTGTCTCAGTTTGACGGGGACTTCGATTCGCAACAGCCTCACTGACAAACCATCGCTCTGCTGCACTGAAAGTACGGTGTATACATGCACACCTGTGGTGGTATCACGCACCTACACTGCTAGACTTCTATACTGCTGCCCGCTCTTTTTTTGTACATCTTTGCATTTCACTGTAAGGATACTGTCCTGAGGTAGACAAGTCCACTGTAATGGTAAGGAACTCACGGAGGAGGGAGCACGAGTTCGCTCTCGCGGCCGTGCGCGTGGTGCCAGCCCCTGCAGGACATGTGCCGGAGATGTCCTGCCGTCCTCATCGGTCGCTCGGTCCAGTACACGGCGCACAAAGACGCGATAAGGGGGGGGGGGGGGGGAGTGGGGGTCCCGTGCATAGGGAGGAAAGTGTGACCTGAGCAGCTAGTGCCACGGAACCGGGAGTGGCTGCTACCAGCGTGGCGCTGTTGGCACGTTGATTGGAAGCCTCTCTTCCCTTAAATATCGTAATGGCGAGCTGGGAGTGGGGCTGTTTCTGGCAGAAAGCTGCTGATGCAGCCTTGGAGTGTCTCGTGGCCTGGCGTGGCCCGGATTGAATGTTCCATTTTGTTATTATTGTTTTCTGTACACAAATCTTCCTTTGCTTTTCTGCACCTGTAAATATTTATTACATAAAGTCTCGTTCCAAGAACTTCCTCTTGGACTCGTTACCTCTGTGCCAGGGGTTCAGTGTCTGGCAGAACAAAGCAGGAAAATAACCTACAAAACTGCTTTCACCACAATTCTCACTCCCTATCATCCCAGCCAACTGTCGATACTTGTAAAGGTATGTGCCAGCGATTGCTCTTTCAGCACAAGTACCAAGCATCCGTTACAGTATCTGCCTTTTATTAGCGATTTCGCGCGATTTTCTCAACGCGTTATTCTACAGGCAGATATCAACTGAGACGCGTTTAATCGTATAATGGTGCGCATAGAGAGGGCAATACAGAATGACTAATGTTTGCGAAACTTATTTCTTCTCCGGTTAAGGAAAATTGGTCAGAATGATTGAGAGATGAAATGACAGTGTACTTAATATTCTTCTAGGCCGGAGCCTTACGTGCGCCGACTATTCAAGATGTTATACAAACACTAGAAACGCGCGAAAAGTAGCGGCGGAATACGGCATATATACTAAGACCTTCCAAGTTATTCAGATTAACCTTCGTATTTCATTGAATTTAACATGGTAAGACTGCGCCAACTTATGATCATTAACATCGGTTCAAGAAGGTGCCACTTCCTTATGAGATACATTCAGGCATTAATGCTGCAAGTGTGGGAAATAATGAAGCTATACGCTAAGTCCGGATAAACATAGAGCAGTGATCGCGGATAATCGTATAGCTACGGTTTGTGTTCTTGTAAGTTTTTATATAAGAAGAATTCTGAACAAAACGGGGAGAGGTGGACAATTAATATGAATTTCCAAATGTCCAGAAAGAAACAGGGCAAGTACTCGTCCACCAATATATGTTTCTCCTACTCGTTACCATTACTTAATAGCAAAGCATGCTGTGTTTGTCGCATGTGGAGGGACATAGCGGAAAATAGGAAGACGACATGTGACTTGCCGACGGCGGCCATGGCTCCTTTGGGTAGGCTGCCCTGATCGACGCAGCGGCCTCGCCAGTAAGCGCACAGCACTGTCTGCTCGGCGGTAAGGCAACCATCGGCGTAGGCGCAACCAATCTCTCCTGTCGAGTGACCCAAGATTCCGTCGGGGCGCAGGCCCACGGCATGCAGCAAGTCAACAAGTGCTACCTGAAGAGAAAGGGTCAAATTCGAACTATCAATATCAAATTTATGCGAACCCTTACGTTTTCCTTTTTGCTTGCCGATGCAGCTTATTGCAAAAAGTAAGCAATGCGGTAGAACATCAAGGGGATTCATATTATGCAGGTATGCTCAAGAAGGTCTTCACGGCGGGCGCTAAAACCTCCTTGAGCATACCTGCAGCACGTGAGCAAAATATACCCTTCCTTTTGAAGCTTTGTTTTATTGTTGTGAAGAATGTTAATTTGATGGGTCATGTACTATTCCAAAAATGGCTGGTGTCCGTTTTCGGCGTTTTCTAGACGTATTAGCTCGCTACCTGTCGTGTAATTATGTGGAAATGAACAGCGAATCCATCGAATCAGGATGAGGACATGTCCATTTGATACTGCCTTGTGCCACCTTGAGCGATCTATTTTTAATGAAGCAGGACAGTCACGAAGCATGACAGTGAATATTTGGGGGTCATCTAATGCAATGACCTGTCATAGTGCACTCATATGACTAACATCATAGCATCTGCCTGTGAAGCACTGGGATTCCTGAAACGCAACCTTCATCACGCCCCCTGCACGTAAAACTACTAGCCTATAAGCCGTTCAGTTCAATTCAAGTCAATTCAATTCAAGAGACCGAACATAGAGTACACATCCGCCATCTAGAGACCACACCAGTCCTACCTCGCCACAGCCCTCTAAGCAGTCCGAAACCGTGCTGCTAAACTCGCCCATTCCTCCTATCATTCCCCAGCTAACTAGCGTATCATAATTCAAATCAGGATGCGGCTCTGTCTTCATCATCGCATTGTCACTTGACTTTATTTAACAAAGTTTTTAACAGTGATGTCGGCCATCCACCTTACACCGTTCATGTTACCAGCATACGTCATCGCCACGGACATGAACTACAAGTGTGACGCCCACGTGCTCGTACCGCCACATGTTCACCCTCATCTTCCGCGGAGCAGCATCAGATTAAAATGTCTTTTGCCACAATATTGCAGCCATTACTATTACATGAAACTTCTTGGACAATGTAACTTAATTTCTTTCTGAATGGCTTCACCTGGCTGTACTGTGAACCAACCCCTTATGTAATAACCCCTTGAGGGGTCTTTAACGAAATAAAGCGATGTGATGTGATGAACAACCAGCTAATCAGTTATGAAGTCGCCAGAACTAGTTCGTTGTTTAGAGTGCTGGAGTCCTTTCTCGAGGCGCAAACTACGAGTGTCATTGGGGTTCCAAAAAACCTATATTATCTACAGCGCAAACAACAGTGTCTGCATGTATGAACCTGGAGACACGAAATCCATGTTACCGCTTAAATAAGATTCGAGCGAATTAATAAACTGAAGCACTGTGAACACATGCTTGAACAGCGCCATTCACCGTTTTTCCGTGCGATCGACACCAGCTTCCAAAATAAGGTAGCCGTACATATGGCGGCTGGTTATTCGGTTTTCTTTCCCGTTTCGATGGCTCAGTTCATGAAAAAAATGAACGCATCTCTACTAAGGGAATCAAGACGACTAGGTGAAGCAGTGGAGAACGTTCGGTGTTACCGTAAATCACCTGTGACGTTGCCCACTCGCCCATGTAAATGAGTGACAACATTTGTGTATATCAAGAGCAGGAATGACAACGCGTGCGTGTATTTACACACGCGTTGTCATTCATGCTCCTCGTCTTTATCAGGTTCCTGCGCTTACAAGTCGTATATCACGCCGAGTGCCGGATTACTTTTAGTTAACGCATGCGCTGCGAATCGTTGATCTTACAACTCGAACGAGACAAATCTCCCACCACCACTAAAGCGCAGGTCGAGATGCAGTGCCTATATATATGGGGTGGCCGGTGGACGGTTGTGCAGCGCGAGCAGTGAGTTTGTTCAATCAAGAAACTCGCTAGCAGACGCTGCCTGCGTCGGTGTTGTCTGCCGCGGTCGAGGGCGCGTTCTCGTTCCTTGCGTGATGGTACAGCATTCATTGCAGAAAGATCATGCTGATTGTAGTTCCGTTTAGGAAAGGGCGCTAATTTATGCAGCTCATGTCGGGAGCACGGCTAAGCGTCGCGGGGGTAGGGGAAAGAGAACGAAAGATGGGAAGGAGAGAAAGCCGTAGTGGAGTGGCGACTACGGAAATTTTGACCACCCGGTGTTCTTTAACGTGCACTGACAATGCAGAGTACGCGGGCCCCAACATGTGACCCCAATCGAAATGCAGCCATCACGGCGGGGATTCGATCCCGTGACCTCCGGATCTCACAGGTGGTCGAAATTTCCGGAACACTATCACTTTTCGACGTGATTTGCAGGAAAGCTAGCAGATATCCGGCCATTATTTTATTGGAAAAGTTTTGTCGCGCTAGCAAAACGTCCACTTTTACCGTATCTTTTGTGCTATATAGTTACCGCAGACGCCCAGGGATATATGTGTAATATGTGTTGTCGCTACGTGGCGACAGCACACATTTCTTCGCAGTTAACCAAGTGGCGCGCTTGTCGTCATAGCAGAAATGTGTGAAAGTGTTAAGGAAAAATAGAAATCCAGTCGAGTTCTACAAAGCGTGCACTCTGTTAAAGAGGGGAGCATTCGTTACTTTGTCATTCGCATGCAATTAATTATTTGCGATCTGTATTTTTTAGGGGCGAAGCTCCTTAAGGTTTAGGTCTGTCCGTCCGTTGTTCCTAGTAGCGCGTTACCTAGAAAGAAATGAATGATGCTACGTGTGGGAGGCGCGCCCTTGGCGCATGCCTCCCGGCGCGCGAGCTCTCTCACTATTACATCTGCTGTCTTGTGAGAGAGAGAGAGACACAGAGAGCGAAAGGCACGCGTTGACTATGGAAACACTCTTTCTTCGATGAACGCGCTACCAGCTCGCAAAGGACAACGCGCCCTCACCGGCGAGAGACAAGCTTGACGCAGGCAGCGTCTTCTAGCGAGTTTCTTGATTGAAAAATACCGACTGCTCGCGCTGGAGAACTGTTCACCGGCCACCCATATATACATACAGGCACTGGATCTTGACTTGCAATGAAGTGCCGGTGGGAGATTTCACTTGTGCGTAGTTGAACCATAAGGATTCGTAGCGTGCGCGTTAACTAAATTAATCCGGAACTCGGCACAATCTACGATGAACATCCGGAGCTTCTCCCACTCATCATCATTCACTCCGTGGATATGGTGTTAATTTTTTTACTATCCCTATAGTCCAATCACAACCCTCTTCCTCTAATTATCATGAGTAGGTAGACCTGAACGAAAACGGTTTGCTTTGCCATCATGCTCTTCTTTCGTCTTTCTTTCTTTCTCTTTTTGTTTCGTGCCCTTCGCGTAATCACCGCTGTGCAGAGCTGAGAAAAAGCGTGGTCGAGTGTGGCCGTGGATAGTCTGTTGAGGGCAAGGCAATGCTTAGCGTGGAGTGTCCCTAAGACATTGCCAGACCTAAAAGATTTCCTCTGTTAAAGGAAGAACGAAAATCTCAGGGTAGTGACGGCCTCTAAGCTAGCTTCTTGTCGCTTTTTCCCTTACTTTCTATGTAGCTTTGATTGCGCTCTTCTACAGCCGAAAATGGAACGAAGTTGAGTTTATGGCACAACTCCGCTGTTAGGCGCTACTTGTAAGGATCGGAAAATTTTTGGAAAAGAACTCGTGAGATAATAATGGGGCAATGAATTTCTTCTAAGAAGGTTTCATAGATGGCTGCAGGGGTCTTTTAGGAATCACAGGGTCGTACGCATCTAAAATAAGAGTTTGCTTTCATAATGCTTGTCTTATTGTCAGTTGTTAAATGCCGGGAGAAATAGCGAATGTCACCACAGGGTCTTCTGACTTTCGTTCTTTGTGCAGCCCAGACATTCGACTGATCTGTAATCGAGACATGAAGTTGAAAAAAGGGTGGACACCAACCAGATTATAATCATCAGACGTAAAAAAACTGTTTACTTGAAATATGAAAAAAAAAAGCCGGACATTTCGAGTCCAATTTGGACCCTTCTTCAGGGGTGACTGGGCGGCGCCAGACAGCAGCAGTGCTTATAATGCCTTCTTTTTGTTTAAATTCACTCTCTTCCTTCCTTTGTCTTCTTTTTCCGTTTATTCAAGCCGAGGGGGTTACGCTAGTGATGAACCAGGTGCCGGATTCCGCTAAAGTAGACGCTCGGTATTGTACCTGCACATCTGTTTACGTTACCAGGTGTCGCCTGAATGTGTCACGATTCCACAAAAAGCCGCCTGTGAAAGCTGGTTTCCAAGTCGAGGACGCGGGAGTTGTCAAAGGCGATGCGGTGGTCGTTCACTCGCTATGCTCAGCAAATGCACTCCTTTGTCTATCGAGCTTGCGGACATCGTCCCTGTGCTGTCGTAGCCTCTCTGGAAAGTTCTTTGTCTCACCACGTACGACGCGCCACAATCTGAAGAAGGAATGGAGTAAATAACAGTTTTTTACGTTTGATGATTATAATTTGGTTGGCGTCCCCCCTTTTTCACCTTTCACCTTTAATTTCGTCCCAACCAGACAGATCTCTGTCAAATGTCCACCTTTAATCCGGACATTTACTCTATTTTCACTAACTGTAGAGATCAATAAATTAACGGGCCTGTGGATCCATGTGCGTAATCTTTCAGCGCATGCGGTCTTAGTTGTACATAGTTAATCATTCAAGTTGCAGGCAGTAGTCTTCGCTGTTAACTCACTGTTATGTGGATATCGCTATCGTCGACTTGATTGTGCAAAGCCAGACCTAAACTTTTTCAATGTGGGCACCTTGGATGAAACTTTTAGCCCGATTTCATGCTTTTCGTCGGCTTGGTTGGAAATCTTGAGTGACGTAGATAAGGCATCCCGAGATAAAGGAGAGAACTCGAAAAATGAAAAGTGGCGCTACTGAACTTAAGGGCGCGAAGGCAAGAAAGCTCATCTGTGCACGCTCAGATTTTTCATACCATTTTCTAATGCGGCGCAAGAGTGGTTCTGCACGAAGAGATTATCACATCATCGCTTCTACTTTGTAGAGGCGCATGTCATTACGTCGCTTTATTTAAGACTGCTGGTGCACGCACTACCATTAATGTCGGTGGACAGCGAATTTCTACATTCACACATCCACCAGCATACCGCATGCACTTTCCCGTTCTTATGTGAGTGTGAAATTGGCAAATTCATCACATTCTGGCACGCGTGCGCCTTATCTAGATTACATAGCGTGACTAGGCACTAAATGAGAAATTGCCGTTTGTGTAGTCGAAGGAACTTCACCTGAATAGCAGCAATGGACACCAATGTGGATGTGACGCTTTCGTGCGAAGAGTCGCTGTTGGTCACCTCGTCGATCAGATGAATGTCGTACGGTTCCAGGAGCTTGTGCGACTTGTGGATAGAGGCAGCGAACACGTCGAAGTGCATCATCTGCCTTGCCATAGCATTCCACTGGCAACCCATGCCAGTGAAGACAAACCATAGAGGTCTCTTATCAACGGGAACTTGCTTCACCACCTTGAGGACTTCCTTGCCTGACTGATCAACGGGAACTACCGCGAAACCACGCCACGGGAACCGCTTCACACTTGGTTGACCGACGCGGTTCAGGAGAGCATACGCGGAATCAGGATATGGCCCCTCAGCTTCCACGCGTTCCTGGGTTGCCTGCAAAGATGTTTAAAAGAGGCGCACTTAGGCTCTGGTGTACCACTTCGACATGATATGTTGACTCACCTGAGGAGTTCATTGTAATCGTTCCTTACTGCGCCTAATTCTGTCGTGAATACTCAATTCATTTTCCCTCCTAAAAATCTCCTCTTTCACAGCTTCTTATTAGCTACACATTTAACACCTCACCTGGTACGATAAATATTTTTTTTTCGCGGATTGTATCCCGTGAACGCATAAAACTTCGTTGAGCGGGCGTCGTTTGCTGCTTATTGAGGCGTTGAATTTTTAGGTGCTGTGTAGTTTGGAGATTTTTTAGCAGACATGGTTCCTCTGGTTGGGAACATGCACTATAGCATTATTCAGTCATGAACCTGTGCCATCGCACTTGCAATATGAAATAAAAAGAGCCGTACACAATACAAAGCCGCCCCTAGATTGCCAAGCGTAAGCGGGTCGTCGTCGCGAATATCGAGGCATACTTTCAAGTATATACGTACGTGTAATGCCCGCAAGGGACACATTAAATAAACTACAATAAAGGATGCTTGTCTTTCGAAGCATGAGGTGTAGACGATGCCAGCACACTCTCCTGACGCAGTTTTTAATATTGAGGCAATATTTGCTTGAATCTTCCGCTCATTCTACATGCCTGTTTCTCTGCTTCCTTTAAGGATACCTCCGTTTCCATTTGCACATACAGATAGTGCGTGTATGACGGCAAGCCTCCTGGTTAACTTGCTCCAGCCTGTGACCGCACTCTTTAAGTACCGGCGGTATGGCACTGACTGATGATCTCATGCTGCTGTTGCTATGTTGTCAAATGGTGCGAAAGCCTTCGTCAAGCCTTAATGGCTTTTTACTTTCGCCCCACAGCACCACTGTTGTGCCTCGTGTAATGTCTCCTGTGATGTAAGAATAAGCTGAATTGAAACTGAACCACCAATTACTACATATGAATACTGGTAAGCATTTCATTTACACTATATTTGTTCGTAGTCCTGGTTCCTCAAGCACTACTACAACTGTGCAGCCTTTCTCATATATCAGTCCACGTGCGCGCAATTGCAACCTTTAATAGACCCCGCAAGACATTTTAAAGCTATTCAAGAAAACGCCGCCCACAGTCGTGGGGGCTCTTGCGAAAAAGTAAGCCAAATATATCACGGCACGCGCCAAGGAACTCGCAAATTTCTTTTCAATACTGCGACAAGGTGTTCGCTCTTTTAGCAAACGATGTCACCAGAGGCACTCACTGCGCCGAATGACGCGGAAATAGTGGTGGCGCATTTCATAGGGGCGGAAAGACAACTTCTCATGCTTTACTTGTTTTGAATTCCGGGGTCACAGAAATTGTGCGCATATCTTTCGACGAGGAAAGAACAAAGTTAAGCAACGTAGTCGGTTAACCACTGATGCCACATTGTTGAAAGAACGGCCGCTTTTGCACCTGTGTTTTAAATCACATAGGCGATTAATACAAAAATGCATCAAGTGTAAACGTACTTGCCTCACATATTTTCAGGAGCTTCACGACTAATCAGTGCCGTTATCTCTGTTCAAGAGTGGTGCAAAATCATTCGAGCGCCCGTTTTTATTAGCGTGCTGCATAGAGTGAAGGACAGACGAATAGACTCTCAAAACTACTGGGTCTTGAAGCACGCAGTCGTAAGTTATAAGGCCGATACCAATAAAATAAATAATACCCAAGCATCAGCTTGAGTTTCGCGGGATCCAGGTGATTGCGTTTAACAGGCCATGCCTAACATAACGCACTGCCAATGGAATTGGCTTGAAGAGTCTAAGTAGGGCAAGGTCGCACACATTCTTGTTTGTTCGCTGCAATGTACTGGTGACAGCTATTCCACAGAAGCAGACGATGTTTGATTGATTGATTTGTGGGGTTTAACGTCCCAAAACCAGTTCTGATTATGAGAGACGCCGTAGTGGAGGGCTCCGGAAATTTCGACCACCTGGGGTTCTCTAACGTGCACTGACATCGCACAGTACACGGGCCTCAACATTTCGCCTCCATCGAAATGCAGCCGCCGCAGCCGGGATTCGATCCTGCGATCCTCGGATCAGCAGTCGAGTACCATAGACACTAGACCACCGTGGCGGGGCAAGCAGAAGACGTGGAGGCTGAATTTGCCCTACTGTGCATTACCTGCTTCTGTGATGCTATGATGTTCAATGAAAAACCTACCGAAGAAGGAAACAAGGCAGTTTTTACGGTAGGTTCCTATCTAATACCGCGACCACTTCTTATTGTACTTTTACCCAATCAAGTGCAGTGTCTTTATTCGCGCAGAAGTTACTACTAATCAACGTCCCTACGGGTTCATGTGGTCGGCAGCGGTGTGGTTCCTTCACTGTACGATTAAAATATTAAATCAGTTTATATGGGTGGTTTCGCCTGGGCGAAAACTACACCCAGTCATCTGTCGAGAAGACCAGCAATTGAAAGTACGAGAAATCTGCAAATGAATCCCTTTAAACGCGTACTTATCTCTGCGTCATCCCCACACAAAGTATATCCGCCTGTCGCTATACAGGCTAACACAACCTTGATTACTGTTTAAAAATTTAGGAACCCTCCCCATATCACGAGTATGGGGCCAAGGCATGAGTGCTTATTTATCTCTCACTCCTTCGCTCTTTTTTAGGGGCGAAGCTCCTCTTAGTCAAAACCTTGTCCTGCGTCAGGCGTCATGCGTAACCGGCGTGCCGGGAGGCACGCGCTCGCTCTAGGCGCGTGCCTCCCGGCGCGTGCCTCTCTCTCTCACTCTTCCATCTGCTGTCTTGTGAGAGAGAGAGAGAGAGAGCGAAAGGCGCGCGTTGACTATGGAAACGCTCTTTCTTAGATGAACGCTCTACCAGCTCGCAAAGAAGGAGAACGCGCCCTCACCCGCGAGAGACACGTTGGCGCAGGCAGCGTCTCCTAGTGAGTTTCTTGATTGAGAAATACCGACTGCTCGCGTTGGAGAACCGTTCACCGGCCACCCATATATATATACATAGGCACTGGATCTTGACTTGCAATGAAGTGCCGGTGGGAGATTTCACTTGTGCAGAGTTGAACCATAAGGATTCGTAGCGTGCGCGTTAACTAAATTAATCCGGAACTCGGCACGATCTACGATGAACATCTGGAGCTTCGCCCACTCATCATCATTCACTCCGTGGATACGCTGTAATTTTTTTATCTACTTTATTTAGTTTCGCTTGTACCCTTTCTTTTCATGCCTTCCTTTCCTTCTTGCACTAATCACGTTATTGATGAGCCAGATTCAGTGCACGCACATTGACTCACCTTCAGGGAATGCTCACTCCTTCCTGCGAAGAGGACAAGCCTCGGCAGCTCAGGTTTTTGACGAGTAAGGCTCTCCACGTGCTGTCCATCGCCGCCCTCGATGATAGCATGTACGTTGGAACCTCCGAACCCGAAGGAATTGATACCTACGGGACCCCCAGGGAAACTAGTGTGCTCGTCGACGACACGGATGCTGCCGTCGTGAAGGCATGGTACTTTAATGTTGGCCTCCTTGAAGTGCAGGTTCGCGGCAATGATGCCTGTTTCGAATGTCAGAATAGCCTTTGCCACCGAGCAAACGCCTGAAACAATACCAAAGATAAAACTGCCATTTAAGGTCCGGGAAGCCTCTACCATGCAGCTGAGTACGAATATTGATTTATGGCTGCAACACAAACATTCCTTCATCCACAAACCCTTCTTCCAGAAAGTGAAGTGAATCACTGATTACCATGGAGAGCAACAATTTGCCTAGCGGATAACACTTCAGCTACCGTGATGTCGCTAAAGATCATAGGTTACCGAAGTCATCAATGACTTGGCAATGACAAACTACAGAACAAATATACCGACTCATCCGTGACTTCAATTTCACATATCCTCCGCGCAGCGACACCTAAAGCAAAGAGCAGAATGAAGTTGGGCACACCACGTCGATCATTCAGTCTTCCATTATCTTATTTAGTTATCCTCACGAAGGACATTCGAAGTGTACACGTCGCTAAAAAGTAAGAGTTTCGCCGGAAGAGCGAAGCGATGAATGCGATAACACGGCATTACATATTACACGACGTAAGCCAAGCAGCACTAGGGGCAATCTGAATCGTATGGTGAACGTGGCCGCGCAGGTGCGTAACGTACCATTTGACGGACCAGCAGCACCGACAACGGCTCAACGGAGCTGCTATCTAAGTCATGATTAGAATTATTCTAGCATGCGCTTCACACTGCGTCACCGTTCTAAGCAGAGCGCTATTTGCGCACTTTACGCCGTTGGGAGAGTTGGCACAGCACAGCAGCAGCAAGGAAGCGCGCTGCTTGGGACACTCGCAGGTCCCATCGCGTGGGCGCGTCGTGGCTAGAGAAATGCCTGCGCCGCTACGACGTAGGAAGCACCGGGAAGAACGCATGTGACCAAGGCGCTACTAGTCAAAAGAAACATATGGTTAAAACACCGTCGTCGATCCACGCGATGTCATCGGCTATCAGGCGAAAGCACCACGCCTCCTCTTCAGCGGAAGGCAGCCCATTGGTTCTATCTTGGACTGAAACAAGAGCCGCATCTGTAGCAAGAACCGCGACTGCCTCGACGACCCGCGCGCACAGCAAACTACTTGCAATCATTGGCCTCCGCGGCGGAAGACAGATCGACATTCTGGGAAGCTGCTGGCTTCAAGAGCCTATGGATCTATCTGATGAGGCAGCAGCAGGGTCATCACTTTTACGGCTAGTTTCGTAGGTGTAATAAGCCAGACAGTGAATTCCTAGCGTAGCCTTTCGTGTTGCCGCGTAAGCGGGATGTTGTGGTACGTATATTAACATTTTCAACGCATAATGATCGCCGCCCAGAAGCAAGCTGCCGTCCTACGTTTAACCTTCCCTTGTGTCGATGACGTTAGTTGCCATTTAGAAAGCCGTCCATGTACTCGTGCGCTGTTAGTCTTCAGTACATTAAGAAGAAGCACTAACATATACTAGTATTTAGCTGTCATGTCATGCAGAATAGTGAAAATTAGGCTTGTCGTACTGCGCCCTTGAATAAAACTGCTTGCTTGAAATTTCTTTCGTTATAGGCAAGCTAGCAGATTAATTTTCCTCGCACTATTTTATTGCAGTATATTTGTACGGACACATACCCAGTAAACATTTCTTAGAGTATGTATTTCGAGCGAGTTGGCCATCTGTTCGTTGAAAAGGTTTTCTCTTCGATTATTCAATTTATGCATCGAATTTATGCAAACTCCTGGTTGATATCACGCGCACATCGCGCGTTATGCAAATAGAGCTCAGAATTACTCATAACAAAAAGACTATCATAGATTAAGCTTGTCTAGTCAAGTCAACTATGTCGCAGGCCTTTTGAAATCTCAACAAGCTAGTCGTGCTAAACCATCACCCAGTCAAGTCGACTACAAATGCCAATGTACCAGAATGAGCCGAATGAAAGTGAGCTATTCGACGTACTGTCATCTTTTAAAGGATGCTGTTTGTAAATTTTCATAGACTTCAGACATTTTCATTACCTTATGTTACACAAGCAGAGCATGTATGACTATGTCCACGTGCCCAATTAGCTACCAGTAAACCACAAGCCACTGTTTTTCTAGAGTAAAACAGACAATTCTCTTCACCTTGACGTATTTGCACATTCTGTAGACAATTCATGTTAGCTTACCAGAGGCGCTTTCAGCGTGTCCCATGTTGCTTTTCACGGAGCCAACCATCAACGGCTTCTTGCGTCCTGGTCCACAGAAGACTTTGCTGACAGCAGCCATCTCCTCAATATCGCCCACTTTGGTTCCAGTACCGTGGGCTTCGACATACGCCATCACGCACGGATCGACATCACATTCTTTGTAAACGTCGAGCAGCAATTCTTCCTGCATCTTGGCCGATGGATAAGTGATTCCTACGTACAATGAAAAAAAATCAGCCCCAGACGGCCACGACAGTTCATGCTCTCTTGGAAATATTGCGCGATTCAAGAAATTCTGGTGCCTAAATGGCTAAAAAAAGCGCTTTACAACTTTGCGCATGTCCTGTTTTCACTAATGTAATCGAGGGTCTGACGGAGCTGTATCTGCAACACTTGCAACATCGGGTTTTACGTCCCAAGAACACGATATGTTTTTGAGGTTAACTGTAGTGGAGAACTTCGAAAAAGTCGATCAACTGATGTTCTATAATTTGCGCTCACAGAACAAGCTACATGGACTTCTATCATTTTCACCTTCATCGAAAATGCGACGCTGCGGCTACGATTCTATTCCGCGACCTTCCGCCAGCGGTAAAGTGTCATAGCCACTACACCGCCGCGGGGGGTGGGGGTACGGCGTATCGGCACGTCAGCGCAAACTTTCCATTAAGGAGCACTTCTCTCTATTCGACTTCGTCGAGGTCTTCGGCGTCTGCGTGCCTAGTGAATTTCCTGCTCTCTTCTCCCTCACGGCATGCCCAGCAGAATGGCGCGGTCGTGGTCACAGATTCGCATGCCGCGAGTTCACCAGAATCGCGCACACATGGTTACCGCGTTCGTTTCACAGCTTCGTATAGCGGAAAATTACGGCAGTCTACATAATCATACTTTACTTCAAAAGTGCTATTGCACTACACGGGATTAGGCTGATGTTGCAACTGCCATGTGTCATTTTTTAGAGGGTTCAGTATCTGAGGTTTTTCAGAGGTTTCATTATCACGTTTCATTATCTGAAAGGTAATGACACTGAAGATAGACAGACCAAACGTCGTCGACATGCATGTCATCATGAGTCAGTACTGCAATATAGACTCGACGTCCAAAGAGAAAATGTATATCACAATGTCCTACATTTCTTCTTTCTTCAGTATGGGCTGCAGTTTGGAAGATGTTAACGTATCTCCTAGGCGCTGTAGCAGCTGTTTACGTCAAGAAGAAATGTTTTCACTTTACATAGGTCCATAAGCCGCTCTAGAGCGTTTCAAGTGAGTAGTGCAGATGCCAAGAAATCAACAATGAGGAGTTCCCATTGGAGGGACTATACCTTTCTAGCAGCGGTTTCATTGGCCAGGTTTCTGTTCATTCGGTAAATGAAAGAAAATTTAGTATGCTGACTAGCGCTATTATAGTAAACGTGGATCATAAAGGCCTCCCTCATATTGCCTACTGCAAAAAAGTGAAGTGTGAATGGCGATTCCAGTCTCGTAAACGTCAATGACAAAGGAAATCCGGGATACAAAAAACAGAAATACCTGTATGACCCATGACCCTTCTTAGATTTTCCAACTCGCGTTTCTTTCGCATTTTGGTTGTTAAGGTGTAGAGTGCCGAATGTTTTAAGTTCCCTTATCATGAATTATAATGCTATATGCCCACAGTTTTTTACGCAGAAGGTATCCTCGTAAATATTCCGTAGATAACTTTTCGTAGTGCCCCGAAGGATTGCGGGTTATTTCCTCAACAACCTTTCCTTGTGCCCCGAAGGATTGCGAGCTTATGATGTGTTTTCCTCGACGGCGTTTCATCTTAGAGGGTAAAAGGTCTCGAAATATTTCTGCTATTCTGCTAATAATGTTTCCCATATAAGACTCGCCAACAAAGGAGAATGGCTTCTGATTTTGTGGCTCGGGCACATGGGCTTAAGGGAAATCCAGGTTTCTAACTGAATCAGCATTGCAAAGGGATACCAGGCAGTGGCAACGAGCTTTAATAAAGATGAATCTTTTAAAAGTTACCCAAAACGTGGTTTGCTTGTTATTCCCGTACCCGGTTGTATAGGCTTTTCGTAGAAGCATTCCGTGAATGCAGCAACTTCAGTGACTAGGGATATATTGGGGATATTTTCGGCCAAAAGGCATTCGTTGGGTAACTATTACTGCAGGCGCGGAGTGCCTATGGCACGTTTCTTCTACTGGATAATCTCTCACCTGCACTGCTGCCATTTGAATAAGCCAACTCACCTTCCGCTTTGTATCCGTCAGCATTGGACTTGATATTGATGACCTTGGCATAAACTCGACGGGCATCACATGCCCGTTGGAGGAAAAAAGCACCGACCGTCTCGCTGCGGACGTAGCCACTTCCTAGGGCGGGGAGACGCACAAAGTTTAGTGCTCAGCTTCTTCGTAAGATCCATGATGTACCGATCAGTAATTGCTGTGGCTATAAAACTCGAGCGTACATAAAACTCAAGACAACCTGACAAATAGGAGAAACGGAGGACAATTACAGCGGTTAACTTGGCTGATTAAAACTAGGGCGAGGAGCGCCAGCGTATGTAGCTCGTCGGATGAACACAATAAACCATACGGAGGCGGCCTGTCTCCCCGAAAGAGGGTCATCGGCTTCAGGATTTACCGCTGGGCTCGTGCAAGCGAGAACGGGTCAACTTGAATGAGGCTTTTCTAGAAGTTGTGGGAATGCACTTGCAGAAGCAGTGATTCGTTGTTCTTTGTCTAGTCACGTAGATGCATTCGCGCCAGCTTGTATTCGGTCTCCCTTTACTGTAGGGCGGATGAAGCGGTCCAGGCAGCACGCAATGTAAGGCCGATATTGGTTTTATTGCGCCAAAGTTCGGCCCATCCACGGCCTAATGTTGGCGACAGCAACCCAATATCGGCTACGCCGCCGTCAAACGTCGGGCTACTATAGCCGCTGCACCGCCGATATCAGTAGGCCGTCGACCGTAATCGGCAACATGGGGCCGCATATGCCACGTTACTGCCGACATCGGCTGAGGCGATGGCTTTCAACGGCAACTTTGGCGCCGATGTTGCCTTTCTACAGACAATATAGGCTGGCCGATGCCATTTATCAGCAACACTGTGCCAAGTATGCCACCATAGAGCCCCCGTCGGCTGAGCCGATAACTTTCTCCTACAAATGTGGCGGCGATTTTGCCGCTCATCAGCATCGCCTGAGGAATTGCGAATTTGGCGCGATAATTGCCTTGAAAGATTATTTCACAGGAAACATTCAGTCATTTCTACCGTCCTGGAGGCAACGTCGACTACGCCACAACCTTTCATGGTTGATATCAGGCGGGCCTCTTTGGAAGCCTGCTGTATACAGGGTGTCCCACGTAACTTGAGCCAAGAATTTGAAAATGAAAGGCACTTCAGAGGAGAACTGAACCAAACGTATACTATTAGTACTGGTCTATAGATACTCAGGTTATTTTTTATTTCCCCCTAAAGTAATTAGTTAATTATTTTTAATTAGCTAACTCCTTAATTATGGGCTGAAAACGCAAAATATGAACACTGAGCTGTAGAGCACCTTCATAAACCACCGACTGAATTGTTTCCTGTACGATATGTCTTACGGTGTTAATTTTTCCGCATTCTAAAGAAAGCCCGCGAAATTTGAAAATGAGCCACGTGACGGACCGCGAGCGCACTGCTATAGTGCTGGTCTCAAGCGTGCAACCGGTGAACAAGGTCGCCTGCGGCTGCCACGGGGAAGCGACATGATGCTTTGAAGGTGGTCGATGTTTGGGCGTCCGTCTTTGGTTCAATGACGGTGCACATTCACGCTGCTGGCCGAGCGCTGCCGAGATAAGCGTCCAAGACGGATAAATAAAACAAGAAAATAGCTTTATTTTCTTGTTTTCTTGATCTTCTTGATCTTCCGTTTTCTTGATCTTCGTGAATCAGAATCAAACTGCTGTTTGTTTTTTTTTTCCTCGCAGTATTGAGCGCTTTACCACCGCGGCAGCGCTCGGCCAGCAGTGTGAATTTGCACCATCATTGAACCAAAGACGGACGTCCAAACATCGACCACCTTCAAAGCATCATGTCGCTTCCCCGTGGCAGCCGCAGGCGACCTTGTTCACCGGTTGCACGCTTGAGACCAGCACTATAGCAGTGCGCACGCGGTCCGTCACGTGGCTCATTTTCAAATTTCGCGGCTTTCTTTAGAATGCGGAAAAATTAACACCGTAAGACATATCGTACAGGAAACAATTCATTCGGTGGTTTATGAAGGTGCTTTACAGCTCAGTGTTCATATTTCGGGTTTTCAGCCCATAATTAATGAGTTAGCTAATTAAAAATAATTAACTAATTACTTTAGGGGGAAATAAAAAATAACCTGAGTATCTATAGACCAGTACGAATAGTATACGTTTGGTTCAGTTCTCCTCTGAAGTGCCTTTCATTTTCAAATTCTTGGCTCAAGTTACGTGGGACACCCTGTATAATAATAGAGATCCGATCGAGACAAGCATGACCAAAATTCACTTGAGAGATTCGACGTAAGAATCAGATGTAGAGCTTCATATATTCATGCATACGCGTTTCAGTGCCGGAACATAGCGCACGTGCGTTTTGAGCAGCACAACAGTTAACATTAGCCAGAAGCATACACCGATAGGCATAACCACCTCTCATATGTTCAAACAAAGATAAACAGCTTCAAGCGGCGCTATACTACTGACATTTAGCAACCTATGGAAGGAAAGGGCATATGGAGTTAACAGCGCAACAGTGAGTGGACAAAAAAGGTCTAGCGCAGACGTTATGGTGCGCTGAAGCGGAGATAAACTCGCTACCGGCGTTATACTACTCATATTTAGCAACCTATGCAAAAGAACGGTATACGGAGCTAACATCGCGACAGCGAGGAGATAATACTGATCTTGTGCTAACTCTATATTCAGAGGACCATGAAATACATAGATCGCTTTGTATTGCAAATTCAAATGAAGTGCTGTTGTCAAGGCCACGACATTTGCGAAAAAAGCAAAAACGAAAAATACGAAGCAGTCATATGGCAAGCATTTTTCATCTCAAAGGTGGCAAGCAAATGCACACACCCATAACTGATATAGAGAGAGCTTTTCTGGTGAGTTCTACTAGAGTGTATGTGATCACACAGTGTTCTTGTGCAGGCGATCTGCGTATTTTATGGTATATAAGAACAGCACTGAAAAAAAAATCATTTCGAAATCAAAGCTCTCTTCTGCTCCCTAGTTTCTTCATAGGTTTGTGCAGGGTTACAGTATAAACCAACCGTCCTAAGTCAAGCCGTTGTGGACCACGTGCCCCTCCACCACATTTCATCAGTGCGATCGTGAAACTAGTGCATTCTTTGCAAAAGCAGATCCAGTACAGTGCAACGCATGTATCGCAGCTCGCATAAGCTCAGCAACAGAAAATAATTAATTTATTAATAACCAATAAGGGCAAAAGAAGGGCGCGTAGAGACAGAGTCATCGCCCTATTTCTTGTGCGGAAAGGCAGCACGTGCATGCCTCTCCTGGGCTCCATAAAATGGCAAAAATGCAAACAGAATGGTGGCGCCGTGCGTCCTCGCTACGTTTGTTGCGTACAGTGCAGCATTTCCCTCGCGTTTTTAGCTAGAGTGGGTGGTTCAGCCTCTGCGAAATCCTGTGTTACAAGTAGCTGGCAACAGAACACATGCATACCAGCATATGCCATAGGCTTCACCGAGCTGCACTTAACAAATGCAGCCCCGGCGGGTGCTCCTGCCAATGTGCAAAAATGTTTGCCCCACAGAAATGCTGTCTTCCACGTTTTGAGACAACTACAAAAAAATGAAAGCAAGAAAAACGAGCTTGCTCTGCCGAGAAGCAACCTAGCACGTGCTAAGCCAGCAACAATTAAGCATAAAAAAGTGTGTGGGGAGGGGGGCGCGCGTCCCCTCCTGAACTGAACACCATTGTCAAGGCCCCCTCCATGCACATCCATTGTGCTCATCTGCAGTTTGCAAAGAATGTGGTTCTTAACCTGCTTTTGCTGGCGTTTGCTGCCTTCAGAGGGGGAAACGGCGGGGAACTTTCCGCGCTCTCTCGTCGCGGCTGCATTGCTACCAACGAGCAAGGTGTACGAACGAGTTTCAACGGCTGCACGCAGTCTGTCTACGCGTTTATCGTTTATCATGTACCACATTTATCGATCATTCAAGTTGATTGCGCGATTCCTTGGCGAGTGTACCTTCTAAAACAATGCCGTCCCAACTGTGACATTGGTTGTATATGAACACAAGCCTGTGCCTTTTGGTGAGACTACAGTGTCGTCGCCGAATTTGTATTGCGGAGTCACAGCTGTAGAGTGCAGAGCGGATGCCAAAATTCGGTAAGTTGCTGGCCAGTTTTCAAAATGGGACGTGGCACATTTTGTTGTGATGTTAAAGCACCGCTTCCACTTTATATATTATTTCTGTCGTGAGGTGCGTAGGCTCATTATTTTCGAATAAAGAGCCTACGCACGCTGTCCCAAAGCAGTTTTACTTCTTGTAGTTAATCCTGTGCTTGTATCAAACACCCATTGTGTGGTGACTTGCAGTTCTCGTAACTTTTGTTTAGAGCGCATTAATAAGAAGTACAGAAGATCCACTTAGCCCCGCTTATTACTGTGTTAATAGAGCTTTCGCGTATGCATGAGAAGCACATTTACACAAAGTACTGTTGGTCCATTTCAGAGTGCCTTCGAAAATGCCTCCATGGCCTTTCGCAATTTCTAAAACACTAAAATAAAAAAATTCGCAATCTAAACGGTGCGATACACGTGGGGTAAACACTAGAAACGCCATAATTGCTGTGAATGGTCGCGCAAGGGGTTTCCCCATGTAGGCGGGGCCGACAACACGCCAAAAAAGCCTGAATGCCCGCAACATCGGCCAATGCTACCTAGCCAAATTCGAACCATTCTGGCTGGCCAAATTTCGCCCACTCTGGCTGGCCAAGTTCGACCCATGGTGGCTTCGCCACAGTGGAGCCATTCTGGCTGGCCGTCATCGGGCAGATGAGGGTGAAAGTAGCGCGAGCGCGATTTGCCGACTTAGGCCCGATATCACTGCCGACTTTGGCCGACTTCACGCCTACATCAGTCCTGTGTTGGCGTGCTGCCTGGGTGCGGTGATATACTAGCTTTTTTCTCCCCGTTCCCTAGAAGTCATCCTATCTATGTTTCGTGCATGACTGTAAAAAAACTAAACAATGTGCCAGTGTGGTCAAGTAACTTCAGAGAACAACTTCAAACATCATAACAATGATGCGTACGCATAGATTACACAGAAAATTTATAAAAGTTGTTTCGCCTAATTCATTGAGATTAGCAACATAAAATATGTTGCCCTTTCAAAGCATTATCATTTGATCCGCGACTACCTTATTTTCAATTTCTCCTCTGTATTTTTAATGTTCCCGACTCTTTTGCCGCCTTGCTATATGAACCTATTTATTCTTCCTGGCCAACGTGCACCCAATACTGCCACAAGTACTGGCCCGAAGCGCCAGTATATCACACAATCTCCAATATTCCGCGCTGAGATGCTCTATTTATAACTTGGAATGATCCGCCATATTTCACATCTTAAGGTGCAATCAGTTTTCTTACAAGCATGCATTCTGCAGAGAATATGTGCTGTACGTGGCTGTGACACATTTTATCGAAATTACCCTTCATTCTACGTCTGTAGATGTTTCGTTCATCAATGCCTTTCTTCACTTCAAAGTGCTTTAAGTTCTCCAGGAGACCTAGGTCGCAATTTGCAGGAAAAATGGAGTGCCATCCCGTGGGCACCGAAGTAAAGGCTACAGCCTAAACCTGTAGTGTGCGATTGGTTATGGTGTTTCACAGCAGCCTGAGCTGTGCTTCCCACCGGCTGCAAAATCCGGATACATGTTAAGACCTGCTGGATATGCCAGATTGCTGATACTGCCAATCCATTTGCCACAGGGTGATATGGAGGAGAATATTTAAGAGTCATGCTCCAGCCCTTAGCGCACCTTTCCAGCATATCCCTCCTGAAAGCAGCACCGCTATCACAGGCTTGTGTCCTCATGCGCTTGAAACACGCATTTTTATGTAGTTGGATGGCGCTATTCGAAATAGTGTCCAAGTTCACACACTGTTTCCGTCTTCTTTATTGTTTTTGCTGTTGTCATCCTTCTGCATATGGCAATGGAAAGCTGGAAAGCTTGCGTTCGTCTGACTCCTTCCGCTTTCTTTTTAATTTCTGAAAAATCTAAATGAACAATTTCTAACGGCACTTTTGAGTATTCGGGGCTTGTAAAAATATCCGTGGATTGCTGGAGCTCAACTTTGTTCAACTGGCAATAATGGTTGCTACTGATGTAATTCCTTATGGCGTTTACCATAAAAGGTCATGTACAGCTCCCGAGCAATTTCTTAAAATGTAATGTTCCAGATAGTCGACCTATCTTACAGTGCGTCCTCTTGGTTGTGTCATATTCAAAAGTTAAGTAGAGGCTTGGTGGCGCATAAAAAGCATGAATTTCGCACCTGAAGATGTGTTCATAAATACTAAACTGATTTTAAAAAAGGCAGTTGTTTTTGTCCTTGAATAACTTGCGTTGAGTAATGCCCCACAATGTTGTGCTTCGTATGGTCAGCTTCCTTCGAGGCCTTTTTCTATAAAACCACGCCCATTGCAAAGTGCGATGCGTCCGTGTTCATTAAAGGGCAGAGGATAGTCTGGTATTCTTAAGATAGTATCCGACGATAGTAGCTTTACGAGATCAAAATAGACAGCTTCGCACACATCCTTCCATTTGATAGGTGTGTCATTTTTTTAGTTGAACGCGCAAGACATCTTGATTTCAGCGCACATGCCTTTATAAATGCCCTGAAGCGCCCAGCCAGTTCAATGAAGACGCCCAGACAGTGTACATTGAAGGGTTTGCCAACACTCAAATACTTTCTACTGATATTTCTTCGTGCTTTTTGTATGCCCCTCGCACAACCCTCCTGAAAATACGACATTTTCTTGAAAGAAAGCACTTTTCTTGAAATTTACCTTGCAGTGAGAAAGGATAAAAGCGTGAAGAACTTTCGAAAGATGGAAACAGTCCCCCAGACCACTTCGTCCTCTTTAGCGCGCTCAGTGCAGACCGCTTCACGTAGTTGAGCTACGCCTATGTATGCTACTGGCTGAACAAGATAGCTCAGCTATGCAAATCAACATATATTATTGAATTTACAGCTAGGACTTGAACTATGCTCTATATACAGCTGAAAGAGGTGTTCACGTGCAAAATTAATAGACATAAAATGAGGGCTCGCCTAAATCTGTACATTATGACGTTGTTAGTCCACTCCTGCATCACAACAGTGCTTTTACACCCAGCATCTATTAACCCACGTATATACCGCCGTCGGTGATGAAATATCGCGCCACTAACGGTTTTACAGTATCGGAGACTTGATAGCACAAGAAGGAGTGCAATCTAAGTTAGTATTGTTAAAGCTCCTGTTCATAAAAGAATAATGGCACTAACAAATAATCAAGGTCAAGTCAGTGCCCGTGTAATTTCCATTAAAGATATTAAACTTAGCGTTGCTTTCTCTGCGATAATAAAGTAGGCCTCCAGCAACTGTGGAATTGCGCTCGGGAGTAAAATGTCTGCTAGTGAAAGAGCGGCTGCTTTTAAACATACCGTGTTTGTTCCATTATAAGATGTACCGTGCAAAACTCAAAATGCATGTACTCACTCATGCCGCAAGAGTAAATGTACCGTACTCAGAGATTGAAACAGGGCACTCCGAGGCGCTGCCGAAAGTACGTGCAGCGCCGTCCGCGCGTGCTCATGGAGCCGAGGTGTTGCATTGTGGTATCGCGTAAAGGGAGAACTCCTGCGGAGTAGAATTTTTCAATCCGGTCGCCAACAAGCTGGCGTGTAATTGACCACACTTCTAGCGCGGCGCTGCAAGGCATAAGCACTTTTTATACGCCTACCGAAATGGCTGGGCAGTACGCTCGATGGGCGGCACGCATACTGTGCAAGTGTGACACTGCTTCCAGCTAGGCGATTACGCCTTGAGTGCGTTCATAGGCGCGATAAGCATACGCTCCAAAGAAAGGAAAACTCGTTTCGTTCGCTTTATCATGCTTTTTCCCGCGACAACAAAGGAGAAAAGAAGCCTGTGCCCGCGGAACATCTAAACGAAGCCTCAGTGCTATGCTCGTTGCCCCTAGCAGCCGATACTTTACGATAATTTTGCTATGAAATTATCGTCAACGGTATCGACCAAGGAGGATCGCACAAGGTTCTTCCATTTTCCTTGGAAGAGCTTTTCGGTCTGCATGCGAAAGTGCGCAAGACTTGCTGCGCGCCACATTGGCAGTGTAGTGAACTACAGGACGGCATGAAGGTGACCGGAAGGTGTTCTCTCCCTCGCGCTAGACAACAATGCAACACCTTCGTTCCATGAGCACACACGGGCGGCGCTGCATGTGCTGGCGGGCACACGCTCCGAGTATGCTATTTCAATCAATGAGTACTGTAGATTTCACTCTATCAGAATAACATACAGTAGAAAGGCCACATCACTTTCCTCTTTAGAGAGGAGAGAACAATGCATTTAACTCTGGCGAATGATTTGCAATTGCAAAACAATAGTCTGGACCTCGGCAATTTCACTCCTGCGTTAACAGCCACCGTTTTCACAGGTTTGGAGCGTAGGAAAGCTCCGCCAGTTTCCACAGTAAAAACTTTAGGTGTTGAAAAAAAAAATGCCGCACAGGCCCATGGTTTTCTGTTCGAGAGCGACACTGCTCTAAAGTGGTGGCCAGGACATGTCATTCCAACAAAGCTACAAGGAAGGCGTCTAACCCTATTGGAAAACCCTGCGCCACTGGGAGCCAGCGTCCAGCGCCATGCCGGATTATGGGCCCAGTGTGACGCTGCATACTGGCACGCTGGCGTGCCACGGGATACTGGGAGGCGCGGGTTACTGGCACGCAAAACCGCTTTAGAGCAAAAAAACATGGTGCTTCCCTGCCATGCATCCTAAATAATATACAAATATAAATAAGCGAAAGGACGCATTATAGCAAAAAAAAGAAAGCACTAAAAAAAATCCGAGACCAGGATTCGAACGTGCACCTCTGCATCGCCAACCCAGCGCACTACCACGGCGCCACGCCAGAACACGGTAAAGAGCACGTAAACAGGTCAGTGAGCGGTATGACCTGCCACCAGACTTGTCCGTTTGCAGTGGTACACAGAAGACTGAACGCGCTTTTTATGCGCAATTGAACGTCACACGTTTGTCAGACAAATGAAAGCAGCGCCGATCACGAATGTCATTCGAATAATGGCGACAGCAGTCAGTATATTACGCAATTCATATCTAATACTGAAAAAATATAAGTAGACCGACGGGCAGGGACTATCGGCTGTTACGGCCGAGCTCGACAGCATTTTCTTGCTCTTACGAATAGTCGACATGTATTTAGATGCGTTTTGTGTAGACAATAATGCCGCTCGATAATTTAACGTGTATTTCAAGTGGTACTTAGCAGTTTTCTCGCTCAAACGGTGATATCTCAGGACAGCGGCAGTACCAGTGTCTGACATACACAGGTTCATCGAAGCCCACAACTGTTAATCGCTTCGAAAAAAGGAAGCGCTGTGCAGTGGGAAACCTCTCATCATCTTTGTTCAGTAAGCCGTACTGATCGACAAATATGTGTGATTGCATTTGAGTCAGAGAACAGTGCGGCAGCAACTTTCCGTGACATATATGTGCTCGCTCAAAGTGCGTCGCTTCGATGCTCACCGCTTCATCTTCAAGCACCGCGAAGAAATAAAAATCGCCTCTTCAGGTTAAACGATGCCAAGGCTGTACTGAGCAGTAATTCTGATTCGTCGTAGTAGCATATTCTTGAGGCTTGGAGTGCCGTTCGCGTGTAGACGGACTCGGCCGGTACGCTATGCCCAAGCTTCACTGGGAGCGTACTGGGACAGACCGATCGGGGACTCGGCGGCTTGAGAAAGCTAAAATTATTGTATAATAGCTCTAAATCATTTGTCATATGATTACTTTTTGTCTCATCTAAACCAATTGAACGTGCATGCAGCAATCGCCAGAGGTGCATTTGCAGCGTGGTGATACCGATCGATGTTTTTTTTTTCTGCGTGAGTTGGGATCGATCGACGCTTCGATACCGTCATTAAATTGCGCGGAGATGTAAAATTTTACTGTTATTTGCACCGACTCCACCACACAAGTGAACAGTACAAGAGAACTATTCCTAGAGTGGTTCATAGACGTGACATTGCGTGTCTAAGCTAAGTGCGGGGAAAATGCACAAATGTAAACATTCCCAGCTGCTAGAGCTTAGTGTGCGAAGACGCGGTATGCCGCGAATTGCTGCACACTGTAGCTCGCAGCGATGAAGTGCGGCCAAGCCGTAAATATTCCCTGAGTCTTCACACCTAGTGAAATCAACTCATACAGGACCCTGTGCAGAGCGTGCGCCTGTGAAACCAGCGCCAGCGTCTCTTGGGCTGCTTCCAGTGTGTTCCGCACTCGTGCCAGCGCGCAGCCTCCCATGTGTACAGCGCTTTTCAGCAAGCCTCTCACTGGTACCAGTGACATTCCAGCTATACCAGCTTGTGCCAGTACAACCCCAGCGCACACCAGTGCAAGGCAGCGCTGCCAGCATCCCAGTGTGTACCGCCCAGTGAAATATCATCGTTTCCAGCGCGTTTCCAGTGCTCCCAGTACGGAAAACGTACTGGAAATGCACTGGAGGCGCTGGTTTTTGCAATAGGGAATTCCTTCTTGAATTTTTCTGCCCCTCACGAGATTTCAGTTGATTGATTTCACATTGAAAACCTTTGCACCATACCACGCGGTAACGACTTCCTTTCCAGCAAGCCGAATTTCCGATAAATTGCAAAACACTCACCATCAGAGTCGAAAACTTTGCACCTCCCGTCTTGTGACAGCATTCCAAGCCTGTGGAAACTTCGCGACATTGTGGGTTCCAACGTGACGTTGCTCCCGCCCACGACGGCTGCTTCGCAGCGTCCTGAGCGTATTGCCAACACCGCCTCATGCAGGGCCGTCATGGTCGATGAACAGGCCGTGTCGACAGCCATGCTTGGGCCTGGGTATGTGTTTGCACGGATTACAACGTAACAACGAGTTTGCCTTCTTAAATGGTTAAAAGGTAGGCTGCAACACGCCGCAAATCAGGCACTACAGTGTTCCGCCCAAGACGGGATGCCAAAAAAATTTGCTTATGACACTTATTTCTCAAAACAGGCACCAGAAGTTTGAGAATACGTAAGTTTAGTCATTACTCAATTCGTACGAGAACTGTCGATCCCTTGGTTTGTCCGATATCCACAGCTGAAATAGCATGGAAAATTAAGGGTGAACCATTGGCTCCCCTTCAGCTTCAGATATTAGCTAAGCATTTGCGAGCAACTGCTCAGGATGCTTTACATACATTGCTAGTGTAAATACTACGACGTCGAAGAGAGCACACTGTGTGTGCACTCTGGTAAGATCCATGAACTGTATTCAATATACGATTAAGTGTTTGAAGCCGCGTGGAATCGCCACACGTTTCAAATCTATTAAGGCACTGCTGAAGATATTTGCTCTTCTATGTATCGCCATTCTTGTCAAATATTTTTTCACGCTACTATATATGGCAACGACAAGAAATATTGAAATATTTCAAGAAACTGGTGCTGTTGAGCGCCATGCCAAATGAGCATCTTTGTCTTGAAGCACGCACGAAGTTTTTTTTTTATATTATCTTCATAAATGGCTGAATATTCTAGCACACATGTTTGTATGTTTGTGCTTAAGCTTTCTACTCATGCCATTGTTCGCTAAAGATCTCGCGCGCCGAACTGACCTCCTGCATTTCTAAGAATTAAGTTATGTCATACGGCACAAAAGAGCCAATGCTCTCAGAAAAGGATAACAATGAAAAAGCTAACACAAAGGCTACGCTTCCCGTTTTTTTAAGAAGAAGCAAGTTCCTGGGTGCTTTCGATGTAATAAACGTAATCATTTAGAAGTGACACGCTCAGGAATCGCACCATAAACTGTATCCTAAACTGAAGGTATCATGTTTAAAAAAGAGTCTTCATTAATTTATACCCTGTACAATAGCAAGGAAATCCCAATGCAGAGAGGTGTCAGACAACGAGGTACAATTTCTCAGTGCTGTTTGCGGAATGTTTGGAAGAAATCTCGAAAACATTAGACTGGGACAAAAGAGGACTAAGGATTAACAGCGAATATTTGAGCAACTTAGGCTTCGCCGACGACATAGTACTCTTCAACAATGATGGCGACGAACTACAGAAGATGGTTACAAATTTGAGGCGAGATAGCGCTGAGGAAGGATTAAACATTAACACGCAGAAAACAAAGGTAATGCTAGGTGGCACGGCGGAAGAGCTTGTCTTCACGATTGAAAACCACACATTGGAAGTCGTGCAAAGATACACATACTAGGGCAGCTACTGACAGGACAACCCACTCATGTAAAACAAATACCCGTAAGAATAAGCACGGGATGCAGCGTATACGGGTGACATTCCAACACATGAGCGGAAACTAAGCATTATCACTCAAGCCGAAATTATATTACTCTATTTTTGCCAGTACTGACAGACGAGGCAGAAACTTCGAGAATTACAAAGAAGCTAGAGAGTAAGTTAATAACCACACAGCGGCCGATGGAACAAAAGCTAATGGTGCTACGTTGAGAGATAGGAAAGCAGCCGAATGGGTCAGCAAACTGACAGGTGCAGAGGACACGTTAGTCGAAGTGAAGAAAAAGGCACATGGATAGGACACGCGATGCGAACGCTGTACAACCGATGGACAGCTGGAGAGCCAGAATGGATGCTGAGAGAGAGCAAGCACAGCCGCTGACGATAGAGTTAGATCGAGTTATAAAATCAAGAGATTCGTCGGCATGTAGTGTGATCGGCTCATACAGGACAGGAAAGGATGGAGAGCATTAGGAGAGGCCTTCTTCCTCCAGTGTTTTTCGGAATGGCTGCTGCTGCTGCTGATAATGATGATGATAACAAATGATGTTGATTTTGTATTGTACGCATCATTTTCATGTACAATGATGAGGTAAGGTTGATAGACATGCGGCAAACGATGCTATACACGCACTGCATAGCTGCGAATAGAATGACGTCACATTCTACGGTAAAACGAGGGCCATTGGCACGCCCGATTACATGGCACACAATATCCCAATATCTACACAGACAACACCGACCTTGGTTCAGACATCTGCAGCATCACATCATATGAGCTTAAAAAAAATAAGAGACGTACAACAACCATGCATACAATACGAGAGCAGGTTATCAAATTACCTAGAAGTAGTGTTAGCCTGTAAGCATGTAAAAACTGCGAGAGCAGCTTGTATTGAGAACGGGCTCTTAGTTTGCAAAATATGGCGCGCGACCATAGACTGTGGGCCTAGCGCGTCACGCTAGATCCACAGAATACAGCAGAAACCACCAGGTGCTAAATTTGATTTAGGCCTCCTTACATCACAAAGAAACATAACCATGGGTTTCTGGGGCACTTCTGCATTATCGTACGGTGTGAACCATTGAATACATATGACCTTGTCACAGTTAGTGCTCAATTTATGCACGCCGTGCTGCTGCACTTTGTGACAAGCGCACCAACGACCCTTTCCGATGGATACGGCTCTAACAAAATGAGCCAGTTAGTTGTAGCCTCGTCCAAAAAAGCTATAAAACTATACTCTGACGTTTCTTGACGACGATGTTCTTCGGGCATGCTGTTCCATAATGTGGAGTCCCTTTGAGCTGCGTTACCCCGGAATCCAAGATAACCAAGGTTGGAACTGTAACGCAGTAGTGTACCCAACCACTCTTTCTGGCTACGTCACACTTTGCTCGTCGGCGAGAACAGCTTAGGCCACGTCTCTCATTCGCCTACTACTAAGGTCACCGGAGATGCCACAGAACTCATGAACTGCGGAGTCATAGTGTGAATAGCTGCTAGCCCCGATGGATGAATATATGTTACTCCGGCATCTCTCACAGAACTGCTGCACCCACTTCCCCATGTCAATCCGAATTTAGGTTCATTTTTACTATCTCTCTTTAAAAAAAGAACCAAACGCCACACGGTTTGCAGAGAAGGACATCTGTAATTACCATGGAGATCGAGGGCATACGAGATCCTGTTCGCGAACATGGCGTGGCAGCATGCTAGCAAGCCGTAAGCCTCCGCCCACTCTACGTTGGCCTTCAGAGCGTCACTTGTCTCGCTCGCGGAGACGCCGACGAATACGCCGATGTTGCGTCCACGCAAGCTTTCCGGGTCGTACCCCGCGTCCACGATGGCCTCGTAAGACGTCTCCAGCAGGAGCCGAATCTGAGGGTCCAACAGTTCTGCCTGCTTCGGGTGGGTGCTGAAGAACGCCGCGTCGAAGCGGGACAGGTCGCGGATTTTGCCGTGTCGAGACGGTAGGCCCAGGTGGCCTGCAAGGGAAACGTAATTAACATGCTGATGAAGCGTAGGTTTGTTGTAGCGAGGACAAAGTGTGGTGACCGTCCGTATCATTACTAATCATGTTATGTTGGAGAAACTAATGTGTTGTGTGGCTAAAATAATTCGCTTATTTATGTGTCAATTATGACAAACTTTCGGCAAGTGTGTCAATTTTACATCACACTAATCACAGACACAGCACTGAATGATATGAAACAGAAGGCGAGTGTGTGTAAATTGATTCCCGTTTTGCCGATAATTATATATAGACTTTGTTGAATAGGTCACTTATATCAAGACTGCAATGTACGAAGTTCTCATAAAAAGTACCGTAAGTGTCTGAAAACGCAAGTACCGGTTGTAACTCATAACACCTCTGCAGAGCAAACCCAATTAACCCTTTCGCTGGCGTCCGGAGTTCGCAAGGCGTCAAACGAGATGTCCAACGTTACAGTACGTTTAGACAACGGATTGTCAGCGGCACTTCACAGCATATGGATGTTAAATGCAAGCATATTGGCTTTTAGGAACCTTTAATTCATCAAGAAGTCAATGGCCACTAGAAGATAGAACTAGTGGAAACATATGGCGTAATTTAATGTGCAAGCCACCACGGAAGGTTTTATTTCCGCTGATGCCCTATACGTAATAAATGCCAGCGTTCGAAGAGTAAGCACTCTCTATGATGTAATGTGCATACTATGTGCATCGAGAATTAAAAGGTTGAGGTCCACTACCGCTAACCATCCGTCCCACTGACATGTAATATAGTAGCCAGTTTGTTACCGTTAGAATGTTCAGCGTAAACCAAGTCTTTTCAAAGAGTAGGGAGCAATGCAGCATCCGCAACGCATGCGACTGCCGCGGCAGCGCTTACGGGAGTCCTCTCCTCATGCTGGGAGCAAGCGGAGAAATCCGTCCTGGCGACTATTGCAGCAGCAATGGGAGCGCCGAGAGCTTCTTGCTAAAAAAGTGACTGCACTGTTTAGCGCAGTTCTCTTCCAACTGGGTGGGGGATCCGAAAGTTGACTTTTGCGAAGAAACATCCTTAGCTTATACATACCCTAATCTTTTATCGTCTTTGTTATACCCTCCTCCCCCCCCCCCCCAACCCCCGTACCCAATGAATGCAAGGGTTTCCTTTGAAAATTTTATGCCTGTAGGCTGGAGGGTATTGAACTTGTATGTAATATATGATTCCCCGTATTTTCTCTCCCTCGGCGAGCGGAAGTTTGCCTGAAGTATGTAGAGTTTTACTTCGTCAAAGTAGGATACACCACAATAAAATGCTGCGCCACAGCCGTCGGCCCGCTATTCGCAGTGTCCGCGCGGTGCCCGTTTCATCTAACATTAATTACTTGACCAGTTTCACGGATGTATTGCTTGTGACAGAGTTAGCATGTCAACGTGCAAATAGCGTTTGAACTATAGTGCAAGTGAAAGTTGATTTTATATGATAGGCATTTTCACTTCCCGTTCATTTAACTTTAAGATCATTTTCTATACGCTTGGAAGTGTTACACCTGGGACGGGAGCAAGTTGTTTCGCAGCTGGTGCGCTGAGGGTTTACCTTGATATGCACTAATAAGTCCTTAAAGCTTCTATTACAGGGGTAGGTGACTCTTTGTATTTCTAGAAACGATTTTCTAAGGCGATCGTTGCCTTTTAGTATTGGATAGTATTTGCCAAGAATATTATTGTTGTTTGAAACGGATTGGAGTATTCTCTTAAGAATGCTAGCGGATGGTTGGTCCTCGCCTTAGGGTCCGTTTGTTCTAGAGCAGGCGCCCTATCTAGTTTACATACGTGATTTTCTGCCTTGTTGAGAGCGTCGTGCGAATGATTTCTTATGGCTATGGTTGCCTTTCAATTTCCTAAGAGGTGAGCGTAATCCGCGACTTTGTTAGAAATTCTTTTTAAGCGCCTTGCCTGTCCTATAAACATCCCCTGGCAGCCATGTCGCATACGATGACCTTTATTATCGAGTTATTGTTGGCTATCCAGTGGCGTTCTGTAGAGCTTCATCTTTAGCTTTCCTTTTTTGATTGGTTTTGTCATGTCTAGGAAATCAATTTTACGAGAAGACTGCTGCATGAAAAAATTAATGCTGGGTTGAAAGTTGGTAAAATGTTCAAAAAATAGGATTAGTGCACATACGCCCTCCTCTCAAATAATAAATATATCGTCTATCCAAGGGAGGTAGGTGCGAGGTTTTAGCAGCGACGATTCCAAAAGCTTTGCTTCTAGTGGCCCCATTAAGGTATTGGCGTAGGTCCAAGCAAAAGAATTCCCATGCTGGTGCCAAAATCTGCGGATAGTTTGTGGAGTCAAAGTAATTAAGTGCAGGGACTAAACTCAGTAATGCCATGTAAGCTTCCACTGCGTGTGCACGCTTGCTTTTCTGCATTGCCTTGAAGAGCGCTTCGATTCCCTCTGTGATGGATATATTCGTGTATAGAGAGGAGACATCCAAGGAATACTAAAATTGCCTGATTCAAGAGTTTTTGATTTTATTTAGTCGACTCCATAATCATGAGAAAGTGAAGTGTATCCTGAATAAAGAACGGAAGGGTGGACAGTATTTCATATAGGTTATAATTGAGAAACTTCGGATAATGGCTCCGTCGGGGTGTTGTTGCTGGATACTGCAGTTCTGCCCGGTATTTCAGCGGTAAATAATTTATATATGATATCCTTGTGGAAATGGTACACACGGCCTGCTTATTTGATTATTAGGCATTAAGAAGCGGTACTCAGAATGGTTGATTAATTCGCTGGCTAAAGAATCCGCTATCGTACGTCGTATCCTGTTGCTGTATTCGACAGCTGGGTCGGAATCTAATTTTCTGAAATGTGCATTGTTACGGACCTGCCTGATGGCCTCGTTCTTGTACTTCTTTACTGGTCATATTACTACGCTGTCACCATTGTCTGCTGGGTTTATTATGATGTTTCGTCCACGAGTTGTTTCGGGAAACCGTGTACTTCACGAGATAGGTACTTCGTCTTGCGACTCTCTCTTGTATTCAGGATGTCTTTTGTGATTATTTTTATGTACTGATCTAGCTCTAGGCATTACTCGGAATCTGGTGTCTACGTGCTTGGCAGTCGGAGCGTGTCAGTATTTGTCTCCCGCTTCTACCTTGTCGAAAAAGAATTCTTTGATCCACATGCGCCTTGAAAACTTTGCTATATCTTAGTGTAGGCGGAATTCGTTAACCGCATTATTTGTCGGGTAGAATGTTAGACCGCGTCCTGGAAGACCCATTTCAAATGTATTCTGCCTCTGTGAGATACCTGCCACCTTGCTAGGGTGTTCTCAGAGCCACACTGAGGGGCAGACCGTTTCTATCAGTGCTATTCGAATTACTTTGGACGTCATTCATTGCATGAGCGCTTTTGCGTTTTTGTATCGCTATTATTTTCTCTTCCTTCTTTTCAACTAATTTAGCTAGTTCTTCCATTTCCTTACCAGTTGGCTTAATTTCATTCGGTGGGTCGTTAATATAATAAGCTTGTAGCGGCAATGTTCTTTTAAAATATGTATTAGCGACAAAAAAGCACGTTCTAGAACGCCATTCCATTTTTCCGATAGGCTAGAAGGTAGCAAACCAAGCGGACATCTCACCCTAATATGTAAACCATTCAGAATTTTATTTTATTTGGTGACACCTTCCATGTGATATATCACACATTCACACGTTGCATGTGATATACAAAAATACAGAAGCAGGTGTCAAAGGGACGAGACTGTGAGTGAAGCGTCCCAGAAAAGCATACGTCAGAGAAACAACACTATGATATATAGTGGTAATGGTAGAAATAACTTATAAAAGAATTTTCAGATAAACACGCAAAACGAATATATAAACTAAAATACAACAACCGTTGTCGTGGAATACGCAGAGTATTTTGAATTTAATAAGTGCGAACGGTTCTTATACATTTCGAGGTGTTCATACTTCAGATCCCGACGCGAATAAATCTACAAGGATACAGACGAAAATTTTGCCGTAAAGTTGCCATAATTAGTCCTGAGTTTCGGTAGCAGAATGTTATTAATCCTTTGCAAAAAGAGTCGATGATCACTGTGGAAACTTAATAGAGTGTTGAAGAGGAATGGGAAACTTTCCATGCACGTCTTTGTAAATAAGAATGCCGAGAATATATTGTTTAGCTTATGAACTGACAAAATTCCACGTGAACGGAATAAGGATGACGCATTTGACATGAAGCTACTGAACGTTGTTATCGTCAGTGATTGGTTCTGAACATGTTGGCTCGCTGAAGATGTTGGGTGGCTCATAAAAGAGTGGCATATGTATTTCCCCCCAGTGAAGGGCAATAAATTGGGCTGCTGTCAAAGAAAGTGTAGTAGAGTGACAACAGAAAGCGCGACGTTTTAGCAAGATTCGAATGGCATATGCGGCTTTCCGTGTAATCTGCAAGACACGTGAATCTAACTTGAGACGTTCAGCAAGTTCGACTCCGATGAACACTGTGCTCGAAGTAGTTAACGTGAATTTGAGTATATCTTGCGTAAATAGACGTATTCTTAGGTACACATCGTTTAGAATGCGAGAACACAACGAAATTTTAATATTATCCTTTATATAAATTTATTGCTGTGGAACCAGTCATCAACGTTTTTCATGTCGTTATTTATTTTATTAAATAGCTTCGAGTCCACCTCTTATCTGCAGCTAGCATAGTGATACGGTGTGCAAAGAGTGCATGAGGACGAATGTTCTAGACTTTCAGGAAGATCACTGAATGTTAGAAGTATTTAATTACGTCGGACGCCGGTTTCAATAGCTGATTGCAAATATTCCGCTGTATTGGATTTGTCTACTCCCTACCAGCAGCTGGTATCGCATCCCCAGGCGCAGACGTTAGTCGAGATCAAGACACATTTGGGGTTATTCAAGTACACGCGCTTACCCTATGGCATTACCAGTGCAGCTTCGATTTTTCAGGCAGTCATGGATGACGAGTTGAAAGCACTTGATCGGGTAGGGTGCTATCTGGTCGTGTAATTCTACCGCACTGTTTGCGCAAACAAGTTCCGATCACTGTCGATATCACTGTCGGTTTTGATTATCTTCGATATCACTGTCGATATTAAAGATCAGTAGATATTCTTGGAACCTCTCAGAACAGGACCGATCCTTCGGTGCGCATGACGGTTCTTGCAAAATAATGTTCAAAATTGCGGGAATGCAGATGCCCACTGGACGCATTGGATTAGGTATGGCGAAGGGGAATGTCTTCGGGGTCCTTCTTTACATTAGCGAATGTTTTATTTTTGACTCCCTGTGTTGGCCTCTTTCGGTCTCCCTTTCACCCAGGACGACATGACGAGGCTCACTAAGGCTCAAGACCGGACCTCTTAATTCCTCGCCGTCCATAGGGCACGCGAGAGCGCCGTCAGGTTTCGCCTTATGGTCCTCGAGTGGACCTTGCCCGGTGTCGTTGAGCTCGCTCGGGTTGGTCGTGGACAACATAACTGATTTCACTCACTGACTCAATGTTAGATATGCTTTAACACGTGTATTTAGGGGTGGATACATATGATACGCCTGAAGCAGAGTGTCAGTTACTGTCATTTACAATAATAAGGAAATACATAGCTGCCCATCATGCTTATGACACCGAAAAGGAATTTTCTGCTTCACAAAAAGGCAGTTTATCTAGTTCTATGTTCTCAGTCAAAGGACAAGGAGAGCGGGAATAGAATGACGGCGCCAAAGCGTGCCACGCGGAGGACAATTTTCAAAAGCTTATTTTTTGTAAATTTCGAGAGCTATCACTTGTGGGGCGACCCCTAGTGATAGCTGCGGACTAATCGTTGAGCTTAACTCAACCAAAAGCTCAACAAAATCACGTGATTTGCTATCTGAGTAGCTGTTATATGATTTTGGCAGGAAAAGTTGTGGGACCGTTAACCTTCGCCGTAAGAGTTCAATGCGATAGCAATGCATGGCTCCATTCACATCGCGCTCTTTCGCTTGGCATACTCTTCAGTTGTCTAGCCGCGTATTGTCACCACACCACACTTGTCATTCTGTTTTTACTCGTGGAGTGGAGATTCTGAATTGCTGTAATGTAATGGACAAAGTACAAAGTGGCAAAGCGCCATGAAAACCCGCCGATAAAGAAGGCACTACAGTTTGCCTTGCGCTTGTAAACTGCACAGAATCCATCACAAACGTGTCAACATGGCGTGAACGAACGTCTACACGCTCGCGAGTACAAGCGTAAGCACAGGCGACCACGCTCTTAAGCCAACGTGCGAGCGTCCTCCTGCCTGCTCCATGCATGCGGGATGGCTATTCGAGGCGCCGTTAGTGTCCCTGTATATGCTCCCAACAAGGCACCGTTTAGGTGGCATCAGGGCGCCTCGATACGCGCAACTATGTGCCGGGTGGCGGCACCCAATGGCTGCTGCAACGCCATTTTGAAGCACAACTAGCGATTGAGCATCTGCTTGGAACCCGTGCTAGGCTCGCGACGCAGTGAGCGTCTGTTTGGTGCCAGCAAGACGCGTGTATCGGGGCACACTAGACGCTGTTGACCCTTGCGACATCCCACGGCTGGCAGTGAAGCCTATGCCACGCTCAAGCACCTCCCAGACGCACCTCCGTGATGCGCGTATTACGAAAGGGAAACGGTCTATGCAAAAGGCCTGCCGTTAGTGCTATGATAATGCTTGTAGCGTGGACGACGAGCGTAGCGCATTGCGCTTCGGAGGCAGAGGTCGAACATTCGATTCCCACATGGTCCGAAGGATTTCTCTATGCATCTACCTCGAAATTTTCGCTCACGAACAACGGTGATTTTCTGCTGACAACCAATGACGCCAACACCGACGCACACACTGGAATTTCGTGAAACGAGCTTTTAACGCTTTCGCCTTAGAATGTCCCGTGCCTAGCTGTCAGGGCGTGGTACGTGGTTTGCGCCAAGTGTGTAGGTCAAAATTGTTGGCTGGTTCATTGGTCCTTGGACACCTTGGCACAACCCACTCTGAGGGATCGGCCACGAACCAAAGAACAGATTTTTGTGAGAGAGGACTAGCAAAAAATGCAAAAATTTCTAGTACAAATTGAACAATAAAATTTAGGTAAAAGGAATGGTTTTCTGCGAAACTGAAGCTAAACAATTATAAAAACAGAAGCGAACGCTATGGAGATTCGTTCTTACATGCTGTGACCATGATTAAAAAAAATCCACGCATATCCACGGAGTGAACGATCATGAGTGGGCGAAACTCCGGAGGTTCATCGTTAAAAACCGTGAATCTTCCGTGAATCTTGCCCTGTATAACATCAAAGACGTGGATGGATGGATGCTATGAGCGTCCCCTTTGTAACGGGGCGGTGACATGTGCGCCACCAGGCTCGTAGATCTTTTTTTTCTCTCTCTCTTTAAATTTTCCTCATGCCTAATAAATTTACTTCAATCAAATCGATCATACTATAGCAAAAACAGCAAATTCATAGCCCAGTTCCCTGCCACTTATGGCAGAAAGTCCATATTTTTCCCTATAATTAATTTTGTCCGTTCTCTCTAGTTTTCTGCCACTAGTATTCCAACCGTCTCTTACTTATTTCAATCACGGCTATGTTCAGCTTCCCGTTGTTCGCCCTAAAGCCCAAGGCTTCTTGTAGGGGGGTGCCCAAACGTACACCTGGGTGGATATTGCCGCATTCAATCAGAACATGCTCGGTCGTTTCCCTATCTTCCTCACAGCAATGTGCATTTTTCTTCTTTACTGAATTTCGCTTTATAAATACGCGTTCTAAGGCAGCCCGATCTCGCTTCAAACAATAAAGCGCTTCCTCTTCAATTATCATAAAATGCCTCCCTCTTTAGCAGTTATTCAGAGTCTGTTTTTTTCCATCATTGCCCTCCAGTAAATCTCCGCCTCTGACTTTTCCCTTTACGCTCTTTGTTGTCAGTTCTCTTAGAGCCGTATATTTACTGGTGAGCCTCCTAGTTCTCTTTCTCCACTGCGCGTCAACGCTCTTTCTATATAAATAGCGGAACACCTTCACTGTCCACCTACTCTCTTTCATATTCCTTAGCCTCTCTTCAAACCTTATTTAGCTCTGCGCTTCCCTTGCCTCAAAATTCGCCCATCCCATATCGCCCTTTGCAGCCTCGTTTGTCGTTTTCCCGTGAGCACCCAACGCGAGGCGTCCCACAGTGCTTTGATTCACATCCATTCCTGATTGTATCTCTGGCCTCATGCACACCACTGAGTTCCCAAATGTAAGCCCCGGTACCATTACCCCTTTCCACAGACCCCTAAGCACCTCGTACCTATTGTGTCCCCATAACGGCCTGTGCTTCATTATTGCTGCGTTCCTCTTTCCCTTTGCTGCCAAGGCTTTTTCGTGTACCTTCATGTATCTACCACCCTCACTTACCCATACGCCAAGGTACTTGTATTCGCTTACTCTCGGTATTTCTTGGCCCTGTATAGGTACCGCCTGGTCGTTGGGATCATTGAATACCATCAATCCGCTTTTTGTTACACAAAATCCTAGTCCTAGAGCCTCGCCTTCCTTTCCGCATGTATTCACCAGCCGTTGTATATCACCTCGACTGTCCGCGAATAAGACAATATCATCAGCACAAAATAAACCCGGAAGCATCTGCTCAATCATCACGCCGCCCTGTTTGTGTGACAGATTAAAACCAATGTTGCTATCTCGTTGCGCTTTTTCCATTCTAACCATGTACAGCATGAATAACAGCGGCGACAAAGGACATCCCTGTCTCAGCCCCTTGCTAATATCAACGTTCTCTCTGCTACTGATTCCTTCCCATTCTATGCAAACTGTATTTTCTCGATATATTTCCCTCAAAAGCTGTACACAATCGTCGCCTATGCCCATTCCTTCTAAAATTTCCCACAATATTTCCTGATTAACATTGCCATATGCTCCAGTGACGAACACTGTGTGTCGCCATCTAGCGCTCTTCTATCACACTAGAGCACGCAGCGAGCGCCTCCGCGCCATCTATTGATAAATTCACGTACTAGCTAAGCAGCACCGCAGCGCTCGGACGGACGCACGGACGGACAGATGGACAGACAGACGGACGGACAGACAGACAGACGACAGACGGATGGACAGGCAGACTTCCATACTACGCGTTCCCATACATCTGAATGAAGCGAGCACCGCAGCGCCATGACGCCATCTAGTGAGCACTTCACGAACTAGAGGTGGCTACTTAAACGGAGGATGGACAGACCACGGCATAAGGAGCTTCGCCCCTAAAAGATATAAAACGAAAAGCTGAGCTTATCCAAATTATCTAGCCGGGCACTCAAGTGATTCCTCCGAACATTCGCCTCCCGTACCTACCCAAGGCTCTTCTTAGAGTACGTGGTTACGCTTGGCATTACCTTCTCTCGTCGTCCTTTACTTCCACCTCACACTCAATTCCCTTTCCTACACCTTGCTATACTATCCCGATCTGTGGTATACTATGAAACGCACCCGCATTTATGTAGTAGCAGGCTGAGGTCATGAGCGCAAGAGAGGACAAGCGCACGTAAATTCCGTGCATTTCATAGTAGTGTGGACGGGCGTATCTCATGATGACGATAATGATCATTTTTGTGCACACGGGAAAGACTTGCGTTCGACATAAAGAGGTCCCCTCCAACAACACAAGTAATTTAATAATCGCAACCTACATTGCAATAGTTATGAGGGGAGGAAAAAGAATATATATATATATATATATATATATATATATATATATATATATATTGAATACAAAATATTCAAGAACGAAAATGACAACCTACAACTAACCTACTGACGGCAATATTTTAGAACCGCTCTTTCTTTTCTAATTTTCTCGAACCAAGTGAGGCGGCGCTGCAGACCGCTGCGCCGACAAAGCCGTCGGCAGCGTTTGATTGATTGTCACTACGCCTAGTGGTTCAACAATCGGGGCCACTCAATTTTTTCTCCAGTACGCCAACATCCCGCAAGCCGTTGTTGATCATTGCTACGGGCCACATCAAGTTTGTGAAAGTGGCATAGCAATCTGCGGTTTCGCGCTACACTCAGAAAATCCTGGGCACCTAGTTTAGACGAAAGCCGCAAATTGCAGGTTTCGACAAGAGCAGTTACTAGTGTTTATCGTAATTTTTTTTTTCCCTTTTCAATAATAGCCCTACCACGGAGCAAAATGAATGTTGGAAAGACCGTATAGCAGAGTGTCGCATGAAATAAAGAGTACAAATATACGTGTCACTTTTTTGTTTTCTTTACTTTCTCGTAAATTACGCACTGCGACCAGCTGCTTTCGACAGCATCTACCTACTGCTCAGGTTGCCATTCCTTCTGCGAGAGGTCTGGCAAGCGTTGTATATTCGTCGGCCAGCGACTCGTTTGCAAGTTGTAGGCTCAACTGCACAGTGCGACATAAGAACAATTGTTGGCTACGTCTCAGTTGTGAAACTCGATCCCGCTCCCTTCTAATCGGATTTCTCTTCAACGGACAAGGAGGCGGGGGAGGTGGCAATTACGGCACGCCTGGGAGATTGCACTATACCTGGAGGGCCATGCTAGCGCGCTGGTCCCGCACACATGCTGACATCCTGACATCCTGCACACGTAGAAATGCCTGCGCTTTGCGGCGCCGTAAACTTGTACTAACGAAGCACATGCAACGGGAAACCAATGAAGAAACACAAGTCGCCCCTTCTCTGAGACAGGTGTCATTCTGTCATCAACTCTGCGCTTGTCAAAGCGCTGAGGTATGAAGTATTCTCACAGCAGATGTATATGACTTGCGGAAGAGAGTGCTGAAAATTTCGGAAGGGTAAGTGTGGACAGGAAAGACGTTCACTTGCAGCTAAGTTTATTCTTACGAAAAACACCACCCACGAGGAACCCTGAACTGCGCGTGTGCAGATGTCTCAAAACGCCGTCAAACCGCACCCAAACACCGAAAAAAGGGAAAGCGAAAGACGCAAAAAAGTGTGAAGCTGGCCTATAGCCAAGCATGCGTCGCTACTTAGCTGCATAAGGTGCGAGATTCTTGTTCATCACTAGCACGTGCGGAAACTACACAAGCGAAAAACAAGATGATCGAAGGTGCAAAGGGGGCTAGTCATGTTCAACCTTGTGTCAAAGAACATCAACTCTTTGTCTTTGAGATGTAAAGACGGAGCGCTTTCCTAATATACAGACGGAGCGTCTTTCCTGTCCACACAGCCCTTCCAAAATTTTGAGCGCTCTCTTCCGCAAGTATGACCTACCAACTAGCCCAACACTTCACTGTACTGAACCAGATGTATATGAATTTTTTCTCCGACTTTTTTTTTTTGCAGACTTGCTCCAGCTAAACACGTGTCCTTCGAAGTGCATCCTCACGGTGTTGTGAATTTTCGTACCACCGGCCGTAGGGTTTTCGGCCCGCGTCTCAGCATGACCGAACCATGCTTCCAGACAATAACAAAGTCATGTGAACACTGGTCGCGCAGGTCAGAGCACCACTGAAAACGAGGTAGCAATGATATACGACCCTCTCCGTTCCAGGAACTTCGGGTGCAATTTCGAGCTTGCGAAACATGTCGTACAATATTCAATTATTTTAAAAGTCACTTATACACAAGAGATTTAAAGAACTACGCCGCACGTATGTAGGATATAATGAGTTCTGTCGCTCTGGCAACCGGCCTCCCCAATGCAACAGTCATGGGCTGTGCGGCTTCGCCGGATGGGGGATATTGCATGCACTTGTGACATTTTCGAACCTGTGCGTTGGAAACGATGAATCAACGGTTTGTTGTGCAGGATTATTTACTCCGCCTCAACGGCTTACTTTTCCCTCAGAACCAAGGATACTCTGCACAGAACGGATACCTGGATTGATACGCAGCATTTATCTTGCTAGCGGCATTTCAGTACTGCTGTTGTAGATGTCGGCTGCATTTTGCAACGAGGTGTGCTGAGCCAAAGCAGTGCACGTGTTTTGGGGATGAACGGGTGTAGTTTATAACAGAATGATTCCCTAGAAGGCAACGTGATTTTACGAAACGGTTACAGAGCGACGAAACACACCTGCAGGCCACCGTGAGTCATCCTCGGTGACCATGTCGACACCTGCGTACAGCTTCTCCTTGAATTCAACCAAGTGATCCGCTTGAGGGAAGTAGGCGGAGAAGCCGGATATGACGATGTCGCCCGCCGCCATGCTTTTCTGTGAAAGATTAATAAAATTCAAGGCTATACTTATGTCAATGTCATAACTCCAATAAATAGTACATGCACCTCATTGTGGTTGAAAACTTTTCGTCGGCCCTTTGGATCTACAATCAGCATACCGCTGTGATCACAATTAATTTTACTTCTTCTATATACACTTAGCTATATCCACGTCACTTGGAGTGTACTGTGGTAGTGGGCACTCCTTAAAATCAACAGTGCCGTGTGGCGTGAGCACAGCGAAGTTATCACGGAGTTATCGAAACAGTCTGCTCGCCAGCAAGAGGAAGTGTACGACGTAATACCAAAGAAGCGTAAAGGTGCTCCCAGAACATTCGAAACAGTGGATCGGTGGTTAAGCGGTGGCGAAGCCTACGAGCGCAAACATCTTGCTTACCTACGCATGCCAATTTTCTTCATAAAGCGAGCGACCCTCTCTAGTGCATCTAGAATCCCCTTAACTTGCTTGACACGGTCAAGGATGTGCCCCTCGTTATAGGCGTTACCTAGTATGAAGAACGCGCTACAAGGAGGGCGCGTGTGGGAGGCGCGAACTCGGCGCGTGCCTCACGGCGCGTGAGCTCTCTCATTCTTCCATCTGCTGTCTTGTGTGAGAGAGAGAGACAGAGAGAGCGAAAGGCGCGCGTTGACTGTGGAAACACTCTTTCTTCGATGAACGCGTCCCCGCCGCGGTGGTGTAGTGGTTACGGTACTCGGCTGCCATCCAAAAAACGCGGTTTCGATCGCGGCCGCGGCGGTCGCATTTTCGATGGAGGCGAAAATGCCAGAGGCCCGTGTACTGTGCGTTGTCAGTGCACGATAAAGAACCCCAGGTGGTCTAAATTTCCGGAGCCCTCCACTACTGCCTTTCTCTCCTATCTCTTTCACTCCCTTTCCCCTACCCCCACGGACGCTTAGCCGTGCTCCCTACATGGGCTGCAGAAATTAGCGTCGCTTCCTAACCGAACCACAATGAATCAATGAATCAATCGATGAACGCGCTACCATGGTAGCTCGCAAAGAATGAGAACACGCCCTCACCAGCGAGACACACGCTTGACGCAGGCAGCGTATTCTAGCGAGTTTCTTGATTTAAAAATACCGACTGCTCGCGCTGGAGGACCGTTCACCGGCCACCTATATATATATATATATATATATATATATATATATATATATATATATATATATATATTTATATATATATATATATATATTATGACGTCTCGGTAGCGACGACGTTTATTAGGACTGCACACTCAGCAGCGAACCAGCCAAGGCCCACACACGATAATGATGATGCCGAGGCACCGAAGATGCTCAACCACAGCAGGATGATGGTGATTATGTACAGATGAGGAAGTAGTGCATAGTAAATGCCCACACTATTTCCCCCCCGCATGAAAGCGGCCATCCTGGCCGCAGCCCACGGCGACGGATAACGCCGCATGAAAGGTTTCATGCGGGAGACGTGGACGACCTCGGTGCCGCGACAACGGCGATCTGTTGGGACGACAACCGGAGCCACACGGTAATTGACAGGTGATGTCTGCTCCAGTACAATGTATGGCCCGATGAATTTCGGCTGGAACTTCTCGCACAAACCAGGAGTGCGCAAGGGCGTCAACAGGAGTACCTCGTCACCAGATCGGAATGATGCAGCTCGATTGGATGTGTCATAAATTATCTTGCCGTCTTGTTGTCTGGCTTCTGTATTTATGCGACCCCGCTGGCGACACTGGGCGAGTCGTGATATCAATTCTTCGCTGCACGATGTAGAGAGAGGGACGGGAAATTTGAAGAAAGAAGCCTCGAAGATGGAGGTAGGAGACCGTCCATAAACTAAGTAATATGGTGAGTAGCCGGTAGTGCGTTGAACGGCCGTGTTGTAGGCGTGCGTAACAAAGGGGAGAAGCTTATCCCAATTTTTGTGGTCAGGCTGTATATACACGGCAATCATATCGGCAAGCGTGCGATGAAATCTCTCCGTCAGGCCGTTAGTTTGTGGGTGATAGCTAGATGTCGTCTTGTGGGTGGTGCCAGAGGCGCGCAGGACTTCGTTAAGAAGTTGGGAGAGAAATACCTTCCCACGGTCGCTGAGCAGGACTCGAGGAGCGCCGTGGCGGAGAATTATAGCTTCGAGGACAAAGTCGGCAACCTCCGAAGCTGAGCCAGTAATCACCGATGTGGTCTCTGCGTAGCGTGTCAGGTGATCGATGGCGGTCACTATCCATCGATTTCCAGCGGCAGTGACAGGAAGGGGTCCGTAGAGGTCGACGCCAACAACCTCGAATGGTGCAACGGGACAGGGAATAGGCTGTAACTCGCCGGCAGGAGCGGATGTTGGGAGTTTGCGACGCTGACACGGTGAACAGGAACTGACGTACTTCGCCACACTAGTAGAAAGACCTGGCCAATAGAAGCGGCTTCGGATCCGATGGTAGGTTTTGTGAAAACCTAGATGTCCAGCAGTCAGGTCATCGTGGAATGCTTCAAGGACCGGTGCACGAAGACAACGTGACAGCACGGGCACCCAGCGTTGGCCGTCAGGATGGAAAATGCGCCGATACAGCACGGAATTGTGTAGCCTGAAGTTAGTGAGTTGGCGGCGAAGTCGGGCGTTAGGTGGGCGAACGGCGTCAGATATGTAGTCCATAATGCGTCGGCAATAAGGGTCAGCCCGTTGGCGAGAAGCGAAGGTTTGATCGTTGGCCGGAGAAAAGTCGTCTATTGAGGCTAGAGAGGAGACCGGAGCAGAAGGGACGGCAGAGGAGCTTCTGTGCGACACATTTGTCGAGGTTTCGGGAGTTTGCGCAGGAAGCGGGCAACGAGAGAGAGCGTCAGCATCTTGGTGCGTTTTTCCAGGCTTATGGACAATGTCAAAGTCATATTCTTGCAGTCGGAGAATCCAGCGGCCCAGGCGTCCAGCCAGGTTCTTGAGCGAGGAGAGCCAGCATAAAGCGTGGTGGTCCGTAACAATTGTAAAATGACGCCCGTGCAAGTAGGGTCGAAACTTTTGTATGGACCAAACCACTGCTAGGAACTCCTGCTCAGTGATCGTGTAGTTCTTCTCGGCATCAGTGAGTACACGGCTGGCATATGCAATCACTCTCTCTCGCGAAGAGTTGTCGCGTTGCAGAAGAATGGCTCCAACGCCGCGGCCGCTAGCGTCTGTGTGCAAGAGCATCGGTGCCGTCTCATCAAAATGGCAAAGCACGGGCTCCGATGTGAGTGCGCCCTTCAAAGTTTCAAAGGCTGCTTCACACTCTTGCGACCAGAGAAACGGTACACACGACGCAAGTAGTTTGTGCAGTGGCGCAGCGATGGAGGCAAAGTTTCGGATAAATCGACGGAAATATGACGCAAGGCCAAGGAAGCTTCGCAAATCGTTGGGTCTTTCGGGGCGAGGGAAGCGAAGGACCGCCGAAATCCTCTCAGGGTCAGGGCGGATACCGTCCTTACTCACAACATGCCCCAAGACCTTTATAGATCGGCTGGCGAAGCGACACTGTTTCGTGTTCAGCTGAAGACCAGCGTCGGCCAGGCACTTTAGAACTTCCTCCAAACGTTGCAAGTGCTGAGGAAACGTCGACGAAAAGACGACAATGTCCTCCAGGTAGCACAGGCATGTTTTCCATTTCAGGCCACGCAGCACGGTGTCAATCATGCGCTCAAAAGTCGCAGGTGCGTTGCATAGCCCGAAAGGCATTACGTTGAATTCGAAAAGACCATCTGGGGTGGAAAACGCTGTCTTCTCTTTGTCAGCTTCATGCATGGGGATCTGCCAATAGCCGGAACGCAGATCCAGGCTGGAAAAGTATTCTGCTCCTTGAAGCGAATCAAGGGCGTCGTCAATTCGCGGCATGGGGTATACGTCCTTTCGGGTAATCTTATTGAGGGCCCTGTAATCTACACAGAAGCGTACCGAACCGTATTTTTTCCGGACCAAAACGACGGGAGATGACCAAGGGCTAGCTGAGGGTCGGATCACGTTCTGTTGTAGCATGTCGGCAACGTTTTCCTCTATGATTTTTCGCTCCGCCAGAGACACGCGGTACGGACGTCGGCGCACGATAGATGTTCCATCTGTCTGAATGCGATGCGTTGCAACGGTTGTTTGGCCCAAAGTCGACGAATATACATCAAAAGAATTCTCGTATTTCTTTAACAAAGCAAGCAGCTGCTGCGTTTGCGAAGGTGTCAGGTCACTGCTAATGGCTGCAGTAAGGGAAGACGGAGAAGCGGTGGCACCGAGAAGACAGTCGCCGGAGGTGGCAGGTTTAAGTGGCACAACGCAAACAGGCCCTGTTTCGGCCACGCAAGCCACTGTGGTGCTTTGTGGGAGCAGGATTTTTTCCGCCGTTGAGTTCGTAGCGGTGACGAGCGCATTGCCATTGTGAAACCGGACCACACCTGGTGCAAAAGCGATGCCTTTCGCGAGGCAGCGGGAAGACGGTGAAATCAAGACGTCACCTTTGTCAATGTCTCTGGACGTAATGGTAATGAGTCGTGGTCGGCCGGGGAGGAGTTCGGTATCTTCAGTAGCGATCAGGTGTGACGACGTGTAAGTGTCTTCCCCAAGCGAGTAGTCGGTGTCGGTAAGGTGCACGACGCGTTGCCCGCAACAAATAGACGCGGAGGCAGATGAAAGTCCCACCCCAAAATGAGTTGATGCGAACACGGGGACAGCACAGCCAACTGTATATGGTGGACGATGTCGTCGATTTGTACACGTGCGGTACAAACAGCAGAAGGGCGGACCATGTCCCCTTGAGCAGCAATTAACGTCGGTCCATCGTACGGTGTCGTGACTTTTCTGAGACGGGAACATAAATCAGCGTGAATAACGGAAATGGTCGCACCTGTGTCCACCAAAGCATCGACGTGTACCTTTTCGACAAATACTGAAAGAACATTGGACGGGCGTGCTGGAGGAATTTCAGTCCTGTGTAGGTGTGCAGTTTTTCCTCCAAAAACTGCATCACTTAGTTTTCCGGACGAACGTTAGATGCGAGTGAGACGGGCCGTAGTGGTGACGTGGACCGGCGAAACGGCGAAGGGGAGCGGCGTCTGGCTGAACGGTAAGTGCTTCGTTCGTGAGTCGATGGGGGCGGAGAGGGAGAACGGCGCGGAGGAGAAGAGAAACGCCGGTTCTCAGGAGCTGCTCCCCTTGAAAAGTCGCGTTCATGTATGTCGTATCCCCGACGCTCGTCCTGTTGTCGTTTGCGGCAGAAACGTGATATATGCCCGCGATAACCACAATAATAGCACGTGGGACGGGCAGGGCGCCAAGGCGGGTAGTACAGAGGGCTCGGTGCACCGGGAGCCAGTGCTGCGAGGATGTGCGGATGGAGGTTCAGGCGGCGTTAACGGCATGTTCGGTGGAGACGCCGCAGCAACGGACGTGTAGGTTGTTACAGGCACCGTTGGGTTGGCGTGGCCCGTTGGGGAGCCAGCGACTTGCGCGTACGGTGCTAGGGGGCGAGAGACTGAGGGCTGCACGTGCGAAGTGCAGGTCAAGGACGCCAGTTCCTCTCTGATGACTTCACGCAAGCCAGTTCCAGAAGGCTGACTGTGACAAACCGATGGCGATGTCAAGCCCATCGATTGTAATTCCTCGCGTATCATCGCCCGTATCATGACGCGCAGGTGTGGATCCGTCGTAGAATATTCCCCGACTTCCCCGGCGTCAGACTGAAGGCGAATAGACTCGAGTTCGTCCAGGCGCTGACACGTTGTGACGATGTCAGCGGTTGTAGCTGGGTTCTTGACTGCCAGGGCATTGAAGGCGACGGTTCGGATGCCTTTTATGATGTGGCGTACTTTGTCCGACTCCGACATAGATGCATTCACACGGCGGCAGAGAGCAAGAACATCCTCAATGTACGATGTGTAAGACTCGCCTGGTTGTTGCTGGCGATTATCGAGGGTTTTCTTTGCGATTGTTGAACGAACCGCCGGTGTACCGAAGACTTGGCGAAAATGCTCCTTAAAAGTAGGCCAGTTAGTCAAGTCTACCTCGTGATTGAAGAACCATGTCTTCGCCACGCCAGTCAGGTAGAAGGAGACATGGCTGAGCTTGAGAGGGTTGTCCCAATGATTAGCAGAACTGACTCGCTCGTAGTCGTCCAGCCAGTCCTCGACATCTTCCCCACGAAGACCAGCGAAGAGGTGGGGGTCACGCTGGTGGCTGCTGACAACGTAAGGTGTGGCTTGACGTGTCACAGAAGCGGTAGCGGCAGAAGTGGAGGGTGGGGAGTCGTGATCCATGCTGGCGGACAGTGAGCGCAAGCGGCGACCCGAGCGAAGCTCCAGGTGGGAGACTGACTGGACAGAGGACTGAGGATCGAAGAACCACCTCCACCAAGTATGACGTCTCGGTAGCGACGACGTTTATTAGGACTGCACACTCAGCAGCGAACCAGCCAAGGCCCACACACGACAATGATGATGCCGAGGCACCGAAGATGAAGCTCAACCACAGCAGGATGATGGTGATTATGTACAGATGAGGAAGTAGTGCATAGTAAATGCCCACAATATATATATGCACTGGATCTTGACTTGCAATGAAGTGCCTGTGGGAGATTTCACTTCTGCGTAGTTGAACCATAAGGATTCGTAGCGTGCGCGTTAACTAAATTAATCCGGAACTCGCCACCATCTACGATGAACTTCCGGAGCTTCGGCCACTCATCATCATTCACTCCGTGGATATCCTGTGAATTTTTTTGCACGTTAGGCTTTGTGCCTTCTTTATGTTGTGGGCCATTCATGTTTTCTATGTAAGTTACCGTATCCACTAATATAATCAGTGCTAACGCAACTACTATTGCGCCAAGTGCATGCAAGGCCAGTCGTTGATTCACGTAGCGCTGAGCGCATGGGGACTCCGATTGTTATTGAAAAAATAGTATACAGAAGCCCTGGAATTATCAAGCAATTCGGGTTTTTAAGTCGGATTACTTGTAATTATTTTATATGTGTGCTGCATCTGCTAGTCCACCCTGCCCGCGAATTCGCATCACGTAGTGGGATCTGATATACGCTATCGCATTTCACTTTTTAGCCATTGCGTACTATTTCTCTCCAAACGTGAGGCTAAGTTCCAAAATGTTCGTCTGGAGCGGAAAAGACCGGGTTACCCCGTGCGTGCCACCTACCTTGCTCATCCATGTGATAATTTGGGACCGTAGGCAACACCGTTACCCAGCCGTATCTTTGCTTACTTTCAAATTCCTTAGAGGGAATCTTACCTTTGACGCGCTTCAGCAGTGTATCCCATTAACTCGATAGCACGTAGTTCCGGTAACACGCATCCTCAAGCCTCCAAAATTGTGTTAGTTAACTGCACTTCAGGCAATGTTGTGAAGACTTTGTTCGACGCGATGGCAGGCAGAGTAAGCTATTCTATTCTGAACAGCCTTTGACTTCCTGAGAAACGGCGGGAGCATCAGTTTGTGTAAAATTGGAAGATAACACCATCAGACTTACTCAACTCAAGGCCAAGCGTAAGTCTATACCCACATTCACGGAACCTTACATCAAGTATCTTTTTCCGCCCTGTCGCAGGTGACGGTGCTCACCTGCTTTCGTAGATGCCAGGGTCCTCTCAAGACAAACAAGTAATATATGGCGAAAAGCAATACAAGCTTCGCACATAAAAAACAATAAGAGAGGCATGTGAGAGTCGACGATCGCTGTCACTCACGGAAAAGGGATTCGATTTCTGCACAGCATGTGTTCTGCTAATTGACTCTCAGATTGCTGATTTGAGTCCCCCTTTCCACTCCCTGCTCGTCTGAATTTTTTACTTAAATTCCCGTGTTTTTTTTCTTTTCCATCTAAATTTTTCTCATTTCCGAGTCAGCGCTCACCCCTTGTGTCTGGAGTCTTTGCGTTTTTGACATTTCTAGAACAATCCTATTGTCGAGATGTCGAGACGTAATTATCAATTTGCCACTGTCGGCCTTGCCTTTTTTTCTTCAATTCTGCCATAAAAAACAGTCGTGACTTTTGTAAAGCATGTGCGTACTATTTGCACGGCTAATTCTACATTCTCATAGCATTTATTTATTTATTTATTTATTTATTTATTTATTTATTTATTTATTTGTGATACCCTCAGGGTACATTGGTACATTATAGAGGGGAGGGGCGGAAAACAGTTGAAGAGAAATAAATGCAGGAAAGTAAGCACAGGATTATGTAAACACATTACAGAAAAGATAATGATGCTACATAATATTAAATATTACACGCAAAGAATACACTGTATTAACAGAAATTGGAAATCCAAAAATAAAAAATAAAAAAATACTCTACTTCATCATCGTCGTGCCTTATTGTCTTACTATTTTCAGTTTGATTCTCTCGTTTAATTTAGTGACGCAATATTCAGTCCTTCAGTTTACGCGAGAAAATTCTTGAACGTCACCAGAGAAATGTCTGTTGACTAGAAACCGTAGACACACATTTTTTTTTCTCAAGAGAATGGCTGTCCGGATTCGAAAAAGCCATTATTAAAGAATACATATTCTTGTTCTATTCTTATAGGTTCTATCAGCTCAGTGACACCCCAGTTGCGCAAGTGCAGCTCCTCTTAAAGGGGACCGTTAGTGTAACATTGCTGGTGTCCCTTGCGAATTGGTTTTCCATATATAAATGGTTTTCCTTAGTGCACCCCACTTTATAACAGGTCTGACCGATCCAGCGGGGCCGTTCAAAAGCCGGGGTCGTATTGCGGACACCGTGTTTGATGTGGCGCAAAAAATACTACACGAAGGGCACCAGTTCCTGTTGCGGTGCAGGATTGAGTAGTGCAGGAATGATTAGTTCAGGATTGAGCACTCTATTAGATGGTGTATCGTTAGACCGGTATGTTTTCAAGGTGATCGCAGTCTGCTATATATGCTTAGTGCCTAACATGCGTAGCTGTCGGCCTCGATAGCTTCAAATTTCTCTATCGAGGAATATTGGAAGAATGTAGATTTCCGTGCATTGCGCCTTCCTAGCTTGCCATACTCTTCAGGAAAGCTGAGGCCGCGCGTCTAATAATGTATATTTCACATAAAACGACAGCATTTTGTTTTTCATGCGCGTTCGTAACACGTTCTCATATTGTGACATTGCATATTAAAGATACATGCCAAATGAACAAGACCACATAATTTACAACCCGGGTGGTAGCTAAGCAGTTAGGTGTTGGCTTGCAAACCTTGGGGCCAGGGGATGCAATCCTGGCCACAGTGGCCCCATTTCTATACGATGTCATCGCACTTAAATGCAGAATGTCATCGCACTTAAATGGCACGCGTTAAAGATTATTACTTGAAAGCCCTCCACTACGGGCGTTCCTGATAACCGCACCTGCCTGGACATGTAAAACCCCGTTAGTTATGTAAATATTATTATTATGGATAATTCGAAATCACTGTATCTTAAGTTAAAATCTCCCATACGATCACGAGTACATAAACGTTACCGTAAGCCCCACAGACTAAGCGGTACCAAAATCATTCCCCTCGATGAACTTCACTAGATATAAACCGATATTTCATTGGACGGTTTCGCAGTGAAGACCTACGTGAGTAACGTAATATATTTGTGTTTTGCGTTGCAGCCAGCTGTGATAAAAACACCTGGGTTTTATGCCCGCATTCCATTGCCAGGGTTACGCAGGTGTGAGCCACATGTCATGGTAATGTAATATTTGCAGCCTCGCCAATTGAGGAACAGACAAAAATGTTTGTCGCGAATAAAAGCTGATAGCAAGTGCCTAAGCAATAATGCTAAATGATAGACGAAGGAATACAACGAATTACATTTAAGACACGGCGGAGCAGCCTCCTCCTTCAAGTCATCCTAGCATGGGATAATGAACCAGTGAACTTTTAAATGAGACATTTCTTCGCGAACTTTCGCCAAGATCTATCTATCTATCTATCTATCTATCTATCTATCTATCTATCTATCTATCTATCTATCTATCTATCTATCTTGCCGTGCGGGTTTCGGTGCTTTCCTAGACGTGTTGTTGGCATGGCATATGATAGAGAATTAAGGCGTTTATGCGTGACTGCCTTACGAACAAGAAAAACTAATCCTATAATCACAAACAGGATGTACTTGCATGCCCATCGCAATTGAATACAAGACTACGCGTGGAAGAGCTCTGGGCCCAGGGGATGCCGAAATGTGCCACGGTCAACTAACTTTCAAGGTCACAGTCTATGCAACCTTGCAGTCAACCGAAGAAGACGTTAAGATTTGATGCGAACATAGGTGGTGTGTGTTAATGACGGCAAAGACCAACCGATCTTTGTGCCTTGTCGTAGATACGTCGACATAAGCAGCGCATTTACACAAATGGTCGTAATAAAATGGCCAAAGGCAACATACACTCGGCACGTCAACTTATCGCTGCGACTTATCTTGTATTATCTTTTTACAAGTTGCAATAGAGGACAATGTAGTGACTCACCAGCGTTCTTGCGGCCTCTGGTATTAGTTGGGGTTCAAGACAGCATGACAGAGAAGTCCTTGCGCCCAACCCGTCTGAGGTGCATCGTGCAGTGTGCACCAGGGTACTATTGCGGATTTTTATACTTCGCGCCAGCTAGTGCAATTGGCAATGTTTGCGACGAGATCATTAGCTAGAGCAGCATGACGCACATCGGACATCCCTGCGCTGCTCATACCGCTGGCAATCATCAGTGCGGCTGCAGCCTACCATACACACAAGTGACAAACATGTATATATATATATATATATATATATATATATATATATATATATATATATATATATATATTATATATATATATACACTTGAAAGATGAATCCTCAGCAGCAAGTTAATTGTATTATGAAAAGCTTAAGTTGACAAAAAAACATTTATTTCGGGGCTTCGGCCGTGAGACAAGCCTTTTTCGAACTTAGTTTCGAAATGGTACGTGCAGAACCTACAGGACAGTAACGGGTAAAAGAAAGGGAGAGAGCACAGCAGAAGCAGAAAGGGAAGAAAAGGGGGGGGGCGGTGTATGGAATAGCGGCGGTCGAGCTGAACGCCGAAAGAGACACAGTGGGGTATGTGGAATGACGTTGATTGAGGTGGAAGTTGAAAGAGTTAATCAGGGAGGAGCTCTGCCGGCATCGCCGCTTTGAGTGACGCGAGCAGCGTGCCAGTAGCTATCGTTCATCCGCTCCCACAGGACCCAAAGCACGGGTGCAAAGAATGCAGTGCATGGAGAGAGAGAGAGAGGAGGAATTAAGGTTCAGTGCCGGAGATGAGTACGTTCGTACAGGATTGATATATGTGTCTGGCTTGACATGAGTCGTTTTTCTAATGAAGTTGCCGCGTTGTTGTTGCTCGGCTTTTGTGATGGCATGTTCAACGACCGACGAAGGATAGCTTTGGCGGTTCAGGTCCACTCAGCTGGTCACAGCTGGATGCGAAATCATTCTGTAAGAGTGTACTCTTTTATAGGCGGAGGGCCTGATTGTATGAGATGGAGGTGTTGCAGTGTTTCGCGTGGATGCTGTGGAAGTGCAAGTAATGGTGCCTATCGGTTGGCTGTTTTGTAGACAGTGGTTGTGCACTTCTTCGCTAGACGTACACATTGCCAGCGCAGAGCAGTACGCTCATCCAAGCAACCTGCCTTCTTCTTCGCGAAAAGAGCGGCGGCAATGAACCCGATGTTTAGGCGCTAGGGAACAGCACCATCCTCCACTGTAACAAAGAATAATTAGAGGAGCCCCACAAAAAACTCTTACAAATCCTGAGAACGGCGCTGACATGTCATGGTGGCTATTTTGAAAATTGGACCCCAATATCATTGAACTGCACGCAACAGGGTACTCGCAATTCCGTTTCGAACAGAGGCGGATAGCGGCCGCACTTTCTTCAACAGATGATGTAACCGCGAGCACTAAGTCGCCTAAGGAAAAATAGCATATGCTTACTTCGTGATGGTAAAAAAGGATCAGTTGTTATGTTTTGTTTCGTTTTTTTTTCAAGGCACAAAAGAAAAAGAAATCGTGGCTATCTCTCTTAAAGAGCCACAATATACATTGAAGCGACATTGTCTGTGCTACCATTGGCGTCACTTCTTGAACGAAGAGCGGGCGCATTCCAAATGTGTTGGAAAGCGAATTGGGAATTAGTGAATGCGTGCAGAGAATGATACCTAGCGTGCGTGTTCAGAGGAGCCTCAATGACTAATCCACACCATTTCTTAACATTGATCAAAATGTGTTGCCCAGACAAGGTCATATTGCATGTTTTAGTTATACAGTGGAAGTGTTGCCGTGCGCAATACAGAACGTTCTACTGAATTTTCGTCATTGTTTTATTACAAGCGGAGTAAAAATATTTTGTGCAGGACGATGACATTTTCTTGGCTCGTTGGTACTTGTTGTATGACATTATTTTGTAGCGCCAAACTTGCAAAAAAAGAGAAAGAGAGAAGTAAAAAAAGGCGCCACACTTACAACTGTTGTGCCTTCTTTGACTTCTCCCTTCCTCTTTCGCTCTTTTTTCATATTTCGCGCTACAAAATATAGTGATATAATTTTGTACGGCGCACACCAAAAAAGAACAACAAATGGTGCGAGCTTGCGAGCTCAACTCTTCCCCCTTCGTCTCTCAAACCATCGCAAGCGAAATTCCTTCTCCGCTTCTTCGCGCACCAAAGCTGAGGGGTCACGCGATGAATACCTATCACAACGTCACGCCATTATGACGA